>OY740769.1:93196362-93819568 GCA_963513935.1 Aphrophora alni | reverse complement strand
AAAAACAATTTCTACCTCAGTTTGTTTTGTTGATATTCACGTTTCATGAACGCAGGAAACTGAAACAGTGACTTTCAATATGCAGTCCGTCTGTCGTTGTTGTCGTCTGTACCCCAGCTAACAAAATTAAGATAGGGTACTCATTTAGAACACAATTAAAATTCAGAAACATCGAATTGAAAATACTTTAAAATGGCGGTGATTTTAAACAGTTTTTGTTCATATCTCTGTAGACAGTAATATTGCAGTATAAAACAGCCCTACGATGTTCTAATCATTCTTTTAAAACCCAACGAGGGCAATGTCTAGTGTGTGATGTGACACAATATTCATAGACCCAGAACTAATAGTAAATAATATCATAGCTAATGTAGCCTACACTTGAACACAACACTACTCTCTGAGAGAAATAAAAAGTTAAATGACTTAATTGGTGACTTGTTCTATTGTGATTGAGTTTTTCGTTCATTGAACCCTCAGGGGGTCACTTATAGTGAGTACAGGAATGGAAATCTCGAAGGACTTTAACTGGATCTACAGAATGTTAGGTAATCGTCAAAAATTTCGTCATGTGTTTTTTCAGTACTGATCTTCATGTTTCATGACCTTAGGAAACTGAAAAATATATATTTTACATACTGTACATATAGGACATTGTCGTCTGTACGTAAAATAAAATACCTCAAAAATAAAATACGAAGCATGAAATTTCTTTTAGGGGGACTATAGTGTACTCATATCGAATTGGAAATATAACAATGTTATTGAAAACATTTCTTGTGTTATTCAATTTATTAATTACTGTAAAGCCATTGGAAATATTGTTAGCCTTACAAAGTACAATAAAGTATAACAACAACGCCAAGGCAGCCAATGCTTAACAATATCAAAAGTCAAGAAGTGGGTCTCATTGTTGATACAAAATAAAACTATAATAGACCACTGAATAAAGATTTTAACTGGACAAAAATCCTCTAGACAAGAAATTTGGTGGGAAGTTAGGTTTTTGGTGTCACTTCAATAGGGGAAACAAATTGGACACCCCACCTCACCACTGGGGTCCCTTGGGGGGGGGGTTAAAAGGTGGGGCAAAACAGTTTTTTGAAAATATCTAAAAAACTAAGCAAGATATCGAAAACAGTTTTATACAAAAGTTGTACAGCTGACCAATTCCCCTCAAAAATGGTCCTTAGTAATTTTTTTGGCAGACACATTGGGACAGACATATGAGTGCTCAAAGTTAAGACCTGTTTTTGCAAATGTTCGTATAAGGCATTGTTATTAAAGAATAAAAACTTACATTTTTTGAGTTCAGGCCGATTTTTGTACAATAAAAAGTGCTAAATAAGGGTATGTAAGTGTTTGTACATGTAATATCAAGTATTTTGATATAAATTTTCCCATGTATATATTTATGCACATATATACACACACACTACAACAACAAAAACTTGCATTTACACATTTTGAACATTTACTTGCTTATACCAACTAATCCATGCGTATATAGATGTGCATTTTGAATTTAGAGAAATATAGTATATTATATATATGCATGAAAATATTTCCCATATATGTGGGTGTATATACATGTAACCCTATACACCTTAAAATGCTTTCATTAAAAAATCTCAGTTTTTGTAGTTGTAGTGTGTGTGTATAAATGTACATGCAAAAATTTATATCCAAATCCTTAGTAGTTTTATTACATATACAAACACTTACATACAGTATCCATATTAAGCACTTTTTACTATACAAATATGGGCCTAAACTCAATCAAATGCAATATTTTTAACTTTAGTAAAATTGTCTTATATGAACAATTGCAAAAATAGGTCTCAAATTTGAGCGCTCATATCTCTGTCCCAATGGGTCTGACGAAAAATTACTAAGGACCATTTTGATGGAAATTTAGTCAGCGACAACTTTTTTTTATGTCTTGCTTAGGTTTTTAGGTTTTTAAAAAACATGTTTTTCCCCACCTTTAAACCCCCCCTCCCCCAGGGTCCCTACGGTGAGCTGGAATGTCCGATTATTTTTCCTATTGAAGTAACCCTAAAAACCTAACTTTCCACCAAATTTCATGTCTGGAGGAATTTTGTCCAGATTTTCACAAAATCTGCCTGCCTTTTATTCAGTGGTCTATAAACTATAGTACAAAATCAGCAATACTGCTGAAATAAAATCCTTTAATCATCATAACTAAATAAGTTTTCAATTAGTTTTTCTGAATTTCAATACAGTTCTATTGTCGTCTATACCAAATTTCTTGTTCCTATCTTAATTTTTGTGGCCACTAATTTTTAAGTACAGACGATGACAATAACGACAATAATACCATACGGACAGCATGTCGAAATCATTTTTTTCAGTTTGCTGAGGCTGTGAAACGTGAAAATCGGTAAAAAAAAGAAGTAATAACTTAGACTATACTTCGTATATTGAGCAAGAAATAATAATTACAAAAAAAGCTTTTCTATTGTATAACACCAAGTTCCTACTTCCTAGCAATGATATTCAGAATCTCAATATAAATAATGTAAGAAATTTCCTCCTCTCTATTCTGTCATTTGATGACATCCTTGTATATAAATAATTTTCTATATTATTTATCTGTAGGTGAAACATCAATCTTGAAATACATGCAAGTGTGTGGAGAATATAGATACACATAATATGATATATCCTTTGACCACAACAATTACAAAACCCTCCCAAAACCACAACATTCCAGACATAAACACAGCTTGACTGCTTGTTATTGTGAAATATTCCATCTAACCACATCATAGGCTACTACCAATAGCAAAGCTCCTCTTACACATTGTTTTACAAATTCTACACAGGATTTTTGTCTATATTATCATTCAAGTTTCCTACTCTTCTTTATTCTACACCATTTTTATGAGTGGAATATTCACAATATCCTTTTTTTTTAAGGTGAAAAATTTCTCAGTCATCATTGTCTTATAAAAAAAGGAAGAACATAAACTTTAAAAAAAACCATAGTTTTTGAATACTCTAATAGCGTCAAGGTCAGAAACGAACAAGAGTTGATCAAGAGAGACCAGATAGGAAAGATGAATAAAAAACCAAGACAATATGAAAAAAAAAAAAAGAGTGTAGATCCATTTAGGGTCCCTTGGGATTACCCACACCCTTACTGTAACTATATGAGAGGGCAATTTCTATTTATGTCAAATTCAAATACTTTTATTTCATAAAATATTTTGAACAAACTACAAATAAACTGTAGAAGTTAGTTTTCACATTAGATGCCTTGTCTTAGTGTAATCACTTACTTATATATATTTTTTAAACAATTAAATTTAAACAAAATAAATAATTCAAAAATGATTAAAGAAAACAAAAATAATTATTATGTATATACACAGACGTACAAATTTACTAAATTAATATAACAATATAACTCAATTAAGAAGGCGGATGTACAGGAATAGTCACAAAGTTATTCCAAACAGTATTACTTATTAATTGTAAAAAAATGCACATAGGCTACATATATATGAATATTTTAAAATTAGTATCAGAATTTTTTTCTTGTTCTTAAAAAACAAAAAATCCTCTTGGTCATCATTACCTTATAAAAAAAAGAAAGAAAAGAGTATTCCTAAGACTCCTAACCCTCGAATACTCTAACAGTATCAGGGATGGAAGATAAGAAAAGTTAGTTATATTTGACCTAATAGAAAAATGAAAGACAGTAATCATCCTCAGTTATTACATGCACACAAATCATACTGACTTTTAACTGTGACTGGTAAATAAAATTGTATTTTGAAAAAGTGTGTTTTTTTAATTTCGTCTCTAGAAACCCTAAAATGTATCTAATTAGTAATACTAGCTGGTATAAAAACACATATAAGGGTTAAAATCAATAAAATAAAATCAAAAACATGTAAGGAGCTACAAGTTGAGTAAATATTAATTTCAATGTTGTTTGTTAAAAGGTAATTTATTTGATAACTCAAAATTTGCAGCAAAACCAAAGTCAAGTGAGAAGTGTATACTCAGAAGTGAATAAGGATAGCTCAGTTGGTAGATCATTAGCGTGTAAAGCCCAAGGTCCTGGGTTCAATTCCCATTCTAGGTCATAATTTTTTCACTTGAAATATTATTTAATTATTTTAAAAGTTTTCTCTTAAGTTTAAATCAAGAGAAACACCAACTACTAAAACCATTATTTACAAAAGAAAATAGTAAGATAAAACCTGTAACAAAAAATAAGGAATTAAATTTTGAAAGGCTACTGTAAATAGAGAAAAGACAGTACAGTTTATCAAGTTACTATAGCCAGTGAAACTGGGTGTGACTGGTGTAGTTGTCTCAACACAAGCAAATCAAATGTCCAAGGAGCACCTGGCAATATTCACAGGAAATAAAACAAGGATTCACCGAACCACATAAACAAGAAACAAAACTAAAACTGTAATAAATCAAGTTATGTTTTCATATTACCCTTATGTACATTTCTATAACATATTCATCATCCTCAGAAGCTAAACAACATCTAAGATGTAATCATTAACTTCTGAAGATGATGACTACGTCATCAAAATGTATATTAGGGTAATATAATAAACCAAAATACATTTTTAGATACAAATTTAAACAAAAACCTCTCTTTTTGAAAATAAAACCAGATAGACAAAAGTCATAAAGAATGATATTTTATATAACCAAAAACACTCAAACTTAAACTTGATTTTTTTATTTTGACTGCTATTTATAATGAAAACCAGGATACCTCGAACCACAAAAATAAGAAATAAAACTACAAGACTAATAAAGTATGTTATATTATTTGTTTCTTTATTACATTAAAATTAGTGTGATTTTGATTAACTATAGTAATTATGTTAGATTTAAAAAATATTTTTATTTAATGTGCTCACCCAAATTTTCCCCCATATCTGCGAAACTTATAAGTAATTATATCGAAACAATTATGTGATGTATTGTTTACTGTTTAATAATTGAGTTTATTAAAATCCTACGTCTTGGATCAGATTTTTATAAATAAAGTGTAAATGTGTTAAGTACTTTTTTGTCTGTTACTTTTTTTTGACTGGATTTTATATCCTACTATATCACTAAAAAGTCACATTTTATAATAATAAATAACAGACATAGACATTAAATTTTTTTTGCTGTTTTCCATAAATCAAGATGTTTGGTGGATGTGTTTTGAATTTTCATGTAGTCAAGCTGAATGCAAATTGGTTCTTAAATAGAGAAGAGGACACATACATGTTTGTAATAGTGAGGTGTTATCAATTTGCAGATCTGTCCATTATATTTATTTGCATAACATGACAAAGTAAAATTTAGCATGTAATAAGTTCAAAGAACTTATTTTATACTGTATATGGAATTCCTTTAGCACATTCATTTTCTTACTTTTTTTACAAATTCCTAATATTTCTATATTAATCCATTATGAATGATAGAGTAAGATTAAAGATTTTCTCTTTAGTGAAGATTCAAGGAACGTTTATTTCCTTTTCCTTTCAAAATAATACACAAATATTAGGAACTTTGAACTATATTTTATATCCTATGAAAACAATCTCCAGATGTATTTAAAAACCAACACACATTCAGTCAGTTCAACCTTGTCTACAAGTTAAGAATGTACCCACAAAAAATGTTAGTTCATTCAGATCACAAAATCTTAGCATTATATGCATTTTTAACATATATGTCTGTGTTATTTAATTATTATTACAAGGGATTTTGTGTTGTTAATTCATTAAAGGAAGACTTAAAAATGATTTAGTAGAATCGAAACCACAGTTGTCAAAGTAAGAAAAACTATCACAAAAGTAACAAATTTACAGTTAAATAATAATTGAGGTCATACTTATAAATAAATATTGAGCTTGACTTGTGACATCGGAATAAAACTAACACAAATTCTCACAAATAGTATGTTTATTCAAATGCGTTAGTCGCCATTTCCAGTGATGCAGAAGCTACAATCCCATGCTTATACATAATACTGAAGATGGCTACTTTATTGTTAAAACACATTTGAATAAATGAATGTACTAATGTGAGAATTTGTGTTCAAGTTTTATTCTGTTAATTACATGATAATATTTATTGTTTTAATAAGTCTAACAATTTATATATTTGTATTACGTAACATAATGAACCAATTAAGAAACTGGTGCCAACTGTTGAATTTGTATAACTTATATAGACAAGCCATTAATGGCAGACAACGCCAAGCATACACACAATGCTGCATTTACAATAGTTAATTAATTAACCTATTTTCATTGCATTCTCCCCCTCCCCCCATATATATTCTCATTCAATATAAAATCTCATTTAAGCACCAACTAAACACAAAAGATTGGAGAGAAATCATAATAGTTGAGCAGCCTTGAGTATTCCTTTTTGTTCTCTATAACAGGTTGAGATGGATTTTGACAAGTTTATTTTGTGAAGATAATTAATTATCAACTATTGATTAAATTCTTGAACTAATAAAACTATTATTTATTTATTTATTTCTCTCCACAAACAGCATATAGAGGACAAAAAAAATCCAATGGCAAATGGTTTGTCAATGATTAAATATATATAAAAGCAATAGTCAAAACAAGAACATGATACTAACAACATAATAAAATATTAACACAAATATTATAACACATCTCAAACATAAATGCAAATTGAAAATGACATACTAAAATTTAAATAGAAATACAATTCCGATCTGTCATAGGTTATTTGACTAATTCAGTAAATAAATTCTTCAACCTAATAAAAACAATTTTCCAAAGGAAATGTAACTAATGTCTTCTTAAATTTGTTTGGGTTTTAAACCTGCATCAAATTACTTGTACCTATAATATGTTGCATTCTCAAACATTGATGTCTTATGAGTAGGGTAATTGAATAAATGTTTACCCCTTGTCAAGTATCCAAGTTCACTTTGATACTTTTAAAACCTAGAATAATTTGTATTAACAAAACATAATATATATATATATATATATATATATATAAACAGGGTAGAGGCAATATAACATGTCTTTTAAAATGTGGTGTACACGAATCAAAGTGTTTTAAATTAAAAATAAGCGTAACAACAATTTTTTTTTTAAATTTTGGAATACCTTTTACTATTAATGGAATCTCTGCAGAATATAATCCCATATGAAATCTGGAAATATACTATCTTGTTTATTAATTTTTAATTTATTGATTTTAACAGCAAGTAGTGAAAATACAATAATATTTCAAGTGAAAAATATACGACCTAGACTAGAAATCGAACCCAGGACCTTTGGCTATACGTGCCACTGCTCTACCAACTGAGCTATCCTATTCACTTCCCAGCACAGGGCATAGAACTCTCGTTTCGCTTTGCTTTACTGCTCCAATTTTTGAGTTACTAAATTAATTACCTCGCATATGCGACATTGAAATTATTTTTACTCATTTTGCAGCCCTCATGTATGTATATATAAATTTTTTAATTATTGATTTCAACGCTAATAAGTTTTTTACCAGCAAATATTGAAAATACGATAATATTTCAAATGAAAAATATACAACATAGACTGGGAATCGAAGCCAGGACCTTTGGCTATATGCACCACTGCTCTACTAACTGAGCTATCCTAGTCGCTTCCCAGCACAGGGCATAGACCTCTCACTTCACTTTATCTTATTTATGTTGTCTATTATATTGTGTATGTTTTTCAGGTTTGGGATGTTTACTCTCCTGCCTTACACCGCATATGCGCAAAGTTGGACTTAACACAGATGAAATTCGAATAATCGCAATAGTATCACCTTGTGTTGCTTTAATAGGACCACTAATAGTTGGACCATTGGCAGACAGGTTAGGTGTACCGTCGCAAGGGTCTACAGCAAGATATGGTCGCTACATGAGGACAATGTTAGTTCTAGTTACAGTGTTAGGTGCAGTGTTTTATTCAGCTCTGTTATTCGTTCCTCATGTGTCAAGATTACATGCTCGTAACCCAGCTGTTACTTTCACTTGCAATTCGTCTGGTGCTGTTGTTAAGCAAGAGAGATGTTTAGAAACACCATGCTATGATTGGCAGGAGGGTAATGTAAGTATTTTTAGTTTTTATAAAAGATTTTGATTTGATATACATTAAGAAGTATAAATATTTGAAGTCAAGTAGAATTGGAGTATTACTTTGATATTACTATTCTAATCGGGAGTTTTTTCTGGGTAATTGCTACCATAGATAAAATTATCGATGGACATTTTATAAAATACCTAACAAGTTTGATTAATTTACACTACTTTCATATACCATATTGTCTCTGATGTTTTTAAAACTTTATGGTCTTACACAGTAAAAACTGAGATCCACATAACCTAGACGGTATGTAACATGTTGTCCCAAATTCTAAATTTAAATAAATATATTGTTTCAAAAATAGTGTTTTAATACATTACAAAAATATTAATAACACTATAAATTTTAAATTATAAAGGAAAATTTAACATTCTCATTTTAAATTATCTTACAATGATGGATTGTTCATATTATTCATATAGTTTAAGCAGACATTTTCTATCATTTGTGCATATAAAAAGTAATACACAACGATTCGAAACTATAAATAAAAAAATGATAACTGGAGTTTATTTATATGCTGTAAATATTGTGTATTAGTTTTATAAACACAGATGATAGCAAATACCTACGGTACTTAAACTATATTAATACTATTATTGTGCTCCTGTTCAAATTTTAAACAATTTAATAAATCATAATTAAACATCAAGTGTTTTAACAAATGTTTCATTAACTGTGTTTTCTTACCATGGTACCAGGAAGGTCCATTATTCTTAAGTGGTTGTCGTTATGACTGCGGTGATGGTCCTATTACACCATACAATGCTAAAAGACAAGAGAACAGTTCAAACATAGAACCAGCTGTAGATGACACTGAGAATGATTATGAGGAACTCTATGGGAGTGGTGAAGGAGATACAGATCTAAAGGTGATTCAACATATTTTCTGAAAGTTAAAAAATTATTGATGTAGTTAAATTAATTATATTAAGTTTCATTAAGTTTCTGTTTCATACTTTTTATGCTATGAAATTTACAGTATTTATGATTATATAATCTACATTTTAGAAAACAATAATAATTTGAATTTGCCCCTAACCACAATCACTGGAACTTAATAAAACACAATTATCTGATTGATTGTTCTTTATTAATTATATCCACTTAATGCCCTGATGTACATTTTGATAACATGGTTATCATCATCGGAGGGTCTTGCTTATAAACTAAATCTAACCTTACATATCTATTACTAAAATAAAATTCGAATTACGATTTGGATTACGAATTGGATATAATTAATAAAGAACAATCAATCAGATAATTGTGTTTTATTAAGTTCCAGTGATTGTGGTTAGGGGCAAATTCAAATTATTATTGTAAATTTCACCACAGTGCTCAACAAGATTGTATTTTAGAAAACAATTAAATTTTTATTTTATTTTTTTTATATTTTAGCCAAATGTATAAATTAAAATTATATGGCTACCATACTATTAAAATACTATTGAAAAATAAAGATGTATATTGTAGATGTATTTTCTTCTTTTGTGTGTCTGTGTGTACTTTATAGGCAAGAAAGTCACTGTAAATATAGCTTTAAAAAAATAAAGGAAAAGACTATAAAATAGAGACACCTAACCCTCAAATACCCTAACAGCATCAAAGTCAGAATTGAACAAGAATTGGTCCAAAACCTAATACGAAATATAAAAAAGAGGGATTTAACCCAAGACTAACTTAACTAGAAAAAGATGTAAATTTAGCTAAGTTACTTTGGAGTTGGAATGGCCCACATGTACCCACTATAAGTGGAGACCCTAAAGGGGAGGGGGGTGTATAAATTACATATGGTATATTGGTATATATATATATATATATCGTTTTTACACAATTAAAAGATATTAGGTACTACTAGGAAACCCAACAATTTCGTTGCAGTTATTCAACCACTTTGTTTTGTTTATACAAAACTTAGTGTTAAATTTTGACAGATTCACTGAACTGGTTATTAAGAGAAGTTAAAATTGTGTATATCCGTTAAAGATATCTACTTTCCTTTATAATTGCTAACGCTCTTTGCAGTGAAAAACCACAATCATTGCAGTTCTAGTTTAACCATAGTTAAAATGCAGTGTTTGAAAGAATAATAACAACCAAGTGATCGCTCATTGTGTGAAATTTAAAAAAGTTCAATATTGAGTTTCTGGAATTTGACCTTTCTAGATGTTATTTTTTCTTCTTTAATACATCAACTCACAAACAGAAATGTATGCAGAATAAATAAGATAAAAAAGTACCTACTTGTTTTCTGTCAATTTGCTCCACTAAATTAATGTTTCATTACTATGGTTTTGTAGTAATCACACCACTATTCTTATCCAATCAGATTACTTCAACAAACAAACAAATGTCACATAAATAATCACTTGATACATATAATATGTGATAGATTTTCACATATAATTAAAAGTTCAAAACATATCAAATAACAAATTATAAAAGGATAGAAATAAATTGAATGGCTCCCCGGAAAAACGTTCCAAACGCCGTTTTTTTAACTTTACAGAAACTAAAAAAAATGTTAAAGTGGCTAAATGTTTGAGATTCTTTCCTTTTTTTTTTAAGGATGTACTTCATAAGTCTAGTCAAAACAATATGTTTAGGATTTTTCTAAATAAAAGTCTTAAATACTAATTTGTTAACATTTTAAGTGCAAATGTAGTGGAAAAACGTTGCTTGAGCATAGATGATATGCACAAGCAACGTTTTTCCACTAAAACATCGCAATCCGGAATACTGGCGTTTGGAAAGTTTTATGAAGAATAAAGTTATAATAGCTGCAAGATGTCATTGTTGAGGTACAAACAATTTCAAACTGTAAGTGAAAGACTTTTATTTTACAATTTATTGCATTTTAATTAACTACATGAACACACACAATATCTTGTAAACAAATCATACAAAATCTACAGTTTTTGTCTTAAACTGATATTGTTTATTCACTTGGGATTTCTTGGTAGAACTGCCTGTGCTCTTCAGGTAGCAATTCTAACATAGCCAGCAAATCATCTTTTTTTCCTTTAGATATTGGCAAAGGACCCTCGTACATTTTTGGGAACTCAAGGGGGTCAATCACTTTATACAAAGTTTCAAGTTGAGGTGGATGTCGACCTCTAGGTTTTTTTAGGATGACATCTGTTGTCCATGTCTCTAGAAGATTGTGGGTTTTTCTCAGACGAATTTGGCTTGGATCGTCTGATCGGATCTGAATCCATCTTCCTTGACTAATTTTAATAAGTTTGGAGTTTTTATTCAACTGCTGTTCAGCTGGAGACAAATCAATAAAATCATCCTGTTCCATAACCACAACATGAAATAGTTTTGAAGGACGAGCGGTTTCAATCATTGTCCAAACGTGTTGAGGTACGTGAAGGGTTGCTGTTTTTTTGCATCTTTCAATGAGGGCAAAATACCTGTCACAGGGAAGAAAGCTGTGCCCGGTCATTAAAAACTTTTGATTGACCTCAGTGAAATACTTGGCGCAAACAAGGTAATGATATAATGCTATCATTTTCCAGTTGTTGTTCTGTCCAGTGCACCTATCTGACCATACAATAAGACTGCGTTGTTGGTGAGGTTTAAGTTTGTTAAAGGTTTTCAAAATGTATCTTAGAATACAGGAACTTATTTCAGCAGAACCGCGTTTAGCGATAGTTTCGTGCCAAACGTTCATCGTTACCTCGTTACTGCCCATATTATGGATAGCCAAATTATAATTTGAATATTGCCTTTGATAATAAACATCAGAGTGCATGAGGTTAGGTGTGAACAACACCTGTTCAAGATCAACACACAAAACAATGACATTGTCATTATTTTTTGCATTTTCTACATCTTCATTTAGAGTTTTGTATGCTTTTTCTGCTTTTAAATGGTGCAGCTGTGTTTCCCTTATAATGCGATTTCTGGTTTGTTCGTCATCAGCTGCAGATAAATGAACAAAAAGTTTGTCACATACAGTACATGTGTCTGATCTTGGGACACCAAATCTGAGATTAAAATCCTCATTAAAAATCATTCTGTATTTGTGAAGATTTATTTTAGACTCTGGGTACTTTTTTAAGAACAACTCGTGCATTTTAGATATGTTAAGATTTGGGTTTAGGCAAAGTTTTTTGCTAGAATTTCTCCCATAATGGCTTTCTTGGGATGGAAAGCTAGCAATGTGTTGTTTTGCCAAAGTGATATCATCGTCCTTTATTTTGTGAGGGCGGTTGCTGTGTTTACCTCGCAAATCGTTCAAGTTTTTTCCTGACTTAAGTTTTTCAACAATCATTTGAATTCTTCGCTTTGTCACATTGAATATGGATAAAATATGTTTTTGACATACCTGAATGCTCTTTTTGTTAATGTTCAATCGGTACGTAACAGTACAGTGACGTTGAGAAGTTTTCTCTTCAACTCTACGTCGAGCAGGTTCAGAAATTTCCATCAGTGATGCCAAGTAGCAGGATTGTTCCGAGTATGTCTTATCGTAAAATGAATTGAAGAGCTCCAACTTTGCATCAAAAGGTATGATTTTGCAGCCCTCGTGTGTGCAGGAACATGTGAAATCCTGGAATCAAACAGTCCATACAGTAAATAGGAATAAAATTTAAGTCTGGTTCATTTATTCTTTAAATGCTAGATCCAGTATATTAGTTCAGGATGGTGGTCAGCACAAGTAACGTTTTTCCACTTACCTCAGAAATAGGTATTTTTTCAGGTACTACTTCATTCTTGTAGTTTGAATACTCCTTCCCACTATTCCTACGACTCTTCTTAACTTCCTTCTTCCAAGAATCTACATTTAACTTTCGCTTTTTGCCTCTATTTAAATGCTTAACAAGGCCTGACACCGGTGAAGACATGGTCCTGACTGCCTATGCGCTGCATATGAAACGTTCTTCCAGGGAGCGCGAACTTCATCTACTCATAATTCCAAGTTGTAGTTACAAAATCGGCCAGTAGATGTCACCACGTGACAGATAGAAGCACAAGGAACTGTTTTCCATAAAAAACCCGCATACTCTAATTTTGGCGCTTGTAACGTTTTTCCGGGGAGCCATTCAATTACTAAATGATATTTAAAAGAGTTTCATTATTAAAATTTTGTGCAAAGAAAGAAAATCCCCAATTTGTTTGATGATTTAGGCAAGAAACCTGTTGTTAAATTTTTTCATAACTACATTGGTTGTTCATAACATTAATCTGTATTATTATAAGTTGTTTTTCTATATTTTCTGAAAATCTATTTTAGAAATTCCTTTTTTTATTATTTAGTAACATATTTTGTTGAAGTATGCGTTGACATGACCAACAAGTAAATGAATGTTTCAGGGTCGAAGAAGACGTCAAACTAATTCCAGCAACATAATAGAACCACCTCATCTGTGTTTCAAAAAGAACAACAACCGTATCTGTCATGTTTACATGCCCTATAGTGAACAATTAGCAGTGAATGTGAGTTTACATCCTTCACCTGAACTCGTCTCTGAATCGGATTGGTGCACATATAAAATTGGTTAGTATCGTACTGATGTTATAAAGTTTGATGTAGAAGTTGATTTAAAGATTATATTATCAAATTTGTCTATTTTTTTACTACAACCATTTTTTCTAAATTATTTTATTACAAATTGTAATATAATATTTGAATGCAGAATTCACTACTTCACTGAAAAATTACAAATTGAAAAGTACCAAATTCACGTATACATAGGTTGTGTACATATCGCAATGGGAATTCGTAAGTTCAAAAATTAAACATTAACTTTAAAAGAAAGTTATTATAGAACTGTGAAATTTCAACATAAAAATGAAAAAGAATATAATTTTGAAATGTTAGAATAGTGTATTAATGAAGTACTGTTTGACTACATTTTAATCACTAGCAGACAAATGTCATCTAATATCAAGATTCACTATCATAATATATGATGCATGCACATTACATGTCTTTTGATTCTTTTATATCAAAGTGTGTTTTTTCATACAATTTTGTTTATGTTGTTGTATATTTACGCCTTCCGGGATGTTAACATTATGGATAAAGACCAGACACACGATTATTAATTGAAAATATTACTTTAAAAAAAGATACTTTTCAATTTTTTAATAAAAAGTTTATTTCTGCGTTAAAATATTATATTGCAATATCAAAATAACATAATTATGTAAGTTACTAAAAGAAATAGACAAGTTTTATAAAATAATCTTTAATTCGACAAAATTTCCACCAATACTTTCTATATTTCATTTATTTTTGCCTTTTTATAGGATAATACATACAGTTTTAATACTAAAGGCTTTTGGAGAATGCAACCTTCATTCATAATTGTACCAATTAATTTTCATCAATGAAACCTTTTACTAAAACTAGTAACTACAAGGAATCAGAAAACTGTAAGAGTGAGGATGTTTTCTGAAAATTAAAAAAAAAATCAAGTATTTAATTTCACTGTTTTATAGTGGTGAATTATTAAATTTTAATACAGTAATTTTATTTTTAGGTTGTTTTTTACTTTTACAAATTTGTATTTTAATTCTAAACATTCACTGCGTAAATAGTGTGATGAAATGACATTCACCTACCAATGTATTGTTATAAGAAATAATTACCTTCTAGAAACCATTAAAAGTGGCAACACAACTCTCTCCACCCACACATTAGTTATTGTCTGCCCTGTTTACAGAGATGATCCCTTTTGTTGTTGATTGAAGTTTCTACAAGTGTTGTTCATTTTAGTGAATAATTGATATAGGTTATTTTAATATATTTTGTGTTTCTATCACTTTCAGTGGGTGAAGTAGGGTGTAACCAACCTTATAACAACAACAGCTGTTCCATAGTTTGTGATCTAGATGAACCTTATACAAGGTCTGTAAGCCTTCTCACTGTGAGTCAATGCAAACAAACTATTGGAGATCCTGATCTAACATTTTGGTTGTATCTCGCTGTAAGTAAATAGACTTGTTTTATTATTTTTAGATATTACTCATAACATTTATACTATTCCATTGATTTATACTATTCCATGCATTTATGCTATTGTTCCACTTTTCCGAGAGTTGTAGTATACAATTAATATTTTGAAACAAAACATAATATTATTTTGTTTCTGGAAAACAGTATAAAAAATGATAGATGTAATCAAATCCCAACAATTATTGTTAACATTTTCTATTTATCATTACAGCCTAAATTATTAGAAGAAAGTTCAGAAAGTTTGTATCAATTGTTTGTTATTCCTGTCTCCACTGATTATTTCTAATGAATTTGAATTGTAAAAATTATAAATGTATACAATGTATTGATATAGTTTGAATCTATATTTAGACACAGATTTCAAATTCTTTCTAATCAATCTTATACTAAAATTAAATTCTTGCAAAAGGTTTCAATGAAGGACCTATTGATGCACAAAAGAGTTCACCAATATACCTATTATTATGTATGATCGACATTGTTATACTTTATTTATTAATCATTAAGCCTGATGTTTCAAGCAATAGGCATTGTCAATATACATATACATATTAATTAGAGTTAAAGTTGATCACGGAAATTACACGAAAGGATTTAAATTACTATCACTAAACTCTGATACACTATACAATGAGTTTTCAATAAACCGTTTATACAATTTATTTTGAGAGGCAATTCTTTCAGTTTAAGTGATAAGTTATTATAAAGTCTTACTTCCAAAAAATAATAATTGTTTGTAGAGCTGTTAAGACTAGAGTAGGGAATATCAATTATTATTTCTAGTGTTATAATAATGTACATTAGATCTATAACATAAGGCTATTAATTTTTATGTGGGTGAACAAATCAAAAAGATATAGCCTAAGTTTATCATTGTCATAATTTCCATTTTTTGTAAAAAAAGGGCTGACATTTCTCTATAGCCAGCATTAAATAATAATCTCACTGCACACTTTTGAAGTTTCAGTCTAACACCGATATTGCTGTTACACCAAAGGTAGAGGTCCATACCTGATTGTGCTTTGGAAATGTTAGATGGGTATAACTGGTTTTAACAAAACATGTATAGAACCCCTAAAGAATTTTATAATTTTAAATATTTACTTGCCATATTTTTGGCAATTTCCAAGAAATTTTTTGCACCTTTGATGAATTGTAAAATATTATACTCTAGAAAAAAATCCTGTGGACGTTTTACATTACAGTATATTTATAATTAAAGAATAAATTCAGAAAACAGCTAACCAATCTGTTTCTATTCCATGTATTTCATCCCAGAATGTATGTGCAATATTCGAATTTGTAGGTCCGCAACAATTTATCAACAATAAATAAGGAAAAAAAAAAACATGATATGGTCATCGTTTGACGAAGATATCTTAATTGCCCGTGACTAAGAAATGGTTTGCTTTAAAAATTCATTTTTGATAATATTAATTTTTGGACACTACACAAGTTTTCTTTTTTGCATGAAGCAAGTTTTACCTTTACAAACTACAGTCCAAAAGATTGTGTGCTTTTTAATCTGGCCAGTTTAATTCTATACCTTTTTCGAATATTTATTGAAAACAACTACACCTTTCAGATTCTTACGAACAATTTCATTTATCCCTCTTCTTAACTTAACTGTATAAAATAAACGATATAAAAATAAAATGAAACTTAAATTGTTGCTCCACTAAAAATATTTAAAAAATACTAAAACTACATCTTCTTACTACAACTTAACAAATAACTGTCCAAAATTTAATGGTCTGACTGACCTAAATATCAAAAATAAACATATAAACAAATTAATTCCAGAAAGAGGGGTACAGACAACACATAACCACCACACTCATTGGAAATATGATACTTCTGTCGACATAGCCTGTTGTGGAGATATTATTACAAAATATTTACAAAATATATTTACAAAATAAAAATATAAAAGACATTAGTATTACTAGTTAACTCCACTCACTCACACAGATACTATTTTAATTATAAGATAAAAAAAATTGTTCAGAGCTACTGTAACGTTGGTATCGGACATGTAAAGACAATATTTAAAATCTATAACAATATGTTTCTATCTCTTCAGACCACAAATTAAACTTTCTTTCATATAAATACTTTACTTTTCAAAAGCATATAATAACAAAAAAAATAATAAACTCAATAACACAACAGCCTGTGAAGAGCCTCTGGCTGCTAGACAGCTTTTCAGTCAGGTAATGTGTGGTTAGCACATCAAAATTACCATATGATCAAGCCAATTTGTAGCTTTCTAAATTTCTTCATGAAGGAAGTCAACACATCAAAATTCCATAACTCTGAGCATAACTTCTCAGTAAGAACTGTCTCCATCAGGCCTGTCTATCAGGGTAAAGATCTCAGATCTTGCCCAACTTCTCAAGATGTTTCTTGCTATAGTTCTACTTATTCACAAATAGAATCTCGGCCAATGAGTAAGGTCCAAACACTTTACCAGGTTTATCAGACTTCCACTTTTCTCATGAATCTTCTATAACCAGGCTATAATAACTTACCATAATTCCACTTAGTTAAGGGTTAATAACTTAACTAATTTCTGGTACCATTCCCACTCCACAAATATTGATAAAATATTCTTGACTATAAAATGCTATACAAGCTCGTATATATAGACCTGCCATCTTCAACAATGTTTTCCCTTTTAGGAATAATCACTGAACTTACTATGTTCTTATCTTACTTCAATATCATTGATTTGTTATAGATACGTTCAATTGCTGATATATTTCCAACAACTGCAATTGCATTGTTGGCATCTTGTTTGATAGTCGCAGCTCGTGATGCCACTTCACTTCTTGGTCAACAACTGGTGTTTGCCGTTTTTGGATTCGCCGTGATCCCTCCTATAGCACATATGATTAGCGATTTTATACCGGAACTTATGCTCATCCAAATGATGTTCATAACCTTTGCTGCACTAAACTTGATTGCCGCACTCATCGTGATTTTCGACAGGTGAGACTAGTTTTTCATTTTGGAATAGAAAGTCATTTTACTTAGAAAAAAAAAATCACCAAAAATGTGTAGAAAGGGGTTACAATACATTTTAATGTTGAATGTTCAGATCTCTGCCTTTGTCTCCGGTGGATTACCATCTGCATTCTGGTACAGGCCAACTAACTTTAAAAGGTGCTGGAGGAGAGACTGCTGCTCTTATGTTTATCCTCATGCTCTTTGGAATCCTCAGCACTGCTCTAGATACCTATTTACCACTGTGAGTATCGTATATTTAAATACTCCTGATCTATAGATTAATATCTCAACTAAATAAAATCTGTTTATGAAATTTCAGAAGATTAACGGGAAAACTTTTTATTAAAATCTTTGTGTGCAACAAGTTTTCATAATGTATGTAATTATTTATTGATTGGGATCAACAATTATTCAACATAGTTTATATTGTGTTGCATAAATATACTCAAACATAATACAAAAAGAAAAAAGTGTTGTGGCTTAATAAATAAGCTCTTTTTGTGGATAGTGATTTTAACCATTCAATATTGTAACAAACCAGAATAATACCATATATCTCACTTTATTGATAGTAATGTCACTATTCAATTCGAGTTCACATTTTAATCAGATTCAGTATCAACTACACTTTAAGAATCATCAAATCACTTGCATTAGCTTCCCCACACTTTCATCATTACAAAATTATTGGTATAAGTACATTCTTATTCAACACTTCTTTATTCAACAGTGCTGATTTCCGTCTATATAGTACAGTAATTCAGTGTTTATTAATAATTAGAATGTATGTAGAATGCTAGGGCCCATTATGTAGTAGAATTTCTGAAACATCTATCATTGTCTACTGAACAGAAGTATGTACTCAAATTAATTATATATGTCCTAGCAGAAATATAGATAATCATATCACATTCTAATATTGACTTATTCGATAAATTAATTTTGTTCTCTAAATAATCAGGGTTATTTATGTTAGCCTGCGGCTCCTATTCATATAAAATCTAAACATAATAGGCTATGTCCCCTGTTAAACTCTTGTTATTATTCACATTAAATCTACCAAAATTAATCACCCATTTGGTTGATTAATCACACTTGGTGGATCCTACTTATATTCAAATCATTGGATGTATGATGTTATATCAATTAACATTGATTTTTAGATTAAATTTAAACAAACTAAGTTCTCGATTAGAAATGTTCGATGATAATTAAAAGCTCTAAAAATCTGAAATTCTAGGAATATTGTTAGAAAATGATTCTGGGAACATGCGTGATTGACAGGGAGCGGAAAGGTTTGATACTTGTTTACACTGTTTTATGTCAGGATTGTTCGAATGTAGTCTAGTTTCGAAGTATGTATAGCACTGAAGCATAACATTTAGAACTAAACATTTGAGTTTATACTTTCATAGTGTAGAGATTGTGTATGGTTTTTACCTCAGTTGTGCTGTAAAATTTATTTCAGTACTGTATTTAATTTTTACTACTATTATTATTTTTTAAATTTAGTGAAAAATGAAACGACTGTGAACATGTAAAATGGACCTAAAGAGAAATAAATCACTGTGGAACAATAACCATTTTGAAAAATGAGAAAAGATGGTGGATATAACTTGAGGATATATGAAGGGAATTGCTCTACAATTGCAGTAATTGTAAAAGTTTTCTCATTGGAGCATTTTAAAAACTGCAACACTATATTAAGTCAATAATAATCACGAGTCATTTGAAATAAGTAATAACATTGAAATTGCTCTATAATAAATTTTGTTTTGAATAAATTACACATATAAGAATCTAAGTGTCAAAAATGTATTTTAATTAAGTCTAAATAATTTATTTAATGATGTGTAGCCTACAGTATTGGTAGAGATAACACCAATATATTATATGAACATCAATAATGTTATGCCTTTTTTAACATATAATTTTTTTTTTTTACTTACAAATGTTTGCTACAAATACATTAAAATTAAGTTTTAATATTAATATTTATTTAAAACTGAGATTGGTAAAATTATGTATATATGTTACAGAACGGCTTTCCCTATTGGACTCTTACCTTGCATTGCTTTTCTCTGGTATGCAAACATTATTGTTGATTACTGTGGGTATTCAAATCTTTTGATTTCATCATTTACTTTCTACATCATCAGATACATATGTAAGCATATACAACTTTTTGTACAATTTAATAATCAGAAAAGAATATAAGAATATGAATTGATAAATTATTATATGGTAAGAATATATTTAATGGCGACCTGCATGAAGAAATCCCGCACATATAGGAAAGATACAGACTCCCCACCTACGTGCATCGCTTGATCCACACACATGCGTGATCTCCTTTTCCTATCTCCTCTATTCTGTAGATTTAAGCCTACCAGCTCTAAAAAAAAATTTACTGCTATCGTCATGTGTTATTTTCCATACTATGTTTACTGTATGTTTGAAGTTTTTTCAATTGTTTACTATGGCTGGTGTACCACCTTTAAAGGTAGGTCAATATGAGGGCAAACTAGAGAAATTATCTATAATGTTTCTGAACAATTAAAGGTTATGTGAAATGAAAATGAACTGAAATTCAACTTAGCCGAAAAAATGTTTAAAGCTACTGGTGTAGACCCCACAACAGTAAAAAAAAAAAAATGCAACTAATTTTTAGTTGCTCGAGGCAAGTTGAAATTTTCCACACCTAACGGGAAAAATTGAAAGAGAAAAATAGAAATCAATGATTTTACTAAAGCAATTATTAGGAGGAAATACATGCTATGTGTATATTGTGACAATGTGAAAAGTCAGATTTTAATATAGACTCATTTAAAAGACGCGGTTAAGCCAAACAGATAAGAGATTCAAATAATAAATTAAATGTAGTAACTTCATTAATAAAAGAAAAATGGATTTTCAAGACAACAATATGAATTATTATGTTTAATTTTAATGTAATTTAGTTTGTTTGTTTTATTATGTAAAATATGTGTATTTTACGGCAGTGCGGTAAAATGTTGAACAGTGACCGGAAGGAACGCTTTTCGGAAGTAAGAATTTGCCTCATGGTTACAGCAGTCTGAGTCCAGCGTTAGGAGTGACAGGCTGTTTCTAAAAAAGTCTAGATCAGAGCTTGGTGGAGAATGGTTGTGTTTTTGAGAGTCTAGTAAGGCTTTGAGGAGTAAGGTTGTGTGAAATGTAGAGTTCTTAATTACAAGTTTGTTTTATCTAAAAAGTAATAGATTTAATTTTTGTCTCAAGTAGAGACTAATTTAGTAGAAAATGGATAGGAAGTGATAATGGACGCTTCTAATGACAATGTAAACGTGTTTGAAAGTAATAGACTTACTGTATTCTAAGTGACAAACAATATTTATGAGAAAATTAGTATAAAGTATTTAATTAGACGGTGAATATAAAAAAAAAGAAACTTAATGAACACTCGAATTTATAAGATTTCAAAGAATAAGAGACTATGTACTGTAAATGAGTGTCTTAAACGGATCGTTTAGCACGTGGCAAAAAACTTTGTATCGAAGTGAACATTCTTTTATTAATGATGAATGTTATGATTGTCGTACAAAAAATAACATTCCTAGAGTGCTGGGTGAATATTCGAAACATGAACTTTTCAGGAAACAACGCTTGCTGTAATCTACAAGTCTCAGGACATCTGGAATTAATATCTTTGGACAATTTTAGTGCAAATGGGTGTTCTGGTATAAACACCATATGTTAAATTAGGACTAAGTATTTATATTATGTTTTGATATATTTTGCTATACATGTTTAAATTTTTTAATCTGTTTCATAAATATTTTAAAAGGAAATAAATTGATAGATAAAATAATAAAAATTTTAATAATTGAAGTAAATCTCCATCTGAGATCTTTATAATGATTTAAATTTAAATAAAAAGTAAATTCCTGTTGCAACAATTTTATTGGTAAAAGCATTTTTAAAGATAAAATTAATTAATTTGAAAGAAAGAAATAAAGGAAATATAAATTCATAATTTGTTATTGAAATTAAAAAGGATAACTAGTATTTATAATATGATTTTTTTTGTTGTTAATAATAATTTGTAGGATGTTTCTTTAATAGTTTAATAAATCTTTATGTTAACATTTCAGAGACAAGTGTTTTCATTAAATACCAAATATCACTGTAAGTACACTGTGAAAAGAACTTACGACCCCCAGATATTTTTTCTTTCTTTTAAATATTTAAATTCATTCTTTTTTTAAAATTGGTATGTTAAGGATACCTGGCGCCCTAGTCGAGCAATTTAATAAGATAATTATAAATAATTAAAGAAACTACATCACCTCCTTTAAAGAAATATTACAAATGGCGCCCAACGTGGGGCTTTTTAGTCGAAATAAACAGTGATTTTGGTAATGAGAATTCTTGAAATCAAGGTAAGGACTCTCTTTATAATAATAAGAAAGATTCTTTTTTAAAAATTTTTTGTGTTAAATATAGTAAGATAAAAATGGAGTCAGAAATTGTAAATGTAAATAATAGTGATGAACAGGTAGGGTTAGGAAATCAAAATTCTTTAAATAATATAGAGCCATTGGAATTTACAGGGGATATTTTTGATAATTTAGAGAAGGAATCGCAAAGTAATGAGCAAACAAATGAACAATTTGCACAAAATTTTTTAGATCAAGAAATAAGTAGTAATAGTAATAGTAGACGTTCAAGTGTGAACGCGAATAGTAGTTCAGGTTCGGATTTTAATGGGTTTGATAGTGATAGGATGCTAAATAGTAAAGAAAAGTGTGAAGATATGAATAAAAAATTAGTAGAAACACCAGGGGTAGAAATTGTAGAAGAAAATTCAGATAAGGAATTAAGAGCTGAAGAGGTTAGGGTAATTGAGCAGGTTAGTGTAACCAAAGAAGTTAGGATTGATGAGAGTGTAGAAAATAATGATCAAGGTATGAGCATGGAAAAAATATATGAGATGTTAGTAAAAGGATTTCGACAAACTAGTTTAGATATGGATAAAAAATTTGATAAAAATAGCTTAGAATTCAAACGAGATAATGATAAGAAATTTGAATGTATAAGTAATGATATTAAACAAACAAATAATAAAATTGAACAAAATAATGTAGATTTGAAGCAAGATTTAAATAATAAATTTGATGACTTCAATAATAAATTTGATCAAAATAAGCTAGAAATTAACACTAAGCTGGAAAATTTCAATGTTAAACTCGAACAGAATAATGTTAAACTGGATAAAATAGATAATGACTTGAAACTGAGTAAATTAGAGCTAAGACAAGATAATTTAGATTTAAAAGAAGAAATGTACAAAAAATTTGATGAAACTAGGGCTGAATTTAAAGAAGGTTATGTAAATGTAGAACAGGGCCTAAGACAAGAAATTAAGCAAACTAGGTTAGATATAGAAAATAATTTTGATGAAAAAATTGTTAAAGTTGAAATAGATATGTCTGATAAAATATGTAGCATAGTTAAGGAAATTGATAATGTTAAATCTGAGACGGAAGTAAAGTTGTTAAGTAATCAAATAGAAGCTAAAAATAATCTAAAGGTTGTTGAAAACAAAATTTGTAAAGAAATTTTAGAGGTTAAGAGTGATGTAAACAATAGAGTAGATAAGTTTGAGATGCAGTTAGGGAAGACAGACGAAAAAATAACTTTGTTAGACTTAGAAGTAGGAAAACAGAAGAATTTAGAAAAACAGGAAATTTTGGAACTAAAAAATAGTGTAGATGATCAGATTAGTAGCCTAACCTTAAAATTCGAAGGAGAATTTATGCAGAAAATAAGAGAGAATTTTGTCGAACAGGGTAGCATAAGTCAGGGTACTTATACGAGTGCGAATATAATTAATGAGACTATAATCCCAGAGTTTCAAAATGAAAGGTTAGAACCACACCCGAAGGTGTTTATAGAAGCTATAGAAACATTTAACAAAATAAATGGGGGACAATGGAAGATAAAATTAGGTTGTTTAAGAAAATATTTTAAAGGTGAAGCAGAGTTATGGTTTGAAGCACACAAAAATGAGTGGGGTAGTTTTGAAGAGTTTAGGGTAGCATTTCTAGATAGGTTCTGGTCGGAAGAGAAACAGGAACAACTGAAAACTAAGTTATTGGTAGGAAGCTATTTTAGGGGACCGATAGAAGAAGTATTTAGATATGTGATGAGCTTATATAATAAGACACAATTTTTAGATCCGCCCATGTCTATGGATACATTTGTAAGACATATAAGTAGGAAAATGCCTGAAAAACTAGAGTTAATGATGTTAGCAGCTAGACCTAAAAATGTTAATGAACTAGAAAAGTTAATTTTAAGTTGGCAAGAAAGTCAGAAGTTGTTAGGTCCAGATAGGACAAGACAGGGGGACAATAGGATGAATATGGACAGACCTATGTATAAAAATTTTCAACCACAGCAATTAGGACAGGAAGGATTTCGATTTAGGGCACCACCTCATTTTCAAGAGACAAGGGGAGAGAATAGGTTTAGGGGACCTAATAATTTTACTAGATTTCCACCACCCAATATGCAAAATAACAGTAATAGACCTATGTTGACAAATCAACAAAATTTTAATAGGGCAAATGGTAATGGCATGAATCAAGGGTTTAGGCCAAATTTTCAACAAAAAAGATATGATCAGGGAAATAAGGGAAATGGTAATAGACCACAGGGAAACCAAAATGGACAACAATAAATAGGGCCCAAGCTTTGTTGTCTAAAAATCAAATTAGGCCTAAAATAATAAATTCTAAAAATACAATTTCATCTATAATAACAAAAGAAAATAATAACATTGATGTAGACATTAGAGAAGAATTGTTAAATGAAGAAAATTATAATAATGTAAGCATACAGCCTATAAAAGGAGAATTAATTGAGATTGATGTGAAAATTAATAAAGAAGAATTTAAATGTTTAATAGATACAGGTTCAGAAATTACTGTAATGAATGAAGAAATTTATAAGAAACTAATTATAAATAATGATAAAATTTTGGAATTACCAGTATGTAACTTAACAATAGTAGGAGTAACAGGTGTGCGTAGCAAGAGGATTACAAAACAAGCTTTTATAGATGTAGAAATTGGAAAAGATGTAGTTGCAGTAAATTTTTTAATTGTTAGAGGTCTAAATATTGAAATGATTATAGGATGTGATTTTTTAAAACAAAAGAAAGCTCAAATTGATTTTGATGAAGAAAAAATTAAATTTAATGTAGAGGATAAAATAATTCAAACAAAGTTTAGAAAACAAATTTCGCAAGTAGAATGTTATAAATTAAAATTGTGCAGGACTAAAGCAGAAATAAATTGTTATGATGAGACAGATTTTGACTATGAAGAATTGCAAATTAATGATGTAGCTACCAACTTTTTTCAAGATTTTGATTCAAAATATTATGAAAATAACTATGAAGATGTAGAATGGACACAAATTGTAGAGAAAATTTTAGAAGAAAGTAACTTAAATTTAGATAGTGAAAAACAAGAATTAAAAACTGTATTAAATGATTTTAAAGAAGTATTTTCGGATCAGCCAGGAAAAATGTTAAATTATAAAGCTAAACTAAATGTAAAAGAAGATAGTAAATTTATAAATAAATCTTATGCAATACCACATTCGAAGAAGGAAGCTGTAGCTAAGGAAATTCAAAAAATGATTGACAATGATATAATAGAAGATTCAAATAGCCCATTTTCGAACCCATTAGTATGTGTAATTAAGAAAGATTCGTCCATAAGACTATGTTTAGATGCTAGGCAAGCAAATCAAATAATAATACCAGATAGAGAAGCACCTGAACAGATAGATGATATATTGCAAAGGTTTGAAGGAGTTAAATATATTTCTAGTATAGATTTGGTTAGTGGATTTTGGCAGATAGAATTAGATGAACAATCTAGACAATATGTTGCTTTTGTATTCAATGGTAGAAATTTACAGTTCAAAAGACTCCCTTTTGGTTTAAATGTTAGTACTTCATTATTTAAAAAAGGATTAAGTATGGTATTAGGGCCTGAAGTTTTGGAATTCACAACAGTTTATGTAGATGATGTATGTATAGCGTCAAAATCGTTTGAAGAGCATATGAGACATGTGCGAAAGTTATTTGAAAGACTTAGAACATATAATGTAACTATTAAAATAAAAAAGTCTGTTTTTTGCAAAAAAGGTATAAAGTTTTTAGGATACAATATATCAGATATAGGAATAGAGCCAGATCAAGAAAAAATTAAAATAATACAAGATTTTCCCACACCAAAAAATATCAAACAATTACAAAGTTTTTTAGGCTTATGTAATTATTACAGGAAGTTTCAACAAAATTATGCAGAGTTAACTAGTAAATTCACACATCTTTTAGGGAATAATAACAAAATTTGGAATTGGACAGAGGAAGACAGAAATACATTTGAAAGAATAAAACAGGTTTTCTTAGAAACGATAATTTTACAACACCCTAATTTCCAAGAGCCTTTCTATTTAAACACAGATGCTTCAGATAAAGCTTTAGCAGCCGTATTGTATCAAGTGGACGTAAATAACGAACATCTGGTCATTGCGTTCGCAAGCAGAACTTTACAAAATAGTGAGGTTAATTACACGGTTACAGAGAAAGAATTGTTGAGTATAGTCTTCGCATGTAAAAAGTTTAGAAATTATGTATTAGGAAATAAAACGACTATACGTTCTGACCACAAAGCTTTGACCTTTTTAAAGAACTGTAAATTAACACATGGTAGACTTCTGAGATGGATATTGTTTTTACAGGAGTATAACTTAGATATTGAGTATTGTCCAGGGAAGGAAAATATTGTAGCAGATGTTATTTCGCGAACGGATCACAATGAAGTCATCAAGACAGGAGATGAACATTTGATTAAAATTTTTCAAACACAAATTGATAAAAATTTAGCAAAACAAGATAGAATTTTAAGAAATGCCTTTAAACGTTTAAATTTGGAACAAAGTCAAGATGAATATTGTATAAGAATTATGAAATTATTAGAAGACCAATCTGTTAAATTTAATAAGTTAAGAGAATGTTATGTTATTTATAATGATGTTTTATTTAAAAAGTCAAAGAAAAATGGAATTCACAAAATTTGTTTAACAAAATCTTTAATAGAAATTGTAATTAATGATTGTCATGAAAGATACGGACATATTGGTGCGGGAAAGTGTTATAAAATATTAAAAGGACTATACGAATTCCCAAATTTAGAAAAACAAATAAAATTACAAATTAGGCCATGCGATTTATGTCAAAAAACTAAAGTATCAAATATAAAAAATGAAGGATTAATGGTGAACATCTTACCCGAAAATGTGTTAGATTTGGTAGCAGTGGATTTATTTGGAGAATTACCGACTGGAAGTGGTGGGGTTAAATATATATTTGTAGTACTGGATGTTTTTTCGAAATTTGTAAAATTATACACTATAAAGAGGGCAATTGGGACAGTTTTAGCAAATAAAATAATCAATGAATATGTAAAGGAAATAGGGAAACCAAAAATAATTTTAAGTGACCACGGTAGTCAGTTTCAATCACGAATTTGGAAAGAAAAATTAATAAATAATAATATTCAAGTTAGGCACACATCAGTATATCATCCTCAGTCGAATCCCAGTGAGCGTTGCATGAGAGAACTAGGTCGAATGTTTAGGACTTATGTACACAATAAACACACAAAATGGCCGCTTTATGTAAAATTTATAGAAAATTGTATGAATCAATCCATACACGAATCCATCAATGATAGTCCGTATGAAATTATGTTTAAAAAGGAATGTCCGCGCATTTATAATCAACTATGCAAATTTCCTCCGGGAAAAATAATAGATTTTGAAGAAAAAATAGTTTTAGCGAGAAGACGTTTGAAGTTAAAAGCAAATCAGCGAAAAAAATATCATGATAAAAAACTAAAACCAACAAAATTTGAGGTAGGAGATTTAGTTTTGGTTAAAAATCACTATCTGTCATCGAATTTGAGGAGAGAAATAAAGAAATTTTTCTTATTGTATCAAGGTCCATTTAAAGTTTTAAAAAATTAAATTAGAAAATGCATATGTAATTTGTACAATAGACTCTGAAATAATTAAAGGGACATACAATGTCACTCAATTAAGGAAATATATTTCATAAATAATTAAAGAATTGATAATAATAAATTTTAACGTTAAATGAATAAGTTGATTTGAAAACAGAACATTTTAAAAAATAAATTGTGTAATGTAAGAAAACTTTTAAGGCAAACTAGAATATTTGAAAATGTTAGGAGAGGATCATTGGAGCTGCAAGATTGTTAGTAAATAACTCTGTATGTTTATGAAAGGAATAAATATTGATTAAACGTGACGAGATAAGGAAGTTGGTTCGAGGCAAAGATCCAGTGTAGTGTTGAAGAAATAATATTCAATAATAAATATTCAATAAAATGTGAAGAGAGAGTTGAGATTCATTTTCAGATCGTATTGGAACCAAAAGGTCTTCATGTCTTATCAGTAGACAGATAAGGATTGTCTCATATCGAGGGGACTTGTTTATGCTTAAACCAGGCCTAGAATTCCTTTGCATGACATTAAGACGAGATACAGCGTGTGACAGAATTATTGTTCTGAAAATAAAAAACTTTTGACGTATAATCGGAAATTAACTTGCGTTTTCAAATAAAAATTACTTAAATAAAGGATAATTGGCTTTAAATAAAGTAAATAAGAATAAAAGTAGATTACTTAAATAACTTTAATAGAATTAAAAGTAAATTTCTAAAAAAAAAAAAAAAAAAAAAAACTTAGAATAAATTTTAAAAATAAAATTTTCTTTTTGAATTTGAATAATAACATCTAGAAAGGAATACATAAACAAAAAATCGGCGATGCTAGTAATAAGATTGGTAAAATAAACATTATTTCAACTTCGGATGATACGATTTTAATGAAATTTTTTATGAATTTTAAAATTTTCTTCGTGTAGATGCATTTAAGGAGTACATGAACATTTTGGGTGGATGGCTGAGCGTTTATGTAGTAATAATAGAATGTTTTATTCGCAAGAATAAGGCATTCTGGGACTACATGGAGAGCGTGTTGTGGAATAGGGATGTGTTTTGGGCTTTATCTTGAATTTAGTAGGGATATTGCATTCAACCACTGCACATTTCAACGTCACAACATGTTGCTTTGTGTAAGAGTCCAAAGAGCAATTTGAAGTATGCACGGTATAAAGTAGATGGTCAGAAGGACTGTAGTGGGGTAAGTAGGAGGTCAAATGCATAAAATAAACAAAAAATTCATAAAAAAATCAAATAAAAAAGGTATAAATAAAAAACAAAATAAAAATGGAACGTTGGAGGGTTTTATTAATCGACGTTCGACAGGGCTTTATTATAAGCATAGAGGAGTATAATTCAATTACTGTGACTATAATAAACCCCGGTCGAGTTTTGAAAAATAAAATAAAAAATAAACAAAAAACAAAAAACAAAAAATTTGTCATACGACTTATGTAAATGAAATATAGTTAAAAACTTTGACAATTTTGAGAAGTTTAAAGAACAAAGAGTTCTTATTTTGTATTCAGAAATACAGAAGTTTAGTAGAAGGAGTTTAAGAGAGAACATAGAGTTCTTGAGTATATTATAAAAATATAAAGTTTGGTAGGCGAACTGTCTTTAGAGGCAGGATGTAGCTATGTTCGAGAAGTGATATGATCAAGGCCTAAGATATCATTTCTGGAAGGTAGTGATTTCGAGTTAATTGGAAAACTTATCAAAAAATCCAACGTAGTTGTTTAGAGTTCTGTCACATGTAATTTTGGGCAAAAAACATAAACAATGACTTATGTTTGTAAGTGTCATAAACTTTCATAGGTATAGAAAAAGTTTTTTTTTTGGTTCTATTCTAACAAGTAGAAACAGATGTTTGAAGGAAGTCGTCAAGGGACAGTAAGACAATGCTTTCATGGTGAAAGGAGGGGGTTTGTTAAAAACAAAGCCTAGGAATAAATCGGACGTGACAGAAGGGAGAAGTTTTTTATGAAATAAAACGAAAAGTTTTGTAAAATTGTAAAAATGTTAATTAACTGATTAGAATAGGTAATTAGATGTTAGATTGTAAAACGATAAGTTGTATGTTTTGATGTTTTAAATATTAAGGATTATTGATTAGATGATAAGATGAAAAATAGTTAGCTTTAAATGATTTGTGGTTTGTGAATATGAAGAATAGTTGTTTAAAGTTTGAGAATTTATGTGAGTTTTGCCAAGACAGATAATAATAAAGTTTTTAAGTTTTTTGATGTTAAATAATGAATGAGGGAGGTTAAGTTTTTGTTTTTTAAAGGAAGGAGTAATAAATTAATAATAAGTAGAGAGATTTTAATGAATTTGATAGAAAGGATAAATAAGTAGTGTTTTTTAAATAAATAATAATGGAATTTGAAATAATAAATGATGTTAAGCAGTTATTTGATAAAGGTGTCTAAAGATTTTGATGAAATACGGTGTTAGCTGGGAAAGCAATGATAATTTTTTATTTTTTATAAGTTTTTTGTATTTAAGTGATTGATGACAAGGGAGATTTTAATGAAGTAATTTAAATGAAAGAATTTTTGAGTTTTTATATGAAGATGATGACTTTACAGAATTGTTGAGTAAAGTGGTATTTAAAATGAAGTTGTTCTGTTAATAAACTTTTATAAAGAAGGTAGTTAAGTTGCATTGATGGTTAATTTTTTTAGTTTTTAAGAGGTTTTTTGAGTACTGCGATGAAATAAAGGAAATATACGACGATTTTAATGAAATAAAGGAAATATGCGACGATTTTTAATGAGATAAAGGGAGATTTGAGGAATTCTGCGAATAAACGACGGTTATCATGATTTTTTAAAGGAAGCTACGTTGAGATAAAGGGATAAATGAATGATAAAGAGGTTTTTTGGGGATTAATGCAACTTGAATTATTAAAATATGAAAGATAAGATGGAAATAATTTTAAGACAGGATACTGAAAGATGAAACAATTGTAAAGAGGTAATTTTGAAATAAATAGATGAGTTTTGTAAGTAATTTTATTTTTTTTTTGATAATAATGATGTTATATTTTGAATTTTAGTTGAAGAAAAGAGTTTTTTGTAATTGTAAAATCAGTAGCTAACATGTTATCCCAGCAAGATACAGGAGAATTGAGATTTTAAGTAAGAATAAATAGTTATTGGATTTAAACTAAAATAAATAATAATATAAAGTCTGAATTGAAAAGTTTTAAAGTGAATTGAAGTAATGTTGAGTAATAAGTAAATAATTTTCGTAAAAATGTTAATTGAAAATGAGAGGTTTTAAATTTAAATTGTGTTAAGTTAAAAAATGATTTAGATGAATAGTGTGAGATGGATGTAGATTTTCAAAGGATGTAGAAATGTCGTCTTGGCAAAGAGGATGAGACGAGAAAAAGTATATAGACGGCTGTCTGGGAGATAAGCTTTGAGTGACGGGATCCTGTCAACAAAAAAAGTTGATGGAAAGTTTCAGCCAACGAGGTTGGAAAGGAAACTGATGATGGGTTTTATTGTATAAATAGAGATAAGACTTAGCACTAATTGATTCGCATTATTTTTTTTTACATGAGTTATGATGACTCAAACAAATTGAGATAGTGAAATAGGATTTTAGCAAATAGATTTTAATTTTTTATGTAAAAAGAGAATCTTTCTTAAATTAAGTATACTAGGGATACTTATTTTCTTTCATGAGGTCCTTAGCTTCTGAAATGAAATGTCTTGAACATCCATTAAAAAATTTTTTTTCTTTCTCGATTTGAAATATATATATATAAAAGCTTTGTATTCCAATACCTGTATTGAAATACAAACCTTGTGGGGTTTTTGTGACAATGTGAAAAGTCAGATTTTAATATAGACTCATTTAAAAGACGCGGTTAAGCCAAACAGATAAGAGATTCAAATAATAAATTAAATGTAGTAACTTCATTAATAAAAGAAAAATGGATTTTCAAGACAACAATATGAATTATTATGTTTAATTTTAATGTAATTTAGTTTGTTTGTTTTATTATGTAAAATATGTGTATTTTACGGCAGTGCGGTAAAATGTTGAACAGTGACCGGAAGGAACGCTTTTCGGAAGTAAGAATTTGCCTCATGGTTACAGCAGTCTGAGTCCAGCGTTAGGAGTGACAGGCTGTTTCTAAAAAAGTCTAGATCAGAGCTTGGTGGAGAATGGTTGTGTTTTTGAGAGTCTAGTAAGGCTTTGAGGAGTAAGGTTGTGTGAAATGTAGAGTTCTTAATTACAAGTTTGTTTTATCTAAAAAGTAATAGATTTAATTTTTGTCTCAAGTAGAGACTAATTTAGTAGAAAATGGATAGGAAGTGATAATGGACGCTTCTAATGACAATGTAAACGTGTTTGAAAGTAATAGACTTACTGTATTCTAAGTGACAAACAATATTTATGAGAAAATTAGTATAAAGTATTTAATTAGACGGTGAATATAAAAAAAAAGAAACTTAATGAACACTCGAATTTATAAGATTTCAAAGAATAAGAGACTATGTACTGTAAATGAGTGTCTTAAACGGATCGTTTAGCACGTGGCAAAAAACTTTGTATCGAAGTGAACATTCTTTTATTAATGATGAATGTTATGATTGTCGTACAAAAAATAACATTCCTAGAGTGCTGGGTGAATATTCGAAACATGAACTTTTCAGGAAACAACGCTTGCTGTAATCTACAAGTCTCAGGACATCTGGAATTAATATCTTTGGACAATTTTAGTGCAAATGGGTGTTCTGGTATAAACACCATATGTTAAATTAGGACTAAGTATTTATATTATGTTTTGATATATTTTGCTATACATGTTTAAATTTTTTAATCTGTTTCATAAATATTTTAAAAGGAAATAAATTGATAGATAAAATAATAAAAATTTTAATAATTGAAGTAAATCTCCATCTGAGATCTTTATAATGATTTAAATTTAAATAAAAAGTAAATTCCTGTTGCAACAATTTTATTGGTAAAAGCATTTTTAAAGATAAAATTAATTAATTTGAAAGAAAGAAATAAAGGAAATATAAATTCATAATTTGTTATTGAAATTAAAAAGGATAACTAGTATTTATAATATGATTTTTTTTGTTGTTAATAATAATTTGTAGGATGTTTCTTTAATAGTTTAATAAATCTTTATGTTAACATTTCAGAGACAAGTGTTTTCATTAAATACCAAATATCACTGTAAGTACACTGTGAAAAGAACTTACGACCCCCAGATATTTTTTCTTTCTTTTAAATATTTAAATTCATTCTTTTTTTAAAATTGGTATGTTAAGGATACCTGGCGCCCTAGTCGAGCAATTTAATAAGATAATTATAAATAATTAAAGAAACTACATCACCTCCTTTAAAGAAATATTACAATATCTAGGAAGGTCTTCCCTACTCTATCAAATATCAGTGATGCGTTAGAGGAAGCGAATTTAGTAAAATGCAGTAAAAGTCATGTTTGAAAAATAGTGTTAGATTTAGGGTTGTGAAAGAAATACCAGTATCAAAGGAAAATTTTTATCAAACAACCTGAGATAGTTAATTTAATTAGCAAATTCAGTATGTCAGAGAAATGAAAAGATAATGAAAGTGGTAAGAAACAGATTGATATATACTGTAGAAGAATGAGTGAATAACGTGCATGTGTGTGGAGGAGGAAGGGCTCTTCTCAGCTTATATCTCTGTCTCTTTTGTACAGTACCCAAAACAGTTCACCGTCTAATAAATATATCTATAGTATCTCAAAGAAGTATACAACAAAAATTCTGTAAGTTAAAATAAATGTTGGACATAATCACTACAATCATATGGTCTGTGATGTGTGACCAGTCAAGCAAACATTTTTTTCTATCTTTCGTAGGGCTTGTAATAGAAATATACAATTATTTTGTTAACAGTTTACATAAGAACTTATATTTTTACCAGAGAGTTTATTCTGTGTTATGAATTATTAACAAACAAAATATTATACTTATTGTCTTATAATACTAAAGTGTATAAATATAAAATTGGAAATGTGTACTATAGTGTTGTAGAAATAACTCTGAATTTATTTTATTTTATTCAGGTTTACTGATGTTTACAAATCACTGGGCACTCATTTTGCTGGGAACATTAGAAATGTTCTCATTGGTCATCGTCTGGTCAACATCTGTGTTGTACTTGCGTCATTTGGTTCCACGACATCTTAGTGTCACAGGCCAAGCTGTTGCAGTGATTGCATTTTTCTGCTTAGGTAAGTGTTTGAAAATTAACATAACAATGCAAATAATTTATTTTTAAATTCCACATTATTGTGAAATATGAGGTCCTGGTGTTTTAGCTTTTATAAATTTGATCAAATGCTGGTGAAATATGAAGGAAAATAATTTATGCCTCAATAATTCATAAAGTTCAAGACATAAAAATTCAGGAATAACGGAAAACCTGATTACCATTTATGACAGCTTCATTTCAAGTATGGTATTGAGTCTAGAACTCTTACATGGTGGCATCCCTATAGGTATAAAGTTTTGAGAAGGTGTAAACTCCCTCTCCGCAATATTCAATAAACGTTTAACTGCAAATTTTAATCTGGTAGGAATAAAATTCTGTTATTAATTTCTTGTTATTATTAGTCTTTTTTTGTATTAAGGGAATTTTTGTACATTTACCAGTATTTTGTGAGTTATTGTAAGCATATTGGTAGCCATATTCTAAAATTTTACATTTAGAAAAAATATATTTTGAATAATTAAATTTGTTTAAACAAATAAAAGTAATGCTATTTTGGTATTTTACTACATGTACAAATGATAGTTTTGAAATGACGAATTATCTAATAATTATCTAATAACAATTAATTAGAAGATTCCAAGAAATGAAGAAGAAAATGACAAATTCTTTTTGACAATTGAATTTTAAAATGATAGAGATTTTAATTTGACAATAAATATGTCAGAAAATGAATAGATAATATTATTATAATTAAAAATATTAAAATTAAACTTATGATATGGATAAAATAAATTGGAAACAAATTAACTTCTTTGAATTTTGTAATAAATATAAAACTTAAGGTCTTATAAATATTATTACAAAAAAAAAAGAAGAATTTAATTTAAGTTAATTTTATTTAATTACGATTTTAACATTTTTTGCACAGCTTTTATGGGCGCCAGGCAGCTTTCGCTTACCAATTTTGAAAAACATGAATTTAAATATTTGAATCTCAGGGCGTAAGTTCTTTTTTAAGGGTACTTTCAGTGATTCCTGGTTTCAAATGAAGAACTCTTATTAAACTGAAATTTTACATAAATTTATTAAAAACAAGTTATTAATCATACATTAGCATTTATTATAAAGACATATATCATGGAAACAACTATAGCTATCATCTTAGTCAAATTACTTTTTACTTCCTCGGAAGGAGGACTAATCTTTTATTCTTTGAACTTGAAATTGACTCTAAGTTGCAACTAAAAATGATTTTATGAACAAAAACAAATTTAAAACATCTGCTTTTTAATGTGAATTTACGTTCCTTGACAAGGATAAGTATGTCAGTAGACATTTATTAATCTTTTACATAAAACAAATTACTATCCTTTATACATTAAATTTATATAATAAAAATTAAAAAATTAAACATTGTAAATTTCTATACAATAACAGAGTAAATATAGTGTGTTAAATAACACAAGTTACCAGTTTATAGTCATACTATACGTAATTCAATGGTGATCCTGACAGCGTGCTAACTGATACCGCTATTCTGTCCGTGGCTATTTTGTAATCGCACTTCACGAAGTTTTGTAATAAGAAAATCTGTTTACATATTATTCCATTCTGTAACTTTTAATTGTTCATTTCCCGACCGTATTAGTATAACACACGCTAATTGTCTATTGTCTATACGCGAGAACACGTCTAATCAACTTAACTGTACAAACCAGATTTTTGTTAATACACTCTCTCCCTTCACGACCAATGATTAAACTCTTTACATTTTTTATTGTTCTACATATCAAATTAGTACATCACACTATGTCCATTCTTTCCACAAAAGTCTCTAAACTTCTTACTCAACTTGACAGATACACATTTTTACTTTCTAACCGACTCAACACTCTTATTCTCATTCAAGAAACACATCTGCCCTGCTCCACGGATCTATAAAGACTGATGCTTACCTCGTGGTTATTTTTCACATCTTCCGGTATGAATGGGGGTTCACCTTTTCTGTCTCATGGACTCTATTCAAAATCTCGCCGTATCAGCGTTATCTGTTTCATCGAATGCACTGTTCAATACTACGCGCATGACAACTAGTTCTTTTTACAAATTTGTATTCACACACAAAATTATTTAATTTCTTATAACTAAAATTCTTAAATCCTATACATTATTATTTACTTGTGTTTGGAAATCTATATTAATTGAATTTACTTTATTTTAACTTTAAAAACATAAGTCACGTTTTCGACTTATTTACCCCCTCCCAATTTCTTTCTATACGATTTTCCACTATTATTTATTATTCAAACTGGATTAACCTTTTTTAGGTATTACAATTTTTACTCCCATTTATAAACTCGACCTCATTAGAATTTTCTAATAGTGTTTTAGACGATCCCTCACTTACATTAAACTTTAACATCATCAGTGGACCTCCTAATGTTTTTTCCTATGCTTATGAAAATGGGCTACAATTTATGAAAATTAGTAAATAGTGAAAAAGGATTTTTCTTAAATTATTATTTTTTTTACAAATCTTTAGAAGATTTTAAAAGACAAGAGTAATAAATAGATTAATGTATTGATTTAAAGTAAATTAAATGAAATTTTATTTTTTTCAGGCCGATGCTTAGGTGCTGTTCTGTCTGGACTGTTAGGTGAAATTAATTTGAAACCTACAGAATGGACATACATCTCTTATAAACTATATAAAGTAGCTGCAATATTTTCTGCAATTATTGCCAGTGCTTACTTTATCATCTATCATTGTTGCCTTAAACCAGTTTGTAAGAAACCAAACAATAACAAGAGGTATAGGAATCCGCAAGCAGCTGTACAAGGTTAGTTTTACTATATTATTATCATATATAGATAATAAAGTAAGTTTTTAGATACAATGCTATAAGTAAATAAAAACAAAAATACTTGGACTATTCTACAAAATGTGATTACACACCTAACCTAAGTTTCGCTTTGGTACATTAGAGGCTAAACTAAGGAAATTACAGTGTTGATAAACTATGTTGATAAACAGAGAATGTGTTTCAGTTAAAAGCTATAGCTAACTAAAAGAGAGGATAATAAAGATGAATAACCTATATTAATGACTTAGATTAAAATTAAAATTTTAAATTCCACCAGATTTTGTGTACTGTGAAGAATCTAAGAACCTGTGTTGAATGAAAATTTGTGCCACCTCATACAATTATGATCTACACGCTGTTTTAAAAAAAAATACATTACAAGAGTTTTTCCAACAAAAAAGTTATTAAATTTATAAATACCACTATTGTCTATATTTTTATCCTATCCTTACTGCTCCTATTTCCCCGTGTTGTTTAAAAGTGAAAAGTTCTCAGTTATCATCACCTTCTAAAATGGAAGAATAACATAAAATAAAGACCTCTAGCCCTCGAATACACTAATAGCATCAGGGTTGGAAGAGAACCTTATAGGAAAGATGAAAGAGAGGGATATAATCAAAGACTTCACGAAAAAAGGTGTATATCCAGCTAGGTCCCTTAGGATTGCTACATCTGTACTCATTATAATGAGACCCTGAGGGTGTTTAAGTAAAAGTCAAGGTTGCAATAAATTTTTCTACTACTTTATGGCAAATTTTTCTTAAATAGCAATGTTAATTTTCTTAATTTTTGAAGTTCAGAAATTTCAGGAAGATTATGAAGAAACTGGTATTTCCTGTAATTTATGGTGGTAATTTACCTTTACTCTCCGTTCTTTACTTGACCATATTCTTTAGGTTAAACAAACCCCCTAACAGTATTTTTTCACAATTATTCTATCCTCGTCACCAATCAATATGTTGTATCATTCAGGAACTCTAAAGACTGATACAAAACTACATCTGCTAGAACTCTGCATCTTGGTTAGGCCCCTTTGATTCTATCTCGACTATGAGGTACATATGTAATAATCTATTACTACAGTTACAGTTATAACATCCACCCTCCTCTTAATTGAAGTAACAAGAAAAACTATAGATTGTTACTTAAAATTACCACTTAAACCTAAAATTGTTTATTAACTTTGACAATTTAATTTAATGTGAAATGTTGGTATTGTGTATGATAATACAAGTGTGTTTGTTTTCAGTTACTTAATATTAATTTCTACCCAATAGTTGTTTTGATAAATTACAATGTTATTTGGGTGACTATTTAGATTAGACCTTGGTTTCAATATTATTTTTTGTCATAAATAATTAACTACCAAAAGTAATAAACTGTATCCGAAAATCTCCATATAAACTTACACAGAGAAACGTCTTCATTATATTTTTCCTTGTTGTTTAAATGCAAAAACCTCTCGGTCATCATCACAATATAAAAAAAGGAAGATAAGAACTGAAAATAAAGTCCTCGAATACTCTAATAGCGTCAAGGCAAGAAAAAGAACATGAGTTGGTCAAGACAGACATGAAGGAAAGACGAGAGGTTTAATTCAAAACTACAAGAAAAGGGTGTACATCTAACGGTGCCTTGGGATTGCCAAACCTGTACTCACTATAAGTGAGCCCCTTAGGATACATACATCACTATAAGTAAAATGTATTAGTTTGGTTAAAGGTTTTTAAAGATATTGATTAAGTCCTTTTTAACACCTTTCTCTCCTCTTCATTTGCAACAATAATTAATTACTGTATAGTCTTATTTGTTTTCACTAATTTGATATTTAAACATTATTTTTAGGCACAAACTCTAATGGAACATACACTCCTCTCAAAATATACAACCCGCCAGACAAAGAACCAGTCAAAGGACAACAGAAGCGCTACTAATTGTACATAAAAATATAAAATATTTATAAAGATCTGAATTGTTGGACACTTCATTAAATTAAGAACTGTACTAGTGTTGTTAATATTAGTGTAAATATTGTTTGTTGCAAGGATTTGGGAGATCAGTTTATTAAGTTTTGTTTGTTACATTTTGAAGCACTAATTAAGTGTGGTAGAAAGTTATACAAATCATTGTAAAATATGCAGTCAACCACAATTTTGAAATTTAGTTAACCCATTGGCCTAGACATACGGAACTGTTCCGTATAGTCCCCGAGCGGCCCACAAATAGACATACGGAACTTCTCCGTGTCCCGGAAAACAACGTTATTTATTAAGCGTAGGTTTGACATAGTTTCGAATAAATGTGTTAGATGACAGCAGCGTCCACTGAGAATGATTTCTTTGCATTTTATTGTAAAAATTACGATTAAAATGTAATTAAATTGCACTTTTTTATGAGCAGTGTTCACGCGCAGTCCCAGTGAAACCTTACGACGCGTGGTTTATGCTAGATTTATTCAGTTTATAACACGATATCGTTTTTATACTTTTAGAATATGTAGATTACTTGATGTTAGCAACACTTGTAAGCAACGTATCAAATAAACGGATGACTTCTGTGTTCTGATTAGGTTATAAACATTTGTTTTGTTTACTGTTTTAGTGAATACTTACGTTGTGCTGTGTTTCGTAAATAAAAAATATAGAAAATCGTTATTGTACGTAACTTATATTTGTTATAGAGAGAATTTAATTTAGAATAAAATGGTGAAAACAGAACTAAAATCACAATTACGAATCAAAAGTTATTTATATTTTTCTAATAATGTACAAAATCTACCATTTTAATTGCTAGATTAGGGTCACGCAAAGTTTCCGAAAAAGGCTAGGCCAATGGGTTAATAAATAACCAGTACTGAAATAATGTTGTGATTTTAATAATTTACATAAATATAAAACAATACAAACTGATAAACATAATACTAATTGTTCTCTTTTTTATAGATTTGTTATCAAGATAAATGTTTGTTAATATGAAAACAGATTTGGGTTGTATTGTTTTAAAAATTGTAAATGAGGAGAAATTGTATCATTAATAAAATTGTAAACATAATGATTCTTGGAGGCTAAAAAAATTAGTAGAATACAATTTTTATGGTCTTATATAATTTATAGTATTATTGAGTACATTATGTTGAATAACTAATTATTTTTAATGTTTTATAATGATTTTGAAATAAATTACCAAGTAATCCTGTTTTGTCTAAAGTTTTAACAATTATTGTTCTACAAAATTTGGTGTTTAGTTAATGTTTTAAATTAAGAATATAATAATTCAAAAATTGTCATTATGAAACCCAGAACCGATCAAATCCTAATTTACATTTTGATAAATATGTGTGTATCCTCACTATATTATCCACTACGGATCTGTGTTGGGTATTAGCCCATAACAGAGTAGAGTAGTGTGCTGTTGTCAATTTGAACAGATTCCTGCACAAGACTAACCCTCGAGTTATCTTTGCAATGCTATCAGAGTTGGGACAAAATAATTCCAGGGATCCAGGAATTCCCAGCTGGGAAGTTAAGAGATCAAGTTGACCAAAAATTTTCAAGATGGACCGATGCGATCGTGATTTTAGGCACATAACAGCAGGGGGCGTCACAGACAAAATAGTTTTATTTGGAGTGAACAAATTCCAGATCAAGCTTTCAAAGTGATGACATTCTCTTTTACAATTTACTAATATTAAAAAATTTAATCTACAATAAATGCAAGTAAGCCTAACACAAAATGAGAACTCATTAAGAGTTATAATATTCAATACATGATACCATATTACCAAACACGACAGAATCACTTATTAGATCAGTGTTAGCTATTCTATCTTAACAAGTCAATAGCGAGAATGATGTTTCAGGATGAAATCAGCATTTATCACCATTTAGTCCGAACCAAAAGGGTAATGATGAGAGAATCACAAATCAATCAATCACAGATTGCCACTAGATATTACAGACTTTTTGTAAAAATAATAGTTTAAATTAATGAGTTTACATGTATTAATTCCTTTGAAAATGAAACAAAGAGTGTTAGAAAACCTTTACACAATTTAAATTACTACAATATTAAGGAAATATTCTTTTATGTAGATTTGATAAACAATAGAAATAACATGAAAGTGTGTACAAATGGCTACCATTTTGAGTTGTATATTTGTATTCTTCATTTTGCTTATTAATACCCTTTGCTTGATTAGAACATGAACTAAACATTGGTTTTAAAAACTGTTATTTATATAAGTTTATTGCACTAATGCCATTTGAAAACAAAATATTCTAAAAGACACCCCAATATTTTTTAATTCAAAAATATTATGCTTCAATAAGTTTTGTTATAGCTCAGAACATGAAATCCCTGAACTTATTCAAAATCAAAAACTGTTGGTTACTAAACTAACCAAGTATTTTGATACAAATTTATATATTCAATGTGACATGCTTGTATTTAAATAGCGTACGAACGCATTAGTACTGTTTATGTAATAAATGTTCCGGTACTCCAGTTATGTGTTCATGTTAATATAGATTTATTGATAGTATATATTACACTGTGTGAAATATAATTTCTTTAAATTTTTTTGTAAAACTAGCCATACATTTTTTTTACCCTCTGCGATTATTATAAATCAATATTATTTGTAAAAGAATATAAAGACTGCTATTTTTGTGCTTTTTTAATTTATATAGTTGTTAAGTTCTTATACAATTATTTTTAGTTTTTTAAAACCATTATTTATAATAAGTAATTGCTATTATACATTGATTGCAAATTGTATTTATTGATGTGAAAATAAAGTGCCTGTCTTGTAATACCTGTTATTTGTTATTTTCATTATTACTCATTAAAAAACCCCCATTCATAATGGAAACAAGTAATAAATTATTGTAACACAGAAAACGTTTGACTAGGCGTAGTCATGATGTAGTAAACTGAACATGTTAGTAAATTGGAATACATACTATCTAAAATTGTACAGTATTAGAAGCACTTTTTTATTATTAGCCTACTAATTAACACTTTCAATATCAAGGCCTTAGAGACCATTAGGTTATTAGAGTCAAGAAAACAAATGTGTTTTAGTGAATTTCATTATAAAGTAACACAATTTTCAAATAGCGAATGAAACAAAACATATTTTTCTTTAAAAAGTCTACATTTTTTAATTACTAATACAATCAATTATAAGTATTTCTACAAAGAGTAGACGGCTCTTGATTACTTTTGAAAGATTAACAACCGAGAAACATGAATTGAGATGTATCTGGTGGTTAAAAAGGCCAAAAAGCCACCCCTCCCCCCTAGATTATTTAACTCTGTATGCTGCTGAAAAACTTATAAAGTATGAGAATACACTCTTTTTTCTTAATTTTTTTAAAATGTTATTTTATTTATTTTACTATAAACTATAAGAAATTTTTTAAAGTTTTAAACGAGTTAAAGTCTAATTTTTGAGAGCGTTATGATAAAAAAATGTTGCTTTTTAGCATAAATTATTGACACTGTAAATAAGAAATAACTAGAAGGCTTATAATGTTTTGTGTTTTCATGACCACTACCAATTTTTGTCATTTTAGGTTTTTTGACAATAATGTAGTTATTTTTCAAGTTGGAGCAAAATTTTAAAATCCATTTTATTTGTCATTTTAAAATATAAATATTTTGTCTTTTGTAAAATTTACGGTTTCTGAGATATTTGACTTTAAAAATCATAAACAGTCACTGAATATTTATATAATAAAATTATATATCTTGGTATATTATTTAAAAATAGGATAAGCAATATGTATACCAATTTTGAATCACTCTGTATATAGTTTCTTTTGAAAATCTTTAAAATATTCTAGTAAGCAAATTTTATTATTATTATTTTCTCATTAAAAAAAGGTTTAATGTTTTTTCATTATAAAAGTATGCTACTAAATATTAAATTAAGGCCAGAATAAGAGCAAAATATGCAGTGAACATTCCGAGTGAAATAATAAAAAACTAGTTCATGCTTTATTTTAGAATATTATAGTTTTAAGCAATGTCAAAAACTTTCAGAATTGCTTGGTAATATTTCGGGAACTGATTCCTAGGTGTAAAAATAATACAAAACCTTCATATGAACAAACGTATGTCCAAACATACTTAAGTTTTTAGTTATGGCTAGGGAAATGTTTTGCCCTGATTTCTGCTCCAAGAGTGATATGAATCCATGTTGTAATTAGTAGGACCCTGTAACATCATACCTAAATTTCATTACAGATCTAATTTTGAATTACCAAGATTTAATAATTACAGCCCGTCCGTCACGTGCTGGCCCCCGGCGTATAAACTCCGAAATACAGAATCATATGATTGAACTGTAAGTTGCCCTCAGGATAAAATTGAACTTTGAGTCAGGCTCTGCTCTTGAGATAACGGGACCGCAGTCACTCTAGTTCCTTGCATAATGTAAGTCGCAGATTTTCAAAATTAAAATAAAAAAATGAGTCAACTAGGAAAAATGAAAAGTCTTCTTATTTAAAGGTGCGTAAGAAAATATTAAAGTTGAAATGTGCGTCTTAAATCTTCTAAATTTAAATAAAAGTTAACCATGTTAAACTTTCATAAGATTGACATCGCTTCGCAAATGTATTAAGCAAAGTTCCAGGTTTTCGTCATCTAAAATCCAGGTAAAGCAAGATTTCATTTTAAACTTTATTGAGTTGACTATATTATAATATATTTACTGTTAATAGATTGTCTATAAATTATAAGAGCATAAATTCAAACCATTTTAAAACGAAAAGACTCTCTTCTCGTTTAAAAAAAAAACAAAATAAATTAGAGTCATTCAGTAAATTATTTCAACACATATTATCTTTTATTTTCAAAGAAATTGCTTTTATTAAAAATTAGTTACAAAGAAATATGTTGCTCATAAAGCTATAAAGAAAATGTTTTAACCTGTCAAGAAATGTCTGTTCTTTGTGTAATGACACGTTTTTTGTACAGCAATAAGCTGGTTCCAGCAGGTCAGAGAAATCTTATGATCTTGCTGTGTTTTCTAAGTCTGCTTGAAACCTAAGTACCTTTTTTTGAATAACTAAAAAGAGTAAAAGTGAAAAATAGAAGAACAATCTGTGACTTTTCATACCAGTGGAAAACTAGCAAGTGAAATTTGTGAAATGATGGTAATTTTTTGAATGTCTTTGTCTTTGAAATATAATTAATTTGTTTATATAAAAAAAAAAACCTAGAACTTCATTGGATGGGATATGCATGCAAAATTTTTGACTTTACGACCCCAAAGGGGTTAATTTTCTAAATTTTTAATATTGACGTCAATAGATAAATAAATAAATAATTTTCTTTTGCTAAAATATATTTAAAAAATCTTTTGTTTTACAGTTGGCCAACACATATTGATATATACATATACATGTGTAATTAAATAATTAAAATTAGTATTTCTTTTATATAGTTTAAATTTTAGATGCTTTTGTAAATTTAGGATATTTTAATGAATTACCTTTATTAACCATGTTGTTTAAAGGAAAAAACGTACTTTGTGCATTAATTGTATTTAAAGGGGGGGATTTGATTAATATTTTTTGAATCTTTTAAGGGCATGTAAAAAAAAAATATATAAAGACTAACTATAAATGAATAGGTAGTTGACTTTCTTTACAAAAATATTCTTGATGAAACAAATGTTTTAATCTATGGCAAAAATATATATACTGTCTTTGTTGTAAATGGTTAACTCAATTTTTTTTTTTAGAAAAGGTAAAATAAATTACAGGTCTATCGAAATTATCTACATTTTCTTCTTATTCAAGCATGTTGCCATACCCGGTTCCAGAATCAACTATTTAAGGATCTCATCCTTAACTTTTCATACGAATGGTAATAACCCAAATTAAGTATCAAATTTGGTGGTTTTATATGTTTTTTGGCCCTGGAAAATGTAATAAAATAGATCCCAGAACTGTATCTCAAGTTATTTCTGATGAAACTGATGTAAGTTTGGCAAAAAATAACTTTCTTAAAAATGGTTAATAAATGCATGAAACATGTGTACAAAATTAGTAGAGAATATAATTTTGAGAAAATTGATGTAAATAAAGTCAATAGAAAACAAATGGAAGTTACAGAAATTTGACTTTTATTAAAACAAAAAAGAACAAATTCAATGGTTTGTATGTTTTTTGTTCTGTTTAAAATTGTAACGTGTTTCTACCACTTTTTGTTTGTAATAAAAGTTAAATTTCTATACCTATAAATTGTTTTCTATTGACTTTACACCAAATATTAAAAAATTATGTTTTTAAATGTGTTTTATACTAGTTTTCTCAGAAATTACTTGAGATGGATTTCTAGAACCATTTTAATTCTAGAACATACTTTGTTAGCCGTAACTTGAAAATGAAACATTTTTGGACATTTGTTTATAAAAAGGTTGTTTTTTATATTTACATTTAGAATCAGTTACCGAAGTTTTGCCGTGCAATTTTGAGTCACTGTATATTATTAGGTTATATCCTGTGTATAATAAAAGAAAATAGTTGGCATGAGAATATGTTGGTCTTAGTAAGGAATGGTTGTTTGCATGAGCCGATGTATACTCAAGTTTGGTACTGAAAGTGTTAACATTATGGAGTTGGAAAAATAATAAATTCTTGCTATTACCACTTAAATAAAACCAAGGTACCCTCAGGGGTTTATTATAGGGAGTATGGGCTCGGCATTCTCGAGAGACCTAGCTGAATATATACATTTTTTCATGTAAGCCTTGGATAAGATTCCTCTTTCCTCTCAGGTCTCTCTCTTGGCCAATACTTATTTTCTTCAGACTCCTAATGCTACTCAAAGGATTGGAGTTTTTATTTTATGTTCTTTCTTCCTTTTTTATAAGGCAATGATGACCGAAAAAGTTTTCTTTTTAAACAACAAGAAAAAAATAAAACTGAGTAAATAATTTTGTCCCAACAGGTTTAGTGCTCTCACAAACAAACAAGTTGATCCAATGACAAGAAATGGAACCTAACATTATGATTTAGACAGTAAAATTACGATGTAATTATAATTATAATTCTATCAATATAGGGAGATAATTTAAATATTATATAACAACAATTAGGTATTTGAATTAATGCCATGGAAAAATAAGAATTAGCAGCGGTAAAGAGAATTAAAGAACTAATATAGATTTGTATAGTTATGAAAATAAAATACACAAATTTAAGAGAATTTTAAGTATTTAGGAACAGAAATTGCAAGTGATGATACATGAGATATATGACAGGCTAAAATGAACTGCCAGTAGAAAATATTGTACAAATTTTTCACACACCCAAATATAATATTTGTCACCATCTCTCCCAAAAAGTTAACTTATACAGGTGGAAAAAATTCTTTACAATTTATTGCAAATTTTATATTGCAAAGATATAAAAATAATTAAGCTTAAGCTTGTACCATAAACTAATCCTAAGTATAAATTGAATTTGAGTTTATAATAATGGGTGTTAAAATTAATTTTTTTATTGGTAAACTGTTTTTGTCAATAAAATAGAATGTATGAACTGAGATAGTGATGTGCGAGTTCGAATTAAAATACTTAATAAAAGTATCAAAATCCTCGTAATGTTCAGATTATTAAAATCCTCGATTTTGGAATAAAATATTCGTAACTAAGAACAAGGAGACGATATAATATTCGTTATTAATTCGCTGAATGGTAAAGCTGGGTTTGAATCCAATGTGCAAACTCATTCTGCATAGATACTCGATTTTGAAATAATAATACGAGTATTGAAATCATTTGAAACTGATTAGTTCGATCATCCATTTCAGTGTTTTTCTGTAGGGGGGTCACGAAAGGTCGAGAGAACTGAATTTCTATTTTTATAAGATTTGTAAGAGTTAAATAAAAAGTCCATAAGAAGAGTTAAAATTATTATATTTAACGAAATTTCCATATAATCAATCATACAAGTCAGAAAAATGCTAGTTTAAAAAAGGGTATTACAAAAAAATATTTAAAATGTGTTTAAATAGAAAATGACTACATCTGTGCTTGCTTATGTTAAATAGCAGCATTTTACAGAAATATAGACTATAAATAAGATATCCAATGGTTATTTATTTCAAAATGTATTATAAGTCTTAAGTTTCAGTTGAGTAAAGAAAAAGTGAAATTTTAATAGTGTTTTTAAATTTCACACAGAATTATACCTAACAACATATATACAAAAATTATGTAAAAGACAAATAATTATATAATAAGGACAAAAAAAAATTTAATAACTTTTATCAATTAAAAATATTCTGAAAATTGGTCCTGTCAGCACCGACCACACTCCCCATGTCACAAATTTGCACCAAACTCACGCTGAATTAATAAAAAGTTAACAAAATGATACTCGTTGTTATTTTTACACAAACACATCAACAAAATATAAAATCTTCCAGTACTCCATCTTAATGTGAAGGTTGCGCTTGAGTTTGTTCAATTAATTTCTCCCATCGTAGATCCGTTTTTGCCACCTTAAGTATTAAATCGTCTTCCAAATGTAAGCGATTTCATAGTTTACTTTTTATTTGAGCCATTGATGAAAATGCCAACTCGCACAAGTACGAGGTAGAAAATGGAATCAAACACTTCAAAGCCTCGGTTGTTAATTCCGGGTATTCTGTTTTTCTTTTTAACCAAAAGGTATCCAAATTTTCAGACTTGAATTCCAAGTGTAACATCCCATCGGCAGATAATTCCAGCAGATTCTCTTTGAGCTTAGTTGCTAAATTTGCCTCATTTATAGCTGCATTTAAAAACGGATTTAAGATCCATCTTTACCCAGTGTTATCCGATATCTCTTGCACTGAGAAGTAATTCTTTCTTCAAATTATCTAACACCATTTTCATACCAGATATATAAATGAGTTGATGTTTATTTCGCTTCCGACTTCTTCAATAAAAGACTGTGTCGACGAAAATGAATCAAAGTTGTTTTGATTTATGATGACCACAATTCAATTTTTTTTATAAAGCCATGGAGTTTGTCTTTTGCTGTAATCACGTTTTCATCCCAACCTTGAAGACTTTTATTCAAGTTATTTAAATGCTGAAATAAGTCAGATATAAAAGCCAATTTCAGAAGGAATTCCGGGTCAGAAATAAATTCAGAGTAATGTGACTTGGCTTGCTGTAAATATACTAATAGTTCAGAGCGAAGTTCCATAACTCTGGTTAGTACTTTGCCTTTAGATAACCACCTAACCTCTGTATGGTAAAGCAAATTGCAGTGTTGTACCCCCATATCTTCACAAATGACTCGAAACAATCGAGTCTGCAACGCTTTTCCTTTAATAGAATTTACAATGTTAATAATAGTATTTAGAACTTGACTGTATTCTTGTGGCAAGGTTTTGGATGCAAGAGCTTGGCGATGGAGAAAGCAATGCATCCAAGAAGCGTTTGGTATCTGTTCTTTCAGTCTAGCAATAAATCCACTCTTCGCACCAGTCATGGCTTTTGCTCCGTCACTACAAATAGCGACGCATTTTTGTGCCCAATCAATATTCATATCTTGTGTAGCTTGAAGGAAAATGTTATGCAAGCACTGGCCTGTAGTATTTTTGGGAAGTGTCTTGCAAAATAGTATTTCTTCCATTAATATTTCATTGGATTCAAAACGCACAAAAGCTACAAACTGCGCACAACCCTCAATATCTGTTGATTCATCAAATTGCAAGGAAATAAAAGAACTTTTCTTCACCTTTTTTATAACTTGATTACGAACGTCAGTCGCCATATTGCTTATCCTGCGTTGAATGGTATTGTCAGACAGAGGTATACTTTTTAGCTTTTTGACCTCTTCCTTGCCAAACATGATCTCTGCTATATCTAAAGCCGCTGGTAAAATCAAATTTTCGGCAATACTGTGAGGTTTCCTGCTTTAGCCATACGAAAAGCTATTCGATAACTAGCGAGCAATGCTTCATCATTTAGGTTGGACATTTGTCCTATAGCAGTTTTTTGATGTTCGAGCTTTTAATTTTCGCTCAAAAAATTCCACAGGTTTATTCTTTTCATTAAGATGTTTTGTGTTTAGGTGGCATACCAACTTCGATGGCTTCATGCTTTCTCTTGACAAAATGTGAAAGCAAATTACGCACTGCGGTTTATTCTCAATCACAGTAAACCCATATTTCAAATAATTGTCGTCATAAATACGTTTTTTCGGAATTCCACGGCTCCCGGTAGACGTTGATGGTTCTGATGATCTTTTCAGGAATTTATCCATTTTCAATTATAACTCAAATAATTACATACCGTCGTACCGTAAAAAGTCGTACGCTCACAAATCATTCTACAAGTCTACAATTACTCCAAATGCAAAACACCTTACACAAAGTTCGTATAACACCGTAGTTTTACTTTCGAATCGTTTCCACTTATCGCAGTCTTGCATTCAACTGCCATGGCCGCGGTCGACTGCACTATTTATAGGGCAGCGCGTTCTAGCGAGAATAATCTTGAAGCATAACGAAACTTGTGGATATTTCGCGGACTACCAGCACCATCTGTTGGTAACACTCGAAACCTGTGCTAGTTCCAAGTGCTACTAACAAACAGATGGCGCTGAGAGTCTCAATAAACATAACAATATGTTTGTTAGTTATCAATTGTGGGGTTTATCAAGAGTTATCAACTGTAGGTCCACGGCCTGGAGGACGAGTTCTACGAACTTGGTACCAGATTGCCGAAATTGAAAAAAGTTATCAATTGTCCACGTATTCGATTTAAAATTATATGTTTTATGTACTTAATTTAATATTTATATCTGAATCCTAATAATGCAAACGCCTAAAAGTTATGTATAGATAGAATAATTGATGAAATATTTTTAATATACATGAAAAAAGGGTCAGGGGGTCGTGTCATGAAAAACATTGATCCATTTCACCCGAGTATCAAGATCGCTAAACTGAGGTAATATGATTTATTAAATTCACTTTAGTAAAATAAAATTGTAAAAAAGAAAAAAATAGTTATTTGTGCAACTAGTGAGCAAAGTGGCACTTTTTTAAACGAGAGAAAAAACTCGGCAAGCCTCGTGCGTCAATTTTATCGAGTTTAAAAAAGACACTTTGCTCACGAATTGAACATTATACTTTGTCTACAGTTGTTATTTTGTTACCATTGTTTTCCTTTAGCCATGACAAAAACAGTTCATACTGGCGGTCGTACTTTTTCCTTGACTTGACAGGTAGGAGATTTAGTACAACGTTGTTAGCTTCTTCCGCTAATTTAGGCGGGGTATTTGACAGGTTTTTATCCTCTGAACTGTCCATATTTTAAAACTAACTACACAAAATAATGTAGCAGTAGTGCTAAACAACACATCGACACGGAGTAGAAGTTCTCATGTCAAAACTGAGGTTATTTATGAATATTACAAATAACTTAGGTGTATTGTTGAGAAAACAGGATTGCCAACTTCAAAACTCGGCAAACGAAAAATACTCTCCGTGTACATACACTGTCAATCATCTTCAAGAATAATTACTTCTCTTTCCAACTTTAAAACATTGTTTTGTTGTTTATTTATGTTATTTTACTTGTAAAAATTAATCTAACCTACATATGGGACATTTCCTGTATATTATAAACCAACTCAAATAAATTTAACCTAAATTTCGTTTTGTTCGGAGTGAGCAAAGTGAAACTGTTGAGAAAACAGCTGTTTTGCAAACTAATTTAGATGAACAAAATGCCACTTTGTCAACTGTAGACAAAATCAATTTGACACTATATTAGGTGTAGTTTTATGCTTTCGTAATACAATGTGCAAAACATGATCTTGGAAGTGCTGCTTTACAGGAAAAATTGTAAACTATTTGAATGTTACAGTTTACACAACAATTTTAAATTGTAAGTGTTGCGACCAACCAATTGGTATTTAAACATGTTTTTTAGCAACTCGCTTTCTTGTCTGTTTAGTACAAATTTTGCAATTGATTTTAAACTAACTTTCCATTGAGCCAGACTTGAAAACAGCACAGTATTGGACGACTATGCAATTTGAACTCACTTTTTTTTTGTCTGGCCGTTGTAATGGTAAGAAAGCAGTTTAAGTTGGCCCACTGACAACACTGCACACATTATTTTATTTAACAGTTAAGAAGGATGGAAAACAAAATGGAAGAACTTGGGACCACTAACTGGTAACTATTTGAAGGTCTTGGGAAATAAGTGGTTGAATATTGAATTCATGAACATGTTCATCTAAGAGATTTCCACGGGTTCATATGAAACGTTTTGCACGATTGATTCTACATTGAGACAACTAAAAAAAAAAAAAGAATGAAAATAAACCACTCAATGGCATCAACATTTGTTACCTTATCAAAATATTTAAAATAGATTGCAAAATTTCACACACAAGACCAAAAAGCAGAAAATAACTTGATTAAAACGGTCTAAAAAGTATAAGATTGTCCACAAAATTTATGACTGAACTTTTATAGCTATGAAAATACTTGTAAGATTTAAAACATGGGGGCAGCATACATAATAGTGAGGATTGAAGGGAGTAACTTTTGTTGAGAAAATTCCTTTTAGAGGGCAACAACCCTTATAAGTTCCTAATTTAATAGATGAAGATAATCTTTTATTTTCATAGCTATTAGAAATGCACAATCACAAATTTTCAGGACAATTATATAGAGCCATGAGAAATTATTTTATACTTTCTAGTACATTTGTGGTTTTGTTCATAAACTTTATTTTTTAAATTTAAAGGAGAAATTATTTTATAGTCAGTTTAAAACCATGGTTTTATTTATATTTTAATAATTATTTTGTATTAATTCTATTATATACTTCCTATGTGTCTGAATAGCGATTGACTGAACTAAAAGTCGTATTTTTGTGTCTATGTAACTAAAAAGCAATCAGTCAGTCGAGTTTAAAAGAATTTATATTATATTTAATGGATGAAGTATTTATTAGTGTTAAGCTGCTTCTTGGTAGTTTTAAGACGATTTCTCCAATTTTTTGTTTTATTAATTAGAATATCAAATAATAATAGCATTGTTGAATCATTTTAATATGTGAAAACTAGTTAACTGTTTTCTAACATAAAATCTAACACTAAATCAATGGATACTGAAAACAACAATCGAATTAATCGATTGTTCCCATCACCAGTTTTCTTTGAATTAAGAGTACTGATATGAAAACATGTGGGGGTGTAACCTGATTATGGTTGTTTTGTTATTAGTATGATTTTGTAAAACTAAACAGCAATTAAGTAAAACACAGGGTAGGGTGTGTCAATTACTTCAGCCTTGCGGAAATTTCCATTGTTCGTGAATCATTACAAAATACATCATTCATGCAATGCGGAAAATCGTGTGAAAATTGAAGGCGCTAAAGCGGCAAATTGTTATTTTAAAAAATTTACTGTCCGGTCCGGATTTTCGTGATCCGAATTTATGAGTCTACTGTACTTTCAAAAAGCCTTATTTTGGTTAGTGATTGTGATATTAGACCAGCAAAATAATCGTTTAGTTGTTATTGAATCCAAGAGAGCTGGGTTATAGAATATTCAATTATTTGTTTGATAATATATAGCGATATAATTTGTTCGGCAAATGATACAACCAATAGCTCAAAATAGGAAAGAGGACAAGGAAGAAATAGTGAACACAATAAAACGTTTAGTTTAGAAGTCATAGTTTTATTGACAGATATTTAAGAATCACCGTGGCCGCCAGCTGTAGCAACAGGGCGATGGTTCTTGGCCAAATAGTCAGCATATTCAGCATAAGGTGCCTTTGTCAGAGGCATTTCCTTCCACAAGTCTGGAGTCAAGTAAGCATAGGTCTTGGCAATTGCAGCATATGTAGCCTTGGCTAAAACATTACAACATAATTAAACATAATGCCATAAAAACCAAATATATTATATTTTTCAAATCAAACAGATTTCAATTAACTAACACAAATTTTGAAAAGATGACAAATATAATTCAATGTTAAATTTATACATTTTATAAATAAAATTGGAGGAAATTAGGAGGCAGGCACAAAAATATATATATACAAAACCCGACTTATGACATCATTGGGGGGGGGGGGTGCATAGAATTTATCTGTTTATGGGGAAAAAAAATGAAGTGAAAATCCCACAGAAAACGTATATGTATCTATGTATATGTAAATAGTAAAATTATTGAAATCACAACTACTTACTATAATTTCCCTCATAAATGTACATAGATTTTGTGTGTAATTTCAAAAATTTTAGATGTAAAAATTTTGGAGTTATTATGCCAGGAACCAAAAATTCCACAGAAAATCCTACAACATATTTATTTAACCCTACTATGTTCCCCCCCCCCCCCCAGATATACAAAGTTTTGTATTATTTAGTTGGGGATAAAATGTGGTAAAAAAATATGCAAAAATTGTCAATACAATAAGATTTTCAGTTTTATAGGTTTGTCTAAAAATACACCTTTGTAGGATTATATAGAAATGAATGACATATTTTCAATGGTCTTTTTAAAATAGCTGAACAAATTATGAAAGTATGTCTATGTTTTTCACAATTCGCTAAAGACAGTACATTACAAATTGCTCTGGTTAAAATATTGTGGTTTATACTAAAAAATTGTTGTTTTAATTTACCCAATACAACATCTAAAATGGTTAGACTTCAAATGTTTTATCTATCAGAAGATATTTATTATCAATAAAGAATAAATGACGTTTTGCTCAGATGAACATTTACTGTATCTCAATATAGAACTAAACAAGACCTAATCTAATTCCTCTGAAATGTTGATAAATTTGTATGAAATTACTTTGTTCATTACATTAACTTGCAGCAGAAAACTATCATTGTATGAATGTTTGTTATCAAATCAATCATGAAATGAGGTACATTAAATCTAAAATTACTAAAATGCAAAATACAACATTTCAGACACAAATAACCATGAATGAGACAATCTCTCAAACTGCAAAAGGAATTTTGATCTATTCAACATAAATTTTGTACAATTTAAAACATCTTAATCTTTTTAAGTTTGTTTTTTGAATAGTATAAAAAAATTGAAATTTTACTCAAAATCTCATTGTACAAATGTATTTAATCTAGAATGTTTCTAAAAAATTTAAATCACAATAGTAAACAACTTCAGCTGGTGATGCATGTAAAAAAATAATCATGACTATCATATAAAGATGAATTGTTAATCATCATATGTTGGTTACTGTATGTGACTATATTGAAGGTTAATTATTCACTCCTAACAATTGTAAAACTGTTTATGTAACAATCAGCTATATTCTATTTCAAAATTAGTTAAGTATGAGTTTAATAACTCCATCATTTTAAATAATTATAGAAAATTTTGTCAAATATTATTAACACTACTTCAAATATAGCACACAAGAAGATTTCAATGATCAAGTCATCAACTTCAGTTGTTACATAGACAAAAATCTTTTTTTTATAAATAAATAAATTTAGTACAAAATTTCAGACACAAACAACCATCATAGAGACGAGCTCTCTGGTTGGAAACCGCAAAAGGAATTTTGAATTATTCATCATCATAAATTTTGCACATGTAGACTGTTAAAAAAACAAAATTTAAATTGCAGATTTTTCTCTAGGGAATAAATAGGCTGAAATGAAGTAATTATTATGTTAGAAATATGGATCATACAAATATTTAGTACAAAATGTCAGACACAAAAAACCATCATAGAGACAAGCTCTCTGGTTGGAAACCGCAAAAGGAATTTTGAATTATTCATCATAATAAATTTTGCACATGTAGACTGTTAAAAAAACAAAATTTAAATTGCAGATTTTTCTCTAGGGAATAAATAGGCTGAAATGAAGTAATTATTATGTTAGAAATATGGATCATACAAATATTTAGTACAAAATGTCAGACACAAAAAACCATCATAGAGACAAGCTCTCTGGTTGGAAACCGCAAAAGGAATTTTGAATTATTCATCATCATAAATTTTGCACATGTAGACTGTTAAAAAAACAAAATTTAAATTGCAGATTTTTCTCTAGGGAATAAATAGGCTGAAATGAAGTAATTATTATGTTAGAAATATGGATCATACAAATATTTAGTACAAAATGTCAGACACAAAAAACCATCATAGAGACAAGCTCTCTGGTTGGAAACCGCAAAAGGAATTTTGAATTATTCATCATCATAAATTTTGCACATGTAGACTGTTAAAAAAACAAAATTTAAATTGCAGATTTTTCTCTAGGGAATAAATAGGCTGAAATAAAGTAATTATTATGTTAGAAATATGGATCATACAAATATTTAGTACAAAATGTCAGACACAAAAAACCATCATAGAGACAAGCTCTCTGGTTGGAAACCGCAAAAGGAATTTTGAATTATTCATCATCATAAATTTTGCACATGTAGACTGTTAAAAAAACAAAATTTAAATTGCAGATTTTTCTCTAGGGAATAAATAGGCTGAAATGAAGTAATTATTATGTTAGAAATATGGATCATACAAATATTTAGTACAAAATGTCAGACACAAAAAACCATCATAGAGACAAGCTCTCTGGTTGGAAACCGCAAAAGGAATTTTGAATTATTCATCATCATAAATTTTGCACATGTAGACTGTTAAAAAAACAAAATTTAAATTGCAGATTTTTCTCTAGGGAATAAATAGGCTGAAATAAAGTAATTATTATGTTAGAAATATGGATCATACAAATATTTAGTACAAAATGTCAGACACAAAAAACCATCATAGAGACGAGCTCTCTGGTTGGAAACCGCAAAAGGAATTTTGAATTATTCATCATCATAAATTTTGCACATGTAGACTGTTAAAAAAACAAAATTTAAATTGCAGATTTTTCTCTAGGGAATAAATAGGCTGAAATAAAGTAATTATTATGTTAGAAATATGGATCATACAAATATTTAGTACAAAATGTCAGACACAAAAAACCATCATAGAGACAAGCTCTCTGGTTGGAAACCGCAAAAGGAATTTTGAATTATTCATCATCATAAATTTTGCACATGTAGACTGTTAAAAAAACAAAATTTAAATTGCAGATTTTTCTCTAGGGAATAAATAGGCTGAAATAAAGTAATTATTATGTTAGAAATATGGATCATACAAATATTTAGTACAAAATGTCAGACACAAAAAACCATCATAGAGACAAGCTCTCTGGTTGGAAACCGCAAAAGGAATTTTGAATTATTCATCATCATAAATTTTGCACATGTAGACTGTTAAAAAAACAAAATTTAATTAGCAGATTTTTCTCTATGGAATAAATAGGCTGAAATGAAGTAATTATTATGTTAGAAATATGGATCATACAAATATTTAGTACAAAATGTCAGACACAAAAAACCATCATAGAGACAAGCTCTCTGGTTGGAAACCGCAAAAGGAATTTTGAATTATCCATCATCATAAACTTTGCACTTGTAGACCGTTAATTTTTTATTTATTTTTTATTATAATTTTTATATATATATATATATATATATATATATATTTGCAGATGTTATACCTAGAGAATAAATAGGCTGAAATGGAGTAATTATAGTTTCAGAAATATGGCTCATAGAAATATATAGTACAAAATTTCGGACACAATCATTGAGACAAGCTCTCTGTGGTAAGAAACAGCAAAAGGAACTTTGTTTTATTCAACATTAATTTTGCAAATACTTAATTTTATAAACTACACTTAAATATACAGTATAAAAAATCTTTGTTTTAGTAGAGTAACAGTTGCAAATAGGTTGGTTTTAAAATGTAACATATATGAATAATAAATCTATTTTTAAATTTCCAAGGTGTAATATTTAATATGTAAATAACTATAATTGAACAGAAGTCTCTGTTTGAACACCACTAAAGGAATTTTTATTTCTTTATTATTCTTAAATTATATTGGTTCATTAAGGAGAACAATTAACCCCTCTATCTCTAAGAAACTTGTATTTATTTGTTCCATTCAAAGATTAAAATTTGCCATCTCAATTATTTTTCTCCAATCCGTTTCATCTTTCTAAATTACTCATCTATTTTAGATGAATCAAATAAAAAAAAGCAAAATTTTATAATTATATTTGATTTTGAAATTAAAGTTGTTATTGTAATATATATAAAATTTAACAAAGTAATAACCACTCCTGGTATTATAAAAACATTTAATTATAGCATGTACAAAATTTCAGACACAAACAACCATCATCGAGACAAGCTCTCTGGTTGGAAACCGCAAAAGGAATTTTGATTTGTTCATCATCATAAATTTTGCACATGTAGACTGTTAAAAGAGAAAGATTCAACAAAACTAAAACTTTAGTAATTAGTGTTTAAATTGTACCATCCTGCAATCTGTGAAATTGGGAAACTTGAAATAGATGGTCTTTAAATGCTGAACCCAATAAATCATCCAGGAGAAATATTTCGGACAGTCTTCAAACAGAATTCTTCAGTGAAAACAGATTTTTTCACCATTAAATTTATCCCAAAATAAAAATTTTAATTATTCGGTCTAACTACACTACTCTCTTGACTTTTCACCCTTTTCAATTCACTTCCAAATTGACTACATTATATATTATTATTAGTATTCGGTCTATAATTTTCTTTTACTATGTTAAATACCTTAAATAGAATATTTTATTCAAATTATATTTTCTCTCAATGATACATAATTTAATGTAACATAAATTTAATTTATTACAAAGTACAAAATGTCAGACGTAAACAACCATCATAGAGACAAACTCTCTGGTTGGAAACCGCAAAAGGAATTTGATTCATTCTTCATCATAAATTTTGTACATCACTGTATTTAGAAGTTTAATTTTGAATTTTACCAGTTTAATACTTAAATCGTCATTATTTAATCACAAAAAGTTAGAATGAAGTCTCTTTTTAAAAACCATCATTATTTTTGTTTTAAATACCGTATTTGTAGAACAAAATGTGATCAATTTAATACCTAACAGTCACAACTTCAGCTGGTGATGCATGTGAAAGAATAATCATGAGCATCATTTAAAAGTGAATTATAATCATCATGTGCTGAACTGTCTACACCTTTCCCCAAAAGATTGGTTTTGTTTTAAAAACTAGTAATTTATATAGTTTTAACACGATTAAGATTTTACATTTTAAAGAGACACTGTAAAAGGATTAGAAATTAAAATGTTATTATTAGGTTAATTTAAAATGGAATGACCCTCTGGAGCTCGCTATAAGTAAGTACAGGCTAAGCAGTCCAGAGCCCTTGCTGAATCTATACCTTTTTCATGACGCCTTAGGTTAGATCTTTCGTTCATCTTTCCTCAGGTTTGTTTTTACAAACTATTTTAAGTAACAAAATATCTTTACGTTAACTGATTAAAATACTTTGGGCTAATAAATTTAATATGTTTTCTTGTTTTTTTAATATCCTACAACAATCTGCTGATATTAATTATTAGTCAATGACAGATCTCTCTTGCTTACTTATTAGAGACGGTTGTTTCACCATTCATTCATTAGTGGCATTACTGAACGCAATGCATCACGATGACAAATACAGAGTACTAAATAACAATAATTTGTGTTCAAACAAATTCAATGTTTTAGTGTTTAATGGTAGTTCAAATGAGATGAGTGGAAAAACAGCTGTCACTAATAACCAATATGCAAGAAAGACCTGCTATCGACAAAAGGTATGTATATAATTAATTTCTTTACTGTAAAATTGTGACTACAAACATTTTCTGTTGATCACAATTAATTACAAAGTTGCTCTTTACACAGTAATTACTTTAAAAGAAATTTTAAATTAACCACATCACTAAAGTACACTGCTTAAAAGAATGTAATGGTCAAATATGTTTTTCAAACAATGTTTAAGAAAATCTATGTGGTGTTAAAGTATTGATTTATTTAATGCAGCCAGAACAAATTATAACTTCCTAAATAAAAATAAAATAAAGGATAACATATTTTAAAACTTAAAAGGTGCAAAATTTCAGACGAAAACAACCATCATAAAGACAAGCTTTCTGGTTGGAAACCGCAAAAGGAATTTTGTATCATTAATCATCATAAATCATGCACCTTTTGGTGAATTTATTGTTTATAATAAAATAGTCTTATAATTTTGTTTGTATATACATTACTGTAAACTTATAAATTATGTACATAAATGGCCAGTTATGATATTTACAACACAACTTGAATTAATAGTACAACATTTAAAATGAACAAATTAGATTGATAAACAGTTTCAGTTGGTAGTGCATGTAAATAGATAATCATTATCATCATACATCTAGTGATATTTTCATCATCTACTGTTTCACAATTTTGTTTTAAATATTGAAAATTATTTAGCTACCGGTACTAAAAGTTCAAAACAATAAGTATTCAAGAAATATAGTGCGTTTGGAAAGTCGTTGTGTACTGGAAGTATAATGACAAAATTTCTTAATTATTACTTTACAATTTTTTAAATTTCATTAAAACAGATATTGCAATAATTAAGATAGTTAAAGGTGTTGAAAATGACCTCCTCCAAGATCAATATAGCACTGAACATGTTTCAAAATGTTTTCAACTTTAACCACCTGATTTATTGAAATGTCTAGTTTGTGTCTTTCAGTTCATCAGTCGTGCTCAGTCTGTTGCGATACGCTGCTTGTTCCATTCCCTTTAAAGAAAATAATATGGATAGTCAGATCATGTGGTCATGAAGACCATAAATCGCTCAAAATTATTCGTTCACCAAAGACATTTCGTAAAAGTCACAGACATATTAGTTGTGTGTGGCTGTGTTGCCATCCACAATTAATTGTTGGTTGATTTCCACTTCTGTTAATTAACTAGTGAATTTTGTTAAAATATCTATAAAATAATAATCATTATTAATTGTATCTTTGTTAGCCTTGTGGTATTGGTTAGAAAATTTGAAATTGGTTTGTTTAGTTTAGGAAGTCTTCCACTTCATTCAGTGTCTTCAACAGAGCCTGAAGCCACGATAAAAATTCGAACTACATTGTGGTGAGAAACAGGACCATCTCTGGAAACTTGTGAAAGAGATATTCAATGAGAATACCATTACCGAAAGAACCTTATATATATTACTTAAAAAAATAATGTTTGATTTAATATATATATAGCAGATCCAAGATGATGGCGGACGAAATTTCAAACCTACAAACAAAAGTATAACTATGTAAATCCCCATTTGTTCCTGCCTCCAAGTATATCTCAGTTATGCAATATAAAGTCATTTCCATACCTGTAACCTGTACACATGTCTCACTGTCTATAAGTTTAATTTATTGCTAGCTGCACTGAAACATGGTATATAACTATTTTTAAAGAGGAAACATATTTTAACATAAAGTTAGATAATTTTAAGTATAATAATTTTGTGAACAATTCAAGTAATTAGGTAACGGAAATATAAATAAAAATGCACAGAAATTTTAGATAGCATTGTAATCCGTTTCAGGGTCCAATCTATGTAATGACATCAGTCCATTATTTTGATTAAATGGGATTTACTCTAAATGAATTCACCATATTAAACATTTTCAATTATATGTGTGAAAGACAATAACTAAGTTTATCATACATAACCAGTTATTTTATATTAAATGGAGTTGTATTTATAAACCATAAGACTTATTCTTCCTCAATAAAAATCTGCTTTTAACAGAATATCTGAAAAATCTATTTTAAATAGTGGACAACAATTTTGTACAATTAAAGAATAAATGACTTAAATCTGAGCAAAACTCACCAAAGTTTCCAAGTGTTCCAGTAGAACCACGTGCAGATGTATAGCAATCTTCAATTCCAGCCATCTGCAGAAGTTTCTTAGGTACAGGCGCTCCTACAATACCTGTCCCACGAGGTGCTGGGATCAATCGCACTTGTACAGAACCACACTTGCCTGTAACCTAAATAAATAAAATAAAATTTACTTTCATTAAACCCAAAAATATGATAATTTGCGAGTTAATGTAACAATAATACTAAAAAAATTTTTTTGAGACAATTTGTATATTGGAGTTGGCATGTTTTTTTAATGTTACTGAGAACAGATTGATAATTATTTAAAAATATCATTTGTAACAACAATTAGGCTTAATCATACTGGTCATCGATAGTATTATAGGAGGAAATTATTGGATTTAAAAAATAAAAGTATGTTAACGAATAAGAAAATAATTACAAAAAATCATTCTGGTCAACTGTAGAAAAATATTTTAAAACTGATAGGATCGATTACTAAAAATCCTCATGGAAAAAATTGTGTTATGGTTTTGTACTACTCATGGCTTTCTGGACTTCTTTAGTGGTGGTGAAGTCATTAAATCTCTAGGAACTCCTACTATTAGAGTTATAATAACAGAATTTTTGTTAAAAATTATAACACATAAAGACTACTAAACACCAGCACAAATGGTCATTGTTATAAATGCTGACACTGAAAATATAAAATCTACCTTCAAGTTATGTCAAATGTAATATATAAATGGACTGTATAATTGTAAATACAACACCTGTTTATTTAACATAAACTGTTTTGAATATAAATCTGACCAAGAACCTGTTCACAGTGTTACGCTATATTTAATATTAACGGCATAGTAGTATTTATAAAAAGATTACTTCACTCCAGTTTACTTTTGGTAATGTACAAATTCATGTGTTGTATAATTCTTTTGGAAGTTTGAGCCCTATAAAGTCATATTTTTTTAAATATTTTGGTACCTTTTAAATTTCAGAATGTGTTATAGTTGTTATGAAATAATATGATTTTTGCTAATTGAGCCTAAATACACCAGTCATGAAACAAATTTAATATTTAAAAAATTATAGAACGCATTGTCTTGAAATGACCACAATATGTAATTGCATTTTCTAGACATTTGACATAGCTGAGAACACACATTATACGCACTAACATTAATTCCTAATATTAATTCACATAATTTTAATTTTATTAAAACAAAAACATCTAGACAAAGTTAAAATTTTGAAACATGTAGGAATGCCTTTTAATTCCTTGAAATAATATTCAAAATGTGTACCACATGCATTAAATCACATCTGCTTGAAGGCAGACATGTACTATATAATACAATTGGAATTGTTTTGCCCATTCATGATTAATTAGAAATCTATAAAGAAAACTAATCCTGAACACTGGGCTCCTGGGGTTTTTAAACACTAACAAATATAACTATTTTTTTATTTAAAAAATAACCATCAAAAGATAATGTAGAATGTGCCTTGATCACTTTTTTACCACCGATACAAACATGCAAATACAGTAAGTAAATGTTTGATTATCCATCAGTTTCTGTCAACTACAGTTGTTCAAACCATCAAATGACCGAAAAAAGTTTGGCAATTATGTCCCCCCCCTTTCATGTGTTAGTGCTAAAACAGGCAATGCACTGTTTTTTTGTATTGCTTTATATAGCAAGAATTATCACATGTAATCTTGTAAATTTGTTGAAGTACTGGATTAGACAATATATATATATTCTTTTTTTAAATTTTATTTAATTTTTTTTTTTTATGAGTGAAAGTTATCAATCAGAATGTATCACGCGTGATACAAAAAAATTGCAAAATACGTGTGTTGTTAAAAATGTGTCTTTTTTTTCATTAATAGGTAACTATTTACAATTTTAACAAATGATTCTCATATAAAAAAAGTTAAACATGTATTGCAAAAAAGTGTTGTTTTAAAAATTGCCTGTTCCATTTTAATTAAATAATTTTAAAATCAGAGTAATTTAAAAAAATATGAAAGTATGTTGATGTTTATCAAATCATCGTAAACAGTGTATTTCAGAATATATATTTTAATATTAGCTAGAAAAAACTACTAAATATTGCAGTTTTATGCCTTGGTATAAGTTTAGGCCATGAATTGAAATGGCGTTCATTCCCCTTACCAATCACCATATCCTTAACTTGTAGGCACCAAATCAGTCACATTAATGGTTCCGACCCCAAAAGATATAAATTTTTTACTTTAACGTTATTTTAAATACGAAAAAATAAATGTGCTTTACATTTATAATTACTTAAAACAAGATTCCATGTATGTACCATGTGTATTAAACCACATCTGCTTGATAGCAGACATGTACTAAAATACCAATGCAATTTCTTTGCCCATTCATGATTAATTAGAAATCTAGGAAGATAACTAATCCTGAACACTGGGCTCTAATATACCTGGTTTCGTTTATCTAATTAACTGACACACACATTTGTATGCCTTTCTATGATATATTTATTTACAATTTCAATTAACCAATATAAATATTCTCAACGTTATAAATTCTTAATTTTGACAATTCTTACCAAACACCCAAACATAAATGAAGACAAATAATAATTAAATTGAATAACATGTTAATTTAAACACAAATACGCTAAAGTGAAGAAAACTTTTCATGAGAAATCAAATTATTAGTGGAAAAACATAATCAGTAATTATATTTTATAAAAAAACGACAAGCAATAACAAAACCTTTATTACACGAATAAAAATGTGTCCAAGTTTTTTGGAACTGACATATATGAAATCAGAAAGTTTGGTAAAACACAGAAATTATTATTCCCCGTTTGAATCATGCAAATACAATTTACATATTTACAATAGCGGAAAACAGGGTTTCCAATATTATATTATTTTAAAAAGAATAATAACATACACAAAAAAAGAAGTGTCCAAGTTTTTTGGAACTGACTGATATGAAATCAGAAAGTTTGGTAAAACACAGAAATTATTATTCCCTGTTTGAATCGTCCAAATACAATTTACATATTTACAATAGCGGAAAACAGGGTTCTCAATTATATTATTTAAAAAAGAATAATAACACACAAATAAAGATGTGTCCAAGTTTTTTGGAACTGACTGATATGAAATCAGAAAGTTTGGTAAAACACAGAAATTATTATTCCCTGTTTGAATCGTGTAAATACAATTTACATATTTACAATAGCGGAAAACAGGGTTCTCAATTATATTATTTAAAAAAGAATAATAACACACAAATAAAGATGTGTCCAAGTTTTTTGGAACTGACTGATATGAAATCAGAAAGTTTGGTAAAACACAGAAATTATTATTCCCTGTTTGAATCGTGTAAATACAATTTACATATTTACAATAGCGGAAAACAGGGTTCTCAATTATATTATTTAAAAAAGAATAATAACACACAAATAAAGATGTGTCCAAGTTTTTTGGAACTGACTGATATGAAATCAGAAAGTTTGGTAAAACACAGAAATTATTATTCCCTGTTTGAATCGTGCAAATACAATTTACATATTTACAATAGCGGAAAACAGGGTTCTCAATTATATTATTTAAAAAAGAAGAATAACACACAAATAAAGATGTGTCCAAGTTTTTTGGAACTGACTGATATGAAATCAGAAAGTTTGGTAAAACACAGAAATTATTATTCCCTGTTTGAATCGTGTAAATACAATTTACATATTTACAATAGCGGAAAACAGGGTTCTCAATTATATTATTTAAAAAAGAATAATAACACACAAATAAAGATGTGTCCAAGTTTTTTGGAACTGACTGATATGAAATCAGAAAGTTTGGTAAAACACAGAAATTATTATTCCCTGTTTGAATCGTGCAAATACAATTTACATATTTACAATAGCGGAAAACAGGGTTCTCAATTATATTATTTAAAAAAGAATAATAACACACAAATAAAGATGTGTCCAAGTTTTTTGGAACTGACTGATATGAAATCAGAAAGTTTGGTAAAACACAGAAATTATTATTCCCTGTTTGAATCGTCCAAATACAATTTACATATTTACAATAGCGGAAAACAGGGTTCTCAATTATATTATTTAAAAAAGAATAATAACACACAAATAAAGATGTGTCCAAGTTTTTTGGAACTGACTGATATGAAATCAGAAAGTTTGGTAAAACACAGAAATTATTATTCCCTGTTTGAATCGTGTAAATACAATTTACATATTTACAATAGCGGAAAACAGGGTTCTCAATTATATTATTTAAAAAAGAATAATAACACACAAATAAAGATGTGTCCAAGTTTTTTGGAACTGACTGATATGAAATCAGAAAGTTTGGTAAAACACAGAAATTATTATTCCCTGTTTGAATCGTGCAAATACAATTTACATATTTACAATAGCGGAAAACAGGGTTCTCAATTATATTATTTAAAAAAGAATAATAACACACAAATAAAGATGTGTCCAAGTTTTTTGGAACTGACTGATATGAAATCAGAAAGTTTGGTAAAACACAGAAATTATTATTCCCTGTTTGAATCGTGCAAATATAATTTACATATTTACAATAGCGGAAAACAGGGTTCTCAATTATATTATTTAAAAAAGAATAATAACACACAAATAAAGATGTGTCCAAGTTTTTTGGAACTGACTGATATGAAATCAGAAAGTTTGGTAAAACACAGAAATTATTATTCCCTGTTTGAATCGTCCAAATACAATTTACATATTTACAATAGCGGAAAACAGGGTTCTCAATTATATTATTTAAAAAAGAATAATAACACACAAATAAAGATGTGTCCAAGTTTTTTGGAACTGACTGATATGAAATCAGAAAGTTTGGTAAAACACAGAAATTATTATTCCCTGTTTGAATCGTGCAAATACAATTTACATATTTACAATAGCGGAAAACAGGGTTCTCAATTATATTATTTAAAAAAGAATAATAACACACAAATAAAGATGTGTCCAAGTTTTTTGGAACTGACTGATATGAAATCAGAAAGTTTGGTAAAACACAGAAATTATTATTCCCTGTTTGAATCGTGCAAATACAATTTACATATTTACAATAGCGGAAAACAGGGTTCTCAATTATATTATTTAAAAAAGAATAATAACACACAAATAAAGATGTGTCCAAGTTTTTTGGAACTGACTGATATGAAATCAGAAAGTTTGGTAAAACACAGAAATTATTATTCCCTGTTTGAATCGTGCAAATATAATTTACAATAGCGGAAAACAAGGTCCACAATTATATTATTTAAAAAATTTAAACAACATAAACAAAGTCCATGTCGTTTTGGAATTGACTGATCTGAAATCAGAAAATTTGGTAAAAGAAAGAAATCATTATTATCTGATTAAATCGTGGAAAATACAATTTACTCACTTATAATAGCAGAAAAACAGTTTTTCTAATAACAATCATAAAAAGAACTACACTAACACAAGTAGAATCTATAGTACACAAGCTATCATGTAGATTGTGTAATAGTTTTAATACATTACACTATTTTATACTTTAATAAAAACCTGATAGTACAAAAACTTGACTTGACATTTGAAGTAAGCTGTTGACTTTAGTAATTATTTTGCTGTTGGTGATTTTAATGCTTATATTAGGGTAGGCTAATGGGTAAAAATAATTAGTCCATAGATAAAAAGCTATTATTTAATTGAATAATTAAGAAGTATTAATTAAAAATAAATAAGGTTCAATTTGACATCAACGACTTCCAACTTGAAAGCTAAACAGATTATCAGACAGACATGCAAGCCACTTTCAATTTCAAAATACAGATAACTGAACATATAATAAGAACTTGTGGAGAAATAATGTACAAAACTCCCTGTCTCATATGTTGTAATAACTTTTCAGTTCATTTTCAATTCATCTAAAATATTTTCTCAACCATAAAGTTTAAATTGATGATGCAGTTACTTTCATCAATTAATTATAAAACAAGACATTCAGTCACTTAAAAAAATCCCCTTCAACAAAATTGTGTGTGACTGCATATAATATCAATATTAAGAAAATTACACATACCTTGCAAGGTACAGTATGAGGTTTTCCAATCTTGTTTCCCCAATAACCTCGTCGCACAGGGACAACAGATAATTTGGCCAGGATAATAGCACCACGAATAGCAGTTGCAACTTCTTTAGAGCATTTCACTCCAAGACCAATGTGTCCATTGGAATCCCCAATAGCTAAAATCAAGTAAATTTAAAATGATATCCTTCACTTTAACAATTCCACTTAATAAAATGTTGTTGATAAATGTTGCAGAAACAATGTTAAAATGTCAATACATATATTTATTCTAGTACTAATAACTAATCCATGAGCTTGAACTATATATATATGATTTATAAAATCAGAAATTAAGGAGGTTTGAAATAGAAAATGTATGACAAAAATATCACTTTAGAATGAGAAATAAATTTCTTAGAACATATCAATATAGCTTTTCATCTTTCCCATGTTGTGATTGCCTCTGGAAAATCACATTTACAATAAAAATTACTAGGTCTATTTTCAAAAGTATTAATTACTAGGTGCCTTTCAAACATGATAGAAATATTATTTGCTAACTCTATTGTTAACCCCCCCCCCATACTGTTAAATAATGGTATCCATTAAACAGGCACCTTAGATTATTTAAATAAATAATAAATTCTTCAAGAATTACCATTAAAACACAGTTAACATGTCCAAGATTTCAACCGCGGCTTGCGCTGTGAAACGCACTATAGTAAAATGATGTGTAGACAAGAGTTGTAGTTCACGAACTATCAGCGAGAGTGTGTGGGATATTCCTATGGCATATTTTGAGGAGATAAAGTTTTGAAATGTCAGTGGCGTTTCTATCCATTGTGTGTAGAAATGTCAGTCTAAAACGGTTTGAGTGGGACCATTGCCTGTGGCTTACGATTATAGACGCATCAAGAGTTTCAGTCAGCTGATCATTGTTTAATAATTGAATAAACTTATTTTTTTAGTAGTCAATAGTGGATCTTTTTTATTATTTGCACTAAAGTTTTTTCAGGATAAATCCCATCATCAGGTGCTTGTCAATTTAATCAAATTACATAACACATAATAACTTAACACAAAACTTTCACTATGTGTTATGTAATTTGATTAAATTGACAAGCACCTGATGATGGGATTTATCCTGAAAAAGCTTTAGTGCAAATAATAAAAAAGATCCACTACTGACTACAAAAAAATAAGTTTATTCAATTATTAAAATAAGTGGGTCGGTTTAGACATTAAAAAAACTACATAATGATCATTGTTTGTTTTGTCTGTACACTTCATATTACTCAGTTTCATGAAGTGAAAGTGCTCTTACTTAATTCATTTGATATTTAAGCTCTTTCTTAATTTAGTGTTATGTAGTTGTATATTTATATTGTTATATTATAGTAACAATATTAACAATTATATTACAGTAACAATTATTTTTTTGTCTGTAATATGGCAAATCCTGAATTTGATCAAGTTGTCAGTGAAATAATGAACACTTCACTTTAAAGTACCATTCATTTTCATAATTTAGAAGAGGAAGAGACTGAAGATAATATTTTGTATAAAATATTAGTGCTAATGAGATTGAAAATGAGAGTGATGATGAAAGGAACAACTACAACTGTACATCTCTAACTGCCTCAATTTTTGATAATTGTTAAAAAATACATATTAAAAATTTTTTTTTGATTTTGTTTCTCCATTGTCATAACAATTAAAACTAAATAGATCATTGGGAAAATAACTTTAATATTTTTATTATTAAATGAGCAGCTCATATTTTAGCTCATTTTAAGGGTTAATCAACAAGGGGGTTGATTTAATGACAAAAACAGCATTATTCATGAAAAATATTTATGGTAATTTTGTTATTTTAATAGATAACTAAAGTTAGTGAGGAGTCAAACCTGACTCCTTTTAAACAACATTTAACAGATGGTGTTTACATAAATATAGATATTTGATTATAATTAACTCAAGATTGCTAAAAGAAATTTAAAATCATCACCAAAGTTAAATTGGGACTTCACTTAATTGTAATAATTTTAATCAAAATTGCTTTATCTTGAAAGTTTTTTCTGTTCTAAAAAACTAGTAGTGAATTGAAGAAACAACAGTAATGGATCTGTAAAATGTTTTACAAAAATAAAATTATCTGCGTGCATTTTCAGAAAAGATTAAGCCATAAATTATCAACATATGGTTTCTGTATTTTTGTATCATCATTATGCACTAATATAGGATAATACATTATTTAGCGTCTATGAAGAAGAAGAAGAAGAAAAACTATAATAAAAACTAATGCCAAGTTTGTTGATAACCAGGATATAGTTCTGAGAAATATTTCGACAATGAACTGTCATCATAAAAAATACTCATAGTAATTTTATTGTTAATCCAAAAAATAGAGCTAAAGTTCAAATCTCCAAAACAACTTGTTAAATTTAACCAGAATTCATAAGTGAAATATTTTAATTGAAACAAAAGTTAACAAAACACTTTCTGTAGACAAATTTATTTCGTAAATATCAAATGACAGACTGGAGTGAAAAGTAAGTAGTCTTATCTTAGTTTGGTGAAATAGTTTAAATGTTCAAGAAACAATACCTCTGATACGCACAGTGAATTTGAAATTATTGGTAAAAATTAACGAAAATACAAAATTTAATATCTACTTTCTTGTCCAAAATCAAAATTTAATATCTACTTTCTTGTCCAAAATATTCACGAGTTCTTAATTATGTGCAAAAAAAAATTGTGATGGTTTGTCAAATATAATTGAATTAATTTCTCCTTCTCCAATAATTGTAAAACAATGGTTGTCTCAGATGTGTTTGGTTTATTCTAATAATATATGGCACAAAGTAAACATACTTGTCAAAATCTTGTCCATAAACCTAAATACAATTTATGTGGGTGCATTTTCAGTAAAGATTAAGCCATAAATTATCAACATATGGTTTCTGTACTTTATGATATCATCATTATGCACTATTATGCTTTGTTATCTTTTTTTATTGTTTTATTACACAAATTTCTAATGAGTATATTTCGTATATTGACATAATAGAATAGCTAATTTTAACTAACAACACTAAACTTTAAAATTGAAACAAAATCTTATTATTAAACATAAATACATGAAATACAGTAGAACCTCTGTTAACCAGCCTCGGATTAACCGGTCCTCGGATTAACCGGCCTATATCGTAGTGTACTGGTTGGATGAGAGTTTCCGAAAATAAATTGTAAATGAAACACCAAAGCGGCGGCGATATCAAACGACTTTGTCGGTAGCGGTATCCCAATGTTGGCAGCGTAAAACCACCGAGGTACCAAAGTGGCGGCGATATCAAACGACTTTGTCGATAGCGGTATCCCATTGTCGGCGACGCAAAAACACCGCGGCACAAAAGCAGCGGCGAGTCAAACGACTTTGTCGATATCGGTATCGCATTGTCGGCGGCACCAAAGCAGCGGCGAGTCAAACGACTTTGGCGATAGCGTATCCCATTGTCGGCGGCATAAAAACACCGCGGCATTGGCACCCGTCGGTATAGCAGACATACACAGACAAAAACGTTTGATGGGCCGCTTTTTTTCCACGAATCAATTTAGTATAGCCTACATTATGGAAAATATAACATTTCTTTTTCTTGGAAGCTTGTGTTGGTTTCGTTTGAGACGCGGTTAAATGTGTCAAAAGACTTGACAGGGGGGAATCTGTAAAAAAGCTTTGTAGTGTTTAATTTTTTCATGTTTGATGTATAATATACATAACATAATATATACGATACATTTATGTACAATAAAATGAGTTGCAATAACATCTTTATTGCATAATTTTTAGTGTTACCTAATTAAATAAGCTTTCTTTGGACGAAAACCGATTTTTCACGGGAGCCTCGGATTAACCGGTCAAACGGGTAACCGGCCCGGGTGTCAGTCCCGACTAGACCGGTTAAGAGGGGTTCTACTGTATTTCGTTTAACATCTGATTAACTTACCAACAAAAGCCTTGAAACGTGTTCTCTGTCCTGCACGAGTCTGTTTCTGTACAGGCATGATCTTTAATACTTCATCTTTTAATGCATTTCCCAAAAACAAATCAATGATTTCAAATTCCTGTATACAAAAACCCAAAGTTAAGATTGCAAACATATTTGACAATAAAGAAAAATGTTCAATTAAAATAGTCTATATATTTATATATAATCTCAGATAAATCCCTAAAGTCAACAAATTGCAAATCTGAATAGAATATCCATTTTTACGTTCAGAGTACGGTATGAGTGTCATCACAAGTTTTGTATTTGCTTTTTGAGTATAAAACATTATTCATTTGTAAAAAGAATTCAAATTTTTAAAAATAGATGATCTATACAAATTTATAAGAATATAAAATAAATATTAAGGAAATATCTATAAAAAACAAACTAAAATCTCAGATAAATGCCTCAAGTTCAACAAATTGCAACACTGAATGGAACATCCAATGTTACGTTCAGGGTACGGTATGAGTGTCATCATAGGTTTTAAGTTTGCCTTTTTGAGTATATATAACATTGTTCAGGTATTAAGAATTAAATATAGAATATTAGTTGATAAACACCAATTAAATATTATTTGAATCTTACCAATATAGTAAGTTTTGCCGATTTCAAAATAGTAAAAGTTGTAATTTGATGTGTTTATACAGTTTCACGTAAGATAAACTTACTTCTTTCCCCCTTAATGTTCATCATCTTAGAATAAAAGACCCTTAGTCCTTGAATACTATAATAGTATCAGAGTTGGAAGAGAACAAGAGTTGGTCAAAAAGACTTGAAGAAAATATTTTTAAAAAGAGGGATTTAACCCAAAACTAGATAAAAAATAGTTATTTGTGCAACTAGTGAGCAAAGTGGCACTTTTGTTATTTTGTTACCATTGTTTTCCTTTAGCCATGACAAAAACAGTTCTACTGGCGGTCGTACTTTTTCCTTGATTTGACAGGAAGGAGATTTAGTACAACATTGTTGGCTTTTTCTGCTAATTTAGGCGCGGTATTCGACAGGTTTTCATCCTCTGAACTGTCCATATTTTAAAACTAACTACACAAAATATAGCAGTAGTGCTAAACAACACATCAACACTGAGTAGAAGTTCTCACGTCAAAACTGAGGTTATTTATAAATATTACAAATAACTTAGGTGTATTGTTGAGGAAACAGGATTGCCAACTTCAAAACTCGGCAAACGAAAAATACTCTTCGTGTACATACACTGTCAATCATGAATAATTACTTCCTTTTTCAACTTTAAAACGTTGTTGTTTATTTATATTATTTTATATGTAAAAATTAATCTAACCTACATATGGGACATTTCCTGTATATTATAAATCAATTCAAATAAACTTAACCTAAATTTTGTTTTGTTCTGTTGCTATTCGGAGTGAGCAAAGTAGTGTGCAAAGTAAAACTGTTGAGAAATCAGCTGTTTTGCAAACTAATTTAAATGAACAAAATTCCACTTTGTCAACAACTGTAGACAAAGGTATATTATCCAATTAGTCACTCAGGATTGCCATGCTTGTACTCTGAGGGTAATATTTTAATATAGTATTAAAGTAATATATTGTATTTATCTTAACACTAGAACCGACAGGCGACCCGAATGCGACATCACTCATGGCTTAGTTCACCAACTCTAAAACACGTATTTTGCAATTCAACATTACGCCCACTTAGAATCGCCCTATCGCAATAAATAGAATACCGTTGGAAAACTAATGTTCCGTAGATGCATAATCATGCAAAAAAAATACAACAAAACGTTATAAATAATATTCCAAAAACTGGTGAAGTTCACATATTTTTGATGCGTAAAATCATAGATGCGTGGCGTAACAACCCGAGTTCGGGTCATGTGCGGTTGTAGGGTTAAAATATATTGTAATAATATTTTGACGTTATAATGAAAGGTTATTAAAAATCTTAAACGGTTAAATGAATTGTTATATTTCATTTCTCAATTTAAATTTTAAATATTGAAGAATAATAAATATAATAGAGTTTGTTATTTCAATTTTTGATGCTCCAAACGTAAAGCTAATTTGAATTTTAAATATTATTGTTTAAATATATATATTTGTTTTATTGTAAACCCTAGATGGATTTTCTATTGTTTTCATGTAGTCTTGGGTAGATCCTCTTTTTTCATTTTTCCTATTTGGTCTCTTTTAAACTCCTGTTCTCTTCCAAACCTGATGCTATTAGAGTATTCGAGGGCAATTTTATACAAGTTTTTTCATTTTTTTTTTAAAATACGGCGATGAATGATGATTTCGAGAGGTATTTTTTACTTTCAGACAGCAAGGAGAAAACAACCGTGAGCAAATTATTTTATTGTATTCCCTTGAGCTGTAAAACATACACAAAAAATAATACATAACTACATGAGCATGAAATGTTCCTTTCCTAACAGTAGTTGTGAATAGTTAAAATTTGGAAATAAAAAATGCGTTTTCATTTTATATCCATCTAAATAAGAGCATAAAAACATGGATTAATGTGGAAATTCATTAAAACATAAAAAAAATTTTTTTTGTAATGTTAGAGAAAAATAGTAGGTAATTTTAGACATTTCAGTTAAAACCCTCTCTCATTTCCATAAACAGAACATATAAAGCAAATTTTAATATCTCTTTGATACCAGTTGTCTAGTTGTGTGCTTACTGACCAAATTTTGACTTGGTTATATCTAAAGCTAATATTAAACATTAGTTTTTCTCTTTTGGTATAATGCAAAATTTTCTGCCAAAATTTAAATAAAAATATAACTTTTAAATAGCAATTGATAATTGAAACTTTAAAGCTTAATCAATAAATCCATAGTTGATTTAATTGAATGTCCATACTATCAATTTTAATAAAACCTTACAGATAAATAAAAAAATTTCACCACAGAATTCAATAACAAAAAAATTAAATTGTTTATAAACCTTTGTACATTGTATTAAAATATGTAAACCAAAATCTCAGATAAATGCCTCAAGTTCGACAAAAAGTAACATTGAATGGAACATCCAATGTCACGTTCAGGGTACGGTAATGAGTGTCATCATAGGTTTGGTGTACTTGGTTATAACAAAAATAAAATAAATAAATCAACAATAATAAATTAGTTCAGACCTTAATAGGAAGAGAAAACAAATATATGTCTTGGAGTGATTGAATTTTTCCATCCCGAACCAGACGTCCCAATTTTGTTACAGGAATCCATTCTTTCTCAGCTTCTTTTCCACGACCTCTGCCTCTACCACGTCCACGACCGCGTCCTCTGGAACCACCTCTTCCTCCACCACGACTTCCAAACCCTCCTCTAAATCCTCCACGAGCGGCTGGAGCTGCGTCCGCCATGTTTCTACAAATACAATCATAGCAATATAAAATAAAGTGCAATTAAGCTAAGGCCAAAAAAAATCATTATGGTATTATAATTCAAATAAAATAGGTGTACTTGTAAAATATTTGATGGAAGTACGCTATAACAATGTTGTATTAAAAAGAACAACCTATGGTAAAAGACAAGATTTTCAAGAATGTGAGATAAACAAACACTAATATGCTGAATATAGAAACTTATTATCGGTATTAGCCTAACCAGGTCAATTACTATACCAGACTAAAATACCTTGCATACTGATTTTGTAAACTAATAAATTAGACTATACCTGTTTGGTATATATGCAAAAAAACAAAAAACCAAGTAAACTACCGGCACTGTATTCTAAATAGTTAATTTGGTAATTATGTATTATACCTTCTCCCGTATTTTAATCGCTAAAAATCATATAGGCCTAAACTTAAATTACTTACCTTGTTTGTCATTAATCAGATATTTTTTGACAACGCAACAAACAATTTTCAAGCCTCAAAATCTATTAATATTGAAGAATCTTTGACAATAATCCATAACTCATAAATCTATGTTTATTAGAAAATAAACATAATCTTGGTAGAGTTAAAAATATGAAAATAAAATGAAGTGGAACTCTTTCAATTTAATAGGAATAAATTTATTTAGTCATATCCGGAAATGAATGAAATATAACAAATGTTTTAGACGCATAATGAAACCACTATAATAAATTAAATATATATTTAAGATCACAGTTATTAAATCAAGGTAATAATTAATATTTCTTGAAAAATAAAAAAAATAAGGAGTTTTCCTCAATATTTTCCAATGTGGACACATGCAGATTACATCATTACTATGATTAAGAGCAGATTTGTCCAGCTTATAGCTATATAGGCTTACATATAAAACAAAATATATATAGCCGCCTGGCCAGACCGGAATTTGAAGATAATAATAGTATATAATGAAATCGTTATTAATCCCAACTGAAATTTTGAAGAAGAAGAAAAAAAAGTCTTCCCAAGTGGTCACACATCAAGTACACTAACCATACCCAATGTTGCTTGACTTCAATGATCGGCCGAGATCTGGTATATCCAACATGGTTGGCAAGAGTAAGAGCATATCCAAGAGTAAGGGCATATCCTAAGTCAAGAAAGAAAACCACAATACTAAAAATTTCCTGAAAATGGAGTTCTACCAAGTACTGTCTTTCAGTAGTATAAATCGCATATCTAAGTATAAAAGCATAAGAAAACTTACTTTATTTATTAAAAAATAAAGGTAATTATAGTGGCGAAAAATCAAGAAATTGTATACTATTTATTTTAATTTGAAAGAATTATATCATATTTGATGTCGGAAAACACTTTAGAAGTACCAAATTCAACATTTCTGTAAAAAAAAAAAAAAAATATAAAAGTACAAAATTTAGACGAGGTTACGAAAGCCGGCTATAAATTACTATATGAGACTATTTACCTTTTTTATCATTAATCACATATTTTTTGATCATATATGTTTAAATGTATATCGTTAATCTTTTCCATCAGGCGCATCAGGCAAGCTACATCAAGGTTGTATTTTTTTCATAAAAATTATTATTTGTCTATGGTCGGCAGTTTTACCAACTCGCCCTTGTTACGAGCCTCATTCTAGAAAAAGGGTGTTATATTGTTTACAGCAAAATTATATCTTAGTTTCAGTAAGAATTCAGTTATTGTTACTGACTGGAGGTAACCTACGTGAGCGCCTTACAGTGTAACGTGAAACTGGAGTTTAGTCCCTTGAGCACACTATAGTGATATATAAAAACAGTATTTTCAAACTTATACAAACTGTGTTTTGAGGGCTTTGAATTTTTATTTCTATAAAAAATAGACGCTTAAGTTCATTTTGTAGTTTTTTAGTTGCATACACTTCGTCTTTTTACAAAACGTTTTTCCTTGAATAAATACTGTTGTGACATCCAATAATTAAAAGTTTAATATTTTTTAGGTAACATTAACAGTTCCTCATTAGGTTTTGTTTTATTTGTGTGTGTGTGTGTGTATATATATATATATAAATGAATGTAAATTTGTAAATTACTTAGTTTTTACAGAAATATTAAATACTGGTACTTGAAAAGTGTTATCAGACATCAAATATAATCTACTTCTTAGGTAGGTAGTAATAACCGATTTTATGATTTTGTTGGCCATTAAATTCAACCATAAGTATTCTGGCATGTAAACTCTAATTATCGAAAAGGTATGTAAAACATAAAAAATATTTAAAAAAGCCAAAAAACACCTGTAGCAATCGTAAATAATAATGAAATTTCGAAATAAATATTAACCGTTAAATTCAAACACCAAACACAAAACAATATTAATCGACGAGACAGACTGCATTTTAACCATTGAGGAAAATAATATAGAATGGTAATTGTTTACTTAAATGTGGTGCCTTATTTTCTGGATTTCTTTTTGTATCGTCTACTACACTACCTTACTTCTTAAGAACAAATAATGTTTTCCTTGCGCAGATCACTATTTTTCACTGAAAAATCACAGTATCGTCTACTACACTACCTTACTTCTTAAGAACAAATAATGTTTTCCTTGCGCAGATCACTATTTTTTCACTGAAAAATCACAATCTAAAAAACTACCAAATCCGACATATTTATAGGTTAAAATATAATGGCAATGTTAATAGTATTGTATGGTTCGACACATGCGAATTACATGAGACTATGCTAAATCACTATTTCATATCACAACAGGTTTGTCCAGGTTGGTTTTCGTATGTTTATTGAAGTTTATAATTTGGTTACTTTGCTAGATAATTATATACCACAGCAGGTTTGGCAAGTAGGCTATATAACCACCTGGCAAAACCTTTCGGAAGTTTATTGAAGTTATTAATTTGAAATTAGACTATTATTAAGGAGGATTCACAGCATATTACGTGATCTGTGATCACAGATATTATAGATTGAAATATCTTTAGTAACATGAGACGTAAATGTGAACATTTGCTATTATTATGACTAACCTATCAATACGTTGAATTTGATTGTTTTAAGATTGTGATTTTTCAGTGAAAAATAGTGATCCACGCAAGGAAAACATTATTTATTCTTAAGAAATAATGTATGTAATACATGATTAAAAAAACGGATTTAACCTCACCTAACCTGTCTGTGACAAAAAAAGAAAGGTCATATTAAAGGTTTACACTATTTCAATATAAAACACTAAAACCCCTCCTACAAGTTTGGTACCATAGTTCCAAGTTACCATCATCGGAGGGATCTGAAATTTCATCCGATGATAGTAACTTGGTTACCGAAATGTACATCAGGGAACTATAACATAATGCAAATAAATATTTTATTTTACAGTACAACCTCGTTAAGTTGGCCCCCTTTAAGTCGGATCTCCGGGGAACCCGGACCGGTTTGCAATAAATAAACATAAATTATAACATTTTGGTAGCGCTATTGCTTTATACAAGCGCATAATCGTAGCGTGTTATACGGTTATCGTGTTTCTGCCGAGTTCACACAACAGAGTTTGTTTGCCGTGACTACATCTGATGCCTAACTGTAGCGCTACATGGTGTGTTTTATTGTGATGAGTAAATATTTTTAAAGTGTTTTTCTATGTAATAAAGGAAATTATTTACAGAGTTATAAATTATTTACTGTATTAAGTAGGCCTACAGTATGTATATTTTTATTTTTTTGTGTTTTCTGCTCCTTCTCCGGCTAACACGGATTTTTGTTATGTTGGATCGGCCTCGGTCCCACCTAATGAGGTCGTACTGTATTTGTATGTATTATTATACCAAACTTGTGGTAGGGGTTTCAGTGTTATATATTGTTCACATTCACCACAGTGCTCATTGAACATCTTGTTACACTAGTTTTTTAGTCGGAAAAAACTATGCAAACTTAAACAATCATTAACCTTGTTTGTCAGTAATCTGATATTTTTTTAACATTGATAAACAATTTTATGTCTCAAAATCCATTAACCCTTAGCACGCTGAATAACAATTTAGGCTATTTACTCATAACATGCTATTAGGAAAAAAATTTTTTTTGTAATTGTTTAAAGTTCTATTTCATTTTGGGTTCTTACAGATACATTTGGTAAAAAAAAAGTAGATTGGCTTTAAAATTTAAAAAATTTTTTTACAGATTAAAACAAGAAAAAATACTAAATTTGACATTTTTGACTGCCCTATGAAACAGATTATATATTTTTTTAACATTTACAAACAAATCATATTAATTTTTTTTATATAAAAGTAGGCCTACTATTTAATTCAAAATAACCTGAATTTCATCAAACAAATAAATTTTTACTAAAAAAAGATTTTGAGAAAAATCAACATACTGTATCAAAAATATCTTTCTACTGCTCATAATAATTACCTAAATTCAGGGCATCAAAAAAATTACTGATATAGACTAAATATACATATAAACAATAATACGGCCTAAACAAATCAACAATGAACAGCTATAGCAGTTATAACGCTGACACAAAACATTTCACAACTGAGTCGTAGTAGAACGAGTAATCACGTTATACGCGCTGGGGCAGAACACAAAATGGCGCCTGGTTGCTATAACAACCAAATAAAGACCGACAGGTGATCGAGAACAAATACCGTAGTGGGAGTGTCACATTATACCAATTGGACATTTCCCAGCACTCTATTAGACTTTAAACGAATTAAAAATACCTGCAGAAGTCAAATTGTGTTGAATCAAGATATCCCGTCATACGCGTTACCAGTCAAGTTGAGGGTTACGTGAAATCCCGTCATACGCGTGCTAAGGGTTAATATTGAAGAAACTTACAATTTTAAAAAACAAGGGATTTAGGCTTTTTGGGTAGGAATATGTACAATGACAATGTGAGTCAAGTTTGTGACGGCATTATCAGTATATGTTTATGTTATACGTTACATGTAAATCATGGCTTGTAAATTAAAGGACAAATGTCTGGGAATATATTTTTACCTTCATATAACATTCATCGGTACTTACATATTAACGCCACCGCAGCAGAAGTTGATAATGCGCATGCGCCAATATTTGCCTACTTTGCGATATAATTATATATCACGACAGGTTTGGACAGGTATATATATAAAAACACCTGTTCAAACCTTATATATATATATATATATATATATAATCACCTAGCCAAACCTTTCGTAAGTTTATTGAAGTTAGATCATGGATAAACATGACCTTTAAAAGTGAAGTGCCGCCAATCTACGCCTAAAATTTTTGCGACAAATCATTAAATGAAAGTATATGAATCTCAAAGCTGAAAAAAAATGGAATTCTGCTTCCCTTAAACCAGTTTGCTCTTTATTGGCGCATGCGCATTAGTGCAACTTATGCTGCAGTGGCGTTAATACGTAAGTACCCATTCATCATAACTCAAATTAGCCTAAATTCCTTGATGTATCTAAAAGTATCAGTTTCTTCAATATTAATATATTTTTAGACTTGAAAATTGTTTCACATCATTAAAAAATATCTGATTATTGACAAACAAGGTAAATAGTTTTTAAATAAGCATGAATTTAAGCAACTAAAATCTAGGGTGAGCTTGAATACATAACCACCAAAAAAAGGTTAGGTAAAACGTTCAATTATATTAGGATTTAAACTTAATAAATATGAAACAAACGTCCCTTTTTCCACTTACCATCATATCCCATTTTATGCCAAAGTAAAATTATTGACAAAATTGTATTAGCCATGCTCAATTAGTCTGAACAATAGATAGCCTACTAGATGATTTTCACTTTATTGCACAATATCTAGACTTTACATCGGAATATGAATTTGGTACTTTTTATTTTCAATTTATACAATAGAATTCCAATAAAATATATGATTTTTCCTTATATAGAAAAAATGAACTAAAAATCAATGTTTGTACTAAATGAATTTAGCTATTTGAAAAATTTAACATCATGATCGATAAGTTGAACTTTTACGGATTGTATATCCATAACTCCACCAATTCAAATTTAGACACCGATTTGATCAAACTTAAAGTAGAAGACGAAGAATAGATATACAAGACAACAACACAAACATTTGCTAAAGTAGGGATAAACAAAACTAAATGATAAAACCTTTCAAATGCATGAAACAAATCTAATGATTCTTTACAATAAGAAGAAAAACCTAGTTCAATAACAAAACCTACCAGAAAACACTAGATAGGCCTACCAAGTAGTATTAATTTTAAATAATTTGTCTAGGCATAATAGATTAATTACTTTTCAGATGAAGCTATATAAACGTTGAGACAGTTGAGCTTAGATAGGCTACAAGTATTAAATGGTGAATTAGATATATAAAAACATTAAACAACATGCCTAATTCTTGCAACTGGGATAGCTTTAAAATGCATTTGCATAAACAATATGGCATAGGTTCAAGTAACCTCATTAACTCTGTTAATTTATACAATATTCTGCCTTTGTTATGGACAGGACTAAAGAATGTGACTAAATATAGGCTATATCAAATGAGGTGAGTTAGGTACCAAATCAATAGAAATGGGTCCCTAGCTAGACTTCTTGTTTACTTTACATAAAATTGACAAAGTTCCACCTACACTTCATGCCTAGAAGCTTGATTAAAAACAACAAAAATCTCGCCTTCTTGTCCAGTTATTTCTAATAGGCTAGTACAGTCCAAATGACCATAAAATGTAGACCCACACCCTATAACTTCTGTTCCTTGAACTATAGCAATTATTATACAAATACAGTATAGGCGCCACAAGACTGAAAACTATGTTCCTACTTATTTTAATTACCTATAACAGATTGACCGATTGAATTTAAATGTAAAATTATAATAGACATTAACAGTATAAGCAATATTATTTGTTGTTCTAAAAAAATGGATGCCAACCACATGGCATTATAAAAGGACAACTATTTTCTGGTATAAAACTGAAAAGATTTGATTTTGAAACAGAACAATGTAAGTACAATAACTGTATGTCTGTAAACAATTTGCCGTCAGGAACAAAACAAATTCTATCCCAAATAATTTATAAAATATAATAAAATAAACGCTTCCATACTTACATGTATCCTTCTAGTAGTTTACACAAGAAGAAAACGAGGCCGGAAACAAAATCCTACCAGTTTTATAGAAATACCCATGACGTCATAACTACGTTGGACAAAACTACTACTTACAGGAAATAAACAAATGAGGTATAAAAATCATCGTCGACGTTTAGATTCCTCCTAGAAAACCCATTTTCTATTGGCTTAGTAGACATTGTTTATTGTCATTGTTACGATATGTGACAGTACATAATAATATGATGTCAAATGTGACAATTTAAACAACTCTTTTTTACAAATTAACTTACTTTGGATTTGCCTGTGGATATAAAACTGAAACTATAAGCGGAGTTTGGGATCAAACTATTGATAACTATATCATATTATATAGTACTCTCGAGGAGACATATCACTGTTTATTAATCTGGACAAATTTATATTTATACCCTTGCCACACTCTGTATACCAAACTAAAAATTTAATAAAACAACAGATAAAAGATGGATTCAATTATTACAATAAATATGACTATCTTGATATGTTAAAAAAAAAGCTAATGCAAATTTTTTAATGTAACAGCAGATATTTCTTGTGGAAAACTCCATATTCAAGGATTAAAGAAGCAATAAAGCTATAAAATTTCAAAATATTTTAATAATAATACATGAGCTACAATTGTTTCGCCTTGCGGCATCATTGGGTAACTTGATAATGCCGTATGGCGAAACTATTGTGGCTAATTTTTATTACTAAAATATTTTGAAACTTTAGCTTTATTGCTTCATTTAATCCTAATAAGGAAATAATTTAATTTCATTGGTATTTATGTTTTCTTTATTTGAAATATCAATATTTCCATTAAAATATTGAGTGAAATTAACATTTTCTAATAAGATTTAAATGGTGGTTTCAAAATTAAATATTTGAATTAGTTGATTACTAAGAAAAATACAGATCATTATTAAAAATTTCAAAATAAACTCATAATTTTTTAATTTGAGATATCCAATTTAGTGTGCATATTCTCAAACAATTTGAATAATTTTGTTTACGTCTAATATATTACTAACTTTCATAAGGCTGCTGCAGAATTCTTCTAATATCAATAATATTAAAAGTCAAATTTTTATTCTACTGGAATAATATAAGAAAATAATTTTAAATAATGCATTTTGAGTAATAATTGTAGTGTCACCATAATTATATATTAAAAAACATAAGTAATCGAAATCTGTAGGAAAATGTATACATAAAAAGTTTTGTACAAGATTAAAAAAAAATTTTATATTTGATTTGAGGGCTAGTGATCTTTATTTTGTTTATTTTTTTCCTTTCTTTATAAGCTGGTAATAACCAAGAAGTTATGCACCTTTATTATTGTTAATTTTTTATTAACATGTTTATTTTTGGGTAACTACTCAATTAATTTATAAAATGTTGAAACCCATTAACTTTTTTTTCAATAGGTACTTGTGCATTATTTTTATTTATGGTTGTGCCTGCCTTTCCAAATTTATTTACAAGGTACAACTTGATTCAACACTAATTTTAATGTTTTGTCATATATTAGTCCTACTACATATGATATTCTCAGGGGCTCATTTTATTGAGTACTGGCTTGGAAATCCTGAGGGAACCTAGCAGAATCTACACCTTTTAATCATGTTTTGGGTTAGATCCCTCTCTTGACCAACTCTTATTCTTTTCCTGTCACTACTAGAGCATTCAAGGGCAAGGGTTCTTTATTTTATGTTTTTTTTTCTTCGGCGATGATGTTTTTTGCACTTAATCAAGAAAAAAAAATTAGGTTCGGTTTTCTTAATATAGGCATCAGAATATTTCCTATAAATGAATATATTATTTATGTAAACAGATCAAGCTGCCACCATAGTGATGTCATTTATACACATTGGTAACATTTTATTAATAAAAATATTTTACATTCTATATAGAAATATAAGTAAAAATTAAATCTTAATATCAGAGAAACATGTTATTTTGACAACAGGATATTACCATTCTACATAAAATAAAATTTCAACTATTGTGTTAATGGCATATAAAATTTTATAGATTTTAACTAATCATAGTTTACTTTTGGATATTTATGATTTTATTGAAAAATGTAAGCCTCAATATGTAAGTGCTCTAGAACACCAACTCATGTAGGCACATACAATTTCAATCACCCTATTCTAACTTGTATAAATACAGATTGAAAAGGTAAGTACACTTCATTTTTTGTCATATTGAAAAAATGTATTTATCTAAAAATACAATATTTTGTTAAGGTAGGTATGTAATAAAACTGAATGAAATCAATTAGCATTTAATTTTTTTAAATTAATAAATTTGATGAAAAAATGAAGTCGTTGAAAATGGATAGTTTTTAGCATCCTTAATTAGTGATATGGTTTTCAGTATTGGGTATTGCCACTTCGGTCTGCAATGATTGTTTGAAGTCATCAAGGTTTGCTGTCTTGGTTTATATTGTCCCACTCTACTTACAGGGCCTGACCGAGCCATCCCAGAGCCTGTAGATGCTCTCAGCGGTTTCTGATGGATCTTCTTATATGATCTCATATGTGTTTTAATAGATTTATGTTCGGGCTATATGCTGGTCATTGCAAAACATTGATCCCAACTACATTTAGGTAATCTCTTACTACCATATAGTGGTGTGTGGTCACCATTTATGATATATGAAAATGAAATTTGTACTCATAGTCGGCAAAAACCACTACATGCTCTGACAGGACCTCGTCCACATATCTTTGAACATTCAAGGTGCCTCCTACAAATGCGACAAGCTCGGTACGTGTCTGCCTGAAAATTCCCCCCAAACCATAAGTGAGCCACCATATACCTGGGAGAGATGGTATATTGAGCTTGTTTCTTTCCAGGGAATCTCCAAACTCTTTCTCGACCATCTGGTGATCTTTAGGAGAAATGTGACTTGTTAGACCACAATACTCGGCCTCACTGCTCTTTGGTCTAGTTAATGCACATTACAATAAAAGTTTAACAAAATTGGTAGAGGTGATTTTAATAAATTATGTGTATAATAGGATCCCCAAAGCCGATATTTTGGTTTTCTATATATAACTCATGAACTGGTGTTTTTGAAAGATGGTGACCATACATTTTGTTTGGACTTTACAGAGCAAATTTTATCAATGTCATTGAAACTGATTTTGAGAAATTCATAATTTTATTTTTTCTTATGGTAACTGCCCCCATATTTTAAGTTATACAAAAATTTTAAAAAACTTCGTAAGATATGCCTAAAATAAGCCTATAAAATAAATTGGATTAAAATATAACAAGTTTGAGCTGTTGAACTACCACATACAACAGACATGATGCCAAAAACAGAGACAGGTGATCTCAAAATGAATATATCAGGATAAAAATGCAACGTGAATTTTTTAATTAAAATCTTGTTCTTCGGGGTTCGACCGCGTCAATATTGTCTGCACGTTAAATACAGCTGACGTTTCGAGCACTTTACAGATGTCCATTCTCAAGGCTTAAACAAATGTCAATGAATTTTTTTACCTACAATATAACTTCCTCTACACAAATATATAGGCCTATATAAGAAAGTACAAAGAACATTTTTTTTTTTTTTTTTTTAATAAAACAATAAAAACCTGTTGATTTTATTTGCATTCAAGTAGCAAAGGTACATAACTTTAATAATACATTTCAGTTATTTCTTCTTAATATATTAGATCTAATTGTACACACAGCATTCTTTAAAAATACATTATTTACAGGTCCATAAAAATATTTTGTAGGCTATATATGTTTAATAAAAAACAAACAAAAACATTTATTAAATGCTTTTAGTATGAATAAAAACAACAGATTGGATAGAAGTGTACACTAATTTAATTACATATTTGTATTAGGGTATTTTATAATTAAACGGGCTAGGCCCTTTAAGCTCAGCAGTAGAGTAATTGGTATATTTCATAAACATCTAGAAACAATGGAATGAAAAATTTATATTTGAAATTGTAAAAACAAAACATATTTTGGGCAGTGACACGTAAAGCTATAACTGTCAAATAAAAAATGTTAGCCAATAAATATAAAATTTCTAATTATGTATGATGATAACATTGTTTACAAATTACATGCGGGTCTTTGGTTTTCATGTGCGATAAAATTTTATATTAAATATGTATTAATGCAATTTTGTCACGAGTGAAAAACTAGAAGATAAACCACACTGAGAAATAGTTAAAGCATTTTAACTTTACGAAGAAAGATATTTTTCAAAATTTGTTTTTATAAAGCCTAGAAATATTATAATATATAGAGGATAAATATTCTTGTTAAATTTAATAATGTAATTAACTGGGTAAAGGTTTTGTTGGAGAAACGTTATTGAAACTGTAAAACTAAGCTTTATATTTCACCAATACATAATTAGAAGTATTTGAAATTTAAGTTATTGATACTAAAAGATAATAACAACCAATAATAGATTATGTTGGATTTGAACAAGACAAATACAAATATACCAAAACTCAGTAAAACATATGAAATACCTGAGGATAAACAAACTAGGTTTTTTACTAAAAACTGTTACATTGCTAGTTTTTTGTAATTCTTATTATTTATTTAAAAAGAAATATCTAAAGTTAACTACAAAATTAAATTGAGTTTATTTGGTATTAATTTAAACGTTATTTGTGAAATGTTAAACCCTTGGCTATAAATCAATTAAATATATTAAGTAAAATAGATTGAGTTAGTTATCAAGCGCAAACTGAATAATAACTTTAAAAACTAAAATTAAGTCTATTTAACTAAAGAAAATTGATTATTAAGTTTGATGAGTAGAATATAATTCAACACAGGTTAATTTGATAATAAATATATATTTAACAAACTGTGAGATACATTGCATTAAATCATATGTATTCTAAATTTTCTGGGGAATTATTTTTTTTTCATTTTTCACAGAAACTCAAAATTAACAGACTACATACCTGCAATTGTAATGGTCAACGAGCACTACTATAACGAAAAATCACTAAAACGCGACAATTATTATTTAGTTTTACTCCGTTAATACTTTGAAGTACATTTTGCTAACGTAGATATTTTCTCCAAAGGTTCTACTACTAAACTAGAACCAACATGTAAAACTGAACTAAAATAAATGTTTTGGTTACATGTTGGTAAAGCTATCGCCCATCTCATCGTCTCACCCCAAGATCAACGTGTCTGATGTGGTCTCATACTGATAGATCAAAACATTTGAGGAGTGGGAGAGTGTGGTAAGATTAATTGATTATTATGGTATGAGGACTCAAGATCCTTGTAAATCAACAAAAGCTTATTGTACACCCCAAGGACTTACTAGCAAGGCAAGCCAATTCCTGTGTCTTCAATGAGGCTTAGGAGTTTTCGCCCAAAGTTAACATCAGAATCATCAACTGGTTGTGAAACCCATCTCATAGCCTCGAGCCTTTCACATTCCAGAATGATATGTTTAGTTTCTTCAGACTGTTTATACAGCCTACAAATGGGATCACTATTGATGATACCGGAGTGTTGGCAGATGTTTCCTGAAGTGGTCGAGTCCAGTGAGTAGTGCCATAACTTGTTTAAGCAAAACCATAGCTCTTTGGTTCTTCCTTTGCTGAAAGTAACTTCTATTCTCATACCTTAAGAGTAGGGTTATGTTGCACAAGCATCTCCCAGACTTGACTGGAGGACCACTTCAGAAGCTTGGGATATGCCCTAAGAAACAACCTTGTAGTTTTTGGAATTGCCTTCTTCAATCTTGTGATCAACTGTTTTATTCACCTATTGGCTTAAAGGTAGCAATTTTTATCTCCAGCCAACCATGTTTCTGTGGTTCAAAGAATCCTTGTTTTATTTATTGTGAATATCATCACAGAGCTCCTTGGACATTTGATCTTGTCAAGGCTATATACTCAAATGAATATTTTTAGATCAGGGAATCCTAGTTTCTTTACTGTGAATACCGTCACAGTGCTCCTTGGACATTTAAATTTTACTTTAGTTTTATATGTTATTTCTAGTTTAGCAGTAAAATCCTCTGAAGATGATATGACATTATCAAAATTTACAACAGCGTATTTTACTAAATAATAATACAATTGTTTTAGTCGCTGTTCCAGAGATTAAAAGAATATTATCAATTATCATTACAAACCAGTTCAACCATTGAGTTTTGATATTAATTCTATGAAGTGTTTAAGTATAATAGAAATGTATCCCACAGTCAATTTCCTTGACTTAAAACTGTACTGATACTTTAAAACATTCATTTATGAACATAGTACACCATGACAGTATATTGTTAATTTACAATAAAAAATAAAATTTGTCTTTAAAAGCTACATATATATCCAGAAAGCTTATGTATTAACAGGAAAATTTCAAAAAATATGTTCTTACAAAATAAATCTTTTCGAATTCTATGCCTTTTATAAAACATGCGGAAATTTAATGTAATATTTTATATTTTGTTTGATTTATATTTAAAATAGTCAATTGTAGGTCTATAGTGATTCTGTCTCTTTCATCCAGCTTCAGCTGTTTCACCATTCACAAGGTCATTTTCAAGCTGAGAACTTTTATTTCAATTGAAATAAAATACACATCACATTCACATATAGGAACTACTTAACAGAACCCGACCACTCCAAAAATTAAAACTTTGGAGACAACAGCCATGACTCGTGAAGTCCACTGACTCTGCAGGCTTGCCATGTTATGTTTTAAGACACATATGTAATGGAACTGAGCTTCTCAGGCAGACTTGATTATAACTTCTTACAAAAAATAAACAAAATAGTGGAAGATAGGAGTTTATAGTCTTTGTTGGTCAACATATGGAGTGGTTTCGTATGAAATGAGAGTAATTTTTTCAGAATGTTGGCAAAATAGATAAAGAAGAAGAGTTCTAATTGGTGAGATTTCTCCGTATGCTTTTTGTTGTATACAAACTGCGAACTTGAATAAAAATGTGTTATAATTCAACACCTCTCATTACTTTTATGAATGGTACTATATCAAATTATAAAATATAAATTTTTTAGATTGTAAGAAAAAAATTAGTGATTAATAATTATGAAAGTCTACAAATACACAATGCAAAGTTCAGATACAATAATCAAACCGGAATGTCTTATTTTTTAATATTTATTTAATTTCACTGCATTACACCTGATTGAATATAGCAGAGACAATTGTAAGAAAAAGTCTGATTAAGATTGAGAAAAAAATGCAACTTCATGAAAATCCTCGGTCAGAAAACACATACATACAGACTATGAAGTAAGAAGGAACTCTTAGAGACATATGAAAATATAAGAATGACAAGACTAACCTTCTTACGGGGACTTAAAAAGAATGCACTTACACAGACTACTACCAGAAGTCAAAAAACTACTGAACTATCGGGAAGACAGAAAGATGCGGGTAAGAGAGGTGCATTAAGACCTAAGATTAAGAAATCTGTTCAGGAGAAGACAAAGCAGACAACAGAAACTGGTTCAGAGGAAAAGTAACAAACGTGAAGGATCTGACACAAAGAAAACCCCAAAAAAAAGTCGTATCAGAAGAGGAAAAACAGAGACGAATCGAGAGGATGAAGGAGTTTTGGCAGAAGAAAAAATTTAAAGTTAACATAGTCCATAGTAAGCTGAAAGAAATATATAAATATTAGGGAAATTTATTTTTTATATATTAAAACCCTTTGTCCAGAGCTACACCTTGTAGTTTTTGCCCCTCGGGTGGGCATTGAAGATACACAACATTTTTACTAGTACAATTTCACAGTGAAATTGACCCCAATTGGTGATGAAAAAATTCTCTTCCATCATGAAAATGTAATTGCTTACAAATCACTTGGCATGGCCCCAATTGTCGTGTTACAATACGAACTGCTCTACTACATCCATCCTACTCTTCAGATTTGGAACTTTGCAAAATATTTTCCTTTGAAATTTTTCACATTCACAACGATGTCACATGATCCATTTTATCAGAGATGGAGAAAAGTTATCAGTCACTCTCCAGTTTTCTCAGATGTACCACAAAGCCACACGATCACACACGAAGGCGGATCATGATATTCCTCACAAAATTTAATGTGTTCGGACTTGAAAGCACATCAGCCAGCTAGATGATGTCCGGTCTTAATTTTTGTTTGGTAGTTTAATTATTAAATGTTAAGAGTAATTTTCCAAAAGGTTCGTTGCATTCTGGGTTTTTCTGATATACCATATTCTTACTCCAAGGATAGTTTTCTGGATATTTCCTACTTCTATGCTTTATGGTACAAGGGCCTAAAATGGAGTAGTACTAGGTATGTCTAGTGTAATTTATAGTTTATTAATCATTAGTATTTCTAATTAATTATAAAAACTGGTCCCCTGTTGTGCTGGTTGATTTCACAAGATAATAATTATAATTAAAGTGTTGACATTTCCACTAACTTGCCCACAAAATCTTGTGGTGGATAAAATAGGGTTACTGTTAATTAGCTATTTCCCCACATACCAACATTCACGTTTCAATGAGGACAAGGACATTATCACTGAAACTTAAGCCCATTTTTCAGAATTTAAAGAATTATGTTATTTGAAGGGTTATAGAAGTTGGAAAACTGCTGCACAAAGTGTAACGAGATAATGGGAAATTTATATTGTTAATCTTTTATTATATCTAAAATAAATCTAATTTTGCCAGGATACGAAATTCTTCATTTCAAAGTCTTCCTCATTACATATCAAACAGTTCTTGTAAGTGTTTTAAACTTGAAAATCCCAAGTGTGATTGTAGAACAGCTCACAATAAGTAAAATAAAAGAAAACCATTACTGACCTGTTATAAACTAAAGGTAATAATACTAAAGTTAGTAGGCCGTAATGCATATGGTAATAATGGCGATATTTGTATTAGCATATATTTATAATTTTTATTATTACATTTCTTGAAAATTTCAAATATTCAATTTGTTAACTTTTTTTGATCAACTTTTTTTTTGTTCACAACCAATTTCAATCTTACATAGTATTTATCAAATGAAAGACTAAATTATTAGTTATACTTTGAACAAGTTGAAACAGCTTGTGTAATAAAAATGTTTTAGTGTATTTTTTCAACATGTTAAATTTGATTTATACATTTTAATGTTAATTATACTTTTGTTTTATTATTGTAAAATTTTAATTGTTAATTTTAACTTACAAAATAATAATGGGTTTATTGATTAAAATAGAGAAAGGGATGTTCCCTTCTATAAACAAAAACTATAAACCAAAACAGAAACCATGAAAATAATTCATGGAGTATATTTTGCTAACTATTTACCTGTTAATACATAAGTATATAATATAACACAAACACACATTTTAAAAATATCTCTTGATACAAACACCACAAAAATTGATTTATCAAACAATCAATACTGAAAACAACACAATAATGTGAACATTAATATAGTTCATCCTTCACTTAACTGACACTAAGAAATTTTATAATTAAAAATAAAAGCAAAAAATCTTTGAGATTCAACAAGAAACTTAAAGAATAAAATAAAGTATTATATTACTAGAATAGATAGTATTTTGCTGTTCATGGCGAACTTTTGCGGAAAGCGATCATTTTGACCAAAACCTCAATAATCTAACCAATTCGCTCAATAAACTTACAAACAATTTTTAATAAACAAATATTTAAGTAAGTACCTTTTTTGTTATTGCACATTTCACAGGTAGCCTTTTTATTAATTTTATATTAATATAATATAAATTAAGTAATATTAATATTATTTACAATTTGAACATTTCGGGTTTTATATTAAATTTTTTTTTAAATATTTGTCACAATGAATTAAAGATTCTATATAAAAAATTTAATTCAACCAAATGAAACTTGTCATTTAATTTTGTAGGGTTTTAATTTTGTTAGCTCATTGAAGGGATCGGAAATTTAAAGGAACTGGATGGATTATTGAGGTTTTGATAAAAATTATTGCTTTCCCCGACAGGTACGGCAAAATACCATCTATCTATTATATTAAATACAACAACGGCGGGCTATGGAATGCATAATATTATAAATAAAACCATACACCTTAAACTTTTAAAGTGCAACATATACAATATATACAACTAACAATAATAAAATGTGCAAAAATATATTGGCATATTAGATAAAATAATGACTGGCAGTGTTAAGTTTGCCTTACCTAACAAAATTGTCTTCTTTTAAGAAAAATATTTTACAATAAAGAATATTTAAATTGTGTAAAGAAACATCAAATATGGTTTAATGTACTACATAGTTACATTAAAAATACAATGTAAATGAAAAATATTTGCAGAAAAAAAAAGAAAAGAAAACCTCGTTTAACAATGGTTAATTTAAATATAATTTTGTTGTATATATAGTAAACCTCTATTAATTTGGACAACCCTTGTTCCATAATAATTGAAAATGTAGTCAATCGGCAGCAAATGTTTGGGTAATTACATTGGTGTTATAGTGTTCAGTTGTTTTGGTGCTACTTTATCAAGGCTATTTTAATGTTTTATATTAGTTGTATGTATGTTTGTGGTCACTTATAAATCAATTTCTGTGAAATGGTGTTGTTCCTAACTTACTATACTCAAATACTTATAGCCAGTTGCATAAACGCCGATCAAATTTGATCGGAGATCAAGCTCGCCCTTGATCGAATATCAGTCTAATTTGAGTTGCATAAACGACAATCAAGCCTTAAACGGACAGCAAAGTCCGGTCAGATCTAACTAACCATATTTCTATAATCATGATATCGGAGATCAACGAGAATATAACCTATATAAATATAATAATTTATTACATTTGGAATTGTGTTTAGGTATACGTTACGGTTACGAATAGAAATAATTTGAAAATAAGGTATAGTTATGGAATCCTCTGATGAAGTTATGGACTTACCGTGTGGGCCTAGAAATTTTAGAGACCAAAATGATTTATTTTCTTTGTACAATGACACAGAATTTTTATGCATTTTAGATTAAGTAAAAAGCGTTGTATTTATTTACTGGCAATTTTAGAAGATGACATTAAGCATTTTACAATGAGAAACTTACGACTATCTCCTATGAAATGCCTAATTACTTAATGTATTTATGGAAAATCCTCATTTCAAATTGTTGTAGGAGTTAATAAAGCAATGTTATAAGTAAGGTTTCATAAATGCTAGTAAAATTAGCTAAACTAGCTAAAGAATTTATAAAATTACCTACTGAAGAGAGAGAGGTTGAACATATTACACAGCAATTTGCTAGTATAACTGGCTTTCAGAGATTAATCGGTCCAATGTTTAAAATTTGTTCATGTTTAACTTTTTTCTTCTTTATTTGTAAATAGAAAAATAAAACTAATTAATTTAATCTTTTATTGCTCAAAATTGGTTTTTGTAATAGGCATGAGTCAGATGTTTTATAATTTACAATGTTGCCAAGTTGTTTCTCATGTCAAATCTTCGAGTTGACCAGAGGTCATTGAACAGAGACCAACAAAATTTTGATCTCCAATCAAGCTCACGGTTGATCGGTGTTTATGCAACTGGCTATCACTATTTTAATTCCATTGTACAGTAGTGTATTGTTTATTTAAAATCCCATTAAGTAAAAACCACATGTAGAACAAAAACATAAATATAACTCACTTTTTCTTATAAAACTGTTAATAATACAAAAATTTGAAATTAGTATCAGTGGTGAGTATCTGTACGCATATAAGATTGTAAAACAACGTGTATTGGATGTAAAATAAATTGATTTGGTTCTATATATGGTAGTTTATTGAATTCTATACTATGTTATTTAATTGAAGTGGCCATTTGTCATCATTTGTGTCAAAAATAACTAATACCCGACGTTTTAAGAATGAGATTCTATTATTGAACTGCTGTTATCTAGTGTTAAATCTAAAATATGAGAAAAATGAAAAACGCCAATATAGCCTAGTAGTCTAGCCCCATGTTGGAAACTAAAACTAATAATCTAAGAAATTAACCCAGGCCTAAACCAAGGCTTGTGCAGTCAAAATAACTGAGACTAAAATATAAATGTGATCAGGAGAACAACGAGTCACAGAATTAAATACCACAAGGATAGACAAACACCATGTTGACAAAAGAGTTTGCACTCGTCAATTAACTAAATGGTGGGTTGTATTCAACGGAATACTTTCATAAATTAATAATATTTATGAATGTTCCTTAGGACTTCTTTAAAAGACCCTAAGGAAACACTTAGTTAAGGAGCACTATCTGTTCCTTTACACTAGGGCATCCCTTATCGACCTCATATTTTAAGAACCCTCCTTAACATTTTCTTTCCTGTACTAAGTTATCCTTTATAAAAAAAGCAGTGAAACGACCTTGTCATAAATAAATATCAATTACATCATCACTATGAGCCAATGACATTTCAGTAATCACTACAGTTGATTGTTCGTTACCGCTAAACAGCTGTCATCTGCGGTGTATTAGTCCATTTAGATTTATTTTTTAACAATTAATTCAGAATCAAAAGGAGAAAGATTGGAAAAGGATCTTGTTAATCTAGAAAAATATTTTGTTAAAAATATAAAATATGAATTGAGAATAAAAGGCAGTACAATGTTGAAGAAAGAAATGACATATAGTCAAATACCAATCAACCATTTTGGTATAATTGTGTATTATACAAAATAATGTTCTAATTTCAATAATTTATTCCCCCCCCCAATATTATTTAATATTGTCTACATTATCTCTATTTTCTATTTAATTTATATAATGGAACTTTAAATAATCTGTTTTTTTATTTCTCTCATTTTATTTAAATTAACGGAAGCATAGAATAATAGAAAAAGATATCGCAAAATTGATTAACCTATAACATATTACATCTTCACCGTAAAAATCATTTCTTCAGCATCCCTTAGGTATCTTCTCGTTACTAGTGGTAAAATCTTATTTAGATACATAAAGGATTCTAGAAAATTGTCTTGATCTTTCATCATATTCACAATATTTAATAACAAACTAGGCCTACTATTCAACAATGAACAGTATGGTTTAACCAACCTTAAAGATAAGGAAGGATAACAGATTAAATCACTAAGGAATTTCTTAGCAATTTCTCTTTCTTAATAAAGAAAGTAGTAAAGGTACTTATATAAATGAAAGATCATTTAGGGAGGACTAAGGAAGCAGCATAAGGTGACATTAAAGGAAAGAAATCCTACAAACATTCATAAATACAGACCTTAGTTTCCAACATGGCTGTAGGTTATGTTGGCGTTTTTTTACTTTTTTTATCTTCTAGATTTATCACTTGATAACAGAAGTTGATACATAGTCTTGAAATGTTGTGTATTAGTTTTTATACACAAAATGAGTGGAAATGTTTGCATAAACTATAAAAATACTATCCATCATTATCAAATAACTTTAAAAACCAGAATATTGTGTAGGTTATTTTATTTAATCTCAACAACTGTGAGTCCTAATCTGTCCAAATTAATAAAGTTTTAATGTATTTAATTAAATATGTTTTTCCTCAAAATTATTTTAAGCTAAAATGAATAAAATCTTAACAATTTTCTCTTTGTATTTGTTGATTTTTTTTTCTGGTTGAGCAGATACAGAATTGAGCCGCAGAATTTTATCTTAATTGAAGTTCAATATAAAACAAAGTTAAACTTAAAATAGGAACAATATATAAAATGTAGCACATATATGAATATTTTACATATAAAAATATACATATGTAGATGCAAATATTCTTGTTACATAGTGCTAATGTTATTATATTTATCTTTGGTATTTGTGATAGGGAAAACAAAATGTAATTTGCTGTTCTTTCAGAATTAGTTTTAATTACTTGTTAAAGGACTAAATAAAAATTGTCTGTGCAGTTAGTTTTAATCAATTTCATTCAGAGTTGCAAATATTTATAACTAAAATGTATAAAAGCAATTTAATTAATAAATGAACAGATTTTCTATAATACTAGTATATTATTAAAAAAAAAAAAAAAAAAAAAAAAAAAAAAAAAAAAAAAAAATCATCAAGGGTACATTACAATTTTTTCGTTTATTTGATTTTTTTGGTTAAGGGCAAAACCATTGTAGTCCTTGGTTTGTGATGAAACTTAATCTAAAGTACAAGAATGTTTAATTATAAAGTCATTTGTGTTTGGAAGAATGTATATTACTCAGGAATTAGTGGTCAAATTCTACCATGATGGCCCCTCCCTATATTATACCAGTTGATAACTAACCATGTAGGTGACTGCTCTTCAGTTGAAGTGCATTATAATATGTTAAAGACAAGTGACTTTCCGGTTTAATTTCTTAATTATATAATGTAATTAATAATATATATATATATAATGTAACAGTTTGTGTGTTACACTATATAGACAATGCTCTCAAAGCTTTGTAAAAAATTCTGCTGGTTTAAAACAGCTGTAATCAACATAGAAAAATTATTAAAAGGAATAACATACATAGAAAAGCATTTTCGTAAAACGTTTTTTTAACTCTCGACAAATAATAAAAAAAATATTTTTTACAGCATGTGATGGAAAGAATTTACTGATAATCTTAAGAACTTTTTTGCAAATTACAATATTGTTTTCTTCTTCCAGTTACAAGAAGTAATACAATTAATATTTAAGAACAGGACTAACTCTAACAGTTTTAACATAAAATGCATACTATTCTACAATAAATAAGATAATATTCCTTTAAAATTATATTATAATATTAATTTATATAGATTATATACAGACATGTAACATTATTTGTTAGCTACACAAATACAGCATTCCAAGCAAAGATTCTGTCTACTCAACTTCCAAATTTGGTTTACAACTGAATCTAGATTTTTATTTAAATAAGATTACTTTAATTAATTAGAGGGGAATACTAATTAATGAATTTTATTTAGTGATTTTAAGCCAAATTTTCTCAATAACTTAACAAATTTCTGGTATTTTTCTTTACAAAATTTCTTGCAACTCAACATTATAAGATATTTAAAGTGGTATATAATTGGCAATTCAACTCATTCCTGGCAGTTTCTTGCCCAAATACTGTATCCTGTTGTATATCAAGGTCCCTATTCTACAGACATTGCGTCTTTTGATTTTTAGCTGAGCTTCAAGCTGAAAATACTATTGAAAAGTACTAGATTTGACAGAAAATAAAAGTCAGATGGGTGCAGAGTACACACTTCAAATAATAATTTTCAAGAATAATTTTGAGCATGTTGCTGTAACTATACAAGTCGCAACGAGTCAAGTCTTTTGAGGGAGGAGGCAGTAGATAGTCTGACCTTGAAAAAACAAATATCTATAATATAACTAAATGGATATAATATTTTCCAACTTATATCCTTGCTTAGCACTCCAATTCTTCTGCAGTTACGTTCATTAAAGGTGCTCAGAAAAATTATAGATACTGCATTTCATTTTGCACCAGAGTTGCAAAGAGCATAATTTGATGAACAATTAATTTTAAAAAAAAAAACAAAAAAAACTCTGTACCTTGTAAACAAATCATCAGATATTTTTCAACAAAAATAATAATTTTCAGACTAAATAAATAAATGTAATTCAAATATTTCCCTTAAATTGTAAGAAACTTCATTTAAAAAAGTGATATTCATTTTTGTACTGGGTTTTTAGTATTATTACAGTGCAAATAATAATAATCATTAAATCGAAAATGTTTAAAAAACAATTAGGTCAATACCGCTGACATTATGTTAATGTATCAGTTAGACAAAAAATGTTTAAATTATTTTAAACAAAAACAACAAAAATTATCATCGAACTTATAGAAAACTATATAAACACGATAAAAATAAAAATTTACACAAGACTATTAGTATTGCAAGATGTCAGTAGCCTCACGAGGTTAGCCTCATGTAGGGAGTTGTTCGAATTGACAACCGCACTACTCTTCCTATCCTATTGGGTATTACTCAACAGACATGATTCGTGGTGCATAGTATAGTTACTCTCTTCAGCACCCCTAGATATATTATAGAAAATTAATCATTACAAAAACTAACAAAATAGTGCAAAAATATTGCAATATTTAAATTAAAGAGGTGTCAAAAATATGAACAAAAATTAACAGAACAATAAGTACATGTAATCGTATAAAATCTCATAAACATCTGTGAAAAGTTAATTAAATGAATCTTTAAAGATAAAAAACAACATTGCCACAACAAACATTGTAGCATCTCTGCTTAGAATGCACTTTCTATATTTAACATAATGTTATATACAATCATTATCATACATGATTTTAAATATTCTCCATAGAAGATAAATTAACTAATATATTATTTGGTGTTACAGTCCTTGCATCTATACATTATATCGATGTGTTTAATTTTTGTACGGTTTACCAAGGAATAAGTTTATAGAATCAATATTTTAATGGAGAAGAAAGAGCTTAAATATTGAATGTAGAATGGACACATAATAATACATTTATAATACCTCAGTCATATAGGGTTTAAACTTACAGTAAACCTTTAGCTAGCTGGCTTTATGTACAAATTTTTATTAGGCCATTAGAAATAAATGTAAAAACATTAATGATCTTTTCTGAAGATTAATATTTTACAGCCGACAGTACAAAAACTCAATATTTTTTAAATATTTTGGAAACTATTTGCACGGTGACAAATAAATATGAAACACTATAAAAGGTTCGATAGATTTTATTCTTAGAAATTGTACCCACCTAACAAATACCACGAAGCAATAGATGTATTGATGTCCTCTTTTCTGCACTGTCAAGAACAAGCTCTAGATGTGCTTTGATTGAACATTTGCATCACGCTTTACTTTTTTTGGCAGTAGTAATACTCTCTCCTTTACACATATTACAGCACCCCAAGTATACTTTCACAGAATTAATATTACATATTACAGTAGTTCGTTTTATCCATCATTCCCCTCAATAAATCCTTTAAAGTTTGTATCATAAGTTTAACTATAATGTATCACAGGTGAGGGCTACTCTTCACAATTAATTTGATTACTATTGATTTTGTATTCACTCAAATACAAACATTCGTCATGAATATTGGATACTATTTAATTAAGTGTTTCTAATCGCTGTCTTTTAAATTTTCTCAGGCAGACTAATGCTCCCCCACCAGTTTATCTCCAGATTCAATAGAACTTCTATTAATTTAATATATTGTTATATTTTGAATATAGATTTTTTATAGAATAGTTGTTGGAGTCTTTCTTATTAATATTATACTTTAATGTTTGAAAAACACTTTAATGCCTAATGGCTTAAAAAAGAATACCTATTGCCATACTCGACGTTTTTCGATGGGATATGATTTGTTTTAGAAAGAAAAAATAAAGAATCTTTTTAAATAAAGAATTTAATAGTTTGAAATATTTACTGATTTATTTTTTATCATACAGTCAATAGTTTCCATAATATGTGTGAAAAACTGATTTTTGTACAATATATTTCTTGTGAACAAATAAAGATATGTATTAAAAACCAACTATCTAGAAAATTTTCCCTTCTATTCATTGTATTTATTTTTAGAATGGCTGTTGCGTATTGTATATATCACAATCAAATTTATTTATATCAGGATATTAAATTTTTTTCAAATTTATTTAATAAATAAACACAAAAGACAAAGTGTGATTGAAGGAAAGAAGAACAAGATGTTTCTCCTTTTTGACAATTTAATTTAGGATACATTTATTATGATTGTTAAATGAAAAACAAAAAAATAACTCTGATTTTATTTTGATTTACTATGAGTTCCTATCTTTTTATACAACCATAATATAAATTAAAAGTATCTATAACTTTATACTTGTACAGACAAAACACTGGAAACAATCCACAGTCTCAAATCTACTTCATATTAAAATACAAAATTAATGCTTAAAATAAAAACCGCATGTTAGTCCACGGTTGTAAAATATCATAAAGAAACGTTTAAATTTGAAAAATAATTTTTTAAGATCTCTTTTAATGTTACAGTGTATAATTCATACGTTAGACCATTTTAATATTTAATACTCAAATTTCCTTAACACATTGGCTGGCACTTTTGATGCACAGCATTTTTTGAGATGTATAATTTCTTTACGACAAGCATGCTGTAAATATTATAATTTTGATTTAGTCAAGATAGGTTATTAAATTTGGTTATCAATTAGAATTGCCAACCCTTGTAACAGAGGGTTATTAAATACAAAGCATAATATACTGAACAAAGTGTTTACCCATATAAAAACGTACATTAACCCTCCAAGTGGCACGGCGACCTACAGTAGGTCGCCAACGTGCTCCGAAGTGATTTCACTAACTTTTAATCACGTATTTTGCCATTCAACGTTACGCCCACTTAAAATTATCCGATCGCAATAAATAAAATACCGTTGGAAAGCTAATGTTCCGTAGATGCATAATCATGCAAAAAAAATACCACAAAACGTTATAAATAATATTCCAAAAATTGGTGAAGTTCGCATATTTTTGATGCGTAAAATCGTAGATTTGAACTCTGCGCCTAATCGTTAGCGCGACGCCATTTTTCCCGATGTAATTCCAACTCCTATTTATCTGTCATTGAAGTCAACTAAAACACTGTTCTATAGATCATATGTTTCTCTTTCCAACCATAGATTACAAATTTTTCTGCGTCTCATAGATCCAGAGATATTCCTACTTGAACGTAGAACAAACTTGACGAGACGAAATTTGGTTGGCATTAGGTTTGCATTTCTCTTTGGTTTCTAATTATATATTTCTTATATTTCTTTGCACTAAGTTGTAGGGGAAATTCCATTCTATAAGTTGGTACCACTCGACATAGGGCAAAAACTTACTAAGAGGCTTGTTTATTATCTCGAAATGTAGCAAATCTGTGACGTAAATACTATAATATTAGGCGTAGCACATATTGGTTTTGGGATTAGATTTTTGTTATTTTGAAGGTTTGTGTATACAAATTGTATATAAATTGTGTATACAAGTTACAATATATGTGTTTTTATATCTAAAGCTTATGTTTTTGAGTGATAGTTTGGTTTTTGAACGTTCTTATTTGCGATAACCTAGGCCGGTAAACGTAAGTTTAGGCTATATGCAAATTGTCTTATATATAGTGTTTTATATGATTATAAAAGTGAATATGTGTGTTATTCTTTGTAAAGTATATATTTTCTTAGTTAAATCTATAAGTTTTGTCTTTGATCTATCTTCAAATTGGTACTAGTGAGTCTAAATTGTGGAGGTTACAAACCTAACCTCACTTGTAAAAGTTACCTTTTTAGGGAAAATCGGTATTTTTATTTAGAAAATGTAACATATTATTATTTTTTCCCCCTAAATATATTCACAAATATATGACAAATCTCAAGAAATGGTTGAAAAAAATCCTAAAAATCTATTAGTATGTTATTCATTACCATTTTTGTGAAATTTCTGCTTCGTTACTCTTCGATTTTTTGATATTTGACTAAAAAAATCCAAATGTGATACATGTAACATTTTTTTGCACTACACACCTACATTCTATGCACCTTTCTGAACATAATGAGATATAGAACTTTTGTATAAGATAAATAATACTATTTTTAGTGATTTTTTGAAAAGAAAATGATCATTTTACATTTTTTCGTAAACTATTTTTTGTTTTTTTGATAATATAACAAATTTTATTTTTTTTCCCCCTAAATATGTTCAAAAATATTACACAAAACTTTTGTATATCTTAGAAAAAGGTAGTAAGCTATTGATTTTGGAATATACAGGTTTTTCCTGAAAATTGGTAACTTCGTTTTTGACATGTAACATACTTACTCCAAAACCGTTTCAAAAAAATTTTTTTTTATTGCATAGATGGATTCTATGCATCTTTCTGAGAAAAATGATATCTTATAAGTTAGGTTTTGTATAGAAATAATATATTTAATTAATTTTTTAACAAACGAAGAATTTTCAAGACAATTAACATTGCCACTTGGAGGGTTAAGGACAAGACATGATAAAGACAGGGTGTTTTCTACATTTTACATAGTTTTGAAATCTAATATAATACTATGAAAGTATTTATATAGTTATATATAAATAAACAAATTTTCTTTTTAATACAAAATTATTTTTACTGTAGAAACAGCCATAAAACAGTTCAATATGGTGTTTTCAATTTAACTATACAGTTTCACATAGTTATTGAAGAAACAAGAATTCCCTAAAAATGAATAATTTTGCTTGTTTTAGATTTTTTTTTGCGTTATTGTTTACTGTTAGTTTGTCTTTGATAATGCTAAGAAAAGTAAAAATTATGTATAAGAGATATTTTATGTAAAGAGGAAAAGTTGAGTTATAATCGTAACGTTGCGATAGTTTCAATGTTAATAATAGGTTTTATTTTTATTGGACAATTATGACCTAAAGTGTAATTTTGGTCTTAAATAATACATATTTAATACTCAGGATTATCATCTTTTCGTAACTCGCTCATTTTTATTTACTGTATATACTGTACGTAGATCATAACCAGTCAAAGACAAGAAGAAAACTGAAAAGAAATAATGTTATATTTTCCATAATGTATACTAAATTGATTCGTGGAAAAAAAGCGGCCCATCAAATGTTTTTGGCGGTGTATGTCTGCTATACCGACGGGTGCCAATGCCGCGGTGTTTTTACGCCGCCGACAATAGGATACTGCTATCAACAAAGTTGTTTGACTTGCCGCTGCTTTGGTGCCGCAGTGTTTTTACGCCGCCGATAATGGGATACCACTATCGACAAAGTCGTTTGACTCGCCGCCACTTTGGTGTTTCAATTACAATTTATTTTCGGAAACTTTCATGGAACCAGTATACTACGAAATAGGCTGGTTAATCCGAGGACCGGTTGATCCGAGGCCGGTTAACAGAGGTTCTACTGTAGTAAATAGTAATACAAATAACTCCAAAATTTATTCCTCTGTAAATAATCAGTTTTTATTTATCTAAGAAACAGGCGGCAGTCGATTGATGACTAGAACCTTCTCACTTCTCACTGAACATGTGCACTGCACACCTGCACACTGCACAAACAAAGACGCTTGATCTTCTGTTCTATCGGGCAGGTTAACGTTAGCAGTTTTTTTTTAACAGTTAATCACGCTCAACGTTAACTGGTGTTGACGTTGACCATTGTTAGCATTAACTCCCACCACTAGATCAGACTAGGGAGCCATCACAGGTTACGCGGATTGATAGTGTAGCTTTTTTCTGTATAACCTACTTCCTCATTTTCATCCAGCAAACAATCAAACTACAAAAAAAATCAAATTGTGGCATGTGACATCGTATTTCAGAAATACTGCAGGAGTCACTCGATGCAGTTTGTGCAGAAACATTCAAGAGGCAGACATCGTGTTAAGGAAACAGAGATTAAACTGGGAAAGAATCTAAGACTGTAGAATAACAAGTATCTGATAGGTCAACTAGAGTAAGTGGACAAATATTTTTCTTCTGAACATAAAACTCCAACTTCAAACATTAATTTCAAATATTTATTTTTATATATTGGCACTGAATTACTGGCCCTTTATGAACACATGTAATTGTTAATTTTATAATCATGAATAATAATCTAGTTTGTTTGTAATAAACTTTAAATTTTAACTAAGATATTTCTAAACAAAAGCTATGATTTACAAAAATGTTGTAAACAAAATCTAGTATAACTGACAAACCACTAGATGAACAAATAATTTTTATTTAAAAATTGTCATTTTAGCTCTACAATACAATCTGATAGAATAATTTTGGAAAAAATCAATTTTAATGAAATGTTCCTACAGTTCAAAATAAAATTGATCTGAAAGTGCATTACAAAACATTTTATTGAGATGGTTGAAACTATATATGTAATTTAAGAGATACAAGTAAATATTCAATTCAATGGACACTAGGGCTGACCTATAGTTTGCAATGATATCTGAAATAATTTGTAATTTCTTTATCCCATATTCATCATGGTCATTCAATATCAGCTATGGCAAGATCTTAAAATAAACAATTTTATGTTTTCATCATTCTATGAATTATCATTTAAATTGAACAACATAATCTTACGTCTAAGTTCATTCTCCAAGAATTAACCGAAGAAGATTATCTAATAAACTTTGAAGTTCCATTTCACATTAAAAAAAATTTATATTCTATGTATCATTGCTATATTGATTTATGTTCAGGAATATGTTTGGCTGTACGCAATGTCTTACTTAGGTTATGATTGCTTCTTTATATAATGGTGTATACTATTTTGAGCTGACTTCATTTCTAAAAAATAATGATAATTTTGAACAGTTTATAAATAATTATTGTTTGCGAATGATAGTGTACCTGAGAATAAAATTACTGATTCGAGTAAGAATGATTTACAATGAAATGGAGAAATCTACAAGAATGAAATATCAAGTTCAAGGGAGTTGATAGAAGAGACAAGAAATCCAGCAGTTTTCTCATAAAGTGTTTCAACAAAGGAAACAAAATGATTTTTACTTTTATGTAAATTCTGTTATTTTTAAATTTAAAAAAGATTTTCAAATTCAGAATGAACATAGCAAAGTAGCGTGTAGCCCTTCAACTTGAGGAAACACGCTTGCCTGCTTTCAATAGAAAAAAAAGGTTATTTTATTAAAAAGACTAGGGACTTCTTAAGCTTGAACTACAAACGATGCTTACAAAAAGAGGTCTGGTGAAAAAATAAATGGTACCACTACATTTATAGTTTGAAAATTCAGTTATTGTAGCTAATGCATAACTGAAGATGGGACTTTCTCATTGAAACACATTTGAATAAATAAACATATTATGTGTGAGAATTTGTGTTCAAATTTATTCTATCACTATACTTACCATCACAGAAGTCAAGCTCATTCTAAAGTTTTATAAAATACATTAATTTTTTTATAGAGTTCAAAGTATTATTCATTTATTTTTTTCAACAGACATCTTTTGTAAGAATTGTAGACTCTACCTACATCTTTTGCGAACTACTAAACTAGTTCAGTTATAGTTTAGATATTGTAGCTCATGCATCACTGAAGATGGTGACTTTGTAGTTGAAACTTGTTTGAATAAGTAAACGTATTGTTTGTGAGAATTTTCCTTTGAGTTTTATTCTATCAAGTAAAAAAACTGAAGTGTTAAAATTTTAAGAATTAAATCTCCATGGTTATTTGACATGTATGAAAGTGCTGGAAATGGTTGTGTACGTTACTTAGCTAACTAACCGGTTTAATCAAAACAATTAAAACATTATTCGGTTACGAGGGGTGACAATCCTCAAGCAGGTACTTTGTTAAAATGGATATTCAACGAGTTTCGATGTTGACCTGTTCATACGTTATTAGCATTTATAAAAAAGAACTTGTTTACATTATACAAGAATTTATACTATCTAATTTAAACAAAAAAACAATATTTAGTAAAATTCTGTAATTAGCGAAACCATATTTTGGGAAGACTCAATAAATAATTTGTAGAATTTGACTAAATATCGTATTGTGTTTCATTAAACATGGAGTTCTACCTTCATTAGTATAAATCGTATCTACTTTATTGCTTACGATTTGTAATTATCTGTGCATAGGAAGATGTAAAATTTGTTGTTTTAAAAAAAAGCCCAATTACTGAAACTACTGCAGGTTTGTATACACATATCTTGTTTATACACTCACTGTGAGAAAATAGATTAATGTTATGGCAGTATGGACTAAACAGTTGTATTTTTCATTCCATATCACCGTCTATCATTTACTATATATTTTCTATGTTCACTTATTTATTTATAAATTTTCTTAAGACTATTTTTTTTGTAGTTTAAAAACGTCAAGAGGCCTGGCATGGGAATTCAAATAGTTTCTTCCTTTTTGAACGGAAGTGGTCTGAGATACAATTAATTACAGATGACCAAAGAGATATATTTAAGTCGTAACTAATGTGTTCCTCTGATTCATTTTCATGCAACTCATTATCAGTTCTCAAACTCAGAATGTCTTTGTCACTACTGTAATCAAATTCTTTATTTTCGGCAATTGTTCCTAGAATATTCACCCAATTAAAATTTTTTAAATAAATATTAAACACTTAAGATAGACATACACACAAAAAACTAGATGTTACATACGCCAACACGAAAATGGAAAAACTAGAAACTATCGGCACAAACTAAATGTATGTTATGTCAGTAAGAGGATAACAAATAAAAACAACTATCTGCCACAAACGCTGGCAGGATACTAAATTATTAATTTTTGGAGGAAACAACCTGCACTGGCGAATGATCTGTCCGGCAGTGACAGGTGGAATCATAGGTATGGGGGTAACAGTGAATGTGTAGAGATCCAATGAATGTGAACATTTTTATTGACTAAATATGAAGTAATCAAAATACAAAACATTTCAGATGGATTATAATTAATAAATCAGCTGTTTCTTTAACTTTTTAGAAGTAAGTACTACATTTAAATAAAATTTTTCAATGTTTATATATCGAAGAAACTGAAGCTGAATTAAATTAAGAAATAATGCATTATTGACTTATACAGCTTTATCATTTGCGTTAGCAAACAAGAGCTACAAATAAGTTGCATATTTTTTTTTGGGGAGGGGGAAGGGAGAAATACCAACAAATTGACTAAATACCCAAACCATTTTTAACAAGTTTTATAAATTACATTCATACCAACAGTCTTTCAAACCATTATATCATATTTAGTAACACGAAATTAACATGGGGTAGTTAACATTTTTGAGAGCTTCAATTTAGAAACTTATCTTAAAATTTCTTTTTAACAAACATGTATGAAAATCTACAACTAAATCTCTGTACAAAATTTAATTACACTTTGTGATATTGTAAATAGTTGGATGTACGATAGATTTATTTTCAAATAGATAAATAGGTATTAAATATAAATGATAATAAATAAATACAATGGAATCTACATCAATTTCCTATTCTTCATACAACATGTTTCACCGTTACATTGGCACCATCTTCACACTGATATAACAAAAAATACATGTACAACACAATTTTTAAATTTCAGTGCTTCGGTACACATCATTGTAATTAAAATAAGAACTAAGAAAAGTTTGTGGCCAAATGTTAACTTATACAACTGTCTGAAAATGGAGATAATGGATGGGAGAAATATGTTTCTTGAATAATGAACTGTTATAGTTATTTTCATTTTGATAATCTTTGACTTCAACAAACAATGATGTTTATCGGTATGAGCATGGAACGCTTGTGCATAATAAATGCTAGGACTGATTTTTGCTCTGGATATTTTTTCATTTTCCAAACTATTTTGTTATTAAAATTTTTTTATAGTTTTCTCAAAATTGTTGCCTAATGATTACTGATGAAATTTTTAAACTGTAGCACTTGTCTCAATTAAAATGTGTTGGCCGTTCTTTCCAATGAACATTATCACGGTGATAGGGCATACTATATTATTTTAATCTTTCTGAACAGATTTGACAAAGGAAGGAGTAGGAACGAAGGACTTCCTCTGAGATGGTAGGAAATTGTTTTAAAGAGGCATCTTTGATTACGGGAAAGAGAGATATATTTAATTGCAATCAATATGGATTGGAAGAAATGGCAGAGGAATTGTTGGCTCCTGTGTAGGGTACAGACTAGTGTTAGGTTTGAATATGCAGAAGTTGCAAGAGGATAATCTTCCCTGGTCTGTTTGAAGTATGCCAAGAGAAGGTGTAGGTTTGGTAAAATGTTAGCTTTGGTTAAGTGATGGTTAGTAAAGGCTAATAAAGCCTAAATACGATAACATGAAGCCCATCCCATTATAGAATAGAATATTACTTATTTGCTTAGATTTTAGTTTTGTATATATGTGATAAAGTTAGTTATGCATAATTAGATTAAAACTATTATAAAAAAATCACTGTTATAATTACAGCATGTGATGTATTGTATTAATTAAAAATGCTCTTCATCTTTTTACTTCATCTATAATCTACCAACATGTTTCATTCAAAAACAAAACAATCATAAGCACTTGTTTCAAATAAAAAATAAAAACTTACTTTACAATTTGTTTCTTGTAATGCACTTCCAATAGTTTGAAAAATTTCCAACATTCTTAATTAAGAACAAAAATATAGTTTTATTATAAAACATTCTATTTATATATATATTTCAAAATGATTTTGAACTGAAATCTTTTCCGTTTTATTTTTACTTTTTTTTTTTCGTCAATACAAAAGTAAAAATGCTAGAGAGCTGAATAATACACATAAGATATCTTAATACTAACAACAATGTAATATTAGTCTGAATTTTTAATATGATATAAATAACTATATTTAATCATTCAAATTTCGGCAGTCGTATGTTTCCTTATACGATTAGCATGGGCTGTAAAAGTTACACAAAAATATTAAAATGTTACATCATAACGATGATGTAAAACATAAATGGATTTCTAATCTGAAAACGATACACTTAGTCGTTGAACACAAAGATGTACAAGACAACTTAAAACTCACTATATCCTAGGTTTATAGGTTAGAGTAACCGGTAATGTTTGTCCTGTATTCCCATTACTTCCACTTTCTACAGTGTCTTGAGGCGGTCGGTTAACGTTAGGTTTGTTGGCACCATTCTCTTTATTTCTTCTAGAAGACCCTCGGTTGTGTCGAGAACGACTGGAATTACGTCGAACACTAGGACGTTTAGAAACTGATTCAGCACTTGCACTTAAGCCAGCTCCAGCGCCTCCTGCAAAACAACCTAAATTTATAAATATAAAAGAAATCATTTGTTTGGTTTTCATTGGATAGGAGACGGACAGGTTTTTTTTTGTAATTGATATTCATGACTTCCACCAATAGTACACAAAGAAAAACTTTGAAATATTTGATAAGCACGGCTCACGTCATTAGTTAGTTTAGGAGAACAATTTAACCTGCTGTGTCATTGACTGTGAAATGTGTTTCATATAAGTCTGTTGAAAAGGAAGGAAGGTGAGAGGATTTCTATCTAATATTAAGATTAGGGGGGGGGGGGTTTCTGGATATGATGACTCACTGATAGGCTAGTCCCAATCTCCTTAATTCTTGGAGATTACATTTGGGAATGATTTTATTATTTTTGTGGTAAAACAGTCATTAATATTAGTGATGTCACAAGTCGCTGTATGTTGTACAAATGGTTATTTGTATTCATGACTTATACATCTGGTCTATGGCCAAATAATTCCAATGTTTTAGGCTTTCTGTAGTTAGGCCTGTTTCTGACATAACTTATACTGTAATTGGTAGATGATGTTTTTCCTGTAGTATATGTATGGTGACCTTATATTTTAAATTCCACTGAATTGTATATACTGAAACTGTTTATTGAGGGATATATTTTGAAAGTTTTGTATTTCGGTCTATAATGAAGAAATGAGGTTAGGTTATTTCGGTATGATGGATTCTGGAAGCTTGGGATGAACTAAAATAGGTTTTTGTATTTTAAATGTTTTCCTTTGTATACTATTGGCAGAAGCCATAGCTATCAATTCTAAGGTAAGCCTGTATGTCTCCTATCCAATGAAAACCAAACAATATTAGCCTATTTTCCTATTTAACTAATATAAAAGAAATCAGTAATAATTTTCAAAAAGGTGAAGAAGTTATCACAGTTTGAGTTGAATACTGTATATTAGTGATTGAAATGCACGAATAGATTAATGCATGTATAAGTGATGATATAACTTTAAACAATAATTTAAGGCAAATGAATTTATGAGGTATGGCTATAAATTAACAAGACTGATATTTTTGTTGCTTATCCGTGACCTATAATAGTACGTAGGGTGGAACATTGACCTGGAATCTCTCCTCCATCTACTGTTAAATTTTCAAGGAAGTGACTAACAGTTTGGTTTTTACTATTGTTTGAAGACTGTATAATATGACTTATGGTTCACCAACACAAAAGAAAATACGCACGAGTAGTTCTAAATTCAAAGCAATAATGATTCCCCCCCCCCAATATCTAAGATATTGTTCATGTATAATGAGTAACTGAAGATAAAATTAAGTTTACAGTTTTGACATCCCTTTGCAAATTTGTAAGAAGAAATTATTTGAAATGTAGACAAATGGCAAATGTATCTTCATGAGGACAATGCCTTATACATAACATGCTGTCTGTCAAGATGTTTTTCATCAGTACCATTATTTTATAGCCATTCCTTATATACGATATCAATCACAACAATCTTTAAAATTAATTATCTACTATACTTACATCATGTATTCATTTGTATGTCTATGGCTTATACAAAAGTGCAAACTAATAATATTAGTACTGTGTTATTAGTGCATTTATAATATAGAAATTGTATATTGTGATCACTGTTATAGAAACATCAATGTTAGAGATTATGAAATGTTCACTGAACATACTTAATGAAGTAATTTGACACAGTTTTGTGTCTCACTGTATAAATAAGGTGGCGAAGAAAGAACGAATGTTTTTAAACAAGTGTAACTGCTTTGATTTTTAATATAACATTTTTTATTAACACCAAAACAATCTACAATAAATCCATTTTTAATTGGTATACATTAATTATTTAATTATGGAAAGAAATCCCACATAGATAAATCTGGTGAGATTGTGTGTTGCGAAAACAATTCAACTCTATGGTTAAGATATAAATAAACATAAAATAAATAGTTTCTGAATAAACAAAATTGCCAAGTGATTATTTCCTTAGCTACTTACAGTCAAGATTACGCTATTAATCACAGTGACTGTGTCCGAGTGTGACTCGGGCAGCCCATTTAATTCCATTTCTTAATATAAACAAGTCCTATCGAGTTTCAACTTTATACAACACCTCCCTACACTATTTGGTTATATTTCTGTACTGTGCTGCTACCTAGCACATATTTTCTGAACAATATTGTTAAATTGAAATGTTTGATGATGAGACCTCTCTTACAACCGTGTGTTGTTTTAGTGTTGCCAGAGGTTTATTATTTTAAATGTATTTGTTGTTTCTGAGTTTGTTTAGATAAATAACGAGTTATAAACTAAATAAAAGTGATATTGATCTAATGTATTGACGAGTTTCTTGATGGTTCAAGATAGATGATATGGATGAAGACCCTGATTATGTATATTCGGATATTAACGTAAGAAGGTACATAATCTAACAAACCAATAACAATATAATATATTCTGTGTTTACAAGGTTATTCTATTAAAAATGACAAGTTAATATTGATCCTCATTTTTTCCAGATAATTTATTAGTTGTAAATTATATTGAAATAATTTGTCTGAAAAATATTTGATTTTGTGTGAAGAAGATGTTTCTTTGTGCCTCTGTAAAAAAATGTAAATATTAGACTAGAATATTAACTTTGTAATTAGATTCAAAGTTTTACAAAATAATATACAATAAATTTACATTTAAGACATAGTGATTTTTTGAAAACAAATAATTGTCAGATTCGATAACTATTAACGTATTGGCTCAGTCTTCAATGTGTTAACTAAGATTTTCAAAAATTAGTACTCTAGCAACTGTTTTTGTATCTCTAAAAAATTTAGTGATGTGTACAAAAAATGTGCATAGCCACCTTTACAAGAGTTAGTTTGTGCATTACTTGTGCAATATTTAAATTATTATAAAGTACCTAAATATTAATATATATATATATATATATATATATATATATATATATATATATATATATATAATGTTGTATCTGCTACACTATTATAACCAGATGATCATTGTAAAACAAAATATTCTATACAAGTTAATATATAAAAAGAGAACAGCAAAATATATACAATCATATAATAAAATATGTACAATGGGGATAAAAATAACAAATTCAGTAATGAACAATCCAAATCTATATTACAGCAGTAATTATTACAAAGCTGTTAACCACATGCACAAACAGAAAACCATTCACAGGAGTGCAATAAATTTACCTTTCCAAAAATGTTAATACGTTTAGCAAGACCTATAACTATTTACTACAACTTCTAAAAGTTGTAAAGGTACAAACGTTCAACAAAAATGAGATCAATCTGGAAATCTAAAACAAGAAATAAGACAAACAATGGAAAAACTCAAATCAATTAAAATTATAATTTTTGGACTTATTTACATTAACATTTGGCAAACAGGAAAGCCGGACCAATAACCAAGATGCAAGAGTAAGTGTGAGTACTAGTCAATGGGAAAGCACGTAAGTCTATTAGTTAATAAACAAAAATTTACAATCTATGAATTTCTACCTCGACAGGAAACTTGACTCACCAATATTTCCTGATGAACTGAGATTATTAGAACCACGGAGGACATGAATGGACGTAGGATCACTATCCATACTATACGCTAGTCGACCTGTTGGATTCAGGAACCACTCGGATCTTGTTCTCATCCGGGCAGTTTGTCTTTCGTGAACCTAGATCATAATTTGCGAATGGTTATACCTATTATAAAACGTTTGATAATTTTAATTTCGTACAAAGAGAAGGACTCGAGGTTCATCTTCCCATGTGTTTATATTTTAAGTACTATATAAATACGGAGGATCAAACTATGCCAAACAATTAAAACACACGACCTGAGAATCTAAAGAAACATACAATAATTAATGTTCAAAAATATAGTGAAGCATAGATCATACATGTAAATCCATATAACATTGAATGTTTAAGAAATAAATTGTTAAAAATAACAAAAATCATATTATTTTAATTATATATTATAACACATACATGCAAAAACACTTAATACATCTATAAATAAATACTGAGGTTGATTTGCGAGATGTTTAAAATTAAAATAAAACTTAAACCCAATACAAATATGTTTATTAAATGAAACATGTTTTACCAACAATGTCACCATCTTCAGTGAAGCATGTGAGCTATAATAATCAAACTATAATTGATTCGAGTTAGTTTATTATTGTAGCTCCAAAGTTGCTACATTGTTGTTGAAACACATTTGATTTAATAAACTAATTTGTGAGAAATTGTGTTTTATTTTAATTTGAAAACACATCCTAGATATAAAATGTTTTCTAGTTGCAAATGCTACACATCAGAATTTGTGTATATACATTTAATGATACCTTAATTTGAAATAATTGTTCACAAAGCAGAACAAACATTGTATATGTGAGTATATACAGTCACTCTCTCTACAATTAATTACATATGTGATAACGGATGATGATAGTGAATGCTACATCTTCCTTCTGGAATGAACATTTTCTTGTGATCTAGTTAACATGCAACAAAAAGTGCATTTTCTTAACTTAGGCACGTGAGAAAATGAAATTGCCCAACAACAAAACTAAACTCATAGATCTATGAATAAACATTTATTATGTAAAAATAGTACAATGGAAGAGAACCAATGATAGTTGAGTGTTCAAGATTTTAGGATTAGAAACAATTGGTCCGTTTTTAATTTAATTAGCTGTATTGGATCATAGATTGTAGGTTTTACATTTTTAGAGCTTCCGATACATTAAGTTTAGAATTTGTGGAGAAATACACACTTCCAAGAAACATGATTTGAGGATTTTTTTTTCCAGTTTATATTAAATAAAAAAATCGGTGGTATATTAAAAAAAGTGTATTTTATTTATGTGTAAGAAGTCTTCTTAAGCTAAAATTAAAAACAGATAGTGCACACACTTTCTGACTCATCCAAATTTAGGCCCTTATTTAAATATATATTTTTAACAACACAACATATTTTCTCAATGGTTGAGTTTTACTTTTCGATTGACAAAAACCGAAATAATATTTTTGGTGACATTTAGTCATGATCCCCAAAACTAAATACAAACGAATGAAAACTAATCATTACCAAAGATGTCTTTTTGGTTGTTGTCGATCAAAAAGCGAAAATGAACCATGGATGGCGTTAATTGAAAACATATTGTGAGAAATTAAGTATTTTACAACAACCCATAGTAAATTTTCTACCGATAACTCATGAACCAGCATTTTTGGAAAGATGGTGACCAAATAAGTTTTGTTTTGTCCTTTAGACCACTTGAGCAAAATGTTTTCAAAATCTTAAAGGGGCGATTTTTGAGATAATCATAATTTTGTATTTTTGTTTCATGGCATCCACCCATAAATATTAAATTATCAAAAAATGAAAAAAAAAAGTCCCGAGATGTGATTAAAAAGATATCAAATTTGATTAAAATCGGTCTATGTGTTTGGGCTGCATATACGATAGATGCAGGACAAACATCGGGTTTTAGGAAAATTTAAATAAAACTGTAGAAAACTTCAAATGCAGTCAGATGACAGACACTAGATGAACAGAAATTATTCCAAAAACAACTGTTTAAACTTAGGGGAATTAAAAATGGCCATATCTACATTCGATGTCAATTTTTTTTTATCAATTACATAATTTTCTCTATACTATATATAATTACATGAGAAAGAAAAGAAGTCTGATTCTCCAAAAGAAGAATTTTTCTACATAAAATATAAACATTACACATGATAACAGATATAAGTAATATTTTGTACATATAAGGAATAGTAGTATTATATATGTTCTTCTCTCTTTATCTAAGTCTTCCACATCATTAGGCCAAAGAATAAAATAAAATTGAGAATAATATTATAAGAAAGAAAATTGAAAGACTTGCTACAAATGATAGATTACTGAATATTCGTGTTGATAAGATTCATGATTTAGACGAAGTAAATTAAATAATCTCTTAATAAGAAAAATAAGTTTGGATATTGGAAAAATAAGATAGGATTTTAAACTATCTCATCAGAGTACTTATACTAAACTCAGCAAATGATGGTGCTGCTTATTGATTCTTGTTCCTGGGTGATTTCATGAAAACCCTCAAGGGGGGAAACATGAGAGTTGTTGGAAAAAAGAAAATCAATCCTAGAATACAGATTTACTAAAATAGTTGTATGATTTTCTTAACTGTGAATTAGACTCTGATGAACAGATTATCCTTGGATTCATCGAGATCTAAAAAATGTGAACGAGTTAAAAATAATGAGTAGAGATTAATAAGGGGCAATAGCTAGTGATCCTTTCTGTAGACTATACATAAGCAAACAAAATCAAAGACATGAGATTACACATCTGCTCAAAGTTTGGAAATGTTTCAGCAAAGGTAATAAAGTATCTTTTACTGTCCATTCAAATTATAGCTGACAACTAGTCTGCTAATTGAACACTGCTCAATAAGATACCACATAAAAAGAGATTGAGTTGGTCATCTGTCATTCTGCTCCAGCACAACAAAGACATTAGAACACTTTCTATCCAAATGTGAGATGTTTGTTGACAGAAATTCAGTGTACATAACTTTTGTAAGGCTTTAAGTTTTCTCTAGATCTTCATGGGTTTTACAAGAAGTCTAGAAAGGATCTTGGAAGAATTTTAGTCGGGTCATATATATTTTCTTCAATAGGGTAAAGTTTGAAAAGTGATCAAAATGAGGATCCTAATTTCGGATATAATGCAGATAGAAAGATGAAACAAATGGTTTAAAAGGTCTGTAAGTGCTCTATATACAGAGTGTATCAAAACTCTAGTAACAAACATGTTTCATAAACTCACAAACCACGATTTTGTTCAACTTTTAAAATACTGTTGTTGTACAGTAGCTTATGGCTATCCCGGTCCATCACCCAGAAGGTGTTAGAAAACATCCCAATAGAACTTAGTGATATTTCTTGAATTTTCGACATTGTACAAGATGTTCCTTGTCCATTCTTGAATTTGATTCATTTGGTACACATTTCAGAATTATACATCCCAATTCTCTTCAGGAGCGCAGTCATGCTTTGTATTGGGTTGAAAGGAAGGTACAAAATCTCTTAAAATATAACCATACACAAATTTGTATATTTTATTAAAGACACCTTCCAACACTTTGTTTATATTATACATAAACTGATTTACGGCAATCTGAAATATAATACAAAATATGTATTTTTTTCATCGAGGTGCAGAAAATATTTTTCTCCATTTAATTTTAATTTTAGAGCAATGTTTATATTTTGTATTTCTGTACTTTGGAGACCGATTTAAGTTGTTTTTCTTCTTCTTAAACAAGATAATCTTCTGTATATAAAAGTCAGGAAGTTAAAGATTTAGATAAGAAACAAAATGTTGTTCAAACATATCAACATTCTTAATGACTGAACTGAATCTAGCAGGTAGATTGAGAAACCCTTTTAATGTTGAAAAAAAAGTCTTCTCTAATTGCGAGAGTCCTTTAACAGCATTAAATTTAATCAAATCGTAAATGAAACAGAAGATGAAAAATACCAACCATAGAGGGTGTGGTGTAAGAATCCATTACTGCTACCATGAATGAAGCAAAGATTAAGAAACACAGACTCCAAAGGAGAACAAAAGATAAAGAATAGAGATGTATAAGTGATTATTCAAAGTTTGATTTGATGTGAGAATCCATTACTGTTAGCATGAATGAAGCAAAGATTAAGAAACACACTCTTATAAAATAAATATTGATTGTGACTTGTGAGATGTTTTAAAACACACACTGCAAAAGAGAAAGATTGTTTCCTGATTGTTGTGATTATAATCAGCTGATCCCCATTTCTCTGTATGAAAGAAATGGTATGTACAGGTCATCTCAAAACATTTTACCATGTAACACATATATCTGATTCAATGAATGTAATTTACTTTTACATGTTAGTGATCTTAATTTGAAAATGAGCAGCTTAACTGTTTCATGTAAATACAACATACGTCTATTTAGTTGTTTGATACTTCGTTAATACAGATAATTTTATATTATTTTTTTAAATTTTTATTTTTACAAAATGTTACAACTGAGCTTATCTCATCTAGCAACTTCCTATCTGACAAATTCACTGTTTGATGGGTAACAGCCCAGTGGTTGTTCCCATATAAAGATTACTGAACTACGTCAGGTCAGCTGGTTTGGTTCTCTTGAGTCGACGAAGTGGACTGGGTTCATCCACCATCCTTCGTATTTCGGTGTTCGGATATCCCTGGAGTCGCTGCGTGCTTTTATTATTACTTCTTCAACAGTTTTGATCTTCCAGTCTCTGTGTATATCCGAGTTCCTGATGTACCAGGGTGCATTCACTATACCTCTGAGCACTTTGTTTTGAAAAATCTGAATTAAATTTCTGTTACTGGGCTTGGTACATCCCCATAGCTGGATGCCATATTCCCATATTGGCTTTAGGATTTGTTTATATAGGAGCACTTTATTGTAAGTGCTCAGCCCTGCACGTCTTCTAAGTAGCCAGTGCATTTTTCTATATCTAATGTTTAGCTCGGCCTTCTTTATTTTAACACTTCCAGCGTAATTTAGCATCTAGCATAAGTCCCAGGTACTTAGCAGTATTGCTATAAAGGACAATTTATTTATTTATTTCTACTGGGAGATGTTGATATTTCAGATTAGTGAAGTTGATGTGCACTGACTTAGTTTCATTCAGCTTGACCCTCCACTTTTTAGTCCAGTAATTTACTTCATTCAGAGCTCTCTGCAAGATGCTAGTTGAATCTGCTATAGAGTTTCCCACTGCCACCAATGCTGTATCATCAGCAAATGTTGCAATGTCCATTCCCTCCGACTTGGGTATGTCTCTAGTGTAGAGCAGGTAAAGTACTGGGCCAAGTACGCTGCCTTGTGGGACACCAGCTCTAATTGGTTTTAATTCAGAGTACTCTCCCTCATATTTACCCTGAAATATCGCTCAGCGATATATGATCTTAGGATTTTATAGAATTGTTTTGGGAATACTGATAATTTGATTTTATTTTTGTGTGAATGTTTTCATGGATAAAGTTCAAGAAATTACCAAAAATTATTTTCCAGTCAGTGTATCCTATTATACATGAGAATGTATAGTGCCATAAAAAAAAACAAAAAAACATCACGTTTCATAATTTTGGAAACTCTGATATTGTGAACATAATGTCAAAATTTTCAGCCTCATAATCATAATTAAAATGGAATATGATGATGATAAATTCACAAAGAAATAAATGAAATAGTATTTCATTTACTCGGAAATTTTTAAAAAACTGAATGTGATAGAACGGTACAACAAATAATAAATCATTAAGACTGTACATACCTGAGGGAGATAGGATAAACTCTTGGTAGATTCTGCATATCTATTAACAGCACGAAGCTCGTCTAAAGTCATATGGTGGCTCGCAGTTGTACTGCTTGATGACGATCTACTTGAGCCCTGTTTAATTGGAAACACGAGATTTTAAGAAGCGATTGAAATTATTTACGAAAAGTGTAGCATGCAAGATCGAAATGTGCAGCAAGTAGGTTTTTTTTCCATTTAAAGAAAATAATATTCAATGTATCGATGCCTTATTAAGTATAACACAGAATTAGTGCATAAATGTAAACAACTGAATTGTGATTTTATATCCACATTTGGAGAGGTAAGATTGCAGCATCAATGATTAAAATAACTTGGAGAGAAAACAAGATAAGAAGAAAATGAAGACATATAGAAAGAACACAAAATTTAAATTTAAAACTGAAAGAAGAAAAGCTAAACAAGATGAAGAAAAAGAACAAAAACAAGGAGAAAGACGTACAATGTAAGCATAGAATTGTAAAATAATACTTGAACTACAAGACGAAAATTCAATTAACACTAATATAAATTACTAAAACCTAAAAGGACTGAGTTTTTGTTTCTTCTTAAAACTTAATTGTAGGCACTTTGCCATGTACTTTCCAAACACAATTAAATGATTAGTGAAAAGAGCATTTTCCTGTTGGCTTTTTTTATTGATTTCTAATATTTTATTATTTTTTAATTTTTTTTTATAAGTTAAGATTTTGTTCATTTATTGGATTGGATAATGCCTCTAACTGTGATATTGACTACTTTACATACCTTGTCTACAGCTTTCAAAATGGCCTTTTCTTGGTCGGACTAACAGTTTTGGAGCTCTGCTGTCTCCATTGTCAAGTCAATCACAAACACTACACATGGACTTGTTGTCCAAAAAGCCAAGTTTAAAAACAACAACACAAAACACACAACTCGTACTAATTGTTTTAAAATACATTAAAGAACAATTAAAATGATTAAAAACAAATTGTTGTTGCAAGAGTTAGTTGTGCTTTGTCCAACTGATATATATATATATATATATATATATATATATATATATATATACTGACTGCTAGTCAATACTATATAATATAGATAACAGAGTTCTGAAACGGGTAGTCCTAAAAAAAAGAACATTTAGAGAGCTGTAGATGGACAAAGTTAAGATTTTGTGTTTACATTTGTAAATATCTTTGTTGTATAGTGGTATGTATATGGTTGATTGTATATGCAATTGATATGTATAGGTAATCAGAGGACGGTAATCTTATTTGTGCCGATACATTTTCATTACAAATACAAATACAGAACAGAGCTGGAGTAGTATTGTGTGGATTTATAATCAAATTTGAAGCACAAGAAACCCATAATGTTCGAATTATAGGTATGTTCAAGTCAGTGGAAGTCATTCAAATAAGAAAAATATGAGTCCCATAATGTTCTAGTTACTAATGCAAATAAGTGAGAGAAAATATATTTAATTTAAAATAAAATCCTCATTTACAAAACAAACTTAGGAATCAAATTTTTGGAAATTCGTTTCATGCAAATCAAAAATAACATATTTAAATTGGTGTTAAATATTCAATTGAAGAACCAGTGATTTGAAATGTGAATAGTAGACTCGTGACTATCCAACCAAATATGGCGGTCGGTTGGCCCAGATAGCAAAAAAGCCGAATGTTGAAGGTAAAATTTGTGATAGCTAAACATCAGTAACATTTCATAGCATATTTAACCTAGTGTTTATAGAATTTGTAAAATAATCAGAATTAATTTGACCTTGAAAGGAAAGTGAATTGACAAAAATATTTATAAAACCTACACAAAGATTACATATATCGGACAACACATTTCTTGTATTTGTTATTCGTATTTAACGAACAGTTATACATTTAATTTTAGATCTACTAATCTTCTGCCGATCCTACTATTTTCTTATTATTTATATTTTTTGACACGTTTCGGAGTTCCTCCATCTTTAATTTTGTATTGGATTCGTCCATTAAGGACACATCTATATAATATAAGCTTTGCCACAATTAGATCCTTGCAAATATAATTATTATAATAATTTCAGTTTTAAAATTACACAACAGATCATAAATCAAAATAAGAACATATCTATAAAAACTGAACAGCACATAGCCAACTGATGATGTTAGAGATCTTCTGCTAACTGAGTTGTAAAGTAATAGAGCCATAATGCTGTTGTGGAGAGCGCTTCACTTCATACAGTTACAGTGAGCTCTTTATCAATAAGGCAATTCCAAAGGCAAGCATATATAATTACTTGGGAACTATGCAGAAAACATGTACTGTGCGTATAGATATGTATTTAATAAGGTCTTACGATAAAAAAATATTGCAAATTAATTGTTTTATAGACTATATTTATCAATCCAAAATCAAATATTATTTTACCACATCCTGGCTCGGATAGTCAAAGGATGAATTGTGCAAGTCTACTGTAATTTAATTGTTCCTTTAACAACTCCATTAATGTGGTTTTCATACATTTCTCCAACTATTAATTATATAAAATAATTAACTATTAAATAATTACCTTAAACAATCCATTTTCTTCTAAACTAATTGACAGTCGAGTACAACTTTCTAATAAGTTATTTTCAGGTATCATGCCAAGAGAACTACAGGCAACAGCCTCATCCAGGCTCTCTGGTACATGAATTAATGCAGGTGTTGATTGGCTTTCTTCTTGATGTGACATTGCTAAAACAAGTTGTTAATTTATTAAAAGTAATGTAATGATTAGGTGATTTTTAGATTAATCACTCAATAAATCAATTTTCTTTATTGTCTTTAAGGCCTGTTTACAGATAAAGGGTCTTATCCGTTAGTCCAGCGGTTCTCAAAGTGTGGGGCGCGACCCCCAAGGGGGGCGCAATGAAGGCTCAGGGGGGGGGCACAAAGCTTGGTTGAAAAATTATTTAAATTTACTTACAAAATAATAAAGCAAACTTTTTTTTTTAAAATTACAACAAATGTATAATTTTTAGTCAACGTCGTAAGAGTACCGAACATTTTATTAGTTTTGGCAGTAAAATAATGTGCGTGTACACCGACATGTTTTCAGTACAGATCGGGAGATGAATCGCGGTAGCTAGCACCTAGCATGCCTGGTTGTGGTTTCACAATGCCGCAAAGTACGATCGTGACCGATCGCCCCCGGACTTTCCCGATACCCCCACCACTCCTACCTCTACCGTTAACGTGTCGCGTCTACTGCAGTTAGCGAAGTTCCACGTTTTTAACTAGCAGTTTTCCATGTTTTGTGGTTATTTTTATAGATACTTTGTTTTTGCGTAAGTTTTTGATTGAGTACAAGTGTATATATTTACAAACTAACTTTATTTGTTGATGGCAAGATATCAATAAATTATCAAAATGAAAAGATTTCTTGTAACAAGTGGGGTAAGTGGAGTCGCATCAGTGAAGGCTGGTACGAGTAGTGGTGTCAGTGACAGTAAAGGTCAAAATGAGGATCCCGGCGACACGGCAAGTGTAACCTTTTCCAAGTGGACCAAGCGTAGCCAAAGTGCGCAAGTATGACGACAGTTACTTATCACTAGGTTTTACAAAAACAATCATAAATGGCCAAGAATGGCCCCAGTGTGTAATCTGTCTAGCCGGCCTGGCATCTGACAGCATGAAACCTAACAAACTGAAAAGACATCTTGACACTAAACATGGAAATATCGCAAACAAACCAAGAGAGTTTTTTGAACGAAAACTTAATAGTGTTAAATCTACAAAAAATGCCTTTTCCAACATTACAAGTGTACCTTCAAAGGCTTTGTTGGCATCTTATCAGGTTTCTCACAGAATCGCTCAGAAGAAAAAACCGTACACTATTGGAGAAGACCTGATATTACCAGCAGCAATCGATATGGTTTCAACTATGTTTGGAGAATCCATGGCTCAACAGTTGAAGCCATACCAATGTCAAATGATACGGTATCAAGACGTATAGCTGACATTTCAGATGATCTTCACGTGCAATTGATGGAAAAGGTGAAAATGTCCTATTTTGCCATACAAGTTGATGAAGCTACCGATCTTCATGCACATTTAATATGTTATATAAGATTCGTCGATGGTGAGGCGATGCGGGAAGAGTTGCTTTTTGTGAGAAATTTTCAGCCTATACCACTGGTGAAAGCATTTTCCGAATGATTGATACATTTTTGAAGGATAATGACATGTCTTGGAGGAAATGTGCAGGAATTTGCACAGATGGAGCTCGGGCTATGTCAGGAAAGTACACTGGACTTCGAGGGTTGATCAAAAAGGTAGCTCCAGAAGCTAGATGGACACACTGCATAATTCATAGAGAGGCTTTAGCAGCAAAAGGTATGACCCCGGAACTTGATGAATTTTTACATGTGGTCGTTAAAACAGTCAATGCCATTAAAGGGCAGCCTTTAAAGTCTCGAGTTTTTAAAATTCTCTGTGAAGATATGGGCTCAGAACACACAGCTTTACTGTTTCATACTGAAGCTCACTGGCTATCGAGAGGAAAGGCTTTGACTAGAATATTTGAGCTTAGACATGAAGTCCTCGCACTTTTGCTTGACGAAAACCACCAAAACTCAACGTTTTTCACTGACTCAGATTTTTTGCTGTAATTAGCGTACATGGCAGATATCTTCGAGAAAATAAATGTACTGAACAAGTCTTTACAGAAAAAAGATGCAAACCTTTTGCAATGGACTGAAAAGGTGAAAAGCTTTGTAAAAAAGCTAAGATTGTACCACTAAAGTAATATCAGTAGGTGAATACATTTTGTTAAATTTTTATAGTAATCAGAAAGAGCTGTTACATCACTTTATAAACTCAAGCACATTCATGGAAAACTGTGAACAGCTGGTGATCAAACTGTCAAACAATGAATATGACTGTTTATCCTTTCGAATGATGTACAGAGAGATTATAAGTTTTTCACATATGGAAAACATGTCCTAATGTTTCACATTTTTGCGCTTATGGTTTTTAAAGTCTAAGTCAAAGTATAGTATAAATCGTCTGATAATTGGTGATTGTGATGTCAGAAACCAGTAATATAATCCCGGTTCCGATAGAGAAATTTTAGCGGTTCATCTGCAGTTATGTCGGATTATCGGTGAAATATTAGACTTTGGATTGACAACTTAATACAGAATAAGATGTGAGATATTCAAAGCAAAAAGATAAAACCACAAGAGTAAAAATGTAAAATGGTCATATGTCTATTTATAAGAAAATTTTAGGTTTAAGATGTTAAATATAAAATTAATAATATGGTCAATCTGCCAACACTGTTAGGTCGAATCATAAAGAAGAGATATGACAACACTGTTCAGACCAAACTCTTTATATCAGTTCCGTCGACTAAGGTAAAAACCTCCAAGAAGCTTCCAAATTTAATCATGCGTAATCAGTTAATTGATAGAAAAATTAGGAAGTTCCCGTCATGGAGAGAGGCTAGGTAAAAGACACTGCTCATGAAAACTCTAATTGATGTCCTCTGCCTTAGTTAAGCCAGATTATTGCAGTTTTGGAGACGATTTTTTTAATCGTTTAGAATAATAGTACAAGTTCTTATTCTAAGAAAATATTCAAATTTCAATAATCAACATAAAAAAAAAAATTAAATTCAAAGCAGTTAAATTGCCATTAGACGTTGATAAATTCAGTGAATGTGTGTTTGGTATAGCGGGTACTTAGTTTTACATTATTAACATTATTATAATTATATTTACATTACTATATGTTTTTGCTAATGAATAATTCATTATAGGAAGTATATGGTTATGAATTGAAGTTTTGATTTAGAGATATTAATTAAAATAATTAAAGGAATAATCTATATACTGTATATTGACTTTTGAGAAATTTGTGTTAGTTGTTGTAAAAAAAGGGACTTGAACATTCATTTGGTTGGATTTCATGGCTATTTTATGAACAGATGTTTCAGGTTGTTTGATTAATCTTGTTAATATTAAGTATCTTAATACTAACAAGATACTTTACATTTATACATTTATTTTTATATTATAAATCTGATAGTAAATGTATGCATTTCAGTTATCATGACTGTGTTTTAATTTAAGTACATTCTTCCAAAGAATTTGCGACTTGGGATTAACTTTATTTTTCAAAATGAAATAGTATGAGTATGTAGGTATAAAAGTAAAGTAGTAGTAGTAGTAGTAGTAGTAGTAGAATACATAATCTATGGTTGATAAATTGTTACCAGATATACCCAAAAATTACAAATGACATGTGAAACTCAGTTATGTCATGGTAATATAACAAACCAGTGAATGTTCAGTAATGATTAATTCACAACTCTTGCATTAAGCATTTCATTAATGGGTTTTGTTAATGAAAATCTGTGTGTTGCTTGCATTACAATCTGAATTTATTTTCACGATTACTAATAAAGTTAATACTATAATAAGTGATCAATAAAATATTAAGTGAAGACTCTGAAGTAGAATCTCAGAAACAAAGTTTAGATAAGGTAAGTTTTTTGTCACTTATTATTATAAAATGAAGCTAAGATAAACTTACTTTCTAAATTGAACTTCAGTCCCCATCTTTCACATTCATACTGTAACCAGGTTTTCTCAGTTTCTAAAGATAAGTGCCCTGCTAACAGAAAAGGAAAACACTTAATATACTGTTTCTATTTAAATGAAACTGTAAATAAATTAACATGTAATATTGTATTCAATAGTTGAGAGTTGTGGCATGCACTAATCTGAACTATAGCTTCAAAGAAATCAATGTTTCTATGATGTCATTATATTATTAATATGGTTTAATCGGATATTTACCATCATTTGAGTACATGACACTAATGCATGATATTTCAAGAGTATAAATCAATACCTGTTATCATGATTAATCTAAAGCATAACAAAAGTTAAAAAACACCAACTTAGTCTAATAGCTTTTGGCCATGTTAGAAACTAAAACTATAACCTAAAAAGCAATCCAGACTTAAAGCTAGGCCTGAGCAGTCAAAATTAAGATTAAATAGAAACATTTAATATATATATATAATAAACACTAGACCTAGAATTGTTTGTTAAAGGGGTGGTGCAAGGCCAATTCTACAAGAGGCCGGAATGGTGCCCCCTCCACAATGAGCTACTTCACAGTAGTGAGTGAATTCTACCCTGCTTCGTGCACTGTCTCCCCTTGTTTACATACATTTATAATTTGTGTAGGACGCATTGTTAAAGTATTTTCTTATGAGGTGATAAATTATTTGTTTGTAACAATGAATAGACATGTCACGAAGTAGTTAACACTTCACGAACATCACCTTCGCGATAATAGGGGATACTGAAGATGAAAATGGGACAGTTCAGTTTAATAATCAAATAAAGGAAAGCCGTAAATTGCAATTTCTATTATAAAGAACAACATTATAATGGTCCATATTGCCTCCCTGTAACATTTGCCGATTGTCACCAGATGTTATTTTTTGATAAAATCTTAAACTGGCTTTAAAAATGGGTTACCCTTTGCATTAATGAGCATGCAATCTCTAAAATGGTTAGAACAGGCAAACTATTTTTGATACTCAACTTTCTTTGACACATAATTGAGAAAAAATGTTTATGTGTAAAGAGGTTCTGAAATTGAAGCTTTCAAGTATATACTATTGAAACAGTTGGGAAAGTTTCAGAAAGATAACCTGGAAAACAGATTTCCTTTTTACAGACAAATGAGTCATATTATTTTGCATCATGTCAGTTTGATACAAGTATTAGTATCAGAAAAAGACTCTAACCTTGATAAAACTATCATTGGTTTCAAAAGGGGAGATCCTATTGAAAGATATATTTTGGATTTACAAATTACATCAGAAGACGACAATATGACATGTAATCATTTAGTGATTTTGAGGATGTAGTTATACAGAGTTATTCTAAAAGTGTGTCTGAAAATGACTGTATCCCAATAGTTTACATTGGTGGCTATATTTGTCTTCAAGTGAAGAAAAAAGTAAGAACTGTGAAAAATGTTTTCAAATGTTCTTAGTTAAAAACAAACTCACCTTTGTTAAAACCATTGTCTTCCTTATGACCGCATGTTTCCCGTGCCCTTCTTCTCCCTCCCCTTTAGCTAAGTAACTGTTCTTCTTTTTGTAATATTATATGTCAGTTTTCAATATCTTCATTAGTCTATATTAAAGCTGCCTTGTAAATGCCGTTGTTGGCGAAACCATGGTCGGCAAGACTCAATAAAATTGTAGAATTTACTAAATATTGTTTTTTTTTTCATATCCCCCTAAGATTTTTTTTTTAGGTTATCCTTTTAGTTTTTAGTTTAGAAAGTGGCCTTAAGCTATGTTGGTGTTTTCTGTTTTTTATGCTTTAGGTTTATCTCTTGACAACAAAAGTTGATTTATACTCTCAAAATGTTGTGTGTTACTTATCTTATACACAAATGATGAGAAACGTCTGATTAAACTATATAATAATATGGCTCATCATTATCAAATAACTTTAAATCAACACCTGTAGTTGTTCACAAGTTAATGAACTCAAAAGTTGATTAAGCAATTTGTATTATACAATAAATATGTATTTTAAATTAATTTTTTCCAAGTTTAATGGATAACCTTCTTCCATTGTGACCCAAAATGAACATATTTCCAACTATAATTCCTTCCAGACTCATCATAGGCTCCTTATGAAACCCACAAGACCCTAAGATCAGCATCTATAATGACTTCATACTCTACAAAAGTCATTCCTAGTACTCTGAATCTTCGTTATCTGCTACTTCAATTTCGTAGAAGCTGAACTGTCAGATGTCTCATTCTACAAACCCCATATTCTTATAAGATTTCTTAAGGTGAAAAATCCATTAAACAGACAGATAAACTGCTTCCTCAGTAAGAGATAGTTATTTGTTCTAACTAGAGCATTTATTACAGACTCTTACCTCTTTGATTTTTGTTGACGACACATTATCAACATAGAGGATCATTTCAGCTATTGCCTTTGGTGAACCTCCACTTATTCACATTGAGTCTCTTATTATAATAGAGCTTCGACAAATCCAAAAAACCATTTATCAGTCAGGGAAATAAATAACTACAATCTGTGCTAGAGGGATGTCTTTCCTGCCTACGTTGGTTCTCTCTCAAGATTTCATAGAATCATCCAAGGACAAAACCGATTTAGAAATAACTTCATCAGCACAGTTTGTGGTATAGAATCCTGAAGAGGCAATATAACATCATACACAGGATGAAACAATATTTAAAGTAACATTTTCTTTCTTTTCTAAATTGGGTTTTAAAAATCTATGAGATTAAGTTTAAATTGTAAATTTTTAAAATTATTCTTCATATATATATATGTTCTTTCTTAAATGATATACACCAATATACCTTGTTCACTCTCGGATTGTGGCTGGCGAAAGGTTTCTACCTGCCCCAGTACCACTCACGCACGCACACTCACCAACACCAGCCCAATTCTCAGAAAATCACAGGTCAACGTCTGGTCTTAATCCCCTCCAGGGCAACGCCCTCGTTTGTGTGCGTGAGGGCTGCGTTTGTGTGTGTGAGCGACCGACCCTTCGCCAGCCGCAATCCGAGTGTGAACAGAATATAGTACACAATACAATATTATAAATAATTACAAAATATACATATTTGAAATATTATTTAATGTAACAGCAGATATTTCTTGTTGAAACTCCATTATAGGATTAAATAAAGTAATAATGCTAAAGTTTCAAAAAAATTTTAGTAATATAAATGAGCTACAATTGCTTCGCCTTATCTTCAGGTAACTTTAGCTCAAAGAAACAAGGTGAAACAATTGTAGCTCATTTACATTATTATTTTTTTTTGAAACTTTAGCTTTATTGCATTATTTAATCCTATATTTGTAATAGTTAAAAATTGAGAAGTAGATAATGCTACTCAAAAGATATGTATATTTTTGAGGCTGAATCGAGTATTGAACAAATCTTATAAAACTCAAATAAAATTAAATAGAATATTGATCTTATATTTGAACAAATAATATATATACCATATTTCAATTTATAATTATTTACAGAATTTAAACGAGTTGAAAATTATGATTTTTCCAACATCTAATAAGGAAAAATTAAATAAATAAATATATATATATATATATATATATATATATATATATTTAATGTTGAATCTGAAAAACTGACTTTAATCTAATATATATATATTTTTAATTTGAGTGTTTGATATTCAGTGTTAGAGATTAAAAATTCACAGATAATAGAAAAGTTAAATTACTATGTGAAATTTCAATATGTATATATTTAATAATTAATTTTCATAATATTTAATTGCTTTCCAATAATATTTAAAAAAATTCTATCAAATCAAATTCAAATTCCCAAAAAAAATTTATTTGATATTTTTATATTTTTTATAAATCTGATTTTCAACAACAGTAAACAACCATCAACAGGTATGAAGATTTGCTTCATTTTATTTGCTGTTGTCAAACAAATATTATTTTTATACAATTCATAATTAATCTAACGATTACAATTCATCCCTATGTAGTCCACATATAAAATAAGAACATGAAAGTAAATAAATTGTATACATAGATGATTTATAAACAAAACTTAAACCAATACAATTTTTGATGCCCACCATCGTAATAAAAACGAAACATATACCCAAAAATATATAAAACTACTAAAACATTACAGAAAAAACAATAAACAAAATAATGAATTTAAGTTAATATAATCACAATGTCTGACACAAAGCACATAATAAAGTACATGAGCAACATAGGCTGTATTGAATGAAATAGGAACTTTTGAGATTACTACTTATGGCTGTGAAAATCACTTGCAGAGTAGAACTTGAACAACAAAAGTTGTTATGGGCGGGTTTTAAATTTAAGACCTTTTTCTGCTATTATAAACTCTGGAAGTTTGTTAAGAGCAATCTTGAATTATTTTTATTCTTTCATTCCTAATAAATACAATTTGCATAACAAGGGTCAATAATACAATTACAATAAAGTTTGTTTTTAAAACAAAAAAAATATGTGAATATAATAATTAAGTTTATAAAATTATATAGAAAAAAACGCCAACACAAGATCTCACAAAAAAAAGTTTTTTAATCAAATGCTTTTAAAGACAAAGTCACCATCCTCAGTAATACATGAGCTACAATACCAAAACTATAACTGTTGAAACGCGTTTGATTAAATAAATGTAATTTTTGTGAGATCTTGTGTTTTGAGTTTTTATCTATCTAATGTTATCTCACAAGTCAAGCTCAATATTTATTTATTATAAAATTATAGTTATGCACTTACCTGATCCACCATTATCTGGAGGAAATCTAAAACTGAAAATCCAGTCGTCTTCAACTTTTATTATACGCCCTGTGATTCTTGCGTAGAATTCATAATTTGATCGTCCAAATAAATTGCATGTTCCAAAATTGTCGATGAGAAATTTCATTATCCTAGTAGCTACCTGTTAGAAGAAAACAAAAGATGATTATTTTATTTTTATCTAGAATTTTTAAATTGACATCAACAGTTTTACATTAGCTTGTTGTTCATATTGTTCGGTAATACTACTATAAGTCTAAAAGGGCACTGACATTGCAATGTTGAAGTTAATGCATTTATCCTAGTAAAACATGGCTTGCCAATATTTTTATGAAAACAATTTTAAAGTAAACCTATATATGCTCTTCACTGACTTAGATAAGGTAAGTCCTAACAATATAGTGTTGAATACGCAAATAATAGAGACTGATCATTGTTAAAGTTTCTAGAGCTCATGCTTGACAGCTTTAGTGTATAAAACACTTAGTTGAAGTGTTTTTGTAATCAGGACATCGGCACAGTTCTGTTCAGAACACATTCTGAAATTAGTGTACTTTGGTCTATTTTCTTCTCACTTAAATTATGGAATTGTTTTGTGAGTTATTTTCACAAAGTAAATGTGACATCACACTACTTTGGTTACAGGTCTCTCATATCCTCTTGGTCTATTTTATTGACACAACCGTTGTTCCTCGGTCTGTAGGGATATGTGACATACATCTATGTTGCTTGGTCTGAGTGAAGGAATTTTCGTTTTCAGTGTCGGAATTTTTTTCCCTGCAGTTCGTACTTTGTAAAATAGAATAGAATAATTTTGTTATACAAGAATAAAATGATACTGAGCTTCTGAAAATGTTAGCTTTACTCAGTGAACCCAAAACTTCAAACTTGTAGTTTACAGGCTAATGTCACATGTTTGAGATGGTTCAAGGCATAAAAACTTCACTTAACATACTGTAGACAAGTTGCTATAGACCAACATCACATATATGTGACATACATTTTTAAAATTTATTTCAGCCTCCTTAGCATGATTTATGTGATATTATTTATTAAAGTGTTTGAAATTAATAATAGCACAGAAAACATCTGCAAAAGCCTTGGTACAAGAGCAAGTTTAGAAAAACGTAGTCAGTCTATAGTGGTGTTACAAATCTTACAGTTGGTCCACTAAAAAAACCCCAAGCCTCACATATATGTGCTGCTGGTAACTAATGTGTTAATAGGGCACATTAGCCTATTGTTTAGATTTTGTATGGATAGGAGACACAGATTTACCTTAGAAAGTGGTATTACCTAGTATACAAATAGAAAAACATACAATAAAACACTAAAGTTCTGAAATATTTCGTAAGCAAGGTTCGTTTTCTCAATCAGTAGAGAGTATAAAAAGAAGACTAAATTGTTGTAATTTGGTTGCAGTGGATGGATCTATGTCGAGTATTGAACTACAGACGGACGTTTTATTATTATTTTTGTTATGGTTATTATTATATTTTTTAAATTAATTATATTAATTTTAAGTAGTCCTTACGTTTGGTTTTATAACATAAAAGAACCATTTTCAAAACGTTTAGGTTAGGTCAAGGCAATTCAAAATATATTTTCATTGAATATATACAGGATTGCATAATTTTGTTTCTAAACTCTAGAAGATGATTTTCCACATCAAACTTAAGAAAATGTCCCTTATAAACATATGTCCTGAATTGCCTAGTTTCCCAGATATTAGTTTCCCCCCCTTTTTTTTTCTTCCCCCCCAAATATTTTTATCTCCTGAACGGTTTGTCAGATTGAATTCAAATTTGAGATGGTACCTAATATGGTAAAGAACTATTTTGAAAAAAAAAATCAACTTAATCTAATACCTTGATTTAAAACCATGGCGGCGTATATTTTTCATAAACCCCGTTTTTGAGTTATTTAGATTTAAAACAATTAAGTAGCTGCCATTTTGAAACAGTTTATTAGATTAGGTTGGTTATTTTTTTCAAAATAGTTTCTTACTTTTTTAGGTACCATCCCAAGTTTCAATTCAATTCGTCAAACCATTCTGAAGATAAAAAAATATTTTGTGGAAAAAAACAATATGGGGAATATCTGAAAAAATTAGACAATTCCGACATATGTTCACAGGGATTGCTTAGTTTTGCTTAGTTTTGATGTGGGAAACCACCTCCTGGAAACAGAAGTTTGGAAACAGAATTTAGCAACACCCTGTATATATTTACTATAAGACATTTTCCCTATGTTTAAGTTCACAATTTTAGCTTTAAAACAATATAATTATAACATATGTGCTTTTTATATAATTAAAACAAGTTTGTACAGTTGAAGTATGATTTATATAATCTGGAAGAGCCGCTGCAAGAGTGGGAAGTTTTGTATTAAAACTAATCATAAATTAAAGTTATTTCTGTTATTATGAAAATGTTTGAACAATATAATATTTAAAATATTATTTTATTTTAAAATTCTTTAAAGTAAAACATTCAGCCATTTAAGAGAAACAGTATCTGTGTATGTCATGCTCAAGATTATAAATAAAATATGGATGATACTTAACATTTACTTGTTTTACAATTAAGACTTATTTACTAGAAATTGAATTAAAAAAACAAGTAGTAAGTATAAAACTGAAGTGTCAGGCTATAAATTAAACATGTGTAAGAAAAGACTTAATAATTAAATATAAACAAGAAAATTGCCATAATACTGTGAACATAAACTAAAACTGTACAATCAAATGGAGTGTGGCGAGGTGGGAGGTATATTTGGATAAACATATTAATGCTTGGAAAAAAAGAAAATAACTATAATATTTAAAGAAACATATATCCAAAGATATATACATATTATATGATACTTACATGAACTTCGGCCTAATGCACCAAGCACGCACAATGAACAAAAATAAATATGTACATTGATATTATTTACATTTACTATTTAAAGTGATAATTGGTAATAAATAAATCTGAATTTAAGTGTTAATTTTCTAGTCTTTTTACAACATAGCAAGTGTAAAAGGGCCGTGAATTAGGAATATAGATCCCCCCTTCGATAGTAAATATCACTACAATCATGTTTACAAATGCCACCAAAGCACACTTGTAGACAAACATCAGATACTAACACAAATACTGAATACAGCTTTACACAGCAAGCAAATAAATTGTAACCTAATTTTTATGAGCACATATAACTTATGGTAATTTAAGCATGGTTTTCTGGTAAATAGTATATATTTACAAGAATAATGTATATATTTACATATATTAAATGATTATAAGTCCCGTTATTCAATTTTTAAAGTACGATTATTTTTTCCTGGAGGTAAATTTGCATTTCATGTTGTTAGCACGGTTTGTGTTTGATAACTCCATTATACTGCTTATACTTTTTTATTTTTATAGTTTTTTTTTTAATGGTGAGAAATCAAAATTTCCTGCCAAACTAAACTTTAAAAATGGGTTAATTGGACTTAAAAATGTTATACATTTTAAATGTATAATAAATTTATAATTTGGTGCCCAATAAAGGTTAAGTTTGTTTCCATTTAATGAAATTTAGAACTTGTGAAAAAATATGATGACAAATTCGGATCTGATGACACCCCCTATCACGATTGTGATGCGGTATCACGGTTGCATATTTTTAGTTTTAAACATTTCCAAAGAATTTAATGTCACAATTTAAAAAATGTATAATTTTGTTGTTGTATTGATTTACAAACCTTGAATAATCGAAGCACAAACATACAGACACACACACACACACACACACACTCTCTTGTACTTATATAATAGATAAATACCACTACAGTTGTTTTAGTCTGTTTAAATTCAATATAAGAAAACAAAATTGTCGCAAAAAAAAACTTTATTTAAAACGAGATGAAGTTTTATTGCCCAAAGTCATCATCTTCTCTTACATACACACAACTTTGTACCACTGAACCAAACGAAACTAAAGTCAAGGTATCAAAACATTGGCGTCAGCTTCTTTTAGTTCAGTGGCACAAAGTTGTGTGTATGTAACAAATGAAGATGATGATTTAGTCATTGAAACATTGCCTTGTGTCTATCAAAATGTTTGTTGTTGATATTTCGTTGTTTTTGATTTAAAATTGAAGTTTCCACAAGTGTATACCTACACTTTTGATTATAAAATTTCCGGACTTTACCTCATTTTTCATAACCCAATTTTAAAATTCTCATAACCTTATTCTTGAAATTAAAAAAAACTTTATGTCACAAAAAGCTAATAATAGAGTTGAAGTTTTATTTTTTAAATTAAGCATAACAAGTTTTATTTTTGTTTTTTAAGAGAATGACATGAATAATTGAATATTTAATTTTCAATAGTTATTAGTACAAAATCTATGAAATAGCACAAAATTCCAACATTAATATATATATATATATATATATATATATATATATATATTAATATGTGAAGTAACATTTCCTATATCAACACAATCATAAAATAACTCAAGAAGTTTTCCGTTATTTTACAAAACTCTCTGAGAATTCCAAAACTTAACAAATTTCTTGACTTTTTCCTGTCAATAATAACTGCTGATAAAGCTAATTTTTCATATAATATTTTTATAATTACATTTTCCTTATCGTTGCCAAAAAAAAAGTTATTCCATACAAGGAAATATTTTAGACAATACTACTTCTTGCAATATTTGGTGCACTGAAATTAAAATACAATGTGTAAATTTCAGTATTATAACATTTTGAACTGTATTAAATTCTTATTTATGATGAAGTAGCACATAACCTTGTACTTGGCAGAAACATTAATAAAAAGCGACCAGTGATAACAAGGATACATTTATATCATCCATATTATCATAAAAGATTTTACTTATTTATTTCGTTTAGTAAGAAACCATAACTTAACCATAATACAAACAGCTCTCTAAATAACAACACACTAAAATATATACATTTTGTAAGATTTGTAACAAAAAATTTGATTTTATAAATTTACCTTATATCTAAGAACGTCTTCCATTTTAGCAGTCTTTCCGTCACTCACACAACTCTGAAAAAAACTTGGAGCAACAGATACACCAAGAGCTTCTGATGTCATACCAGTATTGGCACGCTCAGCATTGGTTGCTATAACTCGAAATGTTCCAAACAGAAGAACTAACAAGCGCTGCGTGTGGAGAGGTAATGAACTGATTAGTCTGTAGAATAATAACAAATCTTTACAATACTACAGGTTAGGTTGATGTAGGTAAAACAATTTAATGGGAGGGAGTGAATGAGCAATAAATAAGACATCATAAATAACCATATAAAGTTAGCTGATATAACCGACAAGAATTTAAGATATCAATTGTAATATTTTACATAATGAATTTACTGACCTTAACATTACTTACTCTACTACTACTTTACTTTTTGTACCTACATACTCATACTATTTAATTTCAAAAGATAGAATGCCAACATGTGATTGAGCACATGTACTTTTTTTTTTAAAGAAATTTAATTCCAGGGCACAAATTCTTTGGAAGAATGTACTTAATTTAAAACACAGTTATGATATTGGAAATGCATAAATTTATTTTCAGATTTATAAAGAAAAAAATAGTTAATATACTAACAACATTAATCAAACAACTTGAAACACCTGTTCACAAAATTCAACCAAACCAAATAAATGTTCAAGTCCCACATTTATAACACTTTTAAACATTAAATAAAACACTTCTTCACTAAATAAATATTATTGTGAGAAAATCTTCTTTAAAATAAGTAACTTTGGAATTTTTGCTAAAATAATCGGTTGCAACGCGTATTTTTTTATTGTCTAAAGTGTCAGATATAATAGATAAAGTTGAACTCCATCCGAAATATTTTGTATACTCATGCGTCACTAAAGTCTCCTCCACTTGGTTCTAGGGGCCAAATGATCGTCCGGATATCATTTTTTTTTTTACTCATTACCATATTGAATGAAAAACTTTTCTCTTTGGAGGCAAGCTATTTTATAGGCATTATTAAAAAAAAAAATCATAAAATAAAGTAGTTTAAAAGTCATCAACTTTTTATTTATAAAGTTGTATTGAACTTTACTTTTACACTAGAAAAAATTTGTAGCAATTAAAAATTAAATGTTTCATAAAATCAGAAAATGACATATAGTTACGGGTTACACATGAACAAAAAAAAAAAAAAAAAAAAGAATCACTTTGTACATAGTTTTCAGAAATGTATTATTTTTGTAGTACATATGTATGAATAGTTTACACAAAAAAGAAAAAATAAGTAGAATGTCATTGGACTGGTCAAAATTCATGTGCGCATACGTTTAGAGGTGTACACAAAGTTACGGTTATAAAGTACTTACACAACTAAAATAACAAATTACACAACAAAAGAAAACATTAATATTAATTATAAAAATATAAGAACAATAAACAACAGGTAAAAGATAATATAAATGAGAAATACTTTACAAAATATAAATACAGAAGTCGTTGCACCAAGACTATAATACCAGTAATGACAAAACATTACGGTTGTTTGGTTTAATCAAGAAATCAGCTGTTTTACTTCATGTTGCAAAATTTATGAAGTATTTGTTTAAAATGAAAAAAAAAACATATAATAAAAGCAAAAATTATAACAAATAATATTTATAATAAAAATAATAATAATAATATTATTTATAACAAATAGTTGTTGAAAATCTGATTATTATCCTAATAGGCTACGTAACTGTCCTTTTTCCAACATTGCCACCTATGATACAAATACATAAGTCGGTATAACTGTAGGACAACCGACAGCTGCTGCCGAATCAAATGTTAATGGAGTTTTCTCCTGTTATAAGCGGGCATAAGAAAATAGCTCATCATATTTTACGTCTATTCAATAACATAAATTAATTTAAACTTCGAATCAATTTTGTATTTATATGTGCTTTACATTGTCTAAATATATATCTCCCCCAACAATACGATTTTCTAATAATAACCCATTATAATAATACAATAGTGATGAAAATATTAAAATATATTTGAGGATAAGACATTTTAAAATGTGAATTAAATACCAATAAGGCAAGTGTAGAAGAACCCTACTTAGCACATAAAGAGCAGGAAGTCATACTTCCTGTAACGATTATCAGACTCCATCACTGTTTATAGTCTAACTCGAACTCACTGTAAGAAACGAGGAAGCGATTTTGTGATGTGTATGGCACCATGTCTAAAGTAGGAAACGAGTATGATGTGTTTGAAACGATGACAGCGCTGCCTGGAAATAGAAATCCTAATCTAATGTGTATAATTGTGTATGTGAAAAACCTGTAAAACGAGGAAGTATGAAATACATATATATTCTTGCTCCTTATACTTGTAGAAGTAACATAGAAGTGAAAAAACAGGGGATTGCGTTCCGAGCATTCCTCGCTTTGCAGCGCTTCCTCGGAACGTACAGTGCGTACGTGAAAACTTGCTCATTTCATACACTGTACAAACTCACACACACACACACACACTATTAGATTTTTATATAATAGTATAGATTTATGACGTTAATAAGGAAATAAGGTGTTTTCAGAAAGAGGTTGTTAGCAACATATTTGTTTTGAAGAATGAGAAATAAAGATCTAAAGAAATAATTGAAAATATTTAATATTTATGAAAAGATTTGGAGAAATAGAGATAAATGGTTAACAAAGACCCTCTATTCCACTTAACCTAACTTAACCCAAAAATAGAGAATAGACAGAGGGAATGGAAAATGAATAAAAAAGTAAAAGGTTAAAAACATTTTTGTTCTAAACCAGTTGGAAGAAGGGTATGAAGGTCAATACCCTTGCCTCGTATGAAAACTAGAGTGAAGCTGAAATGGACCATGAATTGAAGAAGTAGACCGATTGACTTAAAAGTTTTAAGTTTGGGGTCGATATCCCAAGTCTGATTTGATTAGATTTAGGAACAAATCATTCAAGAGCTGGGGTGATAATAGACTCACTGGGTTTCTTCAGTTTCAGAAAGAAATCTTTGAAATCTCGTGAAGTAGTGAATTCAATTGCCCATAGAGACTTGGATCACAATTTAGAAGTAATGTTTATATGCGGTGTTAAAGTATCAAAATTGTCATATTTCAATAACGACTTGTATGACGTTCAATGCGGATGCATAATATGATACGTGAATGTTAGTATTAGTTGTTAACTTTTAGATATTTTATCTATGGATGTAGTTTAACTTGATGGTTTAAATATAGTCAAGTCTTGTTAATTAACACCATCTTGTAATTTGATCATTCAAATTCACTGTTAAAAACTATATCCGTACATAATATTTATGTTGAAATTTCACGGTTGAAAATTACTTTCTTTTAAATAGGGTTTAATATGAAACTACTGAATTTCCATTGTGATATGTATACATAAATTAGTCTCTTTTCATTGTCAATGTCTAAAGTGTAAAAGAGATATTTCACTAAATAAAAAATATTATTATTCCTTTTCATTATAAGGTCCTATATAGTCACATTATGAGGTATCAAATAAGCTAACAAACCTAAATATTTTAAGACTGTTATATACAACAATTACACTTATAGTTTGATCCGTGATTTTAACCAACTTACTTGTATATTTCATCACGTTGTTCATTAATGTTATTCATCTGTACAATTGTAAACAGTTGTTGTTCGTTATTACGTCCAAAAATTCCACCAGGCAATTTGCGCAAGAACTTTTTAAGAACAGAAGCTATTGTGTACACGGAAAAGTTGTCCATATTGACTAGACGTCCTGTCTGTAAGAAGTGGATTAATTTCTTCATGTTACCTTGGTGGCCCGGTGCTCGGAATACATCCTTTTTGAGAGGAGCTTCCTTGTTTAATTTTAGAATTAGAACCTAAAATTATAAACATATTTGTAAAAATTGTTGAAATTTAATGGTTATTATAAAGATATAAAGAAATTTAACAATAACCTTTTCAAATTAAAAAAATAATAATAATATTTTTCAAATAATAATAATAATTCATTCCCATTCTTGAAATACAAATTTTTATTTCATATTTTATGGCTTACTAATATTTATTTATCACTTTTTCCAGTATGTAAAAGAAACAAAATAAAACTATAGAAATTATAGTATAAAAAAACAAAACAAAATACATTCTTAGCACAACTCTCCTTTCCATTCACTGATTAAGATTTAAACATAATAACTAAATAAACAACAATAAACAATAAACCCTACTGTCAACAACCAACATGCCAATAGTTTAAACTTTTATAATATATATATATAAAAAAATTAAAAAAAAAAAAAAAATTATAGCTCCCAACCTAATTACAATATTTAAGTAGCTAATATCTTTTATGGAAAAAAAAAACTGTTACAAAAAGATCTTACAGTTAGTTTTCAATTCTTTAAGACTGTTCAGCCGATAATTTAATTATAGTATTTTAAACACAAACACCTAAAAAACTGCCTAAAAATAGATTTTGTTTACTTTTTATAATTAAAATTTGGTTTGGTTGTGCTAAATCTGTTGTAAAAGGAATCTTGAATTACATTGTTTCCACTCCTTATATAAAATAATCTTAGGACTTTACATACAAAAAAACCTTGATTGGTAATAGATTTAATTCACAATACAAGGGAAATTAATGTTGCATTTTAAAAATAATAATTCGTATAAAATAATGTTGGAGTGTCCTTATCAAGTAGCGTTTTTGATACTATATTGCAATATAGACTGATTAAGTCAAAGTATAACATTCTATTGTAGTGTTATAGAGTATGTTTGATAATCAATGTGAACACATTTTAAGGTTTTTTTTGAGAGTTTCTTTTGAAAGCCCTATAATTATTTGGTCATTGTGGCTGTGTGATAAACATGTTTAATTTTATAATCAGAATCCTTTGTTTTTACATTCTTGTCCAAAAATCAAGACTAATGTATTCAGAGAAGTTGTACGTAAAAACCAAAGCTATCAACTGATGTCAAGGGCTACAAAATTATAATTCATGAAGTCGATCTTCAGAAAAGCATATACCGTTAAGCAACAAGACACAGGCACTGTTCACTGGTAATACAATTTCATCATCAATTTATCAAATAGTCATGTTAAGGCTCTTTTAATTTTATTATTATTTCTATTTTATGAATTAACTCCAAATGTACGACCAACAAGAATGTACACCACTGTAAGACAGTTTGAATTCAATTTTCAAATACAAAGTTATAAATTATATTAAAATTATAGAAAATATATAATTAATCAATTATATAATTATAATAAATAATTTACATAAAATAAAGTACAAAATCATCATTGTTACCCAAGCTCTTCTCATCTATGACACTGTTTTAAACGAAACATTAAAGCCGCAACATTATGTTAACAATGTTTACCAAGTTTATAATTGTTCAAATTATAAAATAATGGCTATAAAACGTTATTTTATTATAGCCATAAAAGTGTAAGAAATAAGGTGAGGGGGGAAGCAATTTTTTGTCAAATTTCAGCTAGGCAGGTCCTTTATAACAGCATAGTGTATGGCTACATCTTTTACAAATAAAAATTGTTAATTTGATATTAAAATTAAATTTAAAAAATAATGATACGAAAATACATAAATACAACAAAAAACTTTTGTATTTGAGTTTAAAATTTTTACATTTAACAATTGGTTACAATTTCTGTCTTACAGACACTATTGAAAAAACATTAGGGTTAAAAAAACCATATAACCTAACCTCAGGGTAAGAAAAGGACAAGAATTCGTGAAAAGAGACCTGGAAGGAAAGAGAAGGATTTAATCCAAAACTTTAAAATGAGGTGCAAATCCAGTTAGATGCCCTCGGATTTACCAAGCCCATACTCATTAAAAGTGAGTTCCAAAGGGTGAGTTCGGTCTCTTAGAAGTGAAATGGGAGAGATCAAGACTGAATAACTATATTAGGTGGTCATGATTAATTAAATTTTTTTTTTCAAATTATTTTTGAACTGTAAAATGTTTCTACTCATGATTTTTGCACATTGGTTTGGGTCATTAATCTTCACATTTCAGTAAAATTGAAACAAAATCGGTAGAGATAATTTTGAAAAATTATGTATTTTACAACAGATCCATAGCATAGCAAATTTTGTTTTTTATAGATAACTCATGAATCGCCATTTTTCGAGAGTTGTGCATGTGTTTGAGTCGTTAGAGGCTATACTTTAAGGATCGTAATTCGTCGATCATAATTTTGTGTTTTCTTAAGGCAACTATCTCTTAATTTAGAGTATTAAAAAATGAAGAAAATCCCAAGATATTACAAAATATGCCTAAATACCAAATCTGATTAAAATCGGTGAAAGCACTACAGATACGATAGAGATAATCTCCAAAACTACTTTTTATGGAGTCTGGAAATCTTAATATGGATATATTCACAACATACTTGACACAGATTTTTTGACCCATCATATATAACTTTCTCTATACTATGTAAGAAAGTAAAAGAAATAAAATACCAATTAGTTTAAATATAACAACAGAAATTATGTTGATATTATCGAGATAATCTCTCGTGGATCTAGATAGTTAATCTAACCTCAAATTAATTATAGTTATTGTAATAAATCAGCTGTTATTAAATTTGTAAAATTGGTTGTTACGGGAATGAATTTTAGAAACAGACATAAATATGATCTGTACAGTTTACACAGGTTTAACATATTTGCAATTTTTGGCCAATCAGAACTCGTGATTTAGGTCCAAAATTAAAAATCCATCTTTATAGCGAACACACTGTTGAGTTATAATTATATGCAATAATAGTTTTCGAGATACAACATTAGTTACATCTCAATTTCAACCACTGTGGACAGAATTTCATTCCAATAATATTTACTCTTCTCGTAATTTTTTCATCCATATTAATTATGTGACTATTTTGTAAAAAAAAAATAAGAATTATAAAAAAACAATTAACAATATTGTAACAAATTGCAAATTCAGAGTAAACAATATAACAAATAATGTTTTGTACTTACCAATAATGGGCCTGGAATATCATTTTTACATACTTCATCTAGAGGCACTCCAAATTTGACCCTAAAACATTAACACATTATGATAAAATTAAATATTAATCAGGGGATATTTAAGTGTAGTTAAGTTCTACAAACATATTATAACTTTAAAATTATAGAATTTTTAATATACAGCTTAATCAAAAGTTTCTTTACCTCCCCTACCTCTTAATTTATTAAGAAATAAAAACAGAAATTCATCATTATTGGTCAAAGGACAAAGGAGACATAACTGCATCACATCAAAAAGGACAACAAAATTGGAAAGTAGGTAGTGGTTGCAATTTTAAAATTGTTATAAAATCAAAATTAAAAGTTATCCCCTTCTCTGCATTTTTTTTTAAAATAAACAAAAGTTTAGAAAATACAAGCTCTTAATTTTTTTTAAATGCAATAGTTTAGAAATTTTTTTTTTTAATTTACAATTTTCTGATTTAGAATTAAGTCTAAGAAGGTTGAAAATTTGTCTAATAAAAATTAATTATTTTAAAGATATAAATTTATTTGATATTAATTTGAAAGATGTTCCAATTAAAAAGTTGGAAAGAATAACATCAAAATTTATTGAACAAACAGAATTAATATAGTTACAAATTATTGTTGAATTTTAAACAGGACTCTTGAATATAAAAACAATTCATAAAAATATGGGTAAGATGCACAGTAACCCTAATTCAATTAGTTAGTTGATAGTAAATTGATTTTAATGATTAAGATTAAGCACTCATAGAAAAGATGATAACAATGTTTAAGTATGTTAGTCATGATAAGAGAATTATGCGATGGTTGTCAATTTTTGTGATACTAGGGGAATTTCTGTTATGCTGTCCTGTACAAATTGAACATTGAACGATTATTTAATGAAACTATTTTAATGATTTCACTAAAATGATTTTTTTTAGGTACACCATAATTTAAAATAGATATACCGGTAAGTGCCTACATTTTGTTAAATTGGAATTTAAAATTACCAAGTTTTGAATAATAATGGACTCTTATTTACAACATACAATGTAAAATTATTTAGAATAATAAATAAATATATATTTGATTGGTAATCCACTACCTATTGAATATAAAATCTTTATATATTTTTTATAATTTTCCCGATATAATTATAAACTTGACTAAGAATTACAAATGACCTACTTTGCATATACATGTATTATGGAGAGTGAGGGGGCATATTAGCCTAGGATGCTTAAATCATAAGTTGGGCCTACTAAAAATTAACTCTAATCAAACCAAAAGTATTAAATAATAATATCAAAATTAGAAACGACTTATTAAAAATATAAATCACAATCTATGAATCCTAAAATAACTCACCGAGCAATAGATAGGACAGCCATTCTCACTTCCTCTGGTTATCAAACTTATTCAAGAACTGATGATTTACAACTAACACTATTAAATTTGCCCCCCACTAAATCATTTAACTATTAAAGAGAAATGTTATCATTTTAAGGAAGTCATAATAATAAATCTCTTTCTTGTACCAATTTAAAAGTCATTATTGACAATATCTTCAAGGCTTCTGATAATTGCAAATATTTAATGTTTATTTGACTGATATGTGCCATATATAGAAACTTACATGGAGGATGACTAATTCTTTATCATACATCCAGAGGGTATGTTTGTATAGTATGAAAGGACTTTAATCCTTTTCAATAAGGATGGGTTCTAATATTTCCATTATAGTTAATTTGTGTTAAATTCAGATGTAATATCAGTTTTTAAGTAAATTATATAACATAATTCTTTTCTTATATGTTATAAAATATTTTATCTTTATTATAAAATCCAAAATAGTGAAGTTACTTTATTAAAAATTTATTTGAAATATCTACAACTAGTCTTCAACTACTACTAAATAAGTTGACAATAATGCAGATAATTTCAGTTATAAAAATTCATTTGTTTATTCATTTAAATTATAAATATTTTCTTTTAATAAATTATTTCTTGTTAAACATTAATAATATTTGCTTTTGAGTTCTTTTAATAACACAACAAGGTTAAATTAAAGTCTTTAATTACAAAGTTAAATTATTCCAGGCTAGCTCTAGGTTTGGGTTCATTACATATATCTTTATCATAGAATTACAAAGTTCTTTTATAAATATTAGTAATTAATATTTATTATTTTCTCGGGGCAGGCACTCGACCAGACATGAACAAACTGTTTTTAACGCATTTTGTGAAGTTACAGTTAAGAAAAATTGAGATTTAGGATCGGTGTTCTTTTTTGAAATAGGCTTATGAATTGTAAAATTTGTTAAAGTTTATTTTCAATATTAAGAGTTTCTGGACTTTATTATGTTTAAATTTACAGAGGATACCACTCTCTGTGTGATTTAGCACTGAATTTACCACTGTTTATACTGTTTTAACATACTAAAACTTGACGGCATCACTTTTAAAATTACGAATAGAAATTTTCATCTTTGGGCTCTGAAGTCTTGGATTGGAATGAATTTTTGGCTTCGGTTTTTGAATTGAATTGTTGCCGCGGTTCCCAGCATGCACTGTTCTTCCGTTCCCTTGGTTACTCAAATAATATTCTTTCGCCTTGTACAATTTGATGTTCCTGACTTGAATAAATTATAATTTTGATATTACTTTATGTCTTTTTTGCCTTTGGTCTCGTGATAATATTTATTCATATTTACATTGCCGATTCTTAAATGAGTTTACTGATTTTATTGTTAATTGTATAATTTCCCGTTCCAACAGAATGACGTACTTATATCTATGACTCAAGTAGTCCTAGTTCTAATTCTAATTATATAACATTTGGGTCTTACGGTTACTATTTATGTTCTTAAATTTACTTTAAGGATTATTTTACTATTCTAACAGATATTGTGACTTATTATTTATTTTTATTTGATTTTATTAATTTCGATTGTGATAGTCGTTTCTTTGATCTAGTTGTACTAACAAAAACATGGCGTTCATAGGGAATGCGTTTTACCTTCATATATTGTATATGCTATCTTCTGATGATTAAAATAAAAAAATAGTTGTTTACTGAGGCTATATATATATATATGTGTAGTGCTTATATTAATTTATGGTGTAGTGTTTGTGATAGTATTATGGAATTGGTTTCAATGTGTTTGTTTAGATGTGAGGTTATAGGTTTTCATGTTACAAGGCTCTGTCTAGGCTTTATTCTATATTTGAGAATTATATTTGATAATATCCATTTCTATATGGATTTGGGTGAATTCTTGGGGTGTGAATTGGTTTTGACATAGTTAATTTAGTTATTGATGATGTTTTTCCTTGTGTATTACTTTCGTAAATTGTTTAGGCCTATCAGCTGATATTTTAGTGTCGGTTTCTTGGTTGGCTTTGTGGGTCATTGAACTTTGCTTTGTTTTGGTGTCGTTTATTTTAGGCTAACTTTTTATGATGGAATTTGTGACGTTATAAATGCCCTTTAAATTTGTTTTTGTGAAGTTTACTGAACAATAAATAAATTTATAACTAACAAATTACATTGTAAAATAACATATATAACATAATATAACATAACATAACATACATTGAACACTTATTCTTATGAAATTATAGGTTATCCTTACTTATTTTATCAGTTGATTTTGAATTGGTTTAACAACTTGAATAAAATTAACAATTGGATCATATGGATCTTATTCTCATATTAGGCTACATATACCTAATTAATTGATATTTTATATCATAATTCATGGTTCATGGGGTTATACATAGTTTATCATTTGGGTAACACTTTATAGTTGGGGACACATGTTTTATCATTGGGGTGGGAAACATATAGTTGTCATATGACATATAGTTCATACTAAGGAATGTCCATTGGACATGGGGAATACACATTTCGGGGACACTTTTACATAAATACATATTTTGTGATACTGTTCATTTTTATTTCACTGTTTTTATATGGGTTCACTATTCATGGAGATATACATATATTTTAACATATAAATATTTGTGATAATTCACTGTTTATGGGGGGAATAAGTTGTGTGGGTTGTGGGAAAAATACTGTTTATGAGGGACCATTTTGTTTGTAGTAAAAACACATTGTTGATGGGGAACATACATATAGATAGTCACATTTTTTTTTATATTTAAGCACTTTGTTTATGGGGAATATACATATATATAGGGAATTATATATAAATGGATAGTCACATTGTTTATGGTGAACACATGTTTTATAGGGGACACTTGTTTTATATTGAAGTACATTGTTTATATCGTTGCACTTAACTTTATGTCGATTAGGTTGGTTCGTCGGAGGTCTGTACAGGCAAGGCAATTTTGTAACGACGTAGGAGAGATATGTGATATGGTCCATAGGTTTTTCCATTATCATCGATTAGGGAGTAAATGGCTTTTCCCATTTTCTTCAATATTTTTAATGGTCCAACATATATTGTGAACAATTTTGCTGTTTCACCATATCCCATACTGGATTGGGGAAATGACTTTACTAGTACTAAATCATTTTCCTTGAGTATCGTTATCTTATGTTTTGCATTTAATTTCTCTGCTCTTTTGGCTTGTGTGGTTTTTATTCGAGATTTTGTTAATTCTAACTTTTGTTGAATGGGGATTTGCATTTTGAAAGGGTTTTGTATTACCTCTTCCCAGAATCTGATATCACATTTGTTTAGTTGTAATTCATTGGGAGTGAAACCAGTGGTTTCATGTTGTATTTCGTTTAGGAAACTGTTTATGGTACTTATGTAGTTTGACCAACTTCTGTGATTTTGAGCACAATATGTCCTGAGACAGCGTTTGACTTCTTTTATAGGACGTTCTGCCATGTTTGATATGGGGTGGTATACTGGATTTAGTATGTGTCTTATTTGATTCTCTTCTAGTTTTTGAATCCAAATTCTACTTTTGAATTGAGTACCATGGTCAGTTAAGATTTTCTTAGGTTTTCCGTATGTGGGTATGTATTCTTTGAACATTCTGTCTATTACTGCCTGTGATGTGGCTCTCTTTAGATTGTATAATTGGACAAATTTTGTGAATGTATCCAGAATGATGAAGATATATTGGACACCACCTCGACTTTTTGGTAAAGGACCAATCAAATCGATTGCGATTAGATCTCCTTTTCCTTCAGATTTGACTCCACTAGTCTCTCCATAGAGAGGATGGTTACTGTGTTTGCATTTTTGGCAGGTATCGCAGGTTCCTATTAATTGTCTAATTTTCCTAGCCATATCTTTAAATATGAAATCCTTTTGTAAAATTTGCAGGCATTTCCTTGCTCCACAGTGTAGATAAAATTTATGGCATTCTGAGATTAAAGTATTGACAAGTGATTGGGGTATTGTAATTAACCAATTGTTGTGATGCTTCTGGTATAGTATGTCGTCATTTATTCTAAATCTATTATGTTCTGTAGTGTTTGAATTTTTAATTTGGAGATATATCTGTTTGAGAGTTGGATCGTTTTGTTGTAATTGTATTAAATTTCGAAGGTTTTCTAAAAGTTCTAAATTGTGTTCTCTTTCTAAATTTGCGACTATTAATTCTGGTGTGGTTGTCAATGAGTTCTGTTGATTCTCATCTGTTCTGACTCTGCTGAGTAGGTCAGCTATTGTGTTATCCACTCCTTTACAATGTACAATTTCAAATTGGTGATCTTGTAATGCAAGTATCCATCTAGTTAATCTACCATTTAACAATTTGCATGTTTTCAAAAATGTCAATGCTTTATGATCAGTAATGATCGTTAATTTTGCGTTTAAAATGTAATGTCTGACTTTTTGTATGCAGTAGACGACTGCTAGCAACTCCTTTTCTGTAGTGGTGTATCTGATCTCGCATTTCTTCAATGTTTTGGATATAAATAGGATAGCCTTTTTGTTGTTCTGGCTGTCAATTTGGAATAAATGTCCTCCTATCGCAAAGTCTGAACTGTCTGTTTGTAGGTAGTAGGGTTGGTTTGGCATAGGATGGTTCAATACATTTGTTTTTAGAAATAAGTTTTTAATTTCTAGGAAGTGTTTCTCTTCATTAGAAGTCCAAATAAATTTTACTTTCTTAGAAGTCAATCTCATTAAAGGTTGTACAGTTTTTGCATATTTGTCTACGAATTTGTTGTAGTAGTTGATACCTCCTAGGAACCGTTTGAGTTCTTTCCTAGTGGTGGGTGATGGAAAGTCTTGAAAACATTTAATCTTTTCTGAATCTGGTTCTAGACCAGTAGTGGTTAAATAGTACCCTAAGAAAGGAACTCTATCTCGACAAAAGATTGATTTAGACAGTTTTATTGTCATCTTTGCATCTGCAAGTTTTCTAAATACATATTCTAAGTGTTGTAAGTGTGAATTGAAATCAGGTGATATAACACATATATCATCAATGTAGACTAAAGAAAAGTTTTCTATCGTGTTCTTGAATACTTGGTCTAGTGCTCTTACTAGGGCAGCTTGTGAAGTGGATAGACCAAAAGGGGTTACAACATATTGATACACTTTGCCTCGAAATTGAAATGCTGTATACTGTCTAGATTGTGGTTCTAGCTCAATCTGCCAGTATGAAGAGGTAAGATCTAATGTAGTCAGCCAGTTGGAATTTGTAGCTTTAGCTAATAGCTCATTAATGCTTCTGTTACATTCATAGTCGGGGGTAATTAGTGCGTTTATACGTCTCATGTCTAGACATATACGGAGATCGCCAGTCTTCTTCTTGACAATTATAATAGGGTTTACAAATGGGCTGTTTGATTCCTCAATTATATTGTCCTCGAGCATGTCATTTAATTTTCTCTCTACTTCATCCTGTAAATTTATGGGTATTGGATAACTTTGGGCTCTATAATGTTCTGGATTGTCTACCCTGATATGGTGTTGGTACATGTTGCAACGTCCAGGTTTGTCTGAAAATACTATATTGTTTTGTTTAATTAGGTTGATTATTAGGTCCTTTTCTATTTTGTTGAGTTTATCGTTGTCTTTAATTAAATCGTTTATTTCACTGTTGTTGTTATTATTATGATTTTGAGTTTGATTATTGTTATTTATTCTATATTCATTGTCGTCGTATTTTATTATTTTGCATCCTGCTGACTCATTACTTTTGCTATCGAACTTCATTATTAATATTCTATTATCCTTACTCATTATAGTAATTGTATTAATCTTGAAATTTATTTCCATTTTTAGCATACGTATTGCGTCTATTCCCATTATGCAATCTTTAATAAGGTTGGGGACAATTATACATTGGATATCAAACTCGATATGTTTTATTTGGGCTTTTAATAGCACAATGTGTGAAATTCGTTTCGATTTATTGTTCAACGCAGTGGTGATGAATGTGTTACTCACTGGCAACTGTTCAAAATGACCTAAATTGTTCTTGTTTACCTGGAACCAGTTATCAGAAATACAGGATATACTGCTTCCCGTATCTACTAACGTATTTGTGGATATACCATTTAAATTTATAGTTATTTCTGGACACTTACAGTTGGTTTGATCTGGACTATTGTCATTGTCTTCATTTAATAGAAATTCTCTATCGTAATAAAGGTTTGAGATGTTGTAATCATTATAGTATGATTTGGTTTCTTTTTGTGGCTCTGTTCCGATTTTTGTAAAATTTGTTGGCACTGACTTAGAGTGTTCAGGTTTTTCTCGCAGATATCTCTCGCTTTTGCCTGTACAGCCTTGGTTGTTATTCGAAGTTTGGTCTAGGCCAGTGCGTTGGAGTTTAACTCTTGGTTACATTCCTCCTGAGGCACTTGTATTGGTTTCTCTAGTGTCGGTGGTTTAGTATTCATTGCTATAGCTTGACATATCATTCTTTGCTCGTTTGTAGGATACCTAACCTCTCTTCGCTCTTGGTATGGGCCTTTTTGTTGATAATATCGTTCTTGGTCTTGTTGTGGTTGTCTGTATTTGAACTCAGTCCTTATGGGTTCTGGTTGTCTATCGTAGTTGGTTTTCTGGTTATAGTTTCGGTTTTGATTATAATTGTTTGTATAATGTTGGCCATAACCGTTGGTGGGCCTCTGATTGGGTCTGTAGCTATTTTGACTTTTATAAGGGTGTTCTCTGTTCTTTCTGAACTCGTTTTGGGATTGATAATTCCTAAAGGGTGGTTTTTGTGGTTGGTTGTAGTTAGTATTTGTTTGGTAATGTCTAAATGGTCTGTTGTTGGTGGGATTTTGTGTTCCTCTCGGGCTTGTATTATTACGTCTCCTAATTTCCGAGTTTGCCTCTTCCGTATCTTCTCTTTGGAGGAGGTCAGCAAATTCCTTTATTGTACTTATATTTTGTACTCTTTGCGCATCCTGTATGCGTTGGTCAAAATGTTCTACTAAGGTTGCGATGATGTCTTCCTCCGGTGGTTGGGGAGTCATCGACTTCATTGTTAACACCCTGTCAATGAAGTATTCACTTCGAGTGAGTTTTCCTCCTAAACGATATTGTTCGAGTTCAAGTTTTTGCCTAATTCCTTTTTGAACATCCCTATTCCAAAACTTGGATAGGAATTCTTCGCAGAATTGCTGGAAATTTGTAGTATCGCCTTTTATTAATTGCCACCACCGAGCAGCACTACCCTCTAAACTGTTGTCGATTATGTCGAATAGACAGTCTCTGTTGTATCCGATCTGGTTGATTTGTCGACAAGTTAACCTCTCGTAGTATCTTGTTAATCTATCCAGATAATCATTTGGATTATTCTGTCTTCCGTTAAATTTAGGAAGTATCGGATTAGTTAAATTGTTGATTTCTTGACTATTACCTCCACAAGTTACGTTTATATGGGATGGTATGGCATTTTCGATATTTGATTTCGGTAGTTCAGCAATCATAGCTTTTACCTCATGGATCACATTATTTTTATTTTGTAACAATTGCTTCTCAATTGTGGCCTTCTGTAGGTCTAGGGACTCATTTAAACTCTGACTATTGATTGTGGAATCTAATCTACTTTCTAGGTTGTCTATTCTTTGGTTGTTCTCTGTCACAGCTTGTTCCATTTCAATTAATTTATCTGTAAATTGAGTTTCTACTATAGCTATCTGTATTGCCAAACATTCCTTTAAATTAGTAATTTCTTTCTGGACTATTTCAAAATTTTCCTTCAAATTGGATTCATTTTGAATCATTTTTAATTCTAGTTTTTCCTGATTTTGTTTAAATTTATGGTCGATGTTAATCTGTAGATTGTTAATTAACAGCGTCATTTGTTCTAATAACGTAGGGACATTTGGTTCTGTATCTTGGACACTACTAGCACTACTCTGCTCCATAACCTCTATTTGGTTAGGCCTAACATTTAGTTCAGTGTCATTGGCATCAATAGTCTCTCTAAAGGTTTTCAATTTCCCTTCCTTGGCTTTTCCGGTGGGATTAATTTTAGGCCTAAGGTTATATTTGCTACTTTCTTCTTGGTTAGCGTCCATTTTAAATTATTATTTTTGATTTTGGTATATGTTTTTGAGTTTAAATAGATAAATTACTAAATTGAAATTAGGCTAATCTTAATTCTAATACATATCTTATTCTAGGCTATTAAATTTGTTCAATCTTATAATTAAAATTGAATGAATCCTTATTTCTAAATTGTTGTCTTAAATTTAATTTCAATTTACTTATATAATATATTTACTTAACCTAAGTCATTCTGTTGAATTCTCAGTTTGTTCATGCCCTAATCGTTGCGGCGCCATTTATAACATAATTCTTTTCTTATATGTTATAAAATATTTTATCTTTATTATAAAATCCAAAATAGTGAAGTTACTTTATTAAAAATTTATTTGAAATATCTACAACTAGTCTTCAACTACTACTAAATAAGTTGACAATAATGCAGATAATTTCAGTTATAAAAATTCATTTGTTTATTCATTTAAATTATAAATATTTTCTTTTAATAAATTATTTCTTGTTAAACATTAATAATATTTGCTTTTGAGTTCTTTTAATAACACAACAAGGTTAAATTAAAGTCTTTAATTACAAAGTTAAATTATTCCAGGCTAGCTCTAGGTTTGGGTTCATTACATATATCTTTATCATAGAATTACAAAGTTCTTTTATAAATATTAGTAATTAATATTTATTATTTTCTCGGGGCAGGCACTCGACCAGACATGAACAAACTGTTTTTAACGCATTTTGTGAAGTTACAGTTAAGAAAAATTGAGATTTAGGATCGGTGTTCTTTTTTGAAATAGGCTTATGAATTGTAAAATTTGTTAAAGTTTATTTTCAATATTAAGAGTTTCTGGACTTTATTATGTTTAAATTTACAGAGGATACCACTCTCTGTGTGATTTAGCACTGAATTTACCACTGTTTATACTGTTTTAACATACTAAAACTTGACGGCATCACTTTTAAAATTACGAATAGAAATTTTCATCTTTGGGCTCTGAAGTCTTGGATTGGAATGAATTTTTGGCTTCGGTTTTTGAATTGAATTGTTGCCGCGGTTTTCAGCATGCACTGTTCTTCCGTTCCCTTGGTTACTCAAATAATATTCTTTCGCCTTGTACAATTTGATGTTCCTGACTTGAATAAATTATAATTTTGATATTACTTTATGTCTTTTTTGCCTTTGGTCTCGTGATAATATTTATTCATATTTACATTGCCGATTCTTAAATGAGTTTACTGATTTTATTGTTAATTGTATAATTTCCCGTTCCAACAGAATGACGTACTTATATCTATGACTCAAGTAGTCCTAGTTCTAATTCTAATTATATAACATTTGGGTCTTACGGTTACTATTTATGTTCTTAAATTTACTTTAAGGATTATTTTACTATTCTAACAGATATTGTGACTTATTATTTATTTTTATTTGATTTTATTAATTTCGATTGTGATAGTCGTTTCTTTGATCTAGTTGTACTAACAAAAACATGGCGTTCATAGGGAATGCGTTTTACCTTCATATATTGTATATGCTATCTTCTGATGATTAAAATAAAAAAATAGTTGTTTACTGAGGCTATATATATATATATGTGTAGTGCTTATATTAATTTATGGTGTAGTGTTTGTGATAGTATTATGGAATTGGTTTCAATGTGTTTGTTTAGATGTGAGGTTATAGGTTTTCATGTTACAAGGCTCTGTCTAGGCTTTATTCTATATTTGAGAATTATATTTGATAATATCCATTTCTATATGGATTTGGGTGAATTCTTGGGGTGTGAATTGGTTTTGACATAGTTAATTTAGTTATTGATGATGTTTTTCCTTGTGTATTACTTTCGTAAATTGTTTAGGCCTATCAGCTGATATTTTAGTGTCGGTTTCTTGGTTGGCTTTGTGGGTCATTGAACTTTGCTTTGTTTTGGTGTCGTTTATTTTAGGCTAACTTTTTATGATGGAATTTGTGACGTTATAATTATTGAAATGTCAGGTTCTGGATTAAAAAAAAATTATATTAAGTTGAAAATGTTTTTCTTGTTTTTATATATTTTTAATATGCATCATGATCTCTAAGGTTGTAATTTTCATTGAATTTTAAAATATATTATTTTATTTTATTTTATCAGCTAATGGTGTTGATTTGCAGAAAAATATTAAGTAAAGTCATTTCGTTGAAAACAATATCTAAATATTATAACTTTATCTACTCAATCTTTCATACAAAATGTCTTCCGATTGCATATATAGTTAAAACCTATAAATAATAATTGAAATCTGTTATTACATCAAAATTATACAATTAAAATGAAAGGGAAAAAATGAACAAAATTCAAATGTTCTAAATGCATAAATAAGTAGATCCAAAAGAGAAATTCCTGGATTTATCTAAGTACAGATCTACATAGATTTATTCAACTTAGAGTAAATTTAATAAATATATATATATATATATATATTTGATAATTACTTTTCAAGTCTTCGAGGGTAAGGGACGGATGGATGGCCACACGAAGTGACGACATTGCTGAAGGTAGCTGCCCTGCGATGCATCCTTTCGGCCCAACTGGTCATCCTACGCCCCCCACACAGGCTTACCAATTAGCCTGAAAAAAGAACAATACATTTTGAATTATTTAATAAAAAATCTGACATAAATAAAAAGTTGTTAATTACTATATTTAATACAGATATTTCTTTAAAAAAATTTAATTTTTTTATTTTAGTTGTCCACAAAGAATTCAGCCTAAAATAAATGGTCCAAAATTGTTACAAACATTTTCTCACTCAACAAATAAAAAAACAAAACAAATAAAACTTAACCTAAAACTAACAGTTAGACAAAATTATCATTTCGGAAGTGAAAATGAAAGTCCTCATATCGACATTTTAATGACAGTAGGGTTCATTTTTTTTTTTTTTTTACCAATTATTCCTGAACCGTAATATTAGTTTATTTGTGATTTTGCACACCGGTATAGGTTATTAATCTTCATGTATCGACAAAATTTGAACGTAATTGGTAGAGTCGATTTTGAGAAATGTATATTTTATAACACCCCATGGCCATTTTTTTGGTTTTTAATTTTCCATGTATTTTGGTTCATGTAATTTTGGAGATGGTGACCAATACTTTTTGTTTCCGTCCTTAGAGGCTACACTTGAGCCAAATTTTAATAAAAAAATTATTGGAACTGATATTGTGTTAAATAATAATTTTTTTCTTTATGACAGCAATCCACAAATTACTTGTTATATGGTTCAAATATGTCCACTGTACACATGACAGACAGATGTCATTAAATAAACAACTTTCTTGAACTCAAGGGACTTCAAAAACGAATACTTCTACAAAAAACTCATAACAAATATAACAAATATCTTAGAGAGTAGGGGTTTGTACCAATACACAGAATTGAAATCTAAAAATTTTAATCTAATTTGTTATAAATTGAATAACATACGAGATATGAACAAAAAACTATTTAAAATGGCTAGCATTTTGACATTTTCAATTCAATTCTTCTGAATTTCAATAGAGTTCTATATGAGTACACTATAGTACTCTATACCAAATTTCATGTTCCTATTTTATTTTTTGTGGCTGCTATTGTGCTAATGGACTGACGACAACAACAACAACTGAAAATTTCTTCGGTTTTCTGAAGTCATGAAATGTGAAAAACAATCAAAAAATAGAGGTCAATATTTTGGACGATTACCAAACTTAAACTATACTTCATTTACTGGGTAAGAAAAGAACATAAAATAAAAACTTCTAGCACTTGAATACTCCAGTGTCTGAAGAGAATAACAAGTGGTCAAAAAAGCATTCCTGAAGTAGCTTACACGAATTTGTATCCCAAATACAAGCAAAGTAACTTCATGATGAATTTCTCTGTTTGTGCTTGGAATAAAAATTCATACCACCTAGCTCTGGGATGGTGTTTATCTAACCAATCTACAGGATGTGACGAACCTTTATGTCCCATGTACAGGATGTTCATTAAATCAAAAAAACAAAGCTGAATATTATTTGCTTCCATTTTAATCAAGTAAATACCTGATTAATGAGAAATAAAATTAAACAAAAATAGTCTTTTCACTCTTCAAATAAATATTTCCGACGTGAATTAAATGATTAATCCAACAACATTTTTTATTGTCTTGTAGAGTTTAGAGAAAGTTATGTGATGAATCAACAAATCGAAGTCCAGTTTATTGTGGATATATCAGTTTTGAGGAAAAAAGTTGTGTTTGAATTGTCTGTCTGTCTATTATCTGTCTTAGCAGTACTCTATAGCAAAAACGTGTGTGGACAGATTTTAATAAAATTTAATATGTGGATATATTTTGGCCATTTTTTGATGTTAACTTAAAATTATAGGGGTATTTGTGATCAGAAAATAACACAAAAGTTATGATTTTTCTCAAAATCGGCTTTAACAGTTTTGATTAAATTTTTAACCTCTAAGGACCCATACAAATTGTATGGGAAAATATTATAGTTCAGGAATAATTAGGGATTATTATAAAACCGTCATTAAAAGCTAGATTAAAATCAAATACAATTTACGATCAGGACAAGTTTACGACACAAATGAATCAAATTTATGTCTTATTTAAATATTTTACATAGAATTTGATTTGTTGCACTGAAATTGGTTTTATGGGGGAGCACTTATTGCGGTTTAAATTGAAACAATTTGTCAAAAAAATGCTACTTTGGAGTGAGTTGAAATTCTTCATTTTCATGACAATTATTACATTGCTATAAAATCTGTATCATAAAGAAACTATAAGCTCAGGATCTGCAATGTTGTGACTTACAGCAAATCCATTTTTTAGACAGGTTGGGGCATATTCTAGAACACCAAACCGGTGGTACGTGGAAGGTGATCAATTGGTATATGAAAGGGTCCAGAGAAATTAATATAAATTAAGTGCAGACAATTACTAGAAAAATAATTGGATTAAGACGGTATCCGCCATATTGGATTTGTAGTGTCACATAAGAAAAATGTTAAAGTGTTTCCCCACATATATTTGTTGCGCATCAGTGCCTATATGTATAAGTAAGTCAATTTTAGCTATTGTATCCCCATTTACAGAAGAAAAAGTGGTGCCGAAAAACGTGGAAAATAAAGAATTTTTCATTGACATTATACTAGGGACAGTTATGTGAAGGAAGTATTGCGTTATTTTGAATGATAACTAAAATAAGTAATTTCTGATTCCTTTTGTGTCTACTTACTTTTGTGAAAACAATTTCTAAACTTGTTTATATTAAAAACAAATATGAATATAAAATGTGTATCGAAAATGATGTAAGGTTTAAAACAATAAAAAATGAACCAGATTGATACCCTTGTTAAATAAAAGTATTACATTAAAATTAATTTTGTTTCATAAATTTAGTGTATCTCATAAATGTATCATCAGTTAGTAGTAAGTTTTAGGTGTCAATAAAATTTAAATTGATTTTGTAGCCATTTAATGTTTTATTTAAAAAATCTCTCCTTAAGGATTTGTGAAGGTGGTACATGGATATGAAAATGTTGGGAATCCCTTCCTGATGTGCTTCATAGGGACTAAACAAATTTCAATCAAATCTACTAAAAAAAAAAAAGAAAAAAAGAATAATTATTGAGAACAAAAATAAGGTGGGGGGGGGGGAATTTAACTTGATTTTTGGGGAATAGTAATTTTGTAAAAGTAAGTCATTTTACGTTTAAAAAGATTTCTGTTATGAAACTTGTACAGTATTTATGAACAGTATTGTACAGCTGCATGAACAGTATTTATATTTCAGAACATTTAATAAAATAATTAACACTATTTTAAAGATTACATATTTTAGTCGTTACTAACATTAAAAACAAAATGAACAGCCCTTGTGGTCGTTGATTGACAACAGGATGAGTTATAAATGTCCAACATTGATATAGTATTGTTTATATTTGTAGACTTAGGTGCTTTATAGGTTTGGAATGTGATACAACAGAAAGCCAAGTATATAAATATGTTACTTCCTATCTGAACAATAGAGTCACATTACATATGCGAGTCAAGTCATGTACACTAAGTAGGTTATACTTTCCTATTCCTAAAGGTTTGACATCTCTCTGGCTTCACCACATGCATCTAGAACGGTACTAGAACAATTAATTAAGTCTTATGCAAACAATTTATATTTTACTTTCTCACAGTATATAGGTAAAGTTGTGTAATGGGCCAAAAAATTGATATAAAGTGTTTTGCGGCTCTATTTTGAGTTCCCTCTGAACAAAAAAAGTAGTTTTTCTAATGATGTTGTAAATGAGTACTCTACAGACCCAATGTGTAGCCTGATTTTAATACTAGTTTCAGTAGTATCAGTAAAAAATCACCTATAGGACCGATTAAAATGCACAACTTCTCAAAATCGACTTGATTGATTAAGAGAAAAGTGAAGGTTAATGACCCAAACCCGTGTTTATAGCACAAGTGAAGCAAGTTTTGGCCCTTATTTAAATATTTAAGCGGCCCATGATTCATTTTCACTTTTTGATTGACAGCTATTGAAAAACATTTATTTGTGCAATGTTTTTCCATTGTTTATATTTTAAAAGTTTTCCTCTTCTCTATTAAATGTTTACTTGAAAAAAAAAAAGTTATAAATATTTTTAATGTGTTATCAGTTTAATGGTGGTCAATAACACGATAAATTAAACAATAGAAAGTAAGCCTACTCAATGATAAAAACTTGGAACACTAAAATATTTTATTTTATTGATAGAGAGTGGAACCCCCCCCTCATTATTTCCTCTGTCCTTACTAATAACCAATGTCAATCTAAATCAGTTCAAAAATTCGATAAAGAACTCAAGTGCCCATATTATCTTGTTAAGATTTTAGATACAGCATTTAAAACTTCAATAAAAAAAGCACAGCTTTTCATCTTAAATCTTGGAAGATGTGGATGTCCTGGTGTATCATCTCTACTAGTTATCTAAGAGTTTTGGCCTGGTGTGTAGAATTTTATTGCTTAAATCGATTCTATATTTTAGAGACATTTAAAAATTACACACAAAATGTGTCCCTAGTTGGAGGAGAGTATAATTTCATATTAACAATTTTAAAGTTAGAAAATTATACCTTTTTTTAGTTTTAAAAATTATATCTGTTTTTAAGATAAAATTAATCGTGAACAAATTTGAATATAATTTTTTTCTCTTGTTGTTTAAAGGTGAAAAACCTTTCGATCATCATCGGCTTATATAAAAAAAGAAAAAAAAGAGCATAAAGTAAAGACTCCTACCACTTGAATACTCTAATAGTATCAGGGTCAGAAGAAAACAAGTGTTAGTCAGAGAGATCTGATAGGAAAAATGAAAGAGAGGGATCTAATCCAAGACTACACGAATAAAGGTGTAGATCCAGCTAGGGTCCTCTTGTTCACCACACCCACACGCACTATGAGTGAGGCCCTGAGGGTTGTATATAATTAAATTTAAAAGATAATGAGATGAATTTGTAGTTAATTTGTTTATTCAGTGTGATGTTATATTAACCTCAAAGTTAACACATAAAACAATAATTCAGATTAACACATTAACTACAATTAAAGAAATTATGGATGAATTTTAATGAAATTTTAGGTAAAGATGCTATTTATGAAGATTTATAACTATGTCTAATTTTTATTCAAAATATTTTAAACAAAACCTAAAATAACATTTTTTTAAAAATATGATGCCTTTTAAAATAGCTTGAATTTTCTCTTAAAGTGTAGCTTTTTAAAAGTACTTTGTAATACAAGAGAAAAGTACAAGAATCTACTTAGCGTGTTGTGTACCATAGCATGAGGCTTAGCAGCTGGAGTGGAGGGATGCGTACCTTGAAGATGAAACACCTGTATACTGGATTATTTCTACCATATCGTAGGGAAAAAAAAAAGTTCTCTGTCATTCAAATTATTTTAATATGGAATGAAGTAAGCAGAATAAATTGTAGCCCAATTCACGGATTAGTTTAAAAATAAATGTTTAAAAATGCAATAATAATGTATCTGAATTATCAAATGAAATAAGAGATATTTTTATGAATGAACTGTTGCTCATTTCTAGAGATCTAGAGAACCATCCAATGATAGTAAACCATAACTAAAATATTATATAACTCATAAAATGTTATACAGTCTGTTCACTAAAGATTATAATTTCAGAGGCTTCTTCCGTATTAAGCCTTACACAAATTCAATGCAGTATAACAAATGAAGTATCTCATTATTTTTATGTTACAGTAGCCTGCATCTATGCTTCACTCCAAATCTATTTATCTCCTCTATGAACTTGTTCATAATAAAGATCTCGAAGAAGAACATCATTGCGGATATATATCATGGTGTATTTACAATATTCTGGAAAAGCTTATCCTGGTTTGTCTTTTTTTAGCAAAATCCACAATTGTATTTCATAAGTCCAAGTAGGTTTTAATATTTGTTTATAAATACACAGTTTATCGTGGAGATCTAGTTGAGAGTTTCTTAAAGTGACCAATTCATATGTATGATTTCATGTTCTGTTCAATTTTCTTTTTCTTAACATTGTAGTAAATCTCTACCAGGTGCGTAGAGTCGAAGTCTGGCAATTGAAGTGATCAGACGTTTTTTGTCTGTAGAGAGACTCATCAGAATGTAGTGCTAAAGTATAAAAAATCGTCTTAATCGAGAAATGTGTCATCATAGACATGTATTAGTGAGCGATGATTGCTTGTGAATAAACTTTTTAAACAAAAAGACCGAGAAACGCATTTTTTGAGTAAAGTGATGCAAAACTTTGCATGTGGTTGTCGAAAATGAACAATGAACTTTAGAGACAGACATAACTTTTTATGTAAATGTAGAACAATGTACTTTGTGCCAAAAGACGTTTAAAAAGGAATTCTCGACGGGTGTGACCGAAATAATGTCAGCAAATCTCTCACCACGTGCGAATAATGGCGGAGTACCATTACAAAAGCCGACATCTCAGCGGTCAGCATGACTGGATGAATTTTCAACCAAGGACTGGAAACCGGTGTTAAAGAACACTAAAAAATCAAGTATTGTTAAACCATTTAAGATAACTATTTGTTCTATGTATTAGCGTAAGATTTTATAAATTTGACAATTTCTTAAATCATTATTTCATTGTTTTAAAATCAAAGATGTCTCATGAATTCAATAATTTAGTTAGATAAAGTAAATTCAATATGAAGAAATGCAGATAATACTAAACTGTTTGTTTCACTAAATAATTTTCTGAAGTTGCAACTTAAAGCTTAAAGTAAATTCAAGATTTTTTTATTTAAATTTTAAACCTTCTTAAAAGGGAAATATAACAATTTTAAGTAGGATGTATAACTTATAATTTTATATTTGAATTATTCATGTATATATGATCCTGTTTAATAAATCTATGTTAATATTTCAGCCAAAGTGTTTTCATTACATACCAGATTTCACTGTAAGTACACTTTTAAAAGAACTACACCCTGAGATTTAAATAATTAAATTCATTTTTTTTTCTAAATTGATGTTAACACATCTGGTGCCCTAAACTGCTGTGCAATTATTAATTAAATTAAACTTTAAATTCATTTTTATTTTGTAACAAAGAAAAATAAGAACTCTTCAAGTTCAAATAATTTCTTCTTTTTAAAATAGCTTCATTTGTCTTAACTAGTCGTTTTTAGAATTATTACAACATGCTCTTTTTCCAATGAAGTTTGACATCTAGTAATGCCCAGATATTTAGCTGTAAGTCTCATATAAAAAAAAAAAAAAAAAAAAAAAAAAAAAAAAAAAAAAGCATCATAATAATCTATCTCTTTTGCATCAAAAAGTACATTTTAATAAGCTACAATTTAAACAAAAATTAAAGTCTGTACGACCTTTAGGGTTAATTCTACAAGGCATCAAACTTTTTACAAAAATGTATTTTTCACGTTATATTTCAAATATTTTCTCTAGCAATTTAGCACGGTTGTCAATCCTCGTAAGAAGTATTTTTCCTAAAGTTTCATTAAAATACATCAATAATTTCTTAACTTATAGTTAATTGTTTAAAACAGGTATGTGTAAACTTTGAGGTTATGTAATATTCACTAAATAGATCAATCAACTTTGAACACATTCTATTTTACTTGTAATTTAATAATGGACAAAATTGTTCATAACTAAGAAATCTCCGTTGTAGAAATGGAGATATTATTTTAAAAAAAAGTAATAAAATATCCCATTTTGAAAATTAAATTGGTCAAACAAAATTATGTTCACATCCAAATCGGGACGAATAATTTGTGTGATTAAAATGTCTCTAAGAACACATTTAAGCAATAAAATTGTGTTTTATATTTTATTTTACTCAACTATATGTTTAAAACGATTCATGTTATTAGAAAGTCTTTTTTAAAATGCTAAACAATTCAGTAAAAGCAACCAACATTTCTATACCTATTATTACTAGAAGTTTCAAAAGTCAGAAAAGGCGAAGAAACAACAGAGCCAAAATAAGCTGAATCCTGACACTTACTAATCCAATTTTAAAAATCTAACATTTTTTCCAATGTGGAAATATAAACCGTGTTTTCCCTGTTGGTATTTTCTGTAAAACCTGTTTAATTTCCCTATATACTTTATACACACTCATTATACCTAAGAAATTTACATTTTAAATGAGTAATTTCACCTTTTTACTTCTGTATCAACACAATGAAAAACTCACAAATTATAAAAAAACAATATCTTTTTAAGGTATTAAAACTTGTTACTGCTTGACGTCTTGAATAAATATTTTACGTTAAGTTTTATGATTTTTACTTTCTTACATATATACTTTCTTATAGAGAGAAAGTTATGTAATGAGTCAAAATATTGAAGTTGAGTTTTTGCTGAAATATGCGATTTGAGGACCTTTGAGTAAAAAAAAAAGCTATGTCTGTCTAACATAATCCCCCAGACACTACAGCCCAAACATGTGAAATGAATTTAATACAATTTAGTATGATATTTTGAATGATATTTATAATTTGATTAAGGGATTGAGTTTGAACTTATCATAGGTAGTTTTTACTTAATTAATTTGAAAATCATGTGTAGGTGACATCAACTATGTTTATAGAAGAAACAGTATGTATAGATTAGACAGACATTTATCAAAAGCTTGAAACCAATGCCGCTCACTGATTGTCTGCTAATTACTCATTATATACAATCCTACTATCAACATTTGACATAAATTTTGTAGCAACTTCAAGGACAGTCCGATAATTACAATGTTAGTTTCAAAAAGTGTAATAATTTTACAAATAACCATTTATAAACATGACAAAAGATATATAGTAGCACAGACATAATTTGAATCTTGGGGTAGGGAATTACATTAATACAGTAAATCCTTAATTTATGATCCTACTACATTTATAAATCAAAAATATAGCAGAATAATTCTTGTATTATCATAATTTTAGTTAATAAACCTTAGTGAATACACCTCAAAGTTAATAATAATAAAATCGAAAAAGTCAAGTACTTCAAGAACTTAAGAGAATTAATCAGTTGGAACAAAAAAAAAAATAATAATAATAATAAAAAAAATTTTGAGGATAAAACCCAAAAATGGAACTCACTTTTCAACTGACTTGATGGGTTGATTTGGCCTTTTAAACCAGCCCTAGCACTGCGACTGATAGCATATTTTGCAACTAAAGCCTTCTCATTCTAGCTTAGTAGATTTGTTTCACTTAAGAGTTTAAGTAATTACCTAACGAGCTCGTGGAACCCAAAAACCTTTCACCTCTTATTTGTCAGGGCTACATAATTTTCAATTATGTGGTCTGCAGTCTACCCACCCTTCCTGCACAGTTACACACAGTTTCACCATGATAAGCTCCTATACTGTGGAAGTACACACTCAGATCACAGTGTCCCGTAACTTGTCTGAGTTGTCCCCTACCTCCGGTCATTATTGTCCTTTCAGGACTACCTGAAGAGATGTTCTTAAGTAATGATTTACATGGGAGTCCCTTTTAAGGCTTCCCCATATTTACTGGTGTTTTTCATCTGACTTAGGACACATATAACAAAAAAAATCTCTTTCGGAATTCAAAACTGAAACACAATAAAACAGTGATTTGGCCAGAAGCCCTCTACACATCCAAAACTGAAACCTTAACAAACAAAGGATTCATTGAAAATTTAGAAAAGATAGAAAGAAAAATCATTTGAAAAATTCTTGGTCTAAACTTCCAGAGTAATGAAAGAAAGTTAATCTTGAAAAAAGCAATGTACCTACAAGAAAATAGAAAAATTATCCGACCCATACGAAAAGGAGAATAAGTTTCTACTACCACATTAAAAGAATGAATGCAAACCTATATACTAAACAGATTTTAGACTTTTCATGAACAGAAAAATAAAAACAAACACAATATAGAAGATATAAAAGAACTAAAAATCCAAGAACAAAGTATCCTAGACATTCATTGCGAAGCATTCTGAAAAATGATAAACTAAGATATCAAGAGAAAGTACCAACAAAGTCTTAAAGATGTCTGAAGACAGAAAATTGTATTTATATGAAAGAATATTGGATAGAGAAGAGGAAAGATAGACACACAAAGAAATAACTTGTTTTAATATATCACTAAGAGGATGAATTTGAAAAAGAAAAAAACACATTTCCAAAGCAATATTCAACATTACAACTAACAGGAAGAAATGAGGTTTTCAACCATTTGGCATTTTGTATGTCTATTACGTAATTACGACCAAACATATGTACAAATCATTAGGAAATTCAAGAATAATGTTCTTTAAACACAGATTGCTGTATGTACAAGGTTTATCAAATTTTCTTTTCCATTTTAAAATAGTACCCTCTCCAAACAGTACATTCAAGTATGGATATTTGATGCTCCTACCAGGAATACAGCATTTAACTTTAATTATTTCTCTCTGTGAGAAATGTCCCTGTGTACAGTAGCTGTACTATTATTTACTGTCACATCAAACACTAGGATACTCCATGCATAGGATAATGTTTGTTACAATATTAGGTTTACAAGGATTAGTTGCAGAATATATTAAAATTCACAAGGAGCGAGATGTACTATTGCCAATATGTCCCAAACTTTACTTTACTTTGGTTGTGATTCTTTACAATTAACTAAAATTTGAAAATATGAATATTTCCGCAAAAAACTTGACATAAATTTGTTAACACATCATATAACTTTTGCTATTCTATGTAAATGTAAGAAAGTAATTTAAATAAAATTGTTCAAAAGACAAAGAATAATTATTTCGAGTATAAATTATGAAATATATTCAAACAGTCATACAAAAGAAATGTGAAATCACAACTACATAACTATCTAAGCCATTTCTTGAAAGGGAAAATATCTAATGACATGTTGGATTAATATTATGAAATAATTTTGTTTAAGTAAAGTACATTTAGTAAATATAAAAGTTTTTAAACAGTAATTTCTCGGAAATTAGTTTATTCCAAATAATAATTAACGATATGACTAAGAACATCAATAATTGAAACAAATGTGACTACTTACACAAGAGCCATGTGTGCATGACAATGATCAGGAGTAAAGTGTAAGGTTACTGTAATGTGTAATGTCAGGTGATACATAAGGTGTGTCATCAGGTGTACATGTTATTTACTACAGTTTGATTAAATAACTGTGTGTACATTGAACAGGCCCCACACTCCATTTTTCTACTGGAAGGATCAAATCTTTTACCAATTATAGAAAATGAAAAAATCGAAATAAAAACACTTAGAAATCAAGATTAATCATTTTTTAAATGCTGTTATACAAATATTATTATTATTATTTATATACATTGTTGCAGTGTGATAAGTGTTAGAAAACACTGTTTTTGTCAACTTTTATCTAACGCATGTCTTTAGATTACTGTTGTTGTAAATAATTAAAAAAAAAAAAAAATTCCTGTACAGGAATAAAAGACATTTAGATTTGTGTAATGTGATGAAATTTTGGTGCTATAGCTTCTTTACTGAATTATATAGCTTTTGACGTTATTATGTGTGTGTAACATTTAAACAATTTTGATCAGGTTACAATGAAAAATTTTTTTTGCGTATATAGTAAATAATTGTTACAAATTAAATCTACATTTAAAACATATTATAATGTTATGAATTCATGCACGTATAAGTAGAGCAAATATGGCAAATATTTTTACACTATACCATATCAGCTTTTGCTGTTTAGTGTTGTTTTATAAATGAATGTGATAACGAATGTATAAAGTGCTCTATTTCTAAGTAAACAAGGAAAAAAATATCTCTGTAGTGAACCTGATTGATTCGTTCAATCAGTTTTGTCAGCAATTTTATAAATTCAAGACCTATAAGTTTCATTTAATAATTTACAAATTTAAAGATTATAAATTACCAAGGATACTCTACTTGTTGTTATCCAATTAATTATATTAACAAACTTCTCAAGTAACCAACTTTGTACACCAAATATTTTGTTTACTTATATATTTCTTCCATCTAACAATACTTGCTTCCTAAATGCATTTGTTAAATTATATCTCAACATTAAATATTAGTCAAATTATAGCATAAACTGTCAAACTATAAAGCTATAGTATAGCAGAATAATTCTTGTTCTCAACATGATCGACAACACGGATCAACGCATGGATAAAATCGGTCCACTAACAGATTATAACTAGGCTATACTATGCCGTGCTGTTTTACTCCTTAAATTAAATAAAAATTTATTAATTTATAAATGTTATTAAATAAGTTTTGCATGCCAATTTAATTTGAAATGATTATTTAATGTTTGCAGGTAAAGTATGTGTGTGACATGACCTTGATTGACATTGGGAATCATGGGCAAATCTTTCTACCCTTTGGACGATCTACAATGGAGGAATGGAGGAATATGAAGAAGCTTGAAGTGAGAATCGTTCTGTGAGATAGCTCTCTCCGCAATCCTAGTCCTGCACCACGATGAAGATGGGTTTCTTTCCCATTCCAGCATTTACTTTTTAATTAGTATTACAACTTTTACAATTGTGGAGTAGAATTCAGGAAGAAATAACGACAGGGTGTTCTCGGCAGCCGTAATATTACTTCACAAACTAGTTTGTGTTAAATTGGGAGTTTTCGGTTATTCGCCATAGAAGGTCTAAAATACCATGGATTAGGGTTAAGTATGTGACTAGAGTCATTTGGTAAAATATTTTTGTATGTTAGTTGAAGTATCATTGGTGTTAAATTATCAAAACTTATTGTCCGTGTGTTGGTTGGTTAGACATTGTTTATCGGATGTTTCAATAAATATAGATGATTTAAATATAGTGTTGAACAATTCATAGACCATTGAAAATTGTCATGTGGTCGGCTTAATAGTATTAGCTCTTGGCTTACATTAAAAAAACCATGCGCCTATTAAATTTCATGAGCAAAAAATTTTGTTCTGGGGTTAACCGAACAAAGTGGTTTAACATGGTTTGCCGAGCAGCGCTCATATGATTTTACCTACTGTATTTGGGGATTACAGAGCACTGCTCGAAAGTCTCTTAGCTAATAATCTGTATCGGATATATTTGGGACTATTTAAAAAATATATATATACGGGGTATACTTAATATGTATATCTCTGAGTGTACTTGGGATCAAAATTCACACAGCAAAGCTATGAAAAACTTTTGAACAAACAATTAAAGATTTGATTTAAATTATTAATTCAACAACAATTTTTTAATCCCCCACTATTTTTCCAGTTTACATAAATATTGGGCATATTATACAAGGGGATTTCAACTCTTTATATTGACCATCAATCTTACAGTACATCTGCAAAAATTTCTTTTTATATTATAATTAAAATATGAACTGTGTGAGTGAGTAGTGTGAGCTAGCTTTACTGTCTTTTAATATTTTTATTATGTAAATTGTTTTTTTTTAATGGTACCGGTATCTCCACTATAGACATACATACAGGAGTAACACTGTTTGAACGCATGCGTGTGCATGTATTCTGTACCACTCTTTCTGAATAAATTTGTTTATATAGTTTTAAAAAAAAAATTATAGGTAAGTTAGACTATTAATATTTGGACAGTGCTGTGTTATGTTGTTTTAAAAAGATTTTGATTATTATTTAGTTTTAGTACATTTTTGGTTTTTTATATTTTTAGTGTAGTGATAATTTGTACTTAACTTTTATTTTATATGGTTAAGTTGATTTTAGAAAGAAAGGTGGGAAATAATATTGTAAAGTGTAAAGGGAAATTTGTGGAGATATGGCTGTATTCAGTTGTATTGAATAAATTACTCCACTTAAATTTGTCATTATTTTATTTTAATTCCAAAATAAAATTGTATAGTAAATAAATGTTTCTTGGCCTTATTTAGTTGATTAGAATTCAAACTCATTATTCAGCTTTGTTTTAATGAACTCCTTGTAGGTGGGAACAAAGTTTCACCACACCCTGTAGATAGCTTAGATAATCATCTTTCCAAAGCTAAGTTGTGTGAATTTTTATCTCAAGTACAAGTAGAGTAATTACATCATGAAGTTAATAAATAACTTATTATAATTCTGTTTCTCTTTAAGATAAAAAAAAAAAAAAAAAAAAGTTTAATATTAGATGTATTTTTACAAGTCTACTATGAACAGGTAGTTCATATTACAGGTTCAGTCTACTACTACCTGAACATATTAAAATAATGATTTTTTCAAAGTTAAAATGAATAGTTTTGTTGTTTTTTAGTACATGTTTGTATAAAGGACTACAATTTTATCATACTATGTGAATACCTGTAGAAAAAAACCTTTCCAAAGTTGCATTAAAATAAATGACTCCTCAGCTGTGGATTAGAAGCTGAGATAACAAATACTGTATATTATACAATAATTTTGGCAAATCTTGTAAATATATATTTACGTGTGTGTGTGTGTGTGTGTGACTACTCATGGAATTTATTTCTTAAAATACTTTTATGAAATTTAGAAAACTTCATTAGAAAAAAAAAAATCAAATGGTAAATTAAAAAATATGTCAAATATTAGACTAAAATTGTGCTTTTAATAGTTGTCAAGATTTATTTTTGTTTTTGCCAATTATATCTGAACTGTAATAGTTTTTTTTAATTGCCATTTTGAACACTGATTTAGTCATTAATCTTCACATTTCACTAATTTTTTAACCAAATCGGTAAAGCCGATTTGAAAATTACCCCATGGCTTTTTTTTAGGCTAACCGTAAAACTGGTATTTTTAGTAGAGATTGTGACCAATATGTTTTACTTAGGTCCTTAGAGGCTAGGCTATACTTAATTACAATCCTTTAATAATATTATAGTTTTAGTCATGTGGTGGTCATCTGTTGCTTTTCTAATCTTTAAATCTTGTCTGTTCTATCAGTAGGCCTATCTAGTTAGTTATAAGTAAGTCTACGTTGTATTACTCAAGTTAGTGATTGTTTTCTTTTTTGACAATTCACCTATGAACCAATGCTAAACAATGTTAAGAATAAAGAATAAATGATGCTGTTAGATTACTGGAAGATTAAGACTCTCTTTTTTAGGTTCATTTATCAGGCGATGATGTCTGTAAGAGTTTTGGCTTTAAGGGGGGGGGGAAACTTGTAATTGACGATTTCTCTAGTGTAATTACATGATTTATCTACATACAATGCAATCTAAAACTTCATAAACTCATTTTTTGGAAAATCTCCTATCTGGCTAAAACAAGAATCAGAACAGAATGTAAATATAATAAAAGCATGTTATTTTTTATCTCTTCATTCATTACTAATCTATATTCTTTGCATGACACATAAGTATCTAAATGTTTGCTTGGTGTGTATAAGTCAGTACTTTTTTTACTAATGACTTAAGTAATTTATATGTGTATATGACAATGAATATGTATGTATTTAGTTATGAGATGAATGTAAATATATGTTTTACTTTGTTCTATTTTAAATTTGTATATTGTTTTTCATTTTCCTTTTGTTTGTAAAAAAATATTTATGACAAATAAATATTTATTCCTTTTGTAGAAACTTCATTATTTTAATTTATTTTACATACAACAACAATTTTCGGCTTTTACAAAATGACTAACAATGGACATAATGGAAAAAAAAGCCTATACACAAAGTTCATAAAAGTACCATTTGAGTTTTATTTTTACAGCGTGATTAACTATTGAATCTTTCATTCAAATGCAGCAACACAACAATTTATGTAGCCATAATTCTTTCTAAAAGAATAATACACTCTACTGAATATGAAAAGAAACATTTCTTTCTAATCACTTCAATCTCTCCCAACTTACACTTTCTTATTGCGAAAGTTAACAGAATGAATGTGTAAGATATGCCATTAATTATTCTTTAGTTAAACGAAGCCATGCTCTTAATATAAATTCCAACCAAACCTTGACATGAAACATCAACTTTTTTTATGTAGTTCACTCATCTTTCTAATTGTTGCATGACCTGTAGCCTATTAATGATGTCATTGTAGCATGTTGCTACAGAACTACCATACATAATTTATTAAGGTTCTAACATGGTATTGACCTATATGTAAGGGAAAGGCCTATTAACAAATTTAAGTGAAAATATAAGCTAATATCATAATGTATTTCTGATTTTCATAATACATAAACTAGACACTTATGACCTTAATTGATCAATTATTTACTTGCCAAAATATAACAATACAGATGTGCTAGTAAATTTTTAATTGTGGTAACAAAAAAAGTATTACCATCAACAAAATATAACACTAAGGGTTCAACATGTCACTAGTACTATTAACACTTTTTTTTAAAGTTACCGTTCAATATAAAAAGTGTGTTTTTGTTTGAAGTAGTCTATCTCTGGTTTTACGGGTTGACACGAGAAGAAAAAAAAGAAGAGAGCGGTTTTAAAAATACATAAAAGTATAAGGTATTTATATAATGAGATAGGTTTGAATGTTTAACCTAGATCCCAAAATATTATTTTGTTACAAATAATTATGACTTAAAATTGTATTTTTTCACGCATACAGTTATATATTATTGGTGTTTGGTTCAAAGTGGCATTGTTTATTGGTAAAAACAATTTGACCACTGTTCCATCAAATATCGATAATACAAGTATAAATTGTCTTTTTAAAAATTGATATTACATTGTGAAATAAGTTGTGTAAATAATTTTACTTCTATTAAAGAATAAAATTAAGATATAAATTTAATGGTATAATGATTTTTAATATATTTTTATTGATAATTTATAATAAAAGAATAAATATTAATTAAAAAAAATAATAACTAGTTGTATTTTTCTTGATATGCTAATAATGTTTTTTTAAAGAGTTGAGAGGCCAAAAGTAGCTTCTTTTCACCCTAATAAATTCTTTGGCCTTTGAGAGAAATGAACTCGTCTCTTATCGTTTAGCTAACAAAGCGTGTTAATCACTCTCTACAGACTCGAAGGCCTTACACCAGTAACGTATAATTAAATATAAATGTACATATGCATAAAACAATTAAAATAATTAGACAATGTTAAGTTATCATTATTTAAAAAAGCTGATGAGTGCTTCATCATGGTATTTACCCATCCCCAACATAACAAACAAATAACATAGATCCTCTAAATGTAATGGCCAAAAGTTGGTCTCTTGGCGCTTGTAGGAAATGTTAAATTGTATTGGTAGAGCAATAGGGTAAGTTTTTATATAAAAACAGTAATTACAAAACTTCTCCGAACCTCGAAACTAATTGTATATATATATCTATACTTTCTCAATATCAGCTAGGATCTAGCGGGCATCGTAGATGTGTATATCTGTATATATTAAAAAGTCTCCACTCACTTCGCTCGTGCCAGTGTCCTAGGTCTTTATAACTATATAAATACCACATTTTCTTGTCAGGGTTCAAAATTACATTTTTGACAATAACTTCGCTATTTGTCATTATAGAGATGTAAGTTGTTGTCATGCAGAATTGAAAACTGCAATATAAAACTTATTAGTGTGTTATAAGTTGAATAACACATGGGATGTGAATAGAAAACTATTAAAAATGGCTCCCATTTAACATTTTTCAAAAAGATTTTTCTATATTTCAAAAAGGTTCTACAGGATATAGCCTACAGGATTATCCTATAATCCCCTAAACCAACTTTAATGTTCCTATCTTAATTTTTGTGGGTGTTACTGTGCACAGAGAGAAGACAAAAACAATGATGATGGAGAGACGGTATGTCGAAAATTACTTTTTTGGTTTCATGAGCCATGACATGTGAAAATCAGTCAAAAATGGAGGTTGAATTTTTCACGATTACATAACCTACTCTATAGGTTACTGGGTAACTAAAAAAGAGAATAGAATAAAAAATATTTTTGATTAAAAACATTACAACTTAACTTATTTCTCATGCTTTTGTGTTAAAAAAATGTTGTTTTGTATTTCCTATTATCCCCAGTATAACAACAATAATATCTATGCCTCCAATAAACTTACTTATTATTTTTAATTTCTGATATAGTGAGTACTATATACTATTCACTATAGATATAGTAGAGCTACTATAGGATATAATCATGGTTTTTATTCCTATTGTAACATTTTACTTGCTTGATTTGGTATTTCTTTATGAGTTAGCCTACAATAGGAAATTACTACAACTTCTCTTATGATAAAATCTAAAACCATTATTATTTGCAAATTTTGAGTTAATCTTACAAAACTTCAAACACAGAGGGACAATTTTATCTTGGGGCATAAATGTATTAGTCATTGGACCATCAGCAACATCTCTTATTATTTTTACTTTGATATATATGCCATCAGGAAAGTTAACGAAACAAATCTTAGTTGTAAATGAATGACAACCATCAAATTTTGGTTTATCTTGATGACATAAATATATCTAATAGGAGATGAGATTAATGTAACAGAAAGAAATATAATTGTGCCGAAACCAAGATGTAGCAATTTAAGACAGGGTTAATATAGCTAAAAATTTATAAAAAAAGTCAAATTTGTTAAATACCTAGTGCTCTTGCTTCACAAGTGAAAGGTTCTGCATGTGGACTCAACAATTTACAGTGTTCACCCAGAATTAGGAGTAAATTGAAAATCTACAATTGGTAGCAAACTCTGGTTGAGAATGTTAGAACAAAATGTTGAAAATGGGAATTCAATGTGCTAACCCCACATTATCTAACTGAAAAGATGGTGAGACTTTTCAGAGCTGTTAAACTATAGAGAGAGTAGGATCAATATTGACAAGTAATAATCATATCTCTGAAGAAAGAACAGCAGGCAGGGGATTCATGTTATTATTCTGTTCAAAATTGTTTGTCATCTGAATTTTATTTAAGAACCTTGATATTTTTTCCTGTTTTGATAAAAAATATATGGTTATGAAATTTGTTCACTTACTCTGAAGGAGAAACATAAACTACGAGTCTGAAAATCAAATTTTAAGGTAGATATTTGGTCTCTAGACACGGAGATGGGGAAAGCTACATAACAAGAAAGTTCATAATTTATTCAGCTCTTCAAAGATGTCAAAGTTGTTACACTAGAAGATTGAGGTGGGCAGGTCATATGGGTAGAATGGAATATGGTAGAAATACCTTCAGTTTTTATAAAAAAAACCACCAAGAAAATAATCGCTAAGAAGATCTAGACATAGATAGAAAGATAGTATTAGGATGGATATGGTGGAAATAAATACTTGAATACAGTTGGTACAGGATAGGTACCAATGAGGAACTCATTTTTGTTTCGTTTAGGTTTTAAATTGTAAAAAAGTAAACTAAAATCAACTATATAAACTCTTCTTAATAATATAGACCAGCTTTTACTTTTGATTCAAAACAAAAACATCGCTTAAGTAAACATATCATTATTGCTGAGGTCAACTAATGATTATTAAAGAAAAAATGGGTTGGTTTTAAAAATATGCATCAAATGTAAAAAAAATTGTATTTAATATAAGACAGAAAAAGCTACTATAGCCTAAACTGATAATCAGGCAACTATAATGCTTTTCTTCCTTATGATTAATTTAAAATGTGCATTTTGTCTTTTCATTTCGAAGAAATAATAAATAAATTACAATTATTGGTAATTTAGAGCAAACTGGATATGTTTATTAAAAAACTGTTTATTACTGTCAATTACCACCAGCAATTTTTTTGGAATAGTTAATGAATAAATATTTTAAAAAGACCAATTAAGGTAATGTCTGTGAAACAATTACACTTAGAAGCCTCATTGTTTAGATTTGTATCAATATTTTCACACACTTTACCCACTATCTACATCTTCACAAATCACATGTATGTCATTCTGTTAGTTATTGGTGTAAAATTTGAATTGCAATTCTTTGTCAAGTATAGATATAAAAGTAGGGTGTTGGGAGTAAAGGACAGGTTATGTTCATTTAGGTTTTAACACAGTTCATAAGGCTGACACTGTTCTAGATATTACCTAAATGGACAGATATTTTTATTAACTTGTATTTAAATGGATATTATGAGGGTGAAACTCGTGTAAATCTTAGATACTCCCCTTAATCAAATAGCCTATTTATATCCATTTAAATTGTTTACAGTAGGCTTAACAGACTAGAAATAATATGATTATTATAAACATTTTGTCTATGTAACACAAATCTCTGAAAGCTCCTCAAATTTTATTATCAGTTGCTGGAGGCGTTACAGTATTTATAAGTAATTAATATACTAATTAATGGACTACCTAGCTCAGTACACTAATACAATTAAAACCTCTCCAAATAATGAGCCTGTTGCAGTTATGATACGATAACGCTCTTTGCTAACACTTACCTCACGATGTTTCATTTGTACTTCTGTCAGAACTGTTTCCAAATATCAATTCCATATAAGCAATTCAAAATCTAATATTAAATTTAATAAATGTCTACTGGATAAAAACATTATGATTATAACCACACCTTCCACTCCGCCTTTCAAAAAATCAATATGGCTTCTTTTTGACGTTTCGGCAAGAGCAGTTTGATTAAAACTTCGAATGAACAGCTGATAATTCTATTTTTTTAGTAAATCATTGAAGAAAAAACAATAAATTACAATAATGGCTAGTACTTCCTCTCTAACCATATATAAAATAAAATAAACATTTTTTAGTGAGCAGTTTGAATAATTAGTATTTCCTTATTATTTATATAAAGAACTAAACACAAACAAGTCTTTTTAACAAAATTATAATCAAATAACATAGAGTTTTGAAAGTCTAATAATATCATAAATATTCAATAATATATTTTACATTAAGCTTTTTATTATACTCGTAATCCTTGTCTACCGACAAATCATATTATCATAAAAGCATTGATACTTCAAAAACATGATGACTAGACTCCCGCCAAAGAAAGTACTACAATTTGCTGAAATTGCGCTAAAATTAGCAGAAGGGTTTAATGAACTTGTAAAATGCGCACAAAAACCTCGGGAGATTTTAATGTATTTGTGACTTCTCATGTGAAATTTGTTCAGTAGGAAGATCATCATTAATAGTATTCTTTTAATAGTATTGTTTGCTTCAAGTTGCATTACTTCTATCATGGGAAAGCATGGAGTTGACGCCCATTGAAATAGTGTGGCATGAAAGGTACCTATTTTGTAAGGGTTTAATGGGGTTAAAGTTCATTTAAGAGGTGGGAAAGTGGTCGGAAAGTGTGAATCATTTGTGTTATACCTTTTAAATAAGTTAGTCAGTTTATTATAGAATATGGAGACATTAAGAAATACTTATTATTTATCCCCACCTAAAAGAAAAATTCTTGGAGATAAAAATACTGGAGGAGATTCTCCAATATCTCCAACAGCCAATTTAAAATTGCTCACAAAAGTTGCTAGTCAGTTTGATTCCTTAGAAAATAGAAGTTTAATATTTAATAATACTGACAGTGCTTGGAGTAATGTTAACAGGACAGTAGAAACACCACCAGCTCCAAAGACCTCTGGATTATCATTTATTAGTGGAATTCATCAGGATGTTGCCTTGCAAGTAAAATACACAAGAAAGTTTAAGTCTTTAGGATTTCTTTGTGATAAGTAAGTATAATGGTATGGTAGGGGATATATAATTTATTGTAAGACTAGGACTAGTTATTTGTAATGTATATTATTGAAAACAGGAATTTTCCGATGGTAGATGGGTTTTCCTGTTGTATGCTTAAACGTCTTAGTTGTATAAATAGTCTTAGTTGAATATTTACTCATAGGTAACTCAATTATTATATTATCACTTATGTTTGGTATAGGCCTGATTTAGAAATGAATATAAATAAAGCTTTCAGTATTATGTCAATTGGTAATTTGTTGCCAGAAACCTATATTGCGGGTTAACTGACTTTAAAATACTGCATAAAAACTGCAGCTCATATAACAGTCATGTCAATGTTGTAGACGCACATCATTTTGGATATGTAGAAGAAAAAATATCAAGGGTACATTATTAAAATATATTGAGGAACATAGTGAAACCGGTAATTGTGGAGTGTACATGTAATAAAGTTTTTATATGAAGAATTATGATAAATCCTTAACTATTTACCTTGTATTTAAATAATCAGATCATATTTGTTTATGAAAGACATTTTTCAAGCCACTAAATTAATTTTTCACTTTCAATAACACATTGAAAACAAGGGAATCCAGCTGTTGTTAGGTTAAATACAGCTCTGATAACAAAAGCCTGCGTTAATTTTATGACAATGTTCGTCAAGTGTCACCGCTCAATGTTTATTATTAATACATAATATAAATATTATTATATGTTCTTATTACTAATGAATATCAATATTTTTCATCAGCAAATTCCTGATCATGTGAGTTCCTATAATAGAATTAGATCATAATGTTGCGACCTAGGTCTTGGCAATATATTGACTTAACCAGACCTAGTAAATTAACTGAAGGTATGGTCTTCCCATAAGTTATATAGAAGTTATATATATGATGACATTCCCAGACTTGTGGTTCCTTTACTAGGTCTGGTTAGGTAAACTATATATCAAGCGATGAGACATTCAACAAGCGATCACACATCCACTAACTTGACTAATGTAGGCAGTCTTAACCTAAGCTGCACTTTGTACTTTTATATTTTTTATTTTCTACCAAACTAATGTATTTTGTTACTTGAAAAGTGTCTTTCGTAAACAAATATGATCTGATTGTTTAAATAGAAGGTAAATAGTTAACGATTTCATAATTTTACATAACAAAATTTTGTTACATCTACACTCCACAATTATCGTGAAATCAGTTTTTATGATCCATGAGACCAGTGAGTTTATCTTATGATCCAGTTTTGAAACTAAATATTGCTAGGAAAACATTTCATTGATTGCAGCGGATAGAATATGCAACATTGTTCAACAGATAATTATGGAGTGTTCATGCTGGTGGAATTTAGTAGTGAAAATGCATGAAATCTTTTACTAACTAGGCCTACCTTAATTTGAAAGGCGTTGATCATACTTGATGTTGGCAGTACCTACCAAAATACACGAGTCTAGTAGAAAATGAGAAATTTGAAGGTGTAAAATTCAGCTCAGATTACAATGTGCATGGTTTTCATAGATGTCGAATCTCTTTTCTTATTTTGAAAAAAGCTATAGGCTTATTAACACATTCTGGGTGTTTAGTTATGTGTCTTTCTAGCTTAGAAGGCTTCTGCTTTGATTTGCCAATGTTTCAAAGCAAATTACACATTGAGGTAATGGTTCTTCCTCTGTGCCTACAAATGTAAACCCATATTTTATATAATCTGTACTATATTTCCTGAAGAAAGTTTTTGGTTTCTTTGCATTCACCTGTACTTTACCCTTTTCAGAATTTATTAGGTTAGTATTTGATAGGCCAGGATCACCTTCATCAATAGTTACTTTAGAAATTGTCCTCTTACCAAAAGATTCTGTTTTCAACCATTTGTTCATCTTAAAACTTTACTAAACCACAAAGCGAAAATTCAATCCCAAACATCAACACGTTGTACAACTAGCTGCACCAAATATGTAACAGTAACTCACTGCATGATGTCACAGTAAGACTGAATAACTGAGGTAAGTAAATGGCGTGACCTTCGACAGTGTGGCGGAAGAACGGGATGGGGAGCGGTGTTGCCGGGGGGGGGGTGGATCTGGGATGTAGTGGTTCTTGTGTCTGCCCCACATGCCAGAAAAATCAAGAAAACAATCAAAACACAATTCGATTTGTTTTGATTTTTCTTATCTTTTCTGATGGTTTCTGATAGTTTTAGAATCGAGTCGCGACCCACCTTGAACCCTTCCGGGACCCACTAGTGGGTCGCGACCCACCGCTTGGGAACCGCTGCTCTAGACAATAATACAAAATATATCAGAATAATTTGGAAATTGAAGATATAACATTAAAAAATATATATATAATTTGTAGTTATACAATAAAAAAATAGAAGTTTACAAACTTCTAAATTTATTCAAATCACACCATTCATGAAAACCAATATATATATATATATATATATATATATATATATATATCATACAATATAGATTATTCATTTCAATTAGTTTTTATTCATTAACTTTGAAATTCAAAATTGGATGATACGAAGTTAGGATTTGGCTCTACTATAGCTGAAGGTTAGCACAATGAAATTTGCATTTATAACTATGTATAAAAGTTCAAAATTTAACTCAGAGAGGAGTACTCATACTGGCTTATGTATTGCTCTCTAAATTTAAAGTTCTTTCAAGAATTTAAAGTTCAAATATATATGTCTTTCTTCTTTTAATTTACACAATTTAAATATCTGAGTTTAATTAATTTATATCATTATACTTATTAGCAGTCTGTAGACACACTCATCAATCGGTATATTGATAGGAATTTAAATATACTGTTTTAATAAATTACAAGAAAATGAAAAGGGACGTGAAGACTTCAACACGTCTTGCTTGTTCAAACTTCTGAGTTCACGGAATCTTGTGTTCGACGCCGACTTCCCGAGCTGTTCTTCTTTAAATTTTCAAGGCGTTGCCTACGCCGAACAGGGCGTGTAAGGAGGTGAATTTAAACTTCCGAGAACCCCCACATTCTGAGCACCAAATACGCCAAATAGGCGCTTAAGGGAGAATTTAAATTTATTATGCACCAACTTACACCATTCATTTCTTACACGAGAGAAAGGTAGAGGATTTTTCACTTCGTGGCCTTTATCCTAACTCCCCTATCAATTTCTTAAAATACTGTACACTATTTTATTTAAATGGTACAAATATTATTAAAACTCTTATTCTAACAATTTACAACAAAATTATTTCAATTCTCTATTTCTATCTTACCCTAAATTTTGCTCCCTTATACTCTTATCTCAAGGCTGTGTGCCTTTTGGAGCTCTTGTTATCTCACCAAAATAAAAATTTAATTACTTTAATTTTAATTTTCTTTAGAGCACTTGATTTCTTTTTTCAAAAAGGAAATTGACTGATTAAAGGATATATTGAAAAATACAGAACAAGTTTGAACAGATAGCAGATTTATTAATTTTAAAATAAAATTCAGACTGTAGTGTGTTGAATACTACTTGACCTTATTTCTTTGAAATCATTACAACTTGCTCGAGTTGACTTATTCTAACATATGAAATCTAAACGTTATTTCTATTAACAATCTGGTATACACTTAATTCTATACTTATCCTACTAAACTTAAAACTCTAAACAATGTAAATTCTTTTTTTTAATATTTATTAAATTCTAAAATTTTAATTTTAAATTTGACCAATCTGTTTCCTTTAAATTGCTTTGAGTTTTTTCAATATTGGTAATGACTTTATTTTAATTAATTATTTCTTTTCGCATATTTCATTTTATGATTTTATTGATTCCCGATTTTACTAAATTTTTAAAGTTTTGAAAGATTTTTATTTTGAAATTCTTTTTCAGTTGAGTAGAGCAGATCTATTCTCCCTCAGACTTTGGATGAGTATAGTCCCTGAAGAATTCGCCCCAGTGATGTCTTCCTCCAGTGAATCTTCAGAAGTCCTTCTTTCTTCTTTTCTTTTCCAGTTCCGTAGATTCTTCCAAAATTCTTTTTTAATTAATTTTTTCTTCACGGCGATAACGACAGAATATTGACTTTAATATTTGCCAGAGTTCGTACTAATTTCGCGTCAGCAAGCTGAGTTCGGATGTAGTGCCGTCTTCTTCTAAGGCCGACCCTTCTTTTGGTTATCGTACTTAACCTCGAGAACTACTGGAACACTAACAATTTTTGTTTACGACGTGTTCCGTTTTCAGTCTTCTGAGAAACATGGTTTCTTCCTTGAAGCTAGCACAAGACTGACGATCTAACTTGGTTCAATTTAGATCTCAAATTTCTAGACTATACACGATAGCCAACTTTTACATAATTTCTTTTTCGATTAATTTTGATTTACAAAAGGTTTTCGTTTTACACCTCTTTCTTTTGACTATAACTTTTTTAATATTTATTTTACAGTTTTGTTTTATTATTATTAGTTGATCTATTTTAATTATTCTACAAGATGACATTACTTTTATAGTTAAATTCTAATTTCGAAAATTTTACATGTAGGCCATACTCTTATGGAGCTTTGCTGGTCGAGACCGGAAATCTCCAATTTTCCTGTCCGTACAATCTTACGTCGCTGCAAGCCTTGGCTAGTTACATTACATTTGCCTATATACTGAATTTTTGAGTTTTTTTCAAAATTCTCCCTTAAGATCGGTTTTTTGGACCGTCTCAAGCCATGTCTCGTTTTCTATTGGTGGATACACATAACAATGGGGTCATGTGTCCTTTCTTCGAATGTATCCATTCTCTGGTTGGTCGCTGGAAGGCCCAATCGTCTAGCCTCTGGTGTAGAGATATTTTGATCACAATTCACTTCACCATTTATTTATTATTTCAATTAAAGATTATTTCAATGTATTCAAATTTCATTTAGGAATTTTATCATTTGATTTGGGAACGATTAGTTTCTTTATTTCCATTTATTTGTATAACATGGAATTCTATCAAGTATCGTCGGTCATCAATATAAACAATTTATTAAGTATTTTATTAAAACTGTACAAACCGTCATACATTGGCTTCTGGTTTTGTGATTTTACTTAAACGATCATGTGTTTTTACAGACTAATAAATGAATTTGCTCTTACTGTTTTTATTCTAACCTATTTGTGCATTGTGTTTAATATAAGTGAAATGTGATGTTTGTAAATTATTCTATTCTACTTTTGTAACTCATTTCTTAGTTATTATCTGATTAATTAATAGCCTAACCTTAATGTCTAATTTTGTTATTGGTTATAATTCCGTTTGTTTACTTTCAACTAACCTCTCTTGTCTATGCTTTTTGGTTAAATTTGACAATATTCTTATATCGTATTGTTATTATTGGATTTAATGAAGTGACTTTAGGTATTATGCTAACTTGTGCTAGGCCTAAAACTAATTCTGTTGGAATAATACATTGTAATTTAAGCATATTTAACATTAAATTTATAGTTTTTACATTTTAAATCACCTTTAAATGTTAAATAGTGATAATGTTATAAAACCAGAAGAGTCAAACATACATTCTGCAAAATATGTAATTGTACATTATTTTATGAGTAGGCTTCATTTACTATTAGGCTATGTTTATTTGATTCATGTACTATGACTTTTATTTTTTTTATGAACTAAGTTATGGTCGGGTCATCTATTTTAATAGTAATTGTAATATGTACATATATGCTATATGCTATATCGGTTAGGGTACCGGTAGAAAAATTATATAACATATCACTATACATATTGAATGGTAGGCCTATGCACCTTGTGGGGTATCATGAAATAATTAAATTCTATTAATAATTAAATTCGGTATTCTATTCAACATGGAATGTTGGTTTCATCCTAAAAATTGTTATCTCTGTTTTCATCACTGCTGTAAATAAATCACTGATAGGCTAACTGATTGTGGCCTATTATGACATTATTTTTATAACATTGTCTAAATATGATGATCACATTATTTTTTGATTATATTTAAGTATTAATACTTAAAAGTGTTCATGTTACACCATCAAATTAAAATAAAACTCAATGCATGATATTCACAAAACAATCAAATATTATAAATTCTATACATGTGACAGGTACCCTGCATCTTATAAAAAACATCTAAGCATTTATGAATATTATATAATATTACATACATTCACATAATAACAGGAAAGTACAAGGCTCTTTATACAATAAACAGGGTGGGCCTATATTGGGAAATGCAGCAGTCATGATTTTAGAAAAGAAGGGGGGGGATGTTTTGAGGCTGATGGTTTTGCAACAGATCTAGAACCGTGAGTAGCAGACCTCCGTGTTCTTGCTTTAATTCCCCTAAGTATGTAGCCCGAGTTAGTAGAGCACGTGTAAAGTAAAATGAGTTAAGTAATATAAAAACTGCAATTATCATAAATCACCAAAAGATAGCTGAATTTAATAAGTTGAATTTGCTTAAGACTAAAACACAACATTTTAATATTCTCAAAGTCATATTAATTTTGATCAAATTATGCTAAATTGTAAGTAACCATGCAAAATGATTTAGTTTTTATCTCAAACAAATTGTAAATTAGGGAGTAATTGGTCAATAAATTAAAGTGAATCATGAAATGTGGTCCTCGAATTTTGAATATCTCATAATAATTGTTCAAGCACTTTTGATGAAATGTGAAGGCTTGACCTAAACCAATGTGTCGAACTGTTAATTAAATAAAATTAAGGTTTACAAGTGGTATATTGGAAAATACCAAAAGAACATTGACTTCATTTTAGACTGTATTTTAAAAATTATGTTTGATTACAATTTTTCCCATGCAGTTTAGCACATGGGTTTATGTAGGCTAATAAATTTTGATATTTCTCAAAAGTTTGGTTTATGGTTTTTGGTTCATTCTCACTTTTAAACCAAATTAGTCTACATACTTGATTTGAAACGATTTACACTACTGGCCGACGGTACTTGGTAGAACTCCATTTTTAGGAAAGAAGACCACAAACACAATTTTTAGTAAATTTTACTTTTTATTGAGTAATGGCAAGACTATTAATACAAATTGTGTTTGTGGTTTTCTTTTCTACTTGATTTGCAATTTTGGGGACATTGTGGAATAATTTTTATTTATATAGCATAGACTTTGATTTTATATACGGATGTGTGAAAATCAGTGCACATTTTTCTTCATAATTGTGTATTAGAGTATGAGAAAACCTGTGAATAATGTTGTTAATTGTATTACAATTTACACTTATCCCTAACTAATGAAATGTAAATAGATGTGTCGTGTTACTTTTTTCAGCAATAATTTTTAATTTTATATGATTTTATTTGTACAGGTTTTTAAAGTTATTCCCGTTGGATATCACAGAAGGAAGTCAAATGGAAATATCTCTAACAGAAGTAGCATGTCATTTAGGTGTGGAAAAACGAAGAATTTATGATATCATCAATGTCGTAGAGAGTTTAAAAATGGCTATTAAGGTAATTTGGCTTATAAATATTATTTAAACAACACTTTTTATCTAATATTGCCTATTGGTAATTTATATACTGTAATAAACTTACTTGATACTAATGTGTTTTTTAGAATATTTAATATTTGTAATACATTTACGAAATAGTTCCTTAAATATTTTATAATGTGGAGAGACAGACTATAGTGTACATTCTGTCATAGGTTACATTGAGATTAACTTCCTTTTATATTCTTCAGTTACAAGCCAATTTTAAAGTATAGTTTATAAATTTGTTTTTTAAGGAAAATATAGTTTACACATTTTTTACTTTAGTAATTAAGTAAGTATCCGATTTGTGTACAACTGTGGCGGACCAATTCACAGCATTGGTAAACGTTATAATTTTACATCAAAAGCAACATCTCTTTTGAAAAACTATACATATAAGTTTGAATATATGCCTAAATTAATTAGAAAAAATTATCTAAACATTCTAAACTATAAATGATCAGAAAAATGCAGGTTTGGATGAGAAACTGTGCAGAAATACATTTTTTCTAATTTAATTTTTCCTTGCTGCTGGCTATGAAGTAGAATGAAAGTTTAAAATTTTTTGTGCAATTTTTGTGTGACAGAAACCTTCAAAGCCCATTATACTGATGTTTGATTGCAAAATAAGTGACCTGGTTATTTTTATAAGATTTATATGCACAGCCCATAAACAATTATTACGTTTAATATATTCTTGAACAGTCTCCTCAGTGAGTCCAGGTGTAGCAATCCCAAGGTATTCTAGCTGTATTTATACTTTTTTTCATGTAGTCTTGGGTTAGATCACTTTGTTTCATCTTTCCTATCAGGTCCTACGTGACTAACTCTTGTTCTCCTATGACCTTCATGTTGTTAGATTATTCAAGTATTTTTTGTTGTTGCCACAAGATTTATTCTTTTTATACATCAAGGATGAAATTGTATATAATTAGCGTTAATTTGTTGTGATTTACTGTTAATATTCATATTAACCTTTATATTTGTAACATTTTATTTTGTTTAGACTTTGTTACAAGGATGAAATTGTATATAATTAGCGTTAAGTTGTTGTGATTTACTGTTAATATTCATATTAACCTTTATATTTGTAACATTTTATTTTATTTAGACTTTGCTAATGATACATCAGTAGTTATTATGTATGTGTATATATATATATATATATATATATAACGTAAGTTACAGAACTCATTACAAACATCCAACTAAGTTTGAAGAAGTTCTCCAACAAAAATTAAATGTTTTTGTTCATTTGTTTTATCTATCCAACGATAAAATAAGTGTGCGAAAGTGTGCTGGTCTCTAAATTTAAAATGAGCCCTCCTCCATTACATAAATTCATGGAGCATAAATTTCTCTATGGAAACAAAATAATCTAGACAACAGTAATTGCTTTAGGTTGTTTTTAAAAGACTAAATTTTTTATTTTAACTGGAAACTTATTAATAAATAAAGCACCCGATTGTGATAGAAGTTTATTGTATAAACTTAATCTGTACTTTTTAGACAAAAATTAGAAACATTTTTTGTTGCTGTAACTGTGCATGTTCTTAAACCAACATGTGGAATAAACAAAAGCTTGGTTGGTTTTGCTATCTCTATCAACGACAAAAATATTTGATTGAAGTGTTTTCTACACAACAGTGAAAACCACATAACGCTATCTCGTACACTTCTCGAAATATCCCCCACCCCAGAGTGGAAAAAGATTTTCCGGCTGAGCTGTGGGTCGGTTTTGGAACTGTTTCGTCAACAGTTGAGCCATGAAAACATCTGGAATATTTTCTTCGAAATAAGTGAATGGGTTAACAAGTTTAATTTTTGAAATAACTTATAGAAATTAAATGTGTTTCTTCCAAACAAGGTTTACATTATTTTCTGATTATTTCAGAGTTGAACTTAAGGTAGCTTTAGAATATGTATATGCAGATACAAACATATAAATTGCTTCATTCAATTTTTATTTGACTTATAGGTGGGAAAAAACACCTATGCATGGTTTGGTAATCAGAACCTTACAAATGTTTTGACTACTCTTAGGGCGTATGCGATTCACTTTGGTCTTCATCAATATGTAAGTATGTTTTAAATGTTTAATGCCAATTAGTTGTTCTTTGTGTTTAATTCTGATGGCGCACGAATTAAATCATCATTGTGTTGTCATGTGTATATTGCATGTTTCTTATCAAAATTCACCAAAAATAGGTAGATGGTTTGAATGTTGGTCGCTGGGTGTTATCCCGATTTAAATTCCCTACTTTGGGTGACTTGAAGTGTCAGTTACCATGTTTTACCCTGATTTAAATTTCCTGCCGGGAGATGATTTGAAGGGTAGGGCACCGGGTATTATATCAATTTGCATTCTCTGCCAGGAAACAGCTTAAAGTGTTGTTTGCAGAGCGTTACTTCGACTTAAATTCTTTGTTAGAGGGAACTCATAATAGCTCTGAAAATGAATTTGAAGTAGAAGGTCTGCAATGAGAACCGAGGACAAAATTGATTTGCAGACATGATTTTTTTCGTACTTATTCATTTTAACCTGATGACCATAAATGAAGGTATGAAATGTCATTGTTATGAGTAGAAGGTCTACGAACCAACCAGAAGGGTGTAAGTCTTCACGGGAGATATTATGTGTTGGTGAAAATAATCCTCAAGTGAGGTGAAGCCAATCAGTTTTGAGTATTTAGGGGATATTGGGAGCTTGCCCTGTAGCATGTAATTATTACTTGTTAGTTCTGCTAGATGCACTGCTCCAATGGAGTTTTTGTAATGATGTGTTTTCGGGAGATGGTAGGTTTGCCTGAGTACTGTGGTACCTTCTTGGCAGACTAAGAAATTGTATGTTTTCCGTTGTATGTGAAGAAATCGTGTCAATTTTGTTACATGTTTGTGATTATCAATATAAACACACATACTATACACATATTACACAATTAAATAAATTAACCCTTTGCAAGGCTTGGGCGTCATGGATGAAAATGCGTGACGTCACTAGACGCAAAAATATATATTTAGTTTGAAACAATTCAAAATGTTTCTATAAAATATGTAAATAAAAACGAATAGAGAATGACATTTGGAGAAATAGCGATGCCCAGTGTAGCCTAGATCAACTTTAATGTAATGCTTGACTATTACCAAATTGACCTAGATACGATCAGAAACTTTAAATTAAAACAACTTTCCGACATTTAAAGACAAGGTTACCCATATCAAAATTACATAAAATTAAATAAGTTAACGAACCTAACAAAAACCTTAAATCAACACGACTCGACTTTAAAAGAGAAATATTTAATTTAAAAAGTACACATTGAGAGTTTTGCCAGACGTCTATAGGCGGGATGCCGTGAAACTAATACAATTATAAGAAAGGGAAAAAATAGCAAGAGAAGGTAACATTGCTAATAAATTAAGTAGAATCTGCTGCATCCAAAAGACATTGCCGAAAATATATAGGATATACGAGTAATTTAAGATAATGTAAAAACCAAACCAATTCCCAAATAAATATGAAGACATACTCAAGATTTTAAAGACTCGATTGAAAGACTCACCCACTTATGAAACTAGCACTCTGATTGGAGGAATAAGCTTTAACGTGTAAAACCTAAAATTGACAGTGCAAACTATATTTTAAGAAATATGTAAATTAGATATTAAGATTAACGTTCTAAAGAAGTTATTTGTTCGTTATTAATATAACTCAATATGTTTGGAATTTTAAAATTATATTATTCAAAATTAAATAGTTAGATCTTATTAAAAAAAAAAAAAATAATAATAATAAATTTTCATTTGCATCCACACACCACCCATTAATAAGAAAACACAGTGATATAGAACGCGGGTATTTAGAAAGGCTTTGGAATTTGATTCTTGAAGAATTATTGGTGGATTTTCTCTGGACCAGATCAGACGTATTTATTCATGCTAAAAAAAAATTATAAAAATTATCTCTGAAAAATCACCAAGAAGATATAATACGATTTAAAAAGTGTGACATTGAGTAATTAAAAGTATCAATTAGTGACGATCCCTTGAAGAATATCAAAAGAAATAATTGAAGAAGGAATTCTACAAAATTAGTGAGACCTAACCAAATAAGACAATTATAAACCCATAATTATTTTAAATATTTTACACAATAAAAACTTTCTACCCAAGAGACAAAAGAAACTATACTAAAGTGATAAGACTATTGATATATTTTGAACTTAAATAACAATTAATTAACCCCTTTTCTTTCATTTCATTTAATTTATTCATTTCAGTTTTTTTTAACTATATGTATTTGACTTAATTTCAATTAATTAACGATCCCAATTTATGTTTGTGCTAATAATAGAGTTTGGATAAAGCCGGCACATAACCCGAACCCGAAATTAAGAGTGCTCTTAGAAATATATTTATTATTAGCTAATTTATGTGTGTGATAATGAATAGACTCCTATGCAAACTTTATTATTTTTTTTTTTTTAGTTTAATGATTTATGTGTTATTTTGTTTTTATTATTAAGATTGTGGAAAACTAAAAACAATTTCACCACAATTGAATATAGAGAAAAATAGAGATATAAGTCAAAGAACATTAATAAAAGACTAAGAAAATTATTTCATTAATTCAAATTTGATTCATTGTAAGTTTTGCTATATAATATTGATACAAGTTTAATTTATTGTAAAATGACACTCCAACTTGAGACTATTTATTTATAATAAAAATATTTTAAAAAATTAAGTTGAACATTTAAATTTAGTGTAAATTGGTATTTTTTACTTGTTTTGTATACTACCTTGTGCAGTTGGTTTCTTGTAAATCCTTGGAAAGTTTTGTATAACACACAAGGTGTTTGCGATCCATTCTTGAGCCTTGTTGGTCACACAATGTAGATTATTCCTCCTCGATAATGTGTGTTTTGTGATGCTGTGTGGCCAGGCAGTCTTGGCCTGTATTCAATCTATGAAGGTCAACAGCCTTTTCCCTTGGTTTATACCAATTGTTCTTCCAAGGACTTCCAATATCTGTCCAACACAATTAACATTAGAAAGTTTAGTAAACCCTTATATACATTTCGGTAACATAGTTACCATCCTCAGAGGGATATAAACCAATACTCACATCTATTATATCCTCTTTTTCCAAATTCTTCAGTATTCTTGACAGTATTCTTGATTTTCATGTTCTATTGCTGTTTGAAGTTATAGATTGTATTACTGATTTGGAGTCCACCAGGAAGACAACGTTCTTAAATTTATTAGGTCTGCTTTAGGGCGAAAAGTATGGCTTCTATCTCTGTATCATTTTGTTTATGATCCCCGACTGCTATGTAGTGAGTAAAGAGTGAAGAATCTACGCCTGCTCCAGCATCTGTCCGATCTGTTCATTGTAACAATTCACCTATTGGATATCTTTCTTCTATATTTTCTAGTGACAAAAGTGTCTTTATTTCTTCTGGTATGCTTTTTTTCTTTTTAACATATTCTATTGGTTTAGATTAACTATGTAGGTATGGTAGTCCAGGGAGTTTATCGGCGCTAAGGCAGGCTTTTTTTGTATTGGTATATTCGGACTCAGGATATTCTGTTTGTTCTAATATTATGTTTTTCTGTGTTTTGAGTTTTTGTTCTGCAGACGTTTACTTTGGCCATGTTAGGTGTGGAAGAGATCTAACATTTATGAAGAATTTTGCTGCTATTACCTTATTTCTTCAACTATTTGGTGTACACTGTAAAGCTTTAACTGGGGTTGTCTTGACTGCACCCATTATTAGTCTCAGAAAATTGTTTTGGGCACTTTCTAACTGTTTTGAGCTTAACCGTAGAGGCAGTTACTACAGCTTCACTTCCGTACATAATAACTGGTTTTAGATTATATGTTCTGATGGTTTTGTTGAGGGTATCCTATGAACTTCACCATGTCTCACCACTCAGATGCTTTAACAGTTTTGATATTTGTATTATTTTGTTGACAGTGTTGTTAATTTGGTGTCTTTAATTAAATTTATCGTTCAAATTGCATTACCAATTAATAGATATATCATCATTTTTGTATTTTAGGGGAAAAAATTGATAACATGTTTTGTTTACATTAGCCCTTGTGTCAACATTGTTAGTGTCCACAATATACTTTAAGCATTATGTGCTTCCTTGGTAATGCTAAATTAACAACACCTATAGCCATCACACCTCCAAAAGTAAAAAAGAATTGTAGAAAGCTCTCTATATGGACTACCAGTAGTCACGCCATATTTTAAAGTTTATAGCTTAACATATATTTGTTATTGACTTTGTAGGTGCAGTTTGAACAAAACAAACGAAGACTATTTGTAGATAATGAAGACAATGAAGAGAGACGATATCAAGAGATACCACTAAACGGAAACTTACTTACTACATTTAGAAATGAAAGGAGGATTGGTCTTCTTTGTCGAAAATTTATCATGCTCTTCATTGTATCTCATGATGTATGTATATTTATTTTATGATAATTTATTTGTGTTAAGTATAATAAAATTTTGTTAAAATTGGTTAAATTAGGGGTTACAGTTGTCCAGAGGAAAAAATAAACAAACATATAGCATCATTTCCTTTTGGAATGGAGAAACAAAAACATACAGGACATTATCAGTCTTGGGGAAGGGGTAGCGTAGAATATTACGACCGGCACAATGTTTAATACTTGCCTTGGAGTGATACTATCATTGATAATTTGTTATGTTGCAAAGCTAATTATCACATGTATGTCAGGCAAATAATGAAGCATGATTTTTAAGCACATGTAGTTTTAAAACACTTTGTTTACTCAAATGTTTATAATAAATAAAATTGTTATGACGACTTCAAAGTTATCCTCAGTTTTTCATATAACATGGCAATAACTTCTATTTTGTAAGATATGGGCCAACTTGAAATATATTTTAAAAAATACAGGGTTTCAATATCATTATAAAATGTTTTTTTGTTTCATTATACGCAAGGAGACATGTCTCAAGCCAAATTAAATATCCCAAAGTTATAGACTAAGTTCAATACTTTTTTTATATACTTCTTTGTCTCCTTCCCTTTATTTTTTCAACTGATATGAATTCATAATTCTGTCGTACTTAGTCTTTTATGTGATTTTATTTATGGTCCTAATTGGAATTGTTCAATACACATGAAGGTTCTACAATGCTATATTTGTTTACATTATGGTATTACCAATTATTTACATACCTACAGTGTGACAGACATCAGAATTTGGATTGCTACATTTTGCAAGATTACATTCCATTTATTAAATATCAACAAACTTGAAAACTGTTGGCGAGAAAGATAGGACTTTTTTCTGCCATCAAGTTCAAAAACATTTTTCTGTAGCTATTAAGCATATTGTGAACAAATCATCTGTTACAAATCCTTTTCTAAAGAGATTGTCATGTTTAGATCCCAATGAAAGGCTGTCCAAAGAGAGTTGTCAAAGTATAGTTGAAATTGCTAGGGCCATGCCATGGCAAGTCCAAACAGATATTCTTGTGGATGAGTGGAAACTTCTTCAATTAGAAAAAGATGAACCAAAATCCAAAGAAAAATCCATTGATCTTTATTGGTCTCAGTTTTTTATCAAATCTGATTCCACTGGAAAAAGTCCTAGATTTCCAACAGTTGAAAAAGTTATCAAAGCTTCATTATCCTTGTCACATGGAAATGCTGATGTGGAAAGAGGATTTTCGACTTCAGGCAGGACTCTTACAAACGATAGAGCATCTATGTCTGAAAGAACCTTAAATGCTTTAATCACTGTTAAAAGTGTCCTTAAAAAGTTTGATAATAAACCTTACCTTATTCCTATAACTGAAGAGCTCCTTTCCATGGGACGTATGGCTTATAAAGAATATAATACCTTCTTGGAGAGAGAAAGAGAAAAGAAACGACTTAAAGATGAAGCTGAGAAGGCTGAACAAGACAGGAAAATAGCTGAAGAAGAAAATAAGAAACATCTTGACAAAAAAAGGAAAAACATTGCTGATGACGAAGAAAAGTTAAAAAAATTACGAAAAGAAGAAGAGGAGCAAAGTGAAAGTGCAGCCAAACTACTGTTTGAAGCAAATGAAAGATTAAAGAAAGCTTTGAAAGAAAAGGATTTTAGTAATGCATTTTTGGCACAAGCTATGCTGGAAGGTGTCACTAAAGTACAGGAAGCGGCAACAGAGAAAAGACGCAGTGTTCAGAATTTACAAGTTAATTTAGAAAAACAAGCCTAATTTCAGACTTTTTCAAGAAAAAGTAATTGTTTTTACTAAATTTGATAACAATTTGTTAACTCCTATTATTACCAAATACTTTGTTTTTGTTTACGTTTTACATGTATGCTTTATTAGTGGTCTTTATTTGAATTTTTATGCTGTAATTCGTTTAGTAAATAAATTATAAAAAAATGAACAAAACAGAGAAAAAATAAGGGGCGGTTGAGGACGATTTTTTCTTTGTTTTGTTTATTGAAATTGGGTAATTTGTAGACATTATTTTCCTGTATATTTATACCCTTCTACTTAATTAAATATATAACAGTCTTCATTTTTTATTACTTTATAGTTCTAAGCAAATTTAATTTAATCACATACTCACTTTAAAAAAATTAGTCACTTTTTTTTCACTTTTTTTTACCCCATAAACTGTTACCAGCCCTGATTTAACCAATACTGAAATTTTAATTGTCACCAGATTATTAGTGTATTTTCAATGTAATTATTTGTACAACTCAAATTAATAAGCAGTTTAAGTTATGACACACAATGTTCATAATGTTTTAGTTTAATTACGTGTATGCTTTGCCGAATTTGATTAAAACCTCTGCATTATATTCTGGGTTACCTTCAATAATATCGGTAATAAGGTTTTATTTACTTATCAATATATTGAATAACAATGTGTTTACATATCTGGTTTATATCAAAATTTAATTACAAACTAAGTTTTTTTTTGTAATTTGAGAAGTACAACAAAAATATAAAAACTAAAATTAAAAACTTAAAAAGTTGAATTTTTCACAATAATTTTGTTAGATGTCTGTGATTTGTGCTATTTAAAATTTAAAAATTCTATTATTAGTCCGTCTTGTTGCTCATTTTAAAATAAAGAATACCTTTAGATGGCATACTAAAGTCTGTTGCTCAGATGTAGTAAATATAACTAATAGTGCTTCAACAATCGCTTTGCTCTTGTTAGTGTTTCGCTAGTTAAGCCTAAGTAATATGTAGCCTATTATTTTTGAATGATAACCACAGTTCCATTTTTTAATTAACACAATTCCAGTAATTTTGGATTTACATGCTCATAAGTGCTACTCGGGAAAAAAATCAGCTTTAATATCTTTTTCTCAATCTACATCATGTTTTATTTATCTAAAAAGGAATGGAAAATAAATTCATAAATATAAAGTGCTGTAGTATTTTATGAATAAATAAAACTTCATTTATGAATCAAAAGAATTATTTTGCAAGAAGCTAGAACCCTGATTTGTACAATAAAAGTCATTAATTTGTAATACCAAAAATGGTAATTTTAACCTAGATAACCAAAAAATGGTTATATTGAGATTTGAATATTTAAAGTAACCCGGGAAACGTTAAAGTTGAATAAGGGAGGGGGTTTCAGAAGTCAAAAGAATGACTCAATGTAAATGTTAAAACTAGGGTAATTAAATTTAAATATAGATTTCCAAAATATTGATGTTATGTATAAAATATTAATCTTAAGTTGTAATAAATATTTAGGTAGTATTTGTATTGTGTTAGGCAAAATAATTTGAACAGAGTCAGTGTTGCTAGGTGTGAGAATAATTCTCGCATACGTTGCATATTAAATAGGACTTTGGAAGCTGGAGAGAGAGACATGTGGTTTTTTCAGTCTTAGAGAGGAGTCTGAGGTGGTAGGACGTATTTTCAGTATAGAGAAACTTATTCAAAATGTAGCAAAAGACAAGTAATTAAAGTCGTATGGTGACATTTAGTTCAATGATTGATGTTTTTCAGTGAAAGAAGTTTCAGAACATTAATGGTGACGTTTCAGTGAGTTCAGAAACAGTTTGACGTGGTAAGACTTAGTTTTTGGACAATAACCATTGGTAAAGTGATGAAAATCTCTGTACAAACCATGAATTTAAAAAGGACAATTGATCGTCAAGTATATAGAATTGAATCTGCAAGGTCTTTACAACACAGGACGAAAGGAACTCAACACGTGGAGGTTTCCAATCTACTGGATCGGTTATGCGGTAACAAAAAATAAAAAATCAGACACACTTTCATAAAAAATAATTATGTAAAAGAAAAAGAACTTTTTATATGAACTTTCTAAATGTATTTAAATGTATAATCTTTGTTTAATAATTAGTCATTCAAATAACTTAATTTCATGTTAATAATAATAATAATAATAATAATCATCATCTTTGTTACGTGAGAATTTTAAAGCTCACCATAAAAATAGTTTTCTTTCAAGTTGCAACTACTAATTTTAGAAGTATAAAAAAGAATTTAAGCCTCTAAGGCAGAATTTAAAATCAAAGGATACTGAGATATCAAATAGTAGTAAGATATATATTATGAACATGTACTTATAACCTTGTATGAATGTATAATCTTAATTTAATAAATTATGTTCACTTTCAGCACAACAAAATAAGATTTTCTTTATTTCACCGAGAACCACTGAAGTACACTTTTAAAAGGATTTGCGACCCTGAGAGATTTTAATAATAACAATTAACTTCTTATTTTTTTTAAATTGGTAAGCTAACGCTACCTGGCGCCCATAAAAAGCTTGGCATAATTTTATAAATAATAATAATAAAAATTTACTTTCAATTTTTTTTAATAAAAATAAGAACTCTTCAAGTAAAACAAGTGTATATTTTAGATAGATTACAATTGGCGCCCAACGTGGGGCTGTATTCTTATATTAAAAAATATAAGAATATAAGTCGAAAAAACAGTGGTTTCTTGGTGGATTAGAAATTCTTATCAAAAAGGTAAGAATATTCATAATTAACATAAAAATAAGAATGTTCTCTCTAAAAAATTTTTTTTAATAATAAGTAGATAAGTAATTTTAAAATAACCAATTCTAAATTTAAAGTTTAAATAATAATAATAATTAAAAATGGAGGGTACAATTAATAATAATCTAATAAGTGAGAAAGATAGGCTTAGGATGGAATTTAAAGTTATGAAACAAGAATTTGAAAAGTATTTTACAAATGTAAATAAAAAATATAAATTTGAAAAGGTATTGGATATGGATAGAAGAGATGTGGAACATTGGCACATCGAATTAGACAGAGAAAGTTTAGATAAACAATGGCATGTAAGGTTAGGAGTAAATTTAATAGATAGGGATGTTGAATTGAAAGCAGAAATTAAAAAAATGATGTCTGCTGGAATGATAGCGAGAAATGAAATTTATAGAAAATTAAAAGATAAATTGTTAAAAGAAGCACCCCCTTTTACTGTAGTGTCGGCATTTGTTATAGGAAATAATACAGAAAAAGTAGGTTATGGGTATTATAGATGTAATAATACAAAGATTAATGAGGTTATAAAAAACAATAATAAAGTAAATAATGAGGTAGATAATAATGAAAATTTAAAAGTTAAGAAAAATGGTGGGGTTAATGATTTTGATGGAAAAGATAAAGTTTTAAATGATTCAATAAATAAAAATAGTAATTTGATAAATGAAAATAAAAAAAGTAATGATGGGATTAACAATAGTCAGATTGATGAGGGTGATAAATATTTGAAAATGAGTAATATTATGGATAATAAGCAAATAAGTTGTGAGGAGAGAGCTAAGCAAATAACAGAATTATTTTCGGATGAAATAAAACGATGGAAATTAAGTTTAAGTAATGAAGAAAAACAGTCATTAACACAATTTATTAAGAAGTTGGAACAAGAAAATCTGGAATGGGAAAAGAACAGATTAAAAAATGAGACAATAGTTAAGCCTAATGTAAGTCAAAACGAATCTTTTGAAAACAATGATTTAAAACAGTTAACAGGTAATGTAGAAATTAAGAAAAATGATGGGGTTACCAATTTTGATGGGGTTAGAGAGATTGTAAGTGATTTAAATAACAAGGGTAAAATTAAAGTAAATGAATGTGTGAGTAAGATAAATGATGTAATAATAAAAGAGTCAGCTGTTTGTGTAAGAAGGCAAAACTTTTGTAGCACTGTAAGCTTTGAAAACTACGTAATGTTGAAATTTACAAGTATTTTTAAAATTCAAGAGAAAAAAATTAAAAGTTTTAGTGAACAGTATAATGTTGAATGTGAATATAAAAATGGGTGTGTGAAAGAGATTTTTGTAAAAGCAAAGGAGTATGATAAGGTTAGGAATGCTAAGCTGACAGATAACAAAAGTAGGTCATTGTGTCTTGATATGTCTATGAGGGGAGAAAATGATGGAATGTTTGAGATAGGAGGAGACAATAACAGAGGGGAATCCTTTGTTAAGAAAGGTTCTATTGTGATGAATGGGCTAGACAAACTGTCCATGTGGACAGAAGTATTTAACGTTGTAATTAAGTTAAGAAAGCAGGTTATATTTTACAAAATGTTTCACCAATCGGGGAACCATCGAAAAAAAAAATGGATAATTTATAATTGAGTTATAATAAAATGAAATTTGGAATGACTAATAATAATGTAAAGACATTTTTATAATGACACGGACTTGATTTTGAAGAATAATTAATAAAAAGTAGTTAAGATTCTGTTAATAAGTAGTTTTAAAATTGAATAATGTATAGTCTATAGTTTGAAATAACAATAGTATGAGTATTAATAAATAATAATATAAGCCAGGCTAGTATGATTAAGAGTTTAGTTTTAGAAAACGTTTAGGTATTTGCTAAGTGAAAGACGCTAGGTTTATATCAGTAGATAACTCTGAATGTTGTTTATTCCAATATAAATAATTATGAAACGTGACATAGATAAGATAGTTAGTTCGAAGCAAGGATTTAGTGTAGTGTTGAAGAAATAATATTCAATATTAAGTAGGTGGATTCAATAAAATATTCAATAATGACGAGAGAAATAGAATCTAGTTGGAGCTAAAAGGTTCACTTCTTATCAGTAGACAGATATATTGCTTCATACAGCTAGGGGAGATTGTTTATTCCTTAGTCAGGTATAAATTCCTATGCATGACATTGAGACGAAATATAGGGTGTTACCAAAATGCTGTCTAGGAAAATAAAAAAAAACTTTTGACGTATAATCGAAAATTAACTTGCGTTTTCAAATGAAAAACTACTTAAATAAAGGATAATTGGTTTTAAATAAAGTAAATAAGAACAAAAGTAGATTACTTAAATAACTTTAATAGAATTAAAAGTAAATTTCTGAGTAAAGAATTTAGAATAAACTTTAAAAATAAAATTTTCGTTTTGAATTTGAACAATAACATCTAGAAAGGAATACATAAACAGAAAATCGACGATGCTAGTAATAAGATTGGTAAAATAAACATTATTTCAACTTCGGATGATACGATTTGGATGAAATTTTTTATGAATTTTAAAATTTTCTTCGTGTAAATGCATTTAGGGAATACATGAACATTTGGGAGGAAGGCAGGGTAACGGTAGTCGAAAACATGTCTTATTCTTAGAAATAAGGCATGTAGACAGCATTTAAGGTGTATTGTGGTTGTAAGGTTGTGAGGTGGGCTTTATTCTGAACTGAGTAGGAATTTTGCATTTCAACCTTCTCACATCTGAAGATCATAATGCAGACTTCAATGTAAGTGTCTAAAGTTGTAATCAGAAGGATACAAAGTGTAATTAAGTCGACAAGAAGTGTCGTGGAAATTGGAGATAATAGGAGAATATACAAGGGACTACTAAATAATTGAAATTTGGATAAAAAAGTAAATTTTGGAAAATGATGAGTTAAAATTTGTAAAAGTTTTGAAATTTAAATGTTAAGTAAAATTAAAAATTTTTTTTGATAAGATGATGGAGATTTTGTAACAACGGTTAAGACAATAATAATTTGATATAATATTACATAGAATTTCCATGTAATGATACTTTAGACAGATGATAGAAGAAAGATAAAGTGTAGTGTATACAGAACTGATCAATCTGTATATATACAAAATAAAACCGGACGTGACATTATTAGGGAGTAATTTAGTAAGAAAGATAGTAATTTTTAAAATGTATATAATAGATTAAGAGTAATAATGCTTGGCTTATATGTAGAAAGTATTTGATATTTGTTTACAAAAGTTAAGAATAATAAAATAAGTAATTATATGCAAAATATTGTTAGATTTAAATAATTTGAGATTTGAAAGGTGACTTGTAAAGGAATTGAGTGGTTTTCAAGAGGCATTGCTAAGATGATGATAATATTGAAGTTTTTTGTTTTTTTTATAATGAAATGGTAATAAAATGAATAATAGAGTTAAAAATGTTAAAGTTTTTGTTTTTTAAGGAAGGAGATATAATTAATAAATAATATAATATGAAGAGAATCTATGTGAGTTTTGCCAAGACAGATAATAATTAAGTTTTTTAAGTTTGTGATGTTAAATAATGAATAAAGGAGGTTAAGTTTTTGTTTTTTTTAAAGGAAGGAGTAATAAATAATATAATATGAAGAGATTTTGATGAAATTTATAAATAAAATAAAAGAATTAACGATTTTTAATAAACAATAATTGAATTTGAAATAATAGATGATTGTGAGAAGTTATTTGATAAAGGTGTCTAAAGATTTTGATGAAATACGGTGTTAGCTGGGAAACAATGTAAATTTTATTATTTTTTGAAGTTTTTGTATTTAAGTGGTTGAGGACAAAGGAGATTTTAATGAAGTAATTTAAATGAAAGAATTTTTGAGTTTTATATGAAGATGATGACTTTACAGAATTGTTGAGTAAAGTGGTATTTAAAATGAAGTTGTTCTGTTAATAAGCTTTTATAAAAAGAGTAGTTAGGTTGCATTAATGGTAAATTTTAGTTTTTAAGAGGTTTTTTGAATACTGCGATGAAATAAAGGAAATATACGACGATTTTAATGAAATAAAGGAAATATGCGACGATTTTAATGAAATAAAGGGAGATTTGAGGAATTCTACGAAATACGGCGATTATTATGATTTTTAAAGGAAGCTACGTTGAAATAAAGAGATTATTTATACAAATATGTAGGTAACCCGCGAGGTCTGCATAAATAGATGATGAAGAGTTTTTTGGGGATTAATGCAACTTGAATTATTAAAATATGAAAGATAAGATGGAAATAATTTTAAGATAAGGTACTAAAAGATGATACAATTGTAAAGAGGTAATTTTGAAATAGATGAGATGAGTTTATAAGTGATTTTTTTTTGTAATAATGATGTTATATTTTTGAATTTTAGTTGAAGAGAGGAGTTTTTGGTAATTGTAAAATCAGTAGCTAACATGTTATCCCAGCGAGACAAAGAGTAATTAAGAATTTGATAAAGAATAAATAATTATTGGATTTAAACTAAAATAATATAAGATTAAAATTGAAGAGTTTAAAGTAAATTAAAATGATTTTGAGTAATAAGTAAATAATTTTGTAATGATATTAAATAAAAATGAGAAGTTTTAATTTTGGATTGTATTAAAGTGAAAGAAATATTCAGATGAATAGTTAGGATCTTGGCAAAGAGATAGAGATATTTTTTTCTTTTTAGCAATCAGGAGTAGACACTCTGATGCAAGATAAAAGTTGAGTGATGGACAGCTTAATGATAAGAAGTTGATGAAGGTTTTTTGATGATGGATAAGACTTGGGTATAAGTGGTTTGATTGATTAGAATATGCAACTAGGTAGATTTAGTGAATCAATAGATTATAAGATGTTTAATGTAATTAAAGAGAGAAGATTTCTTATTTTAAAGTTTTGTTTTTTTTAAAAAAGGAATATGAATATTCTTAGTTTGCTGAAACTTTTTATTTTTGGAAATCTATAGGGACCGGATTTGAAAGTTTTTTTTTTGAAGTTAAAATTTTTTTGTTAAATAAAAGAGAAATCTGTGTTTCAATATTTATATATAGAATCACAGCTTTGATGGGGTATCTGTAATACCAAAAATGGTAATTTTAACCTAGATAACCAAAAAATGGTTATATTGAGATTTGAATATTTAAAGTAACCCGGGAAACGTTAAAGTTGAATAAGGGAGGGGGTTTCAGAAGTCAAAAGAATGACTCAATGTAAATGTTAAAACTAGGGTAATTAAATTTAAATATAGATTTCCAAAATATTGATGTTATGTATAAAATATTAATCTTAAGTTGTAATAAATATTTAGGTAGTATTTGTATTGTGTTAGGCAAAATAATTTGAACAGAGTCAGTGTTGCTAGGTGTGAGAATAATTCTCGCATACGTTGCATATTAAATAGGACTTTGGAAGCTGGAGAGAGAGACATGTGGTTTTTTCAGTCTTAGAGAGGAGTCTGAGGTGGTAGGACGTATTTTCAGTATAGAGAAACTTATTCAAAATGTAGCAAAAGACAAGTAATTAAAGTCGTATGGTGACATTTAGTTCAATGATTGATGTTTTTCAGTGAAAGAAGTTTCAGAACATTAATGGTGACGTTTCAGTGAGTTCAGAAACAGTTTGACGTGGTAAGACTTAGTTTTTGGACAATAACCATTGGTAAAGTGATGAAAATCTCTGTACAAACCATGAATTTAAAAAGGACAATTGATCGTCAAGTATATAGAATTGAATCTGCAAGGTCTTTACAACACAGGACGAAAGGAACTCAACACGTGGAGGTTTCCAATCTACTGGATCGGTTATGCGGTAACAAAAAATAAAAAATCAGACACACTTTCATAAAAAATAATTATGTAAAAGAAAAAGAACTTTTTATATGAACTTTCTAAATGTATTTAAATGTATAATCTTTGTTTAATAATTAGTCATTCAAATAACTTAATTTCATGTTAATAATAATAATAATAATAATAATCATCATCTTTGTTACGTGAGAATTTTAAAGCTCACCATAAAAATAGTTTTCTTTCAAGTTGCAACTACTAATTTTAGAAGTATAAAAAAGAATTTAAGCCTCTAAGGCAGAATTTAAAATCAAAGGATACTGAGATATCAAATAGTAGTAAGATATATATTATGAACATGTACTTATAACCTTGTATGAATGTATAATCTTAATTTAATAAATTATGTTCACTTTCAGCACAACAAAATAAGATTTTCTTTATTTCACCGAGAACCACTGAAGTACACTTTTAAAAGGATTTGCGACCCTGAGAGATTTTAATAATAACAATTAACTTCTTATTTTTTTTAAATTGGTAAGCTAACGCTACCTGGCGCCCATAAAAAGCTTGGCATAATTTTATAAATAATAATAATAAAAATTTACTTTCAATTTTTTTTAATAAAAATAAGAACTCTTCAAGTAAAACAAGTGTATATTTTAGATAGATTACAAATTTTAGTTTATCTACTTGTAGTCGCATTTACATGATCCAAAGCACAATTTTACTTCAGTTATAGATTTTACAATGCTATTACCCAAAAGACCTTTTTTTTTTTTAGAAACACACACTTCAACACATTAAGAGCACTACTACAGCCAACTTTTACTGTAGAGTCAGGTTGATTATTTTCATACCTTTCTTCCTTGTCACATTCTTCCAGTAGTTCTGCACCTGTCTGCTAATACTAATAAAAGGATATTATCTTAAGTGAGCTCCACACAAATTGCAACATCATTGTCAAAGGTTACAAGCTCCACAAACTCCATATCCTGAAGTTCCAGTGTTTCATTAATTCTTGGCCACCTTCCTGGAATATCGGTACCTTGTGGAACTGGATTGTGCATATATCCTCCTCTTCAGACTCATTTACATTGAAGCTACTCTTCCTACAAGAATTAGAAATTGTTATTTCTGCAACATTGTTCCATGCATGTCTCCATGTGCTGTGTAATTATTGACGAAAAGAAGAATTTTTTGTTTTTCATTTTTAAGTTTTTAAGCCACGTACAAAAGGCATCACAGTACATCTATGATTTTTGTTCGCCATCTAGTCTGTGGGCAAACTTGTCACATTTTTAAAATGTCCTGGCTTTTTGGATTTGGCAATGACTAAGGGCTTTAGTTTATGTGCCTGTAGAGTTTGTACCTAGCAAGATTGTAATTAATACTTTTCTTTGCTATTTTCCCCACCATTAAAGAGATCACCTTTAAATGACAAAATTTTGTCTGGAAGGGATTTAAAAAAGTATCCAATTTCATCTGCATTAAATATGTCTCTTAGTTGGCATCTCTCAGTCAGTTTTAAATTTTGTCTTTCCATCCATCCCACACTACATCGTGCATGAAAAAGATTTCATTTCTTTTTTGAAATTTTACAGCTGTTACTTGCTAGGAAATCTGTGTGACCTAATTTTTCTTAAAGAACCGAACTCTTAGGGTGTTGGCACATTTTTTGTCACTACATTGTCATAGCCATTTCAGAACGCACTCTTCAACATCCTTCAGTTCACCAGGCTTTGCTCTCTCTTGCACAATGTTGAAATCCACCTCAAACTTCATACATCTCTTTGTTCTTTATTATTATGGCCAATTACTCGCAGGAATGTTAAATTCCTTGGAAATTTCAACTTTTCTTCTATCGATTTTCTTCAACGATTTTTGATTTAAATTTTACAGTTAAAACACTACACCTCTTCCTTTTTCCAACATCTTGTCAACATTTAGACTGTGACTGTGAGAAACGTTATGCGAGAACGACAAAGAAACTGATTGCAGTGGGTTATGGGGGTTGCGGAGAATGGCCAGAAGCAGGTGCAGCAGTTTCATGTTACGACATGTTGCAGTGGGTTGCAAGCCACGTTGGAGTTCCGGGAATCGAACGAGCTGACAACTTAGCCAAGCAAGGCGCTGAATCCACCCAACCTAACAACCCCACAACTCTGAGAGCAGCAAACAACAAAATCATGACCACCATAAACAGGTTTACCATCAATTACCTGAAGGAGCAAAGTATGGGGAAGACCTGGGAATGTCTCACATCCGATCGACCAATATCAAGACGACTGGAGAGATCCACTGCCATTGCTCTCTTTAGAACAATGACTGGGCACGACTATCTTCAAGCCCATCTGCACAGAATCGGCCTGGCCCCAAATGACTGCTGTCCTCTCTGCCAGTCCTCCCGGATGGACGCCCTTCATTTTACGACATGTACCAACCTCACGAACATGCCCGATGACATCGCAATACGCTACTGGGAGGTTCGTCGTCTAATGGCCGAACTGCCAAGGACGGATGGCTTTGGATAAAGTAAAGTATGTTACGACATGTCTCTGAATCATTGTTTAATTCGTAACATTTACCATATTAAGGTTCAGATCATTGGAAATTTGTGTTATAATAATCAAGGTTTATCATAATTCATCTGAGATGGTCAAATATTTGTCTTATTCAGATTATTAGACACTATAATTCGGGCTATAGCGTGTATTTTTATCATTGAGCGTTATGAGATATTCACAGGTGATTAAAAACAATTGTTTTATCGAAGAATTCGTCATGTTGAGGTTTCTTGATATCATGGTTCCACTGTATTCGTTTAAAATAAATATATTTTCGTAAGCAAAAAGTAAATATTTTGATGTGTATTTTTTAAATTATTGTTTTTAGAAAGGGCTGATTAACCTGGACATGGCAGCATCTATATTAGTTGGCGATAGTGCTCCACAACAGAATAAGACACGGTTGCGCCGCTTATACGATATTGCAAATATACTTGTGTCTTTAGGAATAATAAGAAAACTAGACACCCATTCACTGCCTGAGAATGTCTCATTTAAGAAACCAGTCTTTTCATATGCTGGACCTTCTCTTCAACATCTAGGTAAGATATAAGAAATATAATATCAAATAAACTATCTATAAATTGTGTTTATTCTATGTGGAGTGAGCCAGAGAGTCTGATGAATATTGCATTCACCATTTTAAATAGGATTATTTTTGGTGAGAGGAGTAATACCTCAACTGTTGCCAATTTAGTAGCCATAAACCATTGGATGGCACATGACGCATTTGTTGGTGAAATTTAAAAAAATAACAATTGTGTGATTTCAATTTAACTGCTATTTTACACTCATTTTATTATTCCTTGTATATTAACACTAAATCAGTTTAAGTGTTAATACAACATAGCAAACTACTGTTCAATTGTACAACTAGCTCGAATTGCAAAAAAATTAATTAATTTATAGCTAATGTTATAAACCTGTTATAAACGATGTAGTACAAATGAAATAAAATTTAATGTTAAATAATTATCACAAACAATAAAACTTTATTCAGTTAATAAGAGAAACAATGTAATAATAGCCTACTAAGGATTTATAATAAGCTATTGTCCCTTCATAGATTATAAAATAAGAAGTCCATAACCATTACACAAGGTCAAGAGATGACTTTCATGTGGTTCCTATTACAGCATCCACAGTCACAAGATATCTCCTGTGCTGTCCAGTCAGGTTTTACAACAGATTGCCTCCTTTACTAAAACAACCTAACCCAGAAACAAAATCTTGGCTACGAGGAGCTTTACACCTAACCTAACCTAACCTAACCTTGCTAAGGGTTATTTAATCAAAATCATTAGAGTTGGTTTTGTAAAAATAGAAATTTTGTGTTTTGGTCGTATGGCAGTTAACGCTTAAGTTTTGAGTTATAAAAAATAATTTAATTCTTGAGATGTGGCCAAAATATACCCTCATACCAAATTTTTGATTAAATCATCCCATCTGATGACCTCAAAATGGACATTTTCCGCAAAAAACTTGACACTGGTTTTTTTCACCTATTGTAACTTTATACTATGTGTATGTGAGAATGTAAACATGGCATTAATTACTGCATACAGTAGAACCCCTCTTAACTGGTCTAATCGGGACTGACACCCGGGCTGGTTGCCCGTTTGGCCGGTTAATCCTAGGTTCCCTTGAAATATCAGTTTTCGTTCAAAGAAAGCTTATTTAATCAGGTAGCGTTAAGAATTATGCAATTAAGATGTTATTGCAACTCATTTTATTGTACATAAATGTATCGTATATAATTATGTTATGTATATTATACATCAAACATGAAAAAATTAAACACTACAAAGCTTTTTTATAGATTCCCCTCTGTCAAGTCTTATGACACATTTAACCGCTTCTCAAACGAAACCAACACACGCTTCAGTTTTCGTAACTCACTCATTTTTATTTACTGTATAAAATACTGTACGTAGATCATAACCAGTCAAAGACAAGAAGAAAACTGAAAAGAAATATTATATTTTTCATAATGTAGTATACTAAAAGATTCGTGGAAAAAAAGCGGCCCATCAAACGTTTTTGTGGGTGTATGTCTGCTATACCGACGGGTGCCAATGCCGCGGTGTTTTTATGCCGCCGACAATGGGATACCGCTTTCGACAAAGTCGTTTGATATCGCCGCCGCTTTGGTGTTTCAATTACAATTTATTTTCGGAAACTCTCATCCAACCAGTACACTACGATATAGGCCGGTTAATCCGAGGACCAGTTAATCCGAGGCCGGTTAACAGAGGTTCTACTGTAATTACATTAAAAAATTTCACATCCTTGACCACATAAGAAAATTGATGTTGTATAGTTATTAAGCCTATTAGTGAGGCACCAAAGCGAGTCTCATGTTTTGTTTATATTTATTGTTATAAAAACAGTTCAGTATGAATAATATATTTATTATTTACAACTAACTATAAGACAGAAAATCAGAGAAGTATCATAATTAACTTTAAAAAAAAATAGCTATTTAAAAAACCACTCATTTATTTGGCTAATTGTTTCCATTACAGATACACCATTCACTAATCAAAGTGAACCTGTGCCTTACAACTGGGATAATATTTTGGACTTTTCTGATGTTCAAAACTCTGATATGTCTGGTGAGTTGATATAATTTATATTAATTCAAAAACTGATAATAAATCAGAAATGCACAGCTTATTGTAGAGTACAACAATTTCATGATGTGTAGAACAACAAAAAATGTCATCATTGAATCGTTTATGAGTAGTTGTTTGCAATGTTAATTATAGAGGACACTAACATACACTAGTGAGGCTGTAGATTACTCCCTTTGTCTCATCTTTTAGAACAGTATAGAGTGACAAGCATAATCAGTTTACATAATCTCCGCTTAACATTGGTTAATCAATCGGCCTCTGAGAATAACCCAATATGCCTAGAACCTCAGAAAATTAGTCTGACATTATAATTTTATAAAAGCTCATGAAACTTAGCAATGCAGGCTATTTTGTTAGCCATATTGCTTCTGACCTGCACTCAACTGTACTTTGCTCTGTCTTCTACTGGGTTACTTAGCTCATCACATCTCCTTGAGCAAGGACAACTCGGGTCAGTTAAGATTTGGTAAAAATATAAAATTCAAGTAATTGATAATAATGTGTTGTAATATTTGCAATGAGCTTAACATATAATTTCATAATGGAGGAGGAGACTTTAAATGCATTTAACAAATAAAATAAACAATATGAACTGAATAGCAAAACAATTAGTTAGTCTACGTAGTAGATTGAAATCAAATTTAGTTTTAAATAAGAAGAAACAGGTATTTAGTGAATGATTAATATACAATGGCTACCAAGTAAAAACAATGGAAACTAATAAACAGTATATCTCGTAAACCAGTGTGCTAGAAACAACTGTTGTTTTATAAAACAAAGTAAGAGGTGACAAAACTAGATCAATTTAAAAATAGGACTTATTGAAACGATTTTATGGAAAATTTGAAACTTTAGTACAATTTCCAAATTTTCAGTCAAGACAAAAATCTTAAGTTACTCTTTTGCCAAATTTAAAGACTACCTAAGTTGGGACAAAAGGGATAACCAAAACTGGCACCAACTTACTGGGCTAGAGATCGATTCAAATAAATAATATTAAATAAATAAAAGATATAAGGACAGGATAAAGTAGTATAGATATACAGGATGATCCATAAGTATCAAATTGTAATTCAATTATAATAAACAAATGTGCATTACAATAATAAGGTACAAGAAATAATCCAAGCTGGCAATAGTGTTTTCCCATCATTGAAGGGATAAATGGCGACATCCCAGAAACAATTTACTCTGTAGGGGGAAAAAAAAATCATGATTTAAGAGAGTCTCAATAATCAAAAATTGAAACTAAAATTGTATAAACAATTTTAAACTCGGCTTTTAAAAAGTAAAGTCATATTGAGTTATAAGTTAGTTTAAATGTAGCAATTCATCAAGAATCAGATATTACAGTAAAAACATCAATTTACGGAAGTTTTTCACATTATTCTTAAAGGAGAGTGAAGAAACTAAAGAGAATTATCCGAGTTGTGATCATCACTACTCTAAATTTTGGACATAGTAAACACAACCTTACAAGACACAAACAGTTAAATAAGCTATAGAATAATTTTTATTTTAATATTGGCAAGATTCATTAAGAAGATAAAAATTAATAGAGTTGTTTATGTTTTTGATAATTTTATGCAATTACAAAAATGAGCAAAAACGTAATAAACAATAAATATTTATTTATATGATCTATCTATTTTAAACTGTTGGAGTTTAATAGGGCACATAAGCCTATAAGTTTAGGTTAGGGTTTAATAGGGTACATAGCTGTTATGTTCGGGTTTATAAATTATTTAAATAAATGTATACATTACAATATTTAGAAGTACCAGTTTTATTATTAAGCGATCTACTTCAGTCGCTGTTCATTGTGAGACTGCTGGCTGCGCATCGTAGCCAGGACATGTTGCTACAATGTTAACTTAATATTGCTAATACAGATTACATAACAATTTCCTTCTTTTTTTTTTTTTTTAACTAAGAATAGATCAAATAATAGTAAAATATTTTTATAACCTTATAATTTTTTTTTTAAGAAATTAAAATTATATTCTAATACAAAACAATATTTTTTTAAAAAAGAAATTCAAAACTAGACGTTACAAATAATACTCAAATTAATAAATATGTATTTTTTTTTTTTCAAATTAAAACTATCTTCTAACCATTTACAAATCAAAAAATTTTTTATTTTTAATTTTAAGAACAACAACATTAATAACAATTACAATAATAATAACAATATTACTTTTTAAAATTTTTTTTTTTTTTTTTTTTTTTAACCAACTTAAAATTTATCTTCTAATCGACAACTGCTTTTGACTACTCTACCATATCTGGTTTTGTAATTATCAAGATCTTTTAAAAAATCACTTTCTGGACTAACCTTTTGCCCTGAATTAACACTTTCACTTATTCTTCTATTAGTTTGATTTAATGGGCTTATTTCATTCTTTTGACGAGACATGGAAGGACATTTTGGAGGCGACATTCTTTCAACCGCAGGACTAATATGTATTCTATTACGTCTATATGATTTACCGTTTTGATCTATGACTATATATGATCGAGGTTCTTCTGTTTCTCGAATTATGTTACCGCTAGACCAATTGGAATTAGGTTTTTTCTGAAAGAGAACATCTTGACCATTACATAAACTCTGCAGTGGTTTAGAATGTCGGTCAAAATGTCCCTTCATTCTCTGTTTGTTAACATACAGTTGATTTCTGGTTCTATTAGAATTAAGTTTAGGTTTAAGACATTTGTAATGCATTGGTACTAAGGTACGCAATTTCCTTGACATGAGAAGTTGAGCAGGTGATTCCACATTATTTTTATTAGTGTTTCTAATATTTAAAAGTGCAAGATAAATATCTTCTCCTGCATCAGCTGTTTTTTTTAATAATGATTTCATCGTTTTTACAGCACTCTCAGCCATGCCATTTGATTGAGGAAAATGAGGGCTTGAAATCACATGCTCAATATCCCAATTTTTACAAAACATTCTAAATTCTTCACATTTAAAATAAGTCGCCCCATCAGAATAAACTTTTAGAGGTATCCCATGTCTTGAAAAAAAACTTTTTAATTTTGATATTATAGTTACACTTTTAGTATTTGAAATACTTGCTATTTCAATATAGTTTGAATAATAATCAACAGCAACAATATACAACATTTGTTCCCATTCAAACACGTCTATTCCCACTTCTGACCATGGTAATTTTGGTACTCTATGTGGCAATAGAGGCATTTTACTTTGATTTCTTTTAAATTTACTACAGGTTCGACAAGATTCAACATAATTCTTAATATCATTAGACATGTTAGGCCAATAAAGTGCTAACCTAGCCCTTGATTTACATCTATTTATTCCCATATGACCTTGATGAACAATTTCCATCATTTGTGTTCTTAGATTTTTTGGTACAATAATTGTGTCACCTTTAAATATTAAATTTTTTATAATACTTAATTCATCTTTAAAATCAAAATAACATTTTAATTTATCATTTACATTACTTTTATATTTTGGCCAGCCATGATTAATATAGTCTTTTAATTTATTTAATTCTTCATCATTTTTAGATTCTTTCTCAAACAATAACCACTTAGCATGTGAAATTGGTAAATTATCAATTAATAAATTAACCTGTAATTCTATTTCGTCAAAAACCTCATCTTCAACCTTGTCATTTACATTAAAATGTCTTGACAAAGTGTCAGCAATAACTAACTCTTTACCCGGTTTGTACACTACATTAAGTTTATACTGTTGAAGGCGTAACAACATTCTTTGTAATCTACTTGAGATTTTTGATAAGGGTTTTTTAAATATTGCTATTAAAGGTTTATGATCAGTTTCAACAGTAACATTTTTTGAGAAAATATACTGATGGAACCTTGTACAACCAAAAACTATTCCTAAGAGCTCTTTTTCAATTTGAGCATAGTTAATTTGAGTTTCTGTTAAGACTTTGGAAGCATAACATACAGGTTTATTATCTTGCAATAAACAAGCACCTAGCCCCGTCGAACTTGCATCGACAGACAACAATATTGGCTTAGATTGATCAAAATAGTTTAATACTGGGGCTTGTGTTATTATTTTTTTCAATTTGTTAAACACCTCATTAAGATATTTATTCCAAGTAAACTCTACATCTTTTTTTAGCAAAGCTCTAAGAGGTTGTGATATTTCCGAAAAATTTTCTATGAATTTTGAGACATAATTAAACATTCCTAAAATTCTTGCAAGTTCTTTTTTATCCTTAGGTATTGGTAAGTCAATTATAGCTTTTATTTTGTTTTCATCTACCGAAATACCATCAGAACTAATTTTGTGCCCAAGAAAATTTATTTCTTTAACATTAAATTTACATTTGTTAATATTGAATTTAAATCCATTATTTTGAGCTTTATCTAACACTGCATTAACTCTTTCAGTTAATTGTTTTTCTGTTTCACCCCAAATTAATATATCATCTTGAAATGACTGGACCCCATCGATTTTTTCAAAAATTTGAGACACTACTCTATGAAATATTTCTGGAGCACAACTCAATCCAAATGGTAATCTTTTAAAATAAAATCTGCCAAAAGGCGTTTGAAAAGTAGTTATTTTGGCACATTCCTCATCTAATGGAAGCATCCAAAACCCTGATTTTGCATCTAACACTGTGAATAACTTTGCACCTTTAATTTTATGAATAATTTCCTCAAAAGTAGGAAATTGATAGTGTGATCTCTTAATACATTCATTTAAAGGTTTTGGATCTAAACATAACCTTATATTACCATCTTTCTTTTGAACAATTACTAGCGAATTAACCCAATCAGTAGGCTCATTAATAGTTTCAATGATACCTAGCTTTAACATTCTATCCAATTCAGCTTTCAATTTATTTTCTAGTGCAAAAGGAATTTTTCTAGGAGCACTAATTACAGGACATGAATTTTCATTTAACTCTATCCTAACCTTAACTGGTACACACCCTATTTCATTATTAAACAAATCTTTGTACTTTTTATCTATTAGGTCTAACTTTAAGGTATTGATATGCTTAACAATTCCTAAATTAAGACATGTATCAAGTCCTATCAAATTTTCACAGTTTGATTTAACAATATAAAAAGTCAATGCATAGTTTGAGCCTTTAAACTTGCTTTGTAATGTACAAGTCCCTACAACAGGTAATCTGTTGTTTGTAAATGAAGTAATTTTAGCATTTATTTTATTAATTAAATTAACATTAATTCCTAATTTAAGAAAGGAATTATACGATAAAATGTTTACTTGGGCTCCCGTGTCTACTTTAAAAGATTGGTGCACTTTATTTATTATAATTGTCTCATACCATTGAGTTACGTTTACCTTATAATTTTGCAGGTTAGGTTTAGCTAAAGTGTTTATCACAAAGTTTTTATTTTCATTATCACATAATAAACTTTCATTACCTGTTTCTGTCAGTTGGTTAACTGAAAACCTACACATGTTTCTAAAATGGTTCAATTTACCACACTGTGAACATACTTGATTCCATGCTGGACACTTTCCAAAAAGATGAAATCGGCCACATCTACCGCACGGATTATTATGCATGTTTGCCTTTGCTTTGTGTGCCTAGAAGGATGATCTTGACCTTGTAGTTGACCCTTGATGCATAGCATTTGACATTGTATTTGATGTATTGCGCTTCACTTGGTTTCCTGTTGAATTCTGTCCACGATTGCCGGTTCCAGCTTGAAACTTGTTTAAATTAAAGTTTAAAGTTTTGTTTCTTGGTTTACTATTTTTAAAAACTCTATCTACCGTAGAATCTAATAACTCTTTTTTTACATTTAGTTTATGAGCCCTATCATAAGCTAATTCTTTAGATTTACACATTTCTAAGGCTTGTTCTAAAGTCAAATTATGTGTTTTTAACAAAGAAACTTTAATATCGGAATCATGAATACCACTAACAAAAATGTCTCGAACTAAACTATCACGTAAACCACCGAAGTCACAAGAAGCACTTAGGTTTTTTAATATTGCCACATATTGTTCATAAGATTCATTGTGTAATTGTTTACGATTAAAGAATATATGTCTCTCATATGTTACATTAGCCAAAGGAATAAAATAATTTTCAAAACTTTGAATTACAGTTTCTAACTTGTCTGAATCCACTGCACTAAGATTAAACGATTTAAAAATGTCTTGTCCTTCTTCACCCATGTAATGAAGTAATAAAGCTACTTTTCTTTTGTCTTTTGTAGACTCTGGTACAAATGCTTCAATAAAAATTTCATACCTGTTTTTAAATTTTCTCCAGTTAGTTGCCAAATCACCTTGAAATTCCATCGGAGAGACGCCATTTCCTGTGTTTCTAAAATCCATTTTTCCGTAGTAAAATAGAAACTATTTTTTTTTTTTTGCAAACTAGTTAACACTTTATCTGAATTCTTATTAAATCTGGTTTACACCGCTGCCACCATGTTATGTTCGGGTTTATAAATTATTTAAATAAATGTATACATTACAATATTTAGAAGTACCAGTTTTATTATTAAGCGATCTACTTCAGTCGCTGTTCATTGTGAGACTGCTGGCTGCGCATCGTAGCCAGGACATGTTGCTACAATGTTAACTTAATATTGCTAATACAGATTACATAACAATAGCCTATTAGTTTAGGTTAGAGTTTAATATTAGGTAATACCAAGGACCACTTTCCAATATAGGTCTGTGTCTCCTATCAGTACAAAATCTAAAGTAATTTTTAAAAACTGTTCAATTTGTATGTTTGTTAGTAAGTTGTGTAAATAATTTAATTTCATTAAAACTTTATAAAACAAGAATTAAAACAGCAAAGTAACAAATCTACTAGTAAAATAAATAAAACCATTACATGGTTAAATAATTATGTACAGGTTAACAGTGGGTAATTGAGATAAAAAAGATTACAGTAGACTCTCATAAATTCGGATCACGAAAATCCGGACTCCGGAAAATCCGGACTGTACAGTAAAATTTTTTTAATAACAATTTGCCGCTTTATTATAAATAATTTCAATTTTCACGCGATCTTCCGCATTGCATGAATGACGTATTTTGTAATGATTCACTGGCAGTAGAAGTTTCCGCGCGGCTGAGGTAATTGACATGCCCTACCCTGTGTTTTACTTAATTGCAGTCCAGTACTTTATTATGTATTATGTATTAGTTAATGTTTCAGAGTGTACAAGTGTCGTTGGGTATCGGCATGGGCCGGTAGCGATTGCATGTGCGGCTTATCACCGCTCGTATCGACCCCGCGGCCGACTTATCTCCGACTCCGGGAAATCCGGATTTTTCGGAATCCGGACCGGCCGTCCACCACAATAGTCCGGATTTATGAGAGTTATTTTTGTATTAAATACACAAAAATTAAACATATAAAATTTCAGTATCTTAGCTTAATCATTTATACACAATTATTTCAAATTTGAAATAGAATATAACCAATTATGAATTTTAGGTGCTCTGGTATTAATAAGTTTGAAGAAAAATAGGTTCTGAGACTTGCCAGTTCTCCGTATTTACCACAGAGATTCTGTATTTTGAAATCAATCTCCGGTGTTTCATATTTTAACACAATTTAGCAATAAATTTGAACCTTTAACAATAAATACCAGTAGGAAAAAAGGAAAAGAATTCTTAGTTTGATGCTTTTAAATATTTTTCTGTTTCTTAAGTAAACACTTCGTGTTTATTTTTTCATGTTGTAACCCTAGTTATTTTACACAAGAAGTAGACTAGACTCAAGGTCAACCACTTACTGTCGTATGGATTTGTTTGCTGTTGTGTCTATTTGTAGAAAGACAAAGTCCGTGGGATATTTTTAGCATCTGAACTCCGATCTGTCCACAAAAGAAAATACAGAAAACCTGCTATAGGCCTACAGTTTCAATTAGAAAATGTTGTGTTTTCTGATTAAAGTTTTGGTGTAATGAAAGTTTAATTGTAGTAGGATTGTTAATGTGTTTGTGTAGTGTACTATCATGGCTAAAAGAAAATATGATTTTGTTAAAAAAAAATTATGGTAGAGTTTTCATCAATTTAAACTGTAGAAAAGACAATACACTCTTTTGGAAACCGTTTCACATGGAGGTTGACAGAATATAGTGAAACATATTGGTACGGAAAAATACGGAAAAGTCTTGTGTTAATTACGTTGAGAAAAATATGAAACTTAATTTCAATGTTGGAAAAGAAAAGAACAATGTTATAAAAGCAGAATGCTACTTTACAATTTTTTTTAAAACATAATATTCCTCCTAGTATTTCCGATCACGTGAGTGCACTTTTTCACAAAATGTTTCCTGATTTGCACGAAATTGCTAAAAAATATACATGTACTCAAACAAAAACAACTGCTGTAGATCGGGAAATATTATTTTAAAAATTTGATACAATTTTAAATGTGATTAAACATTGCCATTTTAATTCCTACAGTCGGTAGCAACCAGAAGGATGCAAAACTTTACTCCATTGTGGTTACATATTTAGACATAGAGGACTTGCAAATTAAATATGGTTTGTTGTCTGTACCTAATCTTAATGGTGATGCTTAGTATTAATTAATTCAAGACTCAGAGTTTCTGAACTTTTAAATAAATTAAAAACTGAAAATGTGTTGTTGGACAACTGCATTGTGTTTAGCACTGAAAATGGTCCAGTAATAATAGGCGTAAAAAGTAGTGTAGCTAAGTTTTTAAAAGATGAAATTAAAAATTTAATTGTAATGGGTTGTTCATGTCATTTTATAAATTTAACTACTGAAAAGGGAGCTGTTGCTTTACTTGGTAATGCAGAATATTTTGTTAGAGACATTCATTACAATCTTCAAAAGAGTTTTAGAAGGAAGGAGAGTTTAATTCTTTTTCAAAAATTGCATGATACTGATGTAAACAAAATTTTTTAAACATCTTTAAATAAAATCAAAATCTGCCTCATCAGTGCAACCTTAGTGAATTTCATAGTTACTGTATGTGAATATATGTATATATGAATATATATATAGAAATCTCTGTCTGTAAAAAAATTCAAACCTGGCAAGTCTGTTTAAAGTATCATCATGCTTTTTCAAAAGGTACGATCCTGATAGAGAGATCTTACCAATAATTCAAATAAATAGAAATATCTAAACAAAAAATTTAAATCAACTGGTAATTTTGTTTTGTTTTTAAAGAAATTAATAGGTCCTCTATTTGAATTATTAAAAAAAAAAAAAAAAAAAAAAAAAAAAAAAATGAAAGAATGTCTTAGAACCTGCGCTCGCGTCTACACCATTTCTAACATGATATTACATCCAAAGTAAGTCACAATTATTTATAATAATTTTTTGCAGGTATTGGCCATGTAAATGTGTAAAACTGATAACCATGATAGAATGTTGCAATTGTTTTTCAGTATAGTTTAAAATATTTTAACATTTTTACTACTTGATAAAATGAATTTTCACGTTTATCTGTGCCAAGAAAAATTTGGGACCATCAAGGAATTTAGTTGTTCTGAGAATTACGTAAATATGAGGAATAATTAATTATGGTTAATTAAATATATTATGTTGATATTTGAAATTTAGCATCGAATTATGACAAAATTATAACTGTTCTTTATTATCATATAAAAATAAGTGTTTGGAATTTCAGAAGATAGTGTTGATATCAGCACAGACTCAATATTGACGACTCAGGCAGATGAGGGTATATTGGAAGCTGCTGCAACGGTAAGGCTACACCATTCATACTCAATGGAAAACTCCCCCCAGCCTGGTAAAAACACATTTTCTTTAATATCTCAAGATCAACCAGCAGCAAAAAAAAGGTTAGTTTTTTCAACTCAGCGTACAGAAATACCACTTGTCAGTAAAAAGTCAGAAGTAGGCTTTATCAAAGCACCAACAAATTCATTTCGTTTGAAACCGTCTTGTAAAATCGTAACAACAGACAATAGAGATAATATAAGAAAGAGAAGTGCTTTAGATTCTATCGGTAATATAGCGGAAAAAGCATCTGTAGTTCGTTTGGTTAATGTCTACGAACAGAGTTCATCACTTTTACAAGATGGTGGATTATATAAAGCTATAAAAGTTGGTAATGATATTCAACTTATCAAAATAGATGGTGTAGAAAATATTTTATAAAATATATGTTACAAAATAGAAATGTTTATATAGGATATATATCGTGTATTATTGTTATTACCATTTTGAAAATAAATAATGTGTTAATTTTGTTTAAAGCTTTTTGTTTTGAGTATTTTTTATTCAAATGTTTTATTAATCGATGAGAAAAGAAATATATTAAGTCAAATATAACTATTAGCATGTAAGTTTATAAATTAAATACTGGTTTATAAAGAATAGGCTTTAACATTTTATAATAAACTATTTGTTAAAAGTTAATAGAATTATGGTGTCATAAATTTAAGAAAAGAAAACTTGTTAAAAATTCTTTCTTGAAACTCAGTTCTTGGAAACTACAAGGTTCATATCCAAAGTAAGGGCTGATTGTTTATTAAAGGAGAAACTTAGGAAATGAAAAATGTATTAGTGGTTCTAAATACATATAGATTTACATTATTTTTCTATGTAGTTACCATTTTGTTCCAAATACTTTTGATAACATGAACCAAGCTTTTTCAAAAAATTCTGCCTCCTGGAATTGCACCCACTTTTCCAATGAGGGTTTCAACTTCAGTTTTCTGGAATAGTTGAGACTGCAAGCCAATTCTTAAGGTGTAGGGCAGAGACTGTAGTCGCAGGACTATAAGATGGATCATAAAAAATCTCCCATAGGAATTTTTGAATTGTTTCGAAAGTGTGCGAATTGCGTTATGAAGGTGAACAATTTTTGACCTTAGCATTTCCCGTCGTCAGTTTTAAGTCATCACAGTTAAGAAAGTGTTTCACATCATATTACGATGTGATGATTGTTCCAGACTACATGAATCAAGCAAATGAAATCTGTTCACTATTTTAGTTCCAGAACAGATTTATGGTTGTTTGACTTTTTTTTCGATTTGGGTGACCTAGAATAACACCACTGCATAGATTGTTATTTCAACTCAGCAATGGTGAGTGAAATTAAAGTTTTGTCACTAGTGATAATATAGGAAAAAAATTTGTCTCCCTCTATTAAAGCTGTCTAAATAAGCGTGTGTAAATGTCAATCTCTGATCTGTATGAACAATTGTCAAGATTTTCAGCATCCATCATGCTCACAGTTTACGATAGTCTAGAGTGTTGATCACAGTTTTGAATAATATTTTCTCTGAACTTCTGGAAATTTTATTGAAACACCATCAATTGTTTAGTGGCGATTTTCTGATATCTTCGTATTCAGATGCTTCACAGCATTGTATCTTCTTGCGTCTAGAAGTTTAATCACTAATTGGACTTCACAACTAACATGATTGTTTATTTTTGTACCCACTGTGATGCATGCAAAGAGAAACAATGGACTTGCTACATTATGGTGGTTACGTGGCTAAAGGACCAGTTGAAACTACTTTGCATGTACAAACTAATCACAATAGCTTTTTATATCCGATCAGCCTAACTTTTGAAATGGTACTTGTATAAATATACATTAACTGTTCAGAATATTCAAAAGTTATTTTTGTTACAAAAAATATAGGTTTAAAAAGGGGAGAAATGATAAAGATTATAATATATACCTTTTCCAACTTGCTTTAGAAGATTTTAATTAATTAAGTTGTCAATTGTTTTACTTGGTTTAGATTTACATAAAATTGACTTGATCTACCACTTAAAAATAAATTAGAATTTGATATTACGTTTTGTAATACCATATAAAAATAAATTGCAATTTGAAATTATGTTTTGTAAAATGTGTTTTTAATATTTCTAATTTTTTCACTTAATTTTAGTCATTGATGTCATAACTGAAATAAAATAACATATTTTTAGTTTAAAGAGAATTTATGTATATTAGTGAGTGGAAAGTGTTAAATTTATAATTTTATTTATAAACATGGGAAAATAAAATTTTTATTTTGGTGCTTAACGGCTTGTCAACAGATAACAATATCATGAATTTAAAGATCATAGAAAATGTGTATAGTATATATATTATAAAGAAATCAAATATATATTTACTTATATAATTAAATACAGATATATATTATTTTTATTTACAAGTCTAATAATGAAATTAAGAGATATATATTTTGATATAAATTATCTTTTAAGGTTGTGATTATATTTATAAAGTGCAATAAATCATTGTGCGTTTCAAGTAATGTCATTGATTTTAATATAAACACATGCTCATATATTGTCAACGTCCATTTATTTTCCTCAAATATGGGTGTTCTTACATAGTAACATAATATTGTGTTTGGCGGTAAGGATGATTTATTTTCACCATATCATTTATTAGTTTTAAGTATAGATATATTTACATAATTGTGTATATTATTTGTTCTTCTTTGTAAATTTATTGCTTTCAAGAACTGTGAGTTTCAGTTCAGTTTGATTATAAATTATAATGTGTGACTTTAAGTTTGTTTTATTATTTTTAAACTTTGTTTAATTTTTGGTATTTGGTATAAAATATTTTGTGTGCTAAAGTTGAAGATATGAAACTGTGCTGTATTAAGATGTTTTTGTTAAAATAGTTAATTAAAGAACAAGAAATTATACCGTTTGCCTTCAACCAAGATAGTGTCAGGTACATTTAGGTTCTTTTAAGAAAATAATGACAGTAATATAATTTTAGATCAAATATTAAAATTGTCTATATTTTTTGTTGAATTGTCTAATTTCATAGCTCATAAAAGCGTCATCATTACATTAACACAGAATGTTAAGCCTAGCAATTATCATATAAACCTAAATTCATTACAATCAAAATTTAAAATAAACATTCATGTTTTGAACACATTTTAATTTGTTATAAGATGAAATTACTGTTATTCATGTCAGCATTCTATTTGCCGTTACTTACACAGACGCATGATACAGATAACTTTAGAATTGTTTTGTTTAAAACATTAAAAAGAAGTCTGACATTTGGGTTTTAATACAAATTTGATTAAAATAGAATTTTGATATGTATTACTTTATTTAAAATTATTGGTTGGATATTTGTTGACTCCATAATAGTACAGCTTTTAATATGTTCAAAGCTTTTTTGCCCTCAGCAACCTGCACATTAACCATTAATAGAAATTACTTTCTTTATTTAATGTAAAAAACTTGATCTCTGAATACTTGAGTCAATTGTATTGGGATGCAAGAAAGCTGCTAACAAAGCTACCCATGGGAGGTGGATATGTTCCAACATGAGCATATTTACGGATATTGCAGTATTCTTTTCATATGTTCAAGCTAATATCTTTTCTTCAAAACACTTTATTATTATCACTTTGTGTTGAATTATCTCCTCCTTTGTGTCCCTTTTTATATTTTCTTTTCTGCTCATATTTAAAAACTCAAATGTTTTGTACATTATGAGAATATGAGCTCAACTAACCAGTTCCAAAAATACAATTCGGTACAGAACCTGTAATTATCCTATTAGAACAGTTAATAATGTGGCCTCATGTAAGCAAGTGTAATCCACCTCCTGCCAATCACAAGTTAACAGAATTTCATTATAATTTATTCTTTGAAATTTTGCCTTTTTAGAATTACATTCATTACATAAAAAATTCAAAAATTAAATGTTTGTAAAACAATCTAGCAACTAATTTAAACACCTGATAGTAACAACCGATTCCCAACATACTGACACATTAAAAGTAATAAGTCGGAGTGTAGATGGGTTCTACTCTAATAAAACTACTTTTATACTTTCTTGTACTTCCCTCTAAGAAACATGCTTTACTCAATGTTCATAATTTATTGAAAATCATTGTTATAATACATGTGAGAGGTAAACTTGGCTTTATCATTTAATAATGAAAATATCTTGGTATGGCACTTAACGTAAAAATAACTTTGTCAATTATTTAGGTCTAAGTACAACATGCATTGTAAATATTCCTAACATAACCTAGTAAATATATTTTATTGTTTGTTGCTTATTCTATTAATCAAATGTATTTATAAACTTTATTGATTGATCTCAGGTTTATTTTTTCTTATGTATTTGGTTATAATTTGCATATAGTTATTGTTAACCCATTGACAGCTTTTCATAGAACCAGTGCATGATAGCAATTCAAGGCTTAAATACAGTACCGGTATATATAGAAAAGTTTGATATTGATTTAATTTTTAATAGATTTATTTTCAATTCAAATATTTAATAGTTTAAAAAAATTGAATATAATTTAAACAGAGAAAACAATGGAAAATAGCTTACTTGTTAACGCAAATTCAATTTTGTCACTTTTCTTGTTTGCTGTGAATTCCTCGTATTATAGAACAGATGTATCATTTGTTTAAATTTAAATAGTATTGCATGTGTTTCAGCTGTTTTTGATTATGGAAACTGTGTGAATATAATTTATTTCTAACGTAATACAGTATAAAAAAGAATCCCAACTTTTTCTAACAACAAATAAAATTTCTATTTGTTTAAAAAGCAAACAAAATATAATGACTTGTTAAATCTCAACAAAGAGTTAGAGGTTATTTCATGTTGATTCAGAAAGTTTACTCATCAATATAATAATTTAAAAGAAAAACCTTGTATATAATGTCAATATTAATTGGGTTCCTAGTTTTCATTTTAAGTTGCCAATGGGCTACTAATTTTAACAGAATATTAAAGAAAACAAGGTGAAAAGAGTGTGTTGTGTTGATTGCACTGATAGAATTATCAAAATTTATATAATAATAGTAAATAACTTAAGTTTAAAAATTTGAATTCATTTAGTCAATTAAGAAAAAAATTAAATAAGTTGTCGAGGTTGTAACTAAATGTAGTTATTTAATATTGTAAGGAATAGTGTTTGACAAAGGAACTTTAGTGATATAATTTATTTGGTGATTATTTTATTCCACTTTGGTGAAATTGTTTATTGATCCAGATGGTATACTTTAGCTTGATGCAGCACTATCAATTGACACATTTTAAAAGCAACTTATCTGTATGTATCGGGAATTTCAATATATTCACATTACTCGACTGAAAAGTCGTTTGGCAGGCCTAGGCTCTTCACTAGCTCATTAAAATTTTTTTTTAATGTAAAATATAAGAAACGTTATATTTATTTCCGTCAGTTCAATCACTTTGTCTAAACAAAAATTATTTCTCTTTAATATTATCTTTCATTTGACTTTTCCATTTTGAGGTCTCCTGAGCCCCAAAAAATGGTTTTTGAAATCGTATCTGTCTATCGTCTGTGCAGTTTTTTGCAAACCCAAACAAGTGAACTGATTTTGATTAAATTTGTTTTGTGGGTGGACATATTTTAGCCGTATCTCAAGACTTTTTTTGATGACTCAAAATTTGGGGATAGTCCTAAACATAAAATTTTGATATTCTCAAAATTAGCTCAAATGGTTTTAAAATAAAATTATGCTAAAATGTAGCATCTAAGGATCCGAACAAAAGATATTGGTTGCTACCATCTCAGAAATTGTCAGTTCATGAGTTATTGGTGAAGACCAAAACATTAGTTGTGAACCTTTTAAAATAAAATAACTTAATTTCTCAAAATAAGCTCTGCCGATTATTACATCTGTGTAAGTTTTTTATTCGTTATAATTTTTACTTATTAGATCTCAATTTTATGAATCACCTTTATTTTTTGTGATTGTTTATTCTTTCTCCGATGATCACAGTTTTAATCCTAGTAAATCATTTTCAAGCTGTCTTAATGAATTCACACACTAGAAGATTTGTTGTTTCTCATATTTGATAGCATTCTTAACTTTTATGTATCAAGGTCAAACTTACTGAATATAAATTGGTCCTAAGTGGGGAAGCAGGAGTTTGAAAAAGGTAGGGTGTTATAAATTTGTAGAATTGTTTATACTTATTATATAATGGATTTTAAAGTGTAATTTGTCATTTAATAGGTTAAAAGACTAACATATAGAGAGAATTACCAAATGAATTAATATAAATTTTCCACAAAAACAACTTTATCTGTGCAGTAACAAGACGATGTTGTAGTGACTAAGTTGTTATTATCAGTTTTGTGCATGTAGCAATTCAATGTTACCCAAGGCACTTCAGCCATTACAGCTTATTGCACTCCCGAAAGATGATGTGCATCTCTAAATCATCATCCTATAGATCCACAAGCTCTTTGAATTTGAGGATCTTTTCTATGAAGCTGTATTGGGGAATTGTTAGGCATTTCTCCACATGTCCAAAGATGCCTATCCTTTTCTGCTCAAAACTGCTGCAGCCTAAGAGGGTGGTCTACAGTCTCATCATGCATTCCACATCGTCTGCACAGACGTTAGGCTGTGAAGATTTCCATCCTAGTGCACACATCAACTAAGGATGATGACTTCAACGTTGTCTTGTATTTCTGTTGCACAAATTATGTGTTTTTTGTGGAAAATTGTATTTTCATTCATTTGGTGATTGAAGCTTCCACAAGTGTAACTCATTACAGTTGATGAGAGAGAATTATTTAGAGAAAGTAACGAAATTGTTTATCCTAAGGGGTATTTGATTAAAATGTTTACTTTTAATTCATACTATGTAGTTTTATATTCTACGATTAATAAAATACACATAGCATTACATAGGGGTTGATGTTTTTTAAACAATATAGGCCTATAGTATATTGTAATCCCAGCCATTTTTTTATGTTGTACACACTTTTTTGTATGAATTTCTGATTACTTAAATTTCCTTGTCCACAAATTCAGTAAATTTAACTGCCTTCAAAAATGTATTGTAAGGTAATGATATTATATGATAACAATGTCAAAGGCTTCATAATTAGCTTCAATCTACAATTTCAGTCAAATTAAGATAATAGTGCATAGTTTTGTCTTAATGGTAACACATTGGATCAAACTTTTAACTATTAGAAGTGTATATCAAAATGAATAATAATGTAATATGTCTTGCACTGTAATTCGATAATATCAGTATAGTTTATTTATTTGGATATTATTATTAAAAAATGCAGGATTTTGCAACCATACAGATAGATCTCTCATTACCAAGTGACAAATTTTAGAATATAAAACTAAGGGACTAGAAGCCTAGGCCTATTTTCAAAGCTTAGTCACTTGTTAGAAAAGCTAACCTGGTGGACTGGCTATTCATTTTTGGATTATATATATCAAAACCAATAAAAAATGTCAAATAACATCGATTTCCTCTTCATTTTCCGTCTAACCCCATTTTGTTAAAAAAAAAAAACATTAATACTGCAGAAATAGTAAAGATATTGAGTTCAAATTTAGTATAAGTATTTTGTATGTTACGTTTTACAAGTGTACCAAACTCCAAGACTTTATTTTAATAATTTTCATAATGGTAGCCATTTAAAATCTTTAACAAAATATATCTCAAAAACCGTTAACTTTACAAAAAACTTAGAAGAGACAAAATGTATTTCCTTCCTAACGACAAAGAAAATGGTTGTTTACTTTTTCTGTAGGTCAAAGGATAACCAAGTTATTGACAAAAAACTAAAAATACAGTTTCTTGGAGATTGACTACAACAATCAAAACTAGTCTAATTTATGAATTATGTTCATTTGTATCCATGGAAACTAAGAAAATATAAATTAACCCTAGTAGGACCAAGGGTTAGATTGTTTCATCGAGGACCAAGGGAGGGGCCTCAGAGGCCCATATTTAAAATACCACATTAAACTGAATACAAACTTTATTTTACAGTTAGTATACGCTTTACACCATTAAATAATAAGTAATAAAGCTAAATCGAAACATAAAACACAGATATTAGTTTTTTCATAGGCCTTAAAGCTTAGGCTAACATGATATATGATTATCCTAAATCATAAATTTGAGTTTACTCAGAATCACTAAGAAATACGTCTTCACATCTCTTACACACTATTGTTTTCATGCTGTGTTGTCCACAGACATGTCTGTGACACTTGGAGCAGTATACTTTTGATTTTCCAAGTTTGTCATACTTCATTTGTTTTGATGTCGCCTCACGAACACAAATATGGCATCTTCCTCGTTTCCTTTCATGAGGATTCGGTACAGGTACATGAGCTGCTCGGTACTCTAGCTTCTTTTCAAGAACCGATTCCATGGCACTAACTACTGTTTTGCTTAGGCCAGTGATGTTATTACCTCTTTTTTCTACTTGAGGTTTTATTAGTTCAAGTGCAAGTTGTCGTAGAAACAGAAGTCTTCGATTGTTTTCATTATTTTTCCACTGTGGATAGTTTCCAATGAATAAGGTGAATGAATTTATGCACACAATGTCAATGATAGTAAAAAATACAGTTACAGGCCACCTTCTGGTGCCTCTTTTGACAGAGTAGTTACGTGCCATTTGGTCGACAGAATCAACGCCTCCTTTTGTACTATTGTAAAATAGCACAACATCAGGCTTGTTTTTCTCATTATCACTTACTTTATCATCCTCATGTTGAGTCGACAACATAATAAGATTACGCTTAGGTTTTTCTTTGACAATATAAGATACTAGTGTTACTGGTGGCTGGGCTGAACGACTATCTGTAAATGCAAACATAGACGAATGAAGAGGTCTATCAGCTACATCTTTCAAAGCATCAGGGATTTTTTTTCTATTTGTCTGCATAGTGCCAACAAGAGTTAGCTTGTAGTCGTTGTATAGAGTTTCAGCAAGGTCTACAGATGTATAAAACCTGTCAGTGGTAACATTTCTACCAGAATTGGCAATAGGTGCAACTAGACGGCAGACAAGTGCTTTAGGACCTTTCTCAATATCAGTTCTCCCACTATATACTTCCATGTTCAACACATACCTGCTTTCAGCATCACAAAGCATACGAATTAAAATCCCATATTTGCCTGGCTTTTCTTTCATAAAAATCTTGAAAGGGCAGCGACCCCGAAACAAAGAAAGCATTTCATCTACGGTTGTGTTTGCTCCAGCCGAAAAGAATTTGGGAAACAAAGAGTTGATTTCATAAAAAATGTCTCTAATTGGGGCAAACTTATCCATAGCTCTTCGCTCTACACGGGTGTTTTTATTGTCAAATCGCAATATTTTACTGATCTCTCTAAATCTATTTCGACCCATGACTGCAGTATAAACTGGTCGCCCATACAACGTTGACCATAATTCATGGTAATCAACTTTGCTGTCTTTGTTTGCACCCATTAGTATAAGTAGTCCAATGTAGGCTAACATTTCAGTGCTATCAGTATGTTCAATTCCCTTTCTGTCAGCTTCATTATTTGAGTGTGTAACAATACTTCTTACAATTTGTGGAGTAAAAAATTTGGAGAAAATATCCTTAGCACTATTACCCCTACCGTCTAGTTTTACACCCGGCTTTTCGCGAACAATATTTTGGGTTCGCCTTCGGTGAAAGCGTTGTGGATAGCTTACATATTCTCTTGAATCTTTACCTTTACATACATAAGTATTACCTATTGAATGAGGGACAGTCCTAGCTGGAGAAGAACCAGTTCCCTCTCTATCCTCACTTTCATTGATTTCACTAATATTTTCCAAACTCAAATCAAAAACATTATCTTCTGTTTCACTTACATCTTCTTCACTTTCATAAATGAAACCTTCTAAATCGGATTCTTCATCAAAAATACGATCTATTTCACTTTCATGTTCTCTCAGATTATCTATTTTTGACTAGTAATGAACTAAAAACAAATATAACCTCAAATAAAAGCACTGGAATAAACTGTCAAAACAAACAAGTCAGCAGATACTAATACTACAGATTCATATACACCACAATACAGTAACTAACTTTATTGATATATAAAAATAAAATATTACTTTTAAAACCTATCTTTAACTACAGTTTACTGATATGTTATCAACCACAAACTAAGTAGGCCTATGTAACTCACAGATGACTCACTAACTCTATTCTAAAACAAAACAGCTGACAAATCAAACAATGTAGCCTATATTTCATCACCAGTGTTACCAACAGTTGGTAAAATATAACATAAAATATTGTCAGGTACTATAACAAATGTTTTTAGATAGCTTTTATTTGAAAACTAATATGATTACGCTTAAAAATGTATGAAACCGTAATCAGAAAAAAATCTGGATCAGGTTTCAGGAAGTACCAAGGGGGGGGCCTGTCAGACCCTTACTGGTGTTTTCATGATATAAAAAACCAAAACAAGTAAAATTTTTTATTTTTTTTATCAAAGCCTCAAGGTTATCAACAAATAGACAATATCCATTTTTTTCAAATTTTTTGAACTATTTATAATACAAAAAAAATGCAAAATAGTTATGTATGGGCCTGGCAGGCCCCCCCCCTTGGTCCTACTACTGTTATAATAATGATGGAAAATTTATAGGACTAAGAAAACTAATGTTTTAAATGTATTATATTTTCCCCCTATTCTTTAAAAACAAAATAGTAATCCCCATTAAGTGCTATGTCATTTAATGTTGATTTTTTTTTATTTATGGATATACCTGATTTTGAAGTCCTCTAGAGTCTATATAGCTTTTTTTAGAATGTCAATAATATCTACAGAAAATGAACAGATTTTAATAAAATTTGGTATGTAGGCATATTTTGGTCATATCAGGACATTTTTTGATACCTCTAAATTTATGGGTAGCTGCCATAAGAAAAAAAAAAACACAAGATTACCAAGATATCCAAACAAAACATATTAATCACTGTTTCTTCAAATATGCCGGTTTTCAAGTTATCAGTATAAAACCCAAAAAATCAGCCATGGCGCTGTTATAAAAGACATAATTTCTCAAAATCTGATCTACTGATTACATTCAAATTTAATTGAAATTGAACATAAATGGCCCAAACTATTATGTAAAATTTCAAGTAAGATAATATTACAATTCAGCTAGAAAGGAGTTTGATTTTTTTTAAATGCAGTAAAATCATTAACAACATCACTAACAATATTTAGTCAACAAAACTCTGATTAAGTTTGTCTCACAGGAAATAAAATTTTTAGGAAGTTTCAAATGAATTAAAAAAAAAAAATTATGTTGTCAGGTGATTTTAAAGCTTATAAAATGTAGAAATTAGTTCTGAAAACCCAACTTTGTTTAATTGGCTCTATAAAAATGGGTGTATAAATGATGTTACACTCTAATAAGGACTTATGTAAAAATTTTTCGTCATTTTATTTATTGACATTAATGTTCTTAGGAGAAAAATAAGGAATGGCTTGCATTAATTACTTCTATGTACTGTACATTATTGACACATTTTTGTAATAGAATTGATCTTTTTATAGAATACCAATTACTCTATTAACGAATGTAAAAAAATGTTTTATATTTAGATGTACAAAATTATTTTAGGACAAGCTAGTATGCATAGTATTTTCTTGACTAAAAAGAACCATGTTCAATTCTCAATCATACCAGGTATTTTTTAAATTTTGTTTTAGAATGATGTTATAAAGCTGTGTGACTAACGAGTACAATAGCCTACTAAACTAATGTAATAAATTATAGAAAGTTAGATAAGAAATGATGACTTAAATAAGTCTCAGTTACCTTGTATCAAATAGAATAATTATTTTAGCCTAGAAATATTACTGTACAACCATAACAAAAAAAACATCCACACTACATTCGTTAACTTGTTTTGAATAATGCAATATTAGAATAGTAACTAAATTCACATTAAACGAAATCACACTACCTTTCTATATCATTATTTATAATATAACATATATAGGTTTGCAAAAACAATTGTTTAAAATTGCCATGATATCCTGATCAATGTCACACATAAAAATCAAATCAGCGACTATTTGATCGATATAAATAAAAACAAATCCAGACATTTTGAAATAAAATTCTCTATCAAATCATCTTATTAGTTTCTGTCATAATAGGATGAGGACTAAAGTAAAACGAAATATTTTCGTTGTTTTTAAGGGTATGAGTTTTTTAAATTTATTAAATTTTGTTATTAATAGAGAATGTTTTTATTCTAAAATTAATTTTTAAAGTTACTTTATGAAGTCTTTGATATATACATATTATTAGGATTAGATTTTGTGTACAAATTTTGTATTAAAAATAAACATTCTAGATTTGACTGAAATAAAGTCTTCATTACTGAGGATTTTGTAAAGGGTATGTGTTTTCTTGAGCATAATGTAGGCCTGAATATGAAAAAGCATAGTGTAATGTAAAACAAATATCTTTCAAATAATATAAATAAATAAAATGAAAAACTTAAAACCCAAAATGGTTATTAGTTAAACTAGAATTTCAATTGGTCATGTGTACATTTATAAAATTAAACGTTATGTAAGGAAATCATATTTGGATATAAAGGCATGGTTAATGTATGTTAATTTTAAAACTTATGGTCAAATCTAATGTATCAATTGTATTGGGTGTCTTAGAAGAATCACTACTTGATGATTTGGTGGAATAGAACCTGTCCTATATTGACTGTGTGTATTTGGTGGTTTTTAAATAACTATGGTGAAGAAAATGCAATTTAAAGTGATTTTAAAGCAGAGATGTTAAACATAGAGCAGGTAATTAGGAATAAAATGTGTTTACCTACCAAATAAAGAGAAATATATGGAACAAGTGACTCTGCTGTTACATAAAAGCAAGGTAATTAAAACAGTCTTTAAAGTGATTATACAAATTTGTGTATTAAAAATGTAAATTTTACTTTCTTATATTGTTCTATTCTTATACTATTCTTATAATATATTATATTATGTAATATATAGAAAAAAATAGACAATGTGGGCATGTGAGCATATATCTCTAGACTGTTTTCCATTTTTTTATAACTCAAATTTGTAAGATAAAATGAGGACAAAATTATGATTTTCATTAAATTTTGCTCAAGTGTAGCCTCTTAGGACTGATGCCATTTCACAAAAAATGTTTTCACGTTATCAGTAAAAAATCAAGAAATCGCTCATGGGGCTGTTTAAAATTTTGACATAATTTCTCAAAATCAACTCTACCAAACATTTCGTTTAAATTTAAGTGAAATGTAAAAATTACTGACCCAAACCTGTGTCCAAAATTAATGTTGACCTCTGCCATGAAAAGTTTAATTTGAATTAAATAACGATTTATGCTGAGGCGAAGCAAGTTTAGGTCTTTATTTAAATATACAGTATGAATACTTTTTTTCAGATGGCATCCATGTCTTTTGAGTAATTTTGATTCATTTTTATTTGGTTTTTGGCGATGAGTAATTGAAAACTTTTGTGTAGTGTTTTTCCAACGTTTATTTGATTTCTTATAAGTTTTTTTTCCTGTTTGAAAGTGAAAACCTCTCAATCATCTTCTTCTTATAGAAAAAAATGAAGAAGAAAAAAGTGAGTTATTCGCTTAATGTATGCCTACTACAGTAGGAGTCTATTTTATGAAAATAATGAGTATTAAAGATATTAATTATGAAAAGAAATTTTCAAATTAAAAATTATTTCCTTCATATTATGCAAACTTTTCTTTATTCTATTTTTTATGACAGTGCCACCAAAATGTTCTATACAATTTAACAGTTTTCAAATTTCAGTGTGCATAAGTTAATAGACGCTAACACAAAAGTTAATTATTCAGATATCTTTTTATCGACTAGTTTCTTCCACTTGTATTAGTGTGCATTAATATCTAAAACTTCTCTCTGCATTAAACCAACTAACCAATATAGAAACAAGTCAATGTGCCATTTGGATTGGTTCATTTGTATTGGGCTTTGTAATAAACAGCACAATAGTAAACAAATAAAAATATTTTAATACATTATTTAAAACTACTTTTTATAAATATTAAAGGGTGTAATAGTTCTGTACAGTAACTACAAAACTTGACTCTGTTTGAATCACAGATAAGAATAATTACTTTAATTAACTGTTTAATTTTGTAAACTATACACTGTTTTAGATCAAGTATAATCTTCCATTTAATATGTAATTTGTTTTAAAAAAAATAAATTGTATTTGGTTAGTTTAGTAATGTTAGAAATGAAGTGTAGGGTAAGGAAATATATTCTTGTATGGGGCAATTGTATTTTAATTTTAAGTTGCTTGTAATGAAACTGGGTGATAACCAAGACACTAGTACATCTCTTGGTTGACTGATTATCAAAAATTATAATGGTAATTATGCATTTTTTCTTCATAAAGATAGTTTGCACTTAAAAATGACGAGACTGGAAAAAAAACATTTGTTTAAATTACTAGACATAATTAGTTTTCTAAGATAGTATTTAGTTAATATAGACTGTGTTAAAGGTAATAGAATGGCAATCGGTGTATAGATAAGTGTGTTTTAACTGCAAAGGAATTAAAAAATGTTTGTGTTGGATACATAATTGTTTATATTTTCTTTTTCCTTTTACCAAAAATTAAGATACAATATCCCCCCCCCCCCCGAAATTAGGAAGATTTGGAGATGACTGACTCAATCCTTCAAAGTTTTAACATTCTTGATAGTGACTCATATTCTACAGGGTGTCCCAAAGGGAAACTGACATATTTCTCCTTGGATCAAAATAATGAGAAAGTTTATATAAACATAGATCTGGAAACACATTGTTGTCCGCTTGTGGATCATTTTGTGTTTTTTTTTTCCCTTCAATAAATGACCTTAAAAAATTATTTATATATCAACTCAAAATTTCGTATACACATTTTGTACGCTATATTCTATCAGTATACTAATAATCAAAATATCATCTTAAAAATTGTCCAAATAGCGGCCATTTGAAATTTTTAATATTGAATGTCTCTAAAATCATTAACTTTAAAAAAATGTAAACTTACCGTCATTTTGAAAATTTATGAGATAAAGTTTGTTTTTGGTACAAACTTACATAATAAATTATGCCAAATTTGAAATCAATATGTTATCTACTTCCGAAGTTATGTTAAAAAAAATACAAAATGGCTGATTGTATTTCAGACTTATGTTTATGCTTATTTCATTATTTTGGTCCAAGGAATACCATACACCTGTGAAGTATGTTAGTTTCTTCCAGGGACATCCTTGTATATAGGAGATGATACCTATTGTAACAAACATTTTAAAAACAAGTTTTTTTTCTCACTCAAAAGCGAAAAACTGTTTAGTTTTTCATTAGAGGTATAATTTTTCTGTAATAAAATTATTATGATAGTATTTCTACTAGGATATATATAGTTAATTTAAATACATTCTTCTGGCACTCCTGGGATTGTCTTCGGCTGACTCGTTTCAAATGAACTTCAATTTCAAACACTATTAACATACTTCTTCATATTGTAAAGTAGTTGTGTTATATAACCGAAGAAACCACCCCTTCTTGTCTCTGAAACAGTGAACTATGGAAACTAATCATGAACTTAGTAACACAGTATCAACCAATCATACAACAGGGCGGAGCCTATAGAGAGAGAAATGGAAATAACTTTCGTTTAGATAAGACAACTCTTTTATGGAACAAAACAATATGTAAAGAGCTTTTGAAAATGAAGTTCACCTGAAACATGTTTACAGAAATTAAGATAATTCTAGAAGTGGGAGAAGAATCTACTCAAACTAACCTCATAACATATCTATTTTTTTATATCAGTTACATCATGTATTTTAAATGTCAATGATGTAGTAAATCTTCTACAATTATTTCACATAAAAACTTTTGATGACTGAACCAAGTTCAAAAAATGTTAAGAATTTCTGAGATCTGGTAAGTGATGGAAATTTGTGACACTTGGTTACGTATGGATCATATTGTTTGAATGAGTTTTCAGGATGTACAATATTTGGAACCGGTCAGTTGTGCTCTACTCTCATTGTAAACATATTGCATTGCGACTTTAACTAAATTTGGTTGTAAAATTTATTACTGTTGTTTAATTATTTGAAGTTGTTTTTGAACACGAGTAGAAAATGAAATCTATAACCTATGAGTATATTGATCTATCTAAAGCTTTTGACTGTATTGATTTCCAAACATTGTTTAATAAAATAGAAAGATTAAGTGTAAGAGGCCTATTACTTTCATTGATAAAATCCTTCAAGTGTGGTTGGACTAAAAGGAGCCAAGTGTTAGGAAGGCTGTTAAAACATGTTCAACTTAAGTTTGGGATCTGTCTTTGAACCTGTTTTATTCATTATATATATGTTCAGGATTTATTGTTATAGTGTAGATAAGAACCATTTGGTATATATTTTTTTTTTTTATTAGGGTAAAACCCACCACAGTTATGATTGCTTTAATAGAAAAAGCATAAATTGCTCTTTAACTAAAAACTGAAACTATAGATTTAAAGACTAATAACAATATTACCTTGGATAAAATTCAATAGTCAATTACATAATATATTATGCAGACTTCCCAGTTCTCCATATTTAGGACGGAGACTCCGTATTTTGAAAGCATTCAAGAGTTTCGTATTTGCAATCAGTCTCTGTATTTTAATACTATTAATTTAGACATTTTACCCAGTAAACATTTAGTTAATTATTGCTTTGTTTCTTAAGTAAACAATTTGTGTATACTTTTTCATATTGTACGCCTAGTTATTGTACACAAGAAGTAGACGTAGACTCAAGGTCAACCACTTACTGTCTTGTCTTTGTAGAAAGAGTAAGTCAGAGGGCTATTTTTAGCATCTGAACTCTAATCTATGCACAAAAGAAAATACCGGAGACCTGCTATAAAGTTTTAATTACAAAATGTTGTGTTTTCTGGTTAAAGTTTTGGTGTAATGAAAGTTTAATTATAGTAGGATTGTTAATGTGTTGTTTAGTGTATTACCATGGCTAAAAGAAAATATGATTCTATTAATCTTTTGTGGAAGAGTTTCTGTCAATTTTACAGTTAAGAAAAGACTATACATCTACCAGAAGGATGCAAAACTTCACCCCATTGTGGTTACATATTTAGACACAGAGGACTTGCAAATTAAATATGGTTAATTGTCTATGCCTAATTCTTAATGGTAGTTAAGGATTTAAAGTTTCTGAACTTTTAAATAAATTTAAAATGTTGGATTAGAAAATTGTATTGGGTTTAGCGCTAATAATGCTCCAGTAATGCCCGGCGCAAAAAGTAGTGTAGCTGTCCTTAAAACTTGAAATTGAAAATTTAACTATAATGGATTGTTCATGTCACTTAATAAATTTAACCGTTGAAAAGACAGCTGTTGCTTTACCAGTTAAAGCAGAAGTTTTTTTTTATAGACATTTATTACAATCTTCAAAAGAGTTCTAAAAGGAAGGAGAGTTTAATTCTTTTTCAAAAATTGCATGATACTGATGTAAACAAAATTTTTTAAAACATCCTTTAAAAAAAGCAAAAGATCAGTGCAACCTTAGTGAATTTCATAGTAACATTTGTGAATATAAATATATATTATTTGGTAAATAGATTTTTGTTAAAAACTGTGTCCTTTTAAAACATGCGAACAGACTATTTTTCTTAAACTCTGTCCTTTAAAACCTGTATCTATAGAAAAATTTTTGATACAAAACTTCCGTGAAAAATTCTTTAAGTATCAAGCAGCACATACTTTTATATTTTAAAACTAAGTTATATAGACTATACAGATGAGTCCGGCTAATCCGAACTAATTGGGACCGAACGCTGTTCGGATTAGCCGAAATAATTTAAATAATAGAGAACGAAGCTACTGAACGGGTCTGTAGTGTTGTAATATGAACAAATGATATACAAAAACAAGTATCAATAGACCGTTTACTCTTTCAAACGTAGAATCAACAATATGAAAAACAATATGGACATCCTTCGAATTTGAAGACAACGCTACCGAAAATGACACAGTTAACCTGATACAGAACATTCCTGGTTGTGAGGATGCAGACGTGAATGAATGGATGGTGGCGGACGCCGATAGTGCTGAGACTTTGACAGGTGATGAAATCATCGCAGCCATGATGCAAGAACAAGTTCAGTACGAGGAGGAGGAGGGGAGCGATGATGAACTAGGGTGCCAGGGGGGGGGGGGGGAGAGGAGAAAGTGTCGCACAATGGGGCAGCAGCTGCGCTTGATTTCACCCTACGCTACTTGGAACAACAGTCTACTGCCACGCCAGCGGATGTGATGTTCATGAGGAAATGGCGGAACTATGCGGAAAAAAATAGACTGTCAAAACTTCAACAAAAGACGATGATGGAGTTTATGTCCAATAACAAGTAAATTAATATTCACTTTTATGTGCAGTACGGTATGTACACTTTTTTTTTTTACAGCTGAACTATCAATTCTTCAATTTTTTACTGTATTTTCTAAATTACGTAAATTTAGTCTTTTCACATTAAACAAAACATTTATTTTGTATTCTTCAAAATATTACTTTGTTTTCATTTCGTCACAACATTATATACCTTTCCCATTTTTTTATTAGTGCACAGTATTTACAAAAAAAAATCCAGAACCTGTTTCGGATTAAGCGGGCGTTCGGATTACCCGTGTTGGGACTAGCGGGACTCAAGTGTATTATGTATTTTTCATATGTTTGATTAACTGTAGCGCACTTTGTTGAAAAATAATTATTAGTATTCAAAACAACTATAAGTAAATTCCATCCCAAAATACCTCCGTATTTTGAAAAATTCAAACCTAGGAAGTCTGCACATGATTACAGGGCTATAAAATACTCTGCAACAAACCATTTTAAATATTAAAAATGTTCATACAACTCAAGAAACACCAAAACAAGGATCTCAGTATCATCCTCCAACTAAATTAAAGTGGTAGAACAAAAGACCTACACACACCTTTCAAAACAACGCAGTCCTTTAGAATGTGGTTTTATTCACAGAATGAATACTATGGAGGATTCATAACACCACCATTTCTTTGATGACTTTATGTTCTCCATGGACCGACATTTCAGTTTACTACAGCTGTTTATCTAATAATATAAATGAATACAATATGAATATCATCATTATTTAAATATAAAAAAAGTTTCATTGGATTCTTTGTTTCACAATTACGAATGGAAGTCAAAGTATCAAAACTTCCAAAGGACATAATGGTGTAAGGTGTAAATTAACAAACTATAAATTATTAATAAATAACTATATTTTTTAAATTATATATAAACACTATAATTTTTAATGAAATATTTGATCTAACCCTTCTACGTCTTTCCTTTCATTGACTTTTCCAACCATTTTGATTTCATTAATTCGAAGCATACTACGTTGGCTCCTAATAACTGGAACAGATAAGTTTGAAATGAATACATTATATTAAAGTAATCATAGTTATGTTTAGATTTTGTATGGATAGGAGACACACAGGCTTACCTTCAAAAGTGATCATTGATATTACTTAGTACTTATAATGATACCATAATTCAGGATAACCCATTGGCCTACCAGTTCTCCAGGCACTGCACTGCACAGGAAATCCTATTAATTTTGGCCAAAGTGTAGCCTTTTATTTTAAATTCTATAAACATTGTTATAGTGATGTGATTATTATGAAACTTTGGGGTTTTATCAAATATATTAAAGGACAATTATTTTATATATACAAATTTTAGTTAATTTTATAAAAAAATACATTTTGCAACAACAACTAAACTAAGTTATATGTTATGTACTATATTTTAATACTTATGAGACAAAAACTAGTTTATTTGGTATAAAATAGTTCTATATAATATGAAAACATGTACATTGCATCAGACCCATTGGTCTAACAAATAGTTGGCCTACAATGAAATACAAAGTTTCCATGGAAATAAAGTAGGCCTACCTGGCTTTATATGTCCTTAAATTGTTATGAAATAATTTTATTAGTTTCAAAATAATATTTATTACTTATTTAGGGCCTAATTGTTCTAAAAAAAAAAAATTATAATGTATGTAATAAAAATTTGGTTTCAATAAAACAAACAGTATTGACTAACATTTTGGTTTATTTGTCAAGACATCGAAATCCATCATGATACTCTCCACAACGTTAGGGACAATATCATTGCCGTCAGACTCACTTTAACTTGATTCACACACATACTCTTCTTCTTTAACGTAATTTACATCATAATTACCATCGACACTTTCATTGTCCCTCAAAATAAAGCCATTTTCGTCAATACAACGATCTATTTCACTGCTTCGTAACCTCTCACGCTCCATGTTGACTAGTCCACTACTGTTTATTTACTTGCGTCGTCATCTGTCAAGCAATCAGTCAGCTGTTTACTATCCACTTCCAACTGCAGTATAGCCAACCCCAAAAGTTACATTATTTTATTCCTTATATTCCATAGAACACGGAAAAATCACTCTTGACTGCATACAGCTGGTATCAAGCGTCAAATCGGTGAATTACTTGGTGGCGAGCTGGTCTCGTCAAAGTATTTTACGGGTTATAGCGCTAGCGGTGAGAAGGCCTCGTCAAAGTAGGCCAATGGGTTAATAAATAAACTATCATCTCTGGGTACCATATCATTAACCACAAGACCCTGACTGCCACCAAAACAGTCATGATCAACAAACCTTCTCATTACATACCCCCCCGGTACTGTAATCTATTGTACATACCCCAGTGAAATTGTTCATTCACCAGATTGTTGCCCATATAATTTTCTTATAAATAAACAGTGAATATAATTTATTAATTAAAGTGTAGTGCTAAATATAAAATATAATAAACAAGTGAAGAAGAAGAAAAAAGAAGGTTGTTACAAAAAGGGAAGAATAAGAAGGTGGGGTGATTAGGAGATCATTGTTGGTGAGGACACATACAAAAAAGCCAGACATCTTTAACAAGGGCTCTACAAATATATTAATACTAGACATAAAATGGTGATAACAAACCAAAACACTTAAGAGCAATAACCTGTATCAAGATTAAATTGTTAAGAGAAGAGTTATATGATATTAAATCTCCATCAAATAGCTACTTCAAACATCTTGTGGACATAAAATAATAATAAGGACTATTAACTGACGCCTCGAATAAACCTTTAACTTTTAAAATTAATTCCTACTAATATTCATAAATTATAAAATCATCCTTCATCATTACATATTTTCACACAAGCCTATCCACCCATATAGATTTAAGCATCACCCAAATGATTTGTTAGTATTAAATTATCCTTTAAGGTTTACATAAAACAAGTGATTATCCAGTTTTTGTTATTAAATTGAAGATATTAGCTTTATAAACCAAAAGGGCTAGCCGAGGCATTTCAAAGACAATATCCGAGATCAAATAAATGTTTTAAACTTAAGATAATTGTGTTTTACTGTGTTAATAAATAATAGTCATATTTATATTTCATCCATCTTATTTATTTATAGTACATAAATAGAAAAACACTAAAGTTTGGAAATAGATCGAAACATTGTTCAATTTAGATAGACTAAAACTCGAACACAAGATCTCACAAAAATTACGTTTACTTAATCAAACGCATTTCAACGACTACGACGCCACCCTCAGTGATACATGAGCTACAATAGTTTATAGTTTAGTTATTGTAGTTCATGAATCACTGAGGATGGAGATTTTGACTTTGAAACGTGTTTGATTAAAAAACATAATTTTTGTGATATCTTGTGTTTGACGTTCGAGTTTTAGTCTATCTAATATTATCTCACAAGTGAAGCTCAATATTTATTTATATTGTTCATTTTCTCAATCAGTAGAGATTTATTTTTATTCTCTTTAGTAATTGAGAAAGTAAACAATGTTTACGAAATATTTCTGAATTTAACTGTTTTCCTATTTGTGTGCTACTAGGTAATATCAAGGACCACTTTCCAAGGTAAGCCTGTGTCTCTTATGCATAAAAAAACTAAACATTTCATTTATGTGGTTGTGGTTGACAATACAATTGGATACAACAAGTCTAAACCTAAGTCTAAGCATACATCAAATACATAAAACACATTAATGATTTTTCTATACAAATAAGAGAATCAGACAATGAATATAAAATAGAGAAATGTTAAACAAAATAAATAATAGGCTATGTGCCCTATTAAACTCTAACCAGTAGTTAATAAAGAAAGAAATTAACCAATACAGTAGTTTACACAAAATTAACTTTATTAAGCTATTTGTATTTCAACATTAGGCATCATCAAGCCACTGAAATAAAATGTACATCTGACATTTATTTTAGTAAACAAAAATCCACCCATCTTACTTAAGTCTATTATTTACGTCCATACTTTTCACATGTCATTATCTCTCCTTTCTCTCTTGATCTTATAACTTTGTTTTTTCCTTTCACCATCCCTTTCTTTAGCCTCTATTTCAGTGGCCTGATGATATCTATTGGCGAAATAAATGTATTTGAATAACATACAGTTTCTGTAAACTACTGTATTGGTTAATTTCTTTTCCTTGATATGGACTTTTACCAAATTAATAATGTATAAAAAATAGTCCAATTTTATGTAAATGTTAAAATTACTTTAAAATTAAATGGAAAAAAAAACTAATCAATTTAAAGGTAAACAACTTATATAATTATACCAAGTTACATTGTATTATTCTAAGGTTCCAAATAGTTTGTCATTAAATAACTTCGTTTACAGGTCCAAAATAAGCACAATTCTATTTGTACAATAATTAATTGTCTCAAAATCTGATAAAAAAAGTTATTAAAAATATTAACATAAATGAACAAAAACTACATATAAGCTTTAACAGATTTTAGGGAAAAGCTTTCTTTTGTTTAGGCCCTAAAATACTCAACCCAATGACAATATACAGTGTATCTCATAAAGAGGTACTTGGTTTTAATTTTCTATTTGATTGCTTATTCTTCAACCAATTCTTTTGAAACTTTACATATTTTTTTAATAAACTTACCATAAATGATGTGTGAAAATTTTAACACACTGATGTTATAGAAACAAAAAAACACAAGTTATGCCGGCAACATAAATTTTCTTTTTAAACAAACTAGAAACTAATTAATTGTTTTAAAAACCAATGAAAATAAGATTAAAAATTAATTTATTTATTCAAACTAAAACCTATTCTAGCGACACACTGATGCCTAACAAATGACTCGTATGCCCTAGTAAAGTAATTATGTAGGACCCAAAGAAATTCCTCTTCGATAACGCTCTTCAAATCCTCATCATTATTGAAACTATGGGTGAACACTTGCTCCTTTAAATAGCCCCATAAGAAAAAGTCACACACAGTTAAATCAATAGACCGGGTAAGTCAATCTAAAAACTGACTTCCATAACCAATCCAATGCCTTTGAAAATTTTTATTTAGTAATTGTTTGACTGAATTTTCATAGTGGGGTGAAACACCATCTTGTTGAAAAATAGTTTAGGCCATTTCCAGAACCATAAAATAGGGCAATTACATGTTGATTTAAAAATTGTTTATACCTATTTCCTGTCATGTTGTTGTCTTAAATGTCATAAGACAGCACACCATTAGCAGTTACAGCCGTCCAGACAGTAATTCCTTTTGATTTAAGAAGTTTTCTGACCAACAACTTGAGGGTGTTGGAAGTTGTGATAATTAGTTATGTCTATTTACAATACCATTGCGGTAGAAAGTCGACTTGTCTGAAGAAACAATACGAGTTTCAGGATCTATCTCATGAAACTCAATAACACAGGAACAGAACTCCATTCTTCTGTCCGGATCATCTTCAAGTAGGTTATGAACTATACCTTTTCTAAAATTTAATTTTGTTTTTCTTTACGCTTCTCTACACTGATGATTTGGGCATTCCAGTTTCAAGCTCTACTTTTCTAAGTGATTTTGGTTAACCTGGAGAACGGAGTGATGAAGCGCATACCAGTTCTTCTCTTCCGCTATAAAGAGATAGAGAGTACTTTTAATTACGCTTCCCGTTTCCAACAACAAATCTTTCTTTACTTAATTATTGAGAGAGTGATTGGTGGATCAACACCTGAGATTGTCTAATTGATTCTGCAATGTTATTAAAAACAATGGCCCATGCATAACACTTTACTCTTTGCTCAACTGTTAAAACCTTTTTGCAACTACAAAGGACAACAACATTCTACTCAAAAGAATAAGTAGGTTATACATTTCCATTTTAATGTAATTGTTGTTTAATTTTAATCGAACAGCTGTTCCAACAATTAAACCTGCAAGGGTAAAAGTCATAAAAGTTGTTTTGTGTCATCACCATTTTGTTTTTATAAACATCAGTGTGTTGAAATATTCACACAACATTTTTGGTCACCTGATTAAAAACTTATGTAAAGTTTCAAAAGAATCGGTTGATGAATAAGGAATTATTAGAAAATCAAAAGTGTGCACCTCTTCATGGAATATACTTATAAAGACATTGTATTTATTAATGGTAAGCAGTTTCAATTGAAATTGGAGGATTTGCTTTTGAATAAAGATAAAGCATATGACTTTGTATAGGAAACTTTGTTAAGTATGGAAAGAAAAGGAAGTTTGTTTATTGACACATTGAATACAGATAACAACCAAAACACTTATTATGACAAAACCTTTTATAATAATTAAAAAAAAAAAAAATATATATATATTTATAATACTAAAGTAAATAATCTCCCAACCATAACTCTTGGGCTACATTAGACTTAGTTAACTTTTAAAGTAAATAATGAAAAAGTATTGAAAATAATATAGCTTTGAACATTAGACAAACAGGTAGGTGGACTGTAAAGGCAGATTGTAGATAGTTTTATTAGGAGATTACCAAGAGAGACTAAAGGAAGGATACTCATCAACAACATGTTCATCTTAGATTGGTGGTTATTCTATTGGTAGCGCACTGTTCCCTGAAAAGATGTCTCAACATAATATGTAAAAAGAATGACCAGCTTGTAAGAGATGTAAGGAGAATGAGATAAAATGAAGACATTTATTGAAGAATGTTCCAGTTATGTACATATTCAGTGAAAGGTGTTTGGAGCTTTGGAACCAACCTATAAGGATTTAGGTCGTGAACATTGTGGTGTGGTAAGCAAGAGTCACAGTTAGGTTTGGAAAGAGGTAAGTGTACTTTCATTTGGATTCATGGTGATGTAACAATGAGAAACTTTATCTGTGCAAAGTAAATAATAAATACATAAGAGAATTGTTTTTTGGTTAGTCAATAAATCAGTATATCAGATTTGAAAATATATATGAGTTCTATTTATGCTCTTTCAAGATTTTGTTTTATAAAATAAATATAAATTTTGCTTTTTTCTCCAATTTCACAAATGGAATCACATACAAATTCAAAATTATAGGAAAAAGTTAATATTTTTATTTCTGACTTGTTTTATAATTTTCTAAAACTGAGAACTTAAATTTTTTAATAAATATATTTTTAAAACTTGAAATGCTTTTGAGCTGACAGCATTTTGCAATGAAAAGAAGGTAATTTTTCATTTTATTGTTTGGATGTAGGCCTAATCAATATACAAATAATGTAACTTTAAAATTGTGTTAAATGAAATACCCTAAAAATTATTTTAAAACCTTTGTATCTTTTTTCTTACACTTTTAGAAAGTGAATCGTCGCCAAACCTTTTACATTACTTTGCACTATAAATTTTCGGATTTTGTAGCTAACATACACATTTAATCCTGGTAATACCGAATCAACTTTGGTGAAAGCCCGACAAAAATATGTGATATTTAAGTGGAAAAACAACTGCCATTTTAAAAGTGATTTGCTAATTAATAAACTTGTCGAAAATATCAACTTACAATTTATCCTCTTGTATTGCTTCCTTTTCCTTTTAAAAAACTTGGTCCTGATGTGTGATAAATCCTTATCAATGATTGTAGCTGTTATAGAAACCAGATTTGGCGGTAAAATTGGACGCCCAATCAGTGTAAAGTCAGAACTTCCTAATAGTAATACCTGTTCCAAAATAAATTATATAAAAAATCGATTCTTAACCCGACTTAAAACAAAGCAGAAACAAATATAATAACTTATATTTGTAAACATTAGATTTTATGATTATTACTATAAGATATTTTATTCTAAGACTTTTTTATTTGAGGTTGTATAACTGTTGGAAGTAAATCATTCCAAACAAGACATAACATTTTGACAAGATGTATCTTTCATCGCCTAGAACTATCAGGCTTGTTTTAATACAAACTGCACTTTTGTAAAATTTCATAACCAACTTTTATTAAAAAAGAAAAATGGAAAACCAATACATTATTATTTTTAAAAAAAACATATTTAAATTGTCTTTAATTACGCAAAAATGTTGTAAATATAAATATACCAAATATTTTTAAAGTAACACTTCTTAATTAATAGCACTTATTTAATATTATTTTGAATATATATATATATATATATATATATATATATATATATATCTTTGGGGGTTTCTTTTTGAAAAATAATTTTTCTAATTACTGTATACTCAAATTAAAAAAATATTCTGATCTAAATTTTTATTAAGTTTTTGTATCTACTATAGTTTCTTTCTGATCTTATCCCATTATTTTTATTTGTAGGCAATTAACATTGGAAATTGCAGCATATAAGAGTTTAATAATCAAATGAAAGATTTCACAATTCTCCACAATAAACTCTTTATTTTGAAGACAATGTTTCAAATAGTAAGTCATCATCCCTAGTTGTCGCATGTTTAAAAGCCTTCTTTGTATATCAATTAACATCTTAGACAAGAGTTATTAATAATGATTAGAAATAGTTTTAGTAAATGAAAGTTTGTTACGATTTTTACTCATCAAATTTTCACGAAATAAAATGACCCTTAGTGAAACATACTACGGAAAAAAAAAAAAAAATTATAGAATTTTGTTGAAATATATATATATATTTTTTAAATCTACAAAGTCTAAAAGTAACATTCCCATCAGAAAAAATTGGCGGAAACAATTCTAAACTTCTCAAACAAAATATGAAAAATTGACCATTTACTATATGTATTTGGTCATATACTGGTCACCTTCTTCCATCTTGAGTAATTGATGTAATATGTTACTCAATGCAATATTACAGTATTTTGTTAAATTACTAGGTTGTTTACACAATACTTAAGTTGTTTATTTGTTAATTTTTATAAATCATATTGTATGTATTTATAGATGGAATATAATTTATAGCCTTAACCTTACTTAACTTGTTAAATATGGAAAATATTTATTAAATATATAATTAATTACTGTAATTGATTAGTACGTTTAGACATAATAGATTTAAAAAAAATATTTTAACAAATTTTTTATAAAAAAGTATGTTTTTTTCAATGTCTGTTTTTTCAGTAATACATAATATAATTTTGAAAAGTTTAATTAGCAAGGTTTCTTCCTCATCATATATCATGTTCCATCAATCTACATGTTAAACAAACATACATAACTTTCAGAAAAGGCGGGTTTATTTCATTGTATTTCTGTATCAACAATGAACACAAGTAAATAGAAAAAAAAAAAAAAATCAAAATTAAGCAATATATAATCATATGCATCTATGAGTGATGAACTGCATTACTATAGTTGAATTGATTACAAAATAAGACTGGTATCGGCAAGGGAGAGGAAGCGGCGTTGCTATGTTGACTGCTCGCTTGGCTGTACACTATAGAACAACCACGTTCGATTAACATACACTTCTTTCCTCAATTGATGTCATATTATTGCAATTACTGCTTATTTTTTTTTAAATCCACGCGAATATGCTGGTTTTGATATTTTTATACTTTAAAAATCAGCAACGAAGTATAATTATTGTTATGATATGAAGTTTTCTTTTTGAAATTGACGGGAAAATGTGTTATTATTTCAAACCATGTCCTGTATTTGTAAGGTGAATAATAGCAATTTAAAGTAATATATTAATAAAAAATGAACAGTTTTTCTGCATTCTCAATCATTACTTTTACAAACATTTCATAACGACAAAAATACTATAGAGAGTTTGTTTTTAAGAAGATATTTCATGGAAAAAAAAAATCCCAATGTACTTCAAAACTTTTGCATTTTTTAATATCTACATAATATTACAAAACCATTATAAAAGTAATGGTAACAACATATATTTGAGGCATATTTTTTAATACAAAGTTCTTTTGTGTTAGCATGAAATAAACAGTGAAACGTGCAGAATGGTTGCAGAGCAGTGACTGAGACTAGAGTGCAGGTGTGGCTACAGTACACGGAATTCTCATAAATTATTGGCTGCCGGTCTCACGCTCCGACAGGTCCCAATCTTTTTTCGTAATCAATTCAACTATACAAAACTCTAAAATAAAATAACACTGGATCATTGTGCAGTAGTTTTCGATGATGTTTCTAATGATAATAGATTGTTATTTAGAAGCCAAAGAGTTAAAAACACAACTCAAAGAAGATTTTACATCTCATATTGATAAATGTTTTAGTGAAATGAAAGGGATAATGATCAAAAATAATCTAACAATCAACTTGAAAATATACCCAAATATGAAATCTAATCCAAACTACCTTTCTTGAAAACTTGATTTCATAACAAAAATACTACTCTTTAAAATGAAGTAATTTTGGTGGCTTAACATTTTTACCTTTTTGACATATACTCTTTATAAAAGTAGCCTGACTCTGAAAGAAAAAATATTGCTGATTATTCAATTAAATAACATTTATAAATTAATGCATAAAACTTACTTTTTCCAGTTGTAATTTATCACCGACTTGAGGTGCCCAATAACCTTCCAATACGATAACATCTTCTTGTGTTATCTTGAATTGTTTCCCCTGGATATGAACAATTGCAAATAAACGCCCTTCTTCACCTTTACTGATTTGGTCATTGATGAGTGCAATCGTCTCTAAACAATCAAATTTCAGTTTTCTTAATGTGATGTTGGTCTAACATTAAAAAATTAGAAATAAACTTCTCATAAGCCCTGTTTTTTCAAGATAAATGGACGAATTATGACACAACATACAAAGTTGTCTACATACATAATCTATGGAATCTGAAGCCACAAATCGAGAGTGAATCAAAAGTCTGAAATCACTTCGAACAACAACTTTTATCTGGGCGTTTACATCCACTCCTTAAAGTCACACTTTGATTGGGTCACCACTATCGTCTGTTATTTTCGATAAAATTTTAATGTTTCAAATAGCAAAGGCATGTTTTTAAAGCCCTAGAAGTGATGTATGTACTTTTCTTAAGTTATAGTTTATTTAACCATTTAAAAAAAATCATAACAAAATAAAAAACTCAAAACTATAACTTATTTCATATCATTTTATTCAGAAAATTCTAGATAACATATTTTTGTTGTTGTAAACAATTATTATATTTTTGTTGTCAATGATTTTTACTTGAAGAACAGGTAAAACCAATTATTTTTTCAAAGTAGCATGTAAATCCCTACCCCAAAATATACAAAATGTTGCTAGGTAAAATATATAAAATGTAATTTACATTAAATTGGAGGTGTGGAATTTTAAAACAAACAAAACACAGGATAATAATAACATAGTAGGCACACCCGTTCACTAATACACGTAAGCACAGTCATTGAAAACAGCTGTTTTCAAACAGCTGTTTTCAAACAGCAATGCTCACATAATAACCACTATAAATAATAAAACTCACATAATAACCAATATAAATAATAAAACTATCAGTATGAAGCTGCAAGTCTTAGGTATTGCTCAGTATAAAGTTTGAAATTAGTAGCAAACTCAACTCGGGTTGAACCGTCATGTCATCATGTTGTGTGATTGCTTGTTTCCCAGTGCATATAACGAATGACTACATAAATACTATAAGACACGACATAGGATAGGGAAATAGTCTACGCTTTACGGGTGCTGTTCATCACAAGTTTGACTCACAGCTATCAGAAAGCGCTAGCAGCAGGTGCTTGACTGTACGCATCCCACTTGGTTGAGACTGTACAACTGTTGACCTCTCTCTCACAAACCTTCTCACTTACTTCCGTCTTACTAGTTGTTTTACCCGGCTTCGCCCAAAGCTGTGTAGATTGGAGGTTTATTATTATTTCTATAGTCTTGAACTTGTACATGTTTTTATTTTGATAAGATAATTTTTAATTTGCACATATAATTTAGTATTTATAGGCCTAATGCACAGACATGGTTTTGATGCATCCCTCTACATGTATGTGTATGCCTTTTAAAAAAAAAAAAATCGTTTTCTTACTCTCTGAATACAAAAAATTGGTTTCATGGTTATGTATGTCTGTGTGTGTCAGAAATATCCAGCTTCAGATTCAGATGAAATTTTGTATCTATTCAATTGAAAACCAATATTTAATTGACAATTTCACCACAATTCCAGACGTTAGTTTATATTTATATTTTAGGGGTTTATGGCCTCCCCCAAAACCCCTAAAAACTGAAAAAATCTAAATTTCTCAAAAATTGTCAATGTTTATGGCTACTTAAAAAATACTACATTTTTATAATTTTTTAAAAGATATTTAAAAGTTTAGTAATTTAGTCTAAATAGAAATAGAAATAGAAATATAAAAATTTAAAAAAAATCCTTACCCTAAAATTAATTTCAAATATACCACATCATACAAAAAGAAGCAGCGTTATGAACTATAAGCTTGAAAAAAATGGTATAGTAATATATTTTGGGGAAAGAAAGCCATGAACACAAAAATATGTCTTACCGTTACAAAACTTTTTGATTAACAAAGTTATATAACATAGCAGAATAATTTTTATGATTATTTTAAAGATGTACAAAATTTTAGTAATTCACTTGTGAACACAAATCTGTAAAATTATTTTTCCCGCGACTTTTCTGTATATGTTTTTGTCTGACAAAAATATGTTTTTGTCGCGACTTGTCTCTAGTTGGGGCCACGGAATCGGGCGGTTTAGTGATTTTGAGATGGTCTACATTGGTTATAATAATGTGAAAATGCCTACATTGGTTATAATAATAAACTTGAAAAATTGAGCTCAAAATAATTAGGCCTAGTATATTTTTTTAAAATTACTTCCGTTATCGTATTTCTTAATCTGTTGTGTGTAAAATTATCGTTTGAAAACAAATTAATTTATGATTTGTTAAAAAAGGAAAGGATAGTGGGAAACCCCAATACCATACCCACATCTTACTGTAACAATGTCGTGAGGTGTTAAATTGAAGCTGCTAAAGCTTTTCTGTTAACTGCTTTTCTTCTATCTGTTTTTAGGTTTTTTTGCTTTATTTCAATGTTGATGTAGTGAAGTAAGGAGTGTTTGGTCAGTGTAAACGTTTATATCTACTTTGTGAGTTGTTTGAAAATTTTAAACATGAGTTGTAAAATTTGTTATGCAAACATGTTTTTGATTGTGAAATCAGTCATAATTGCGTTTTCACCCATTTTATCATTTGTGTTTGAAAAACTAGTGGTAGGCCCTACCAGTTAAGGGTTAATGTAATATTACATCCCATTATAAATTCATTGTATGTTGCAAGTATATAATGGCTAACATAATAGAATATTACGTTTTGAGAATCTAATTTAATTATTTATTACCAACAATTATAAACGTTTATTTTTATCCTGCCAAATTGTTTTATAGCCAGAAACAGATAACGACAGGGCAGCAGTTAGAAAAAAAACAAACTTAGAAAATTGAACACAAATATTCTTACTGCTTAGTCCTATGATGTTATTTCTTGTCATATTTTTATGTAATAATATATTTTATAATTTTGCGATATTTTAGTTCTATGTTGACTTTATAAATTTGTATTTAGTTATTAGTTTCACTTTTTTTCACAAATTTATCAAGCTATTATTAAGGTTTTTATTTTATTATTTTGACTACAAATGAATTTTATCTGTAATCTTTATGATTTTTACAATTTAAATAATTTTCTTAATCCTATGATGTTATTTCTTGTCATATTTTTATGTAAGAATATATTTTAAAATTTTCTATGATTTAATTCTACGGTGACTTTATAAATTGTCTTTACTTCCCCCCCCCATAAATTTATCAAGCTTTTCTTAAGGTTGTTATTTTATGTTGTTACGTATGTAAACAAAGTTTTCAAATCTCTTTTGTAAAATATTGTAACAAATATTATTAAAACATTTTTTATAAACGTTTTCAATAGTATCCAAACAATATTTTATTAATATTTTCGAAACATTAAACAGTATTGCAAAACATTTTCCCATAAACCAAAATCAAATATGTTTTTAACTTCTTAAAAAATATTTTCCGGCGTATATTAGAAAAATGTTGAGAAAAGGTTTATAAAATATTTCATTACAATATTTTCAATATATTTCAAAATATTTCTAAAACTATAAACGACCAGTGTTTCCGTAACAATTTTTTTTTAAAGATTTTAAAAATGTATAAGATCACATGGATATTTTACTCATAATTACGATCGTCTTGGGGAAAGTATTATTTTAACGTTTTTGTTCTTTTAACTAGAATTGCATGATAGTATGAGTATTTAGAAAATGCTTTCAGGAAAAGCGGATGTTTTTGGTGCTGTTAGTAGTGACGAGTCCGGGCGCAGAGAAATGACCAGTGCAGTAGGTTAGATTATTATTTATTTACTTAACGTCGCAACGCAACTGAAACATTGTTTGACCGTAGAGCCACCTAGCGCCAGTCACGTCAACTTCAGATTCTCTAGCAGAGCGACAGCTTTACACCCTAGCGGGTAATGGACAACTCAAGAATAAGCGTAGAATATTTAACATGGCAATGTCGTGTCTTATAGTATTTATGTAGTCATTGATATAACTGAAGAATGGTTTATAGACACCGTAATATGGTCTCGCATTACTTATAGGATTAATTCTGAAAATGATGGTGTAAACAGAATTAAAAATTTTCTCACAATTTTCATAATTTTTACAAAATGGCATTTTAACGGAAAAAGTATAACATCTCTTTTTCAAGAGCATGATAGCCTATCTGCAGTAATTTAATACTGCTGTATTCTAGTTTTAATATTTTTAAACATGTGCAGTTGAATGTAAACAGAGATCTGAAGTCAGAAAATGATTCATGTTAAGAATAAGTAATATATTATAGAATTCAAACAGCTGGTGCTAAATAATCTTTTAGATTTCATTAATTTTTTATCTAAGTTAACTAATAACATAAATTATAATTTAAACCTATATTACTAGCATTTTATTTCTTTATTGTTACTTAAACAAGATCAAATGATAACAAAAATGAAGACACTAGTTTGTAGGTCTTACCTTCGGTGATCTGCTTGTCTTGAGCATCTGTGTCTTCTACTACTTCTTGTTGAAGTGGTAGGATGTTATTTGTAATAGAATTAGTTTTCAAATTAGCAACATGGCACTTCAAAGGAAAAGACTTTGGTAGGTAATGATTTATAGAAAGATCTGAAACATCCATAAATAATGCATAATTATGAAGATAAATGTAACTGTTTAACAAAGTTATTGCAAATAATGAATTTCAATTAATGTTTTAAATTAAAATATTCAATGTAATTACTCAATTGATTTCTCTGTTAGTGTTTGTTATATAAGTATAACAATATACTTAAATATATACTAATATAATTATATATTATAATTATTATATTAAATATTATACTTAAATATCTGGTGATATTTGTTCATACTTATTATAGCCTATGTTATTTTCTTCAGGAAAGAATTTGGATAAAAACTAAACAAATAAAATAACTTTAATAATCAAGATTTATAGAACAAATTTTGAGAAGAAATCAAACATTTTTTAATGCTGCAAAGTAATTTTTTAACATTGTGTGTTCAAAAAATCTAGGGAAAGAAGTGAAGATAAATCCAGAATATACAAAAGAAACCACTGTTTATGCTCTTTTCAGAACTGTAAATTCAAATTTAATCTGAAGAAGGAACTCAAAAGTATGTGAATGTTTTAAAACGTCACCATTTTTGTATAAGGGAAAACACAAAAATTCAAACTTCGAATAGCTGGAAAATAATAAAATGGTATTAGGTATAAAAATTAGAAGGTAGCCTATAGAAAATAAAAAATAAAAAAATAAATAAATAGATGAGTTATGATGCACGAATTTTGTATGCCAGATTTAGGGTTAAAACTTTAGTCATTCTTATATTCAAACGATTAATTTACTAAAATGCAATAAATTTTTATAAGATATACAGTATAAAGCATAAGTCTTCTTATTTGGCTCTCAAGATATTTCTTAAATAGTATTTGCTTCAATATAGTGAAGCATTCCTATATACTTATCAGGTGACTATATATAATCACCTAGCCAGACCTAATAAAACAAATATTTTTTACCATGACAAATAGTTTCATTAATAAACATTAAAAGATTATACATCCATTAACTTAACTAATGTCGTCCTAAATAGTAACACAGGCTTTCGTAATCAGGGCTGGATTTATCCTAAAAACGGTTGAATTCCTTTGTTTTCTATTTGTTATGTGTCAGTGAATAAATGGATTTTGGGATTTGAAACGTGTCTTCCGACAAATAATATGATGTGATTGTTTGAATGCAAGGTTTTTAGTTAATGATTTCATAATTTTTAATAACAAATATAAATAGTTTTTTATAATTCGCTACTATAATAATTTGGTAAATATGTATTGTTCCTGTTGTTGCTATTTAATTGCAAAATTTCGACAATTTCTGTTGTAAATACTTTTTGATGTAACAATTCCATCACATCTTATAACTCCATACTTTTTATAATTCCCAATACCATATTATTTCACTTTAAAATCACCAAAATTGAGCATTTATTATCATTTTCAACGACACAATCGCTCTATTGAGTCTAGGTTTAATAGAATATGCACATTGAAATCACTCATGGGGCGCATGCACACTTCAATAACTTTCACAGGTTCATATTAGGCCTACTAAGCTTCTATGATTTAAAATTAATGAAAACTAAGTCTTTGAAGGATTATATATTTATAGGCCTATATATATAGATATAATGAACTTCCTTGACCTGTAGTTATTTAACTAGGTCTGGTTACCAAATGACATCTAGTTTGACAGTTCTTAAAACAGACCTGTTTTCGCGGATGAACAAAAACATCGATATATTTGACATAAAATTTATGAAAGAGTTGTCGTACATAGTTACGCAAAGAGCCTAATAACTTAAAAACGCCATAAAATCGCTGTTATTCAACAAAAATAACGGATTTCAGTCATTCAAAAATGAAATGCTTTGTAAAGGAGTATCGAAATGTTGGAAAAAAAAGTTATTTGGAAGACGAATTGCCTATATTTTGCGAGAAAATCGCAACGACAGGAACAATACCAATATTCTTTATTAAAATAAACTTTGAGATAAAAAATGAGTAATATGTATACTACCTTTATTCACACAATGTTATACCTAGTCGGCGTTTATAACCTAGAACGCTAAATTTTCTTTTAAATATAAATAATTTAAACATATACGTAAGTTGAACTATTACTGAATGATACTTACTTGAACGGTTCGAAAAATAAGACAACGATGTACTTCCTATTTGTCTCGGTAAAAAATGTGAGTATCCTTTATTTAAAATGTATTGGTATAACCTTAATGATGAAGAAGTAGCCATTTTATACAAAAACAAATAACTCTATATAGTATATAGAGTAAGGCTAGAATGATAACATACCTTATGAGCTGAACCATAGATAAAAATAAATATCCTTGAGGTTCAGGAATATCCAAATAATTTGTATCATTCAAATTAAACCCTTTATGTTACATAATATATTGTATTTATTGTAAGATACGATACAGAGTAATAAAAACTGCTTTTTATTTAATATCCCACTTACAACTGATTTAAAATTTACCACTTCAGGCTTGCTTTATCAATAAAAAAATGTACAAAATGTATTCAATTGGTCAATCTTGGTTCTAAATGCAAATTAGCAAATGTTACCCCTACCATGATTTACTTTCACTGTTAGTGTTAAATAATCAGCTGTTTTGTAAATCAGCTTTGGTTTTGATGTACAGATTTTCAATATGGCTGTTTGAGTTTCATTTAATAAATTTGTGATTGTAGTATGAAAGTGTTGTTCTAGATATGGAGACTAACCGTGTTTCTTCTGTTAATGTTAAAAATAGATTGGCTGATTATTTTGTGATTTGTGGACTAGATTTAAGTTCAGGATTGGAACCAGACAATTTCTCAGGCAAGTTTGATTCCTGTCATTAAATAGATCAGATACAAATTTTGTTGTAAAGAATCATTATAAATTCAAAATTTTCATCACTATATAATCATGTTTATTGTGTTTTAAGCACCTATAACACTATCAGAATGCATTGTGCCATTGTGCCTTGCAGTCATATAATTAAAGTGTAAAATAATGGATCATGACAAATCATAACTTATTTGTTTGATAATAAAGTGTATCATATTGTCCTGTTTAAACTGTTTAGCCTACTTTAGATAGCCCTTTGACAAAATTTTGTAATATCATTAATTAAGATATTTAGTGATCATATATCCCACTTTGAATAGAACAGTTCTGTTAATTCACTTTTCCTTTTGTGAAATTTCAAATAACCCTGTTTATTATTAACCTATTGAAATCAGAATCATAAAATCAGCTATAGCCATATATAAATTATCCAAATATGACCAACAATTTTCAAACCATAAAAGATCTATGAAAACATTGTAAAAAAAGTAAATGATGGAGTCGATCAGATTATCTAGTAGTAAAGTTGAGAGCCAGTAAGAATTAAATTAAGATAAGGCATATCTCAAGCTCTATATATCCTTCCATCATCAGAAAGAGAGCATTAAGATTATGTTTTCCTTTCTTGATTTTAATCATTCATTGTACAAACATTTCCATACAATTTAAAATAAATCCTTTCTATTTTTTTAATTGAGCAACATTTTCCGGTGTCTGAAAGTATTTACTGTATTGATAACCCATCTCCAATCAGGGAATTGTTCCAAGTAGGTGATTTTGCGATATTCCATTATAACAATTACTCTAACTAACTCTTTTATTATTGTTTTAAATATTTATATAAATGAAAATATGTTGTTATTGTTGTTCTTTACTGAATATTATGATATAGGTTTATTTTAGATAGTAAATGTAGTTCTATAAATATATTTAAATTTTCGGCTTTAATATGCAAAAAGGTGTATTGTACCTTCCCCCACAATTTCGTGGCTAAAAATCATGCAATAGATATTTTTTGGCAACTCTATACAATTTTTAAGTCTCAAAATCCTATAATATTGAATAAACTGACCCTTTTAGACACAAGGAATCAATACTTATTTGGTTATTAATCTGTATGTTAGTCCGTAAGACTACATTAGTCAGCTTAGAGAAGGTTTCAGTGCTCATCTAATGTAGGCCTAATGACTACACGAGTCAAGTTAATGACCGTATTATTAGTCTATGTGTCTTATAATAATACAACATATATTTATTTAACATGTTAACTATTAATATTTTTATTAGATCTGGGAAGATAATTATATATAGGTAGCCTAAGTTACCTTCCTAGACCTTTATCGTTAATTAGGTCTGTATAGATAACTCTATATAGGCCTAGTTATCGCGCCAAACCGTGAAATCTATCAATTTTCGAATAATATTATAGTGGCAGTCGCGTTGTACTTTGGATCGCGTAAACCACATGCAATTTTAGGTTTCTTACTTCATAGATCTGTTCCTTGTGTCTGTCATTTTTTCAATATTAATGAATTTTGAGCCTTGAAAATTGTGTAGCATTATAAAAATATGTGATTAATGACAAACAATGTAAATAGTATATGTTTTGTATGTTTTTTGCCATGAAATTGTGGGGGAAGGTACAATACATAATTACCTGCAAAAGTTGTCACATCAGCATATAAATATTGTGACAGATGTTATGTTCCAACTTTCACATCCAAGTATGTATATAATTTAAGTGTGATCATGTAGGCCTACTGAAGAAGGACGTACGTGCTTATGGGATCAGAAATGGTTGTAACTATCATTCTAAGCACCACAGGTTAATTTTATAATAAATTTCCTTCACAAGTAGGTGGTGCATTATTGTTGAACAAACTCCCATACGATTAATAAATTTTAAGTCTTTTAAAAACAGCCTGAGGCAAATCCTACTGTCTTCATCATTTTATTTGGTCGACGAGTGTAAGCACTAGATATTTTTTTAGTAACCTGACTAGAGATGATCTTCTGCAACTTTGCAGAGGCATCCATCGTCACAACTTGTGTTTTCTGATGTATTGTAGTGTTTAATTGTTGTTAATTTATTTTATGTTATTTAGTAAATAGTATTCTAAGTTAAAAATTAAAATTGGTTCTATATAAAATCATCTGTGATGTGTGACTGCTTTTCGTCATTGTATGAAAAAAAATCCACTTTATGACATTATGAAAACTTTTACTTTTATTAATCACATGTTCTAAAATTATAAAATAAATTGTAAATGCTAAACCTTATAGAGGTCATTCATAAATTTATTAATTTCTCCTTCCTTTTAAAAAAATTATTATATTACAATTTCTATTTATGAGTTTTAAAAGTTGGTGATTCTGATTTATAGGTAGCCTACTCACTTATAGTACTATACTAAATGTATGCCTCTGTCATTAGAAAGTTCATGTTTGTAATGCAAATCAATGTCTACATATATTGGGGGGGGGGGGGAGGAAATCCAGCTGGCAAAAAAGGTAAATTATTAAAAAAAAGTTAAAAGTCCGTGATTAATAAAATTAATTTATCAGAAATAAAAAATATGGTACCGGTAATTATTTAGTAAGTCAATATACAGATTAGTTAAAAAAAGTTTGTCTAATTCTCTTACTACATACTTTATTTTGATATTTTAATGTGGAATACACTTTTTCACTGAAAAATTAAAAAGTATTTTACAAAGCAATATTTGCTATTAATAATCATATGTCTGATCTTCATCCATTTCGTCCAAAACATTAACATCCCGGGTAGGCCTAAATGACACCGGGAACTAGTATCCTTATGGTGCCAAATGCATTCCCCCCTCTGGAAAAACAACGAAACAAACAATATTGTTTTGAAAAAAATATTTGAATACTCATAAGAGATGTAATGTGCATGCGTCAAACGATATGTGAATCTTGATATTAGGTGATATTTGCCAGTAAAAGAATGTAATAAAACCTATAGATTAACACAGTATTCTTAACTTTTCAAAATTATATTCTTTTACATTTTTATATTGAAGTTTTTAAGTTTAAATCATTACTTTCTTTTAAAATAGTTTTTTAAAGTTAATGTTTTAGAAGTCATTTTTGAACTTAAACATTCTCATTGCAATGTGTACATACCCTATTAATATGTGAATTTGGTACTTTTTAATTTTTCAATGAAAAAATGAATTCCTCGTCAAAATAATATATTACAATTTCAAAATAAGGTAGCCTATGTAGTAATAAATTAGATATTAAAAAAAAAAAAAAAAAAAAAACAATAAATAAACTATAGGGGAGAGTAGGGATACTTGATCATAGGGGATACATGAGCCACTTGAGTTATTTATTTACTAGGTCAATTTTATGTTGTTAAGTTGGCAACACATGTTTCCTTTTAGTGTTCTCCAGTTATACAGATGACACCAGTTCTCTAGTTGGATCTGCCTTTGATTGATGTGCAGTTTTTGTTTTTCACAAGTAAGAAGTAAATATTTTGGTAAGTACACATTATTTTTTATACCACTTATTTTTGAAAATAATCTTTTCTTATAGGTTCCACTGAAAAGTTTATGATGTGAACTATAAATTGGTACTGTCAAATTTAGAATATAGCTAAACATAACCTATCAACTAATGAAAATGTAAAAATGGTACCAGAGGGGATACTTGAGACACATGAGTTGGGGATACTTGAGACATGTCTCAAGTATCCCTTCAATGGCTAAAACATACATTTTTTGCTGTAACTTCATGAAATAAAGGTGTAGTTGATTTAATTACTTTTAATATTTTATTCCATGAGTGAGTCTATCTTAATTAAATGAATAAAATCATTTTTAAAGCTGTTATTCTTTATTCTATTCCACACCAAAATTTTACTTAAATAAATCCTCTTTTATCAAAACAATCTATTAAATGTTTTAGTACCCTATTGTTAATGTTATTTAATAACATTTTTCTTCCTTCTACAAACAGGTGTCCTCCATTTAATCAGAAAGTATCCTGCCTTGGGTAGACTATGATAATCGGACCCATGTGAAGTGTCATACATCACGCCGCGGCGGCTATGCCAGGAAGGGTTATTAATATATTGAAAATATAATTATTTTATGTTAGTTTTAGATTTTCAATATATTAATAACCTTTCCTGACCTAACGGCTGCGACGCATTGTACGAAACGGAGCTGTAAAATAATTTAATCTAATGATTTTCATTTAACATGGGCATCGCCTATCATAGTCTGCCCCCTCCCTTTAACTTGTGTTAATTACTGAGAAAAAGACTAACAACTGTTTGTTTTTTGTTTGTTTCAGAATAAATAATGCCACAGTTTTATAAGAGGAAGGAGGGGGCCAAGCCACGAAAGTATGTCCCTCCAGATGTTATGCAACTAGCTTGCAAAGAAGTAGCTGATGGGATGAACTCCTTGCGAGCTGCGGCCAAGAAATTCGATGTAGACAGATCGACACTGAGCAGATACGTATCTAAATTTAAATCTAATCCTAATGAGGTTGAGGCTTTAAAGCCTAACTTCAAGAAGAAGCAGATTTTTTCTTCTGAAGAAGAGACTCTGTTAAAAGACTATGTCATTACTTCGTCTAAATTGCATTATGGACTAAGCCGAAAAGAGGTGTGCAGTTTGGCTTATGAATTTGCTGCAGCCAACAATAAAGAGATTCCGCCAGCTTGGGACCAAAATCAATCGGCTGGTATCGATTGGTTTAGGGGATTCATGAATAGAAATCCGACTCTGTCATTACGTGAGCCACAAGCTACGAGTTTGTCAAGAGCTACAAGCTTTAACCGTAGTAATGTTGATCTTTTTTTTAATAATCTGTCAGCTGTTCTAGAAAAGGACGAATTTGGGCCCGAGTCCATATGGAATATTGATGAGACGGGAATCTCGACTGTCCACAGACCTACAAAGGTAGTAGCCCAAAAGGGTGTCAAGCAGGTGGGACAAGTAACTTCTGCTGAGAGGGGAACACTGGTCACAGTGTGCTGTTGCATTAATGCAATCGGGAATTCTGTCCCTCCTTTTTTCATTTTCCCTCGAGTGAACATGAAAGATGTATTTTTGAAGGGAGGTCCAATAGGATGTTCTGGAGGAGCTCATCCTAGTGGATGGATGACCAAATCCAACTTTGAGTTGTTTTTGAAACATTTCATCAAGCACACCAATTGCACCAAAGAAAAAAAAGTGCTTTTGATCATGGACAACCATGACAGCCACATTTCAGTTGCCTCGCTGAATGTAGCCAAAGACAATGGTATTGTCCTTCTAACGTTCCCTCCACACACAAGCCACAAATTGCAGCCCCTTGATCGAACTGTGTATGGTCCACTGAAGGCATTTTTTAATTCAGCGGCAAAATCGTGGATGCTATCACACCCTGGTAAACCTATTTCTTTATACGAAATTGCTGAACTCGTTGGGAATGCTTACCCTCTTGCCTTCACAATTAAGAACGTAGTCAAAGGATTTGAGGTGACTGGAATTGTGCCCTTCAACAGGAACATTTTTCCACATGAAGAATTTTTATGTTCATACGTAACAGATAGGCCCCTTGATAACCATAACGCCAACAACAGTGCTCCAGAATCAACTCAAAAAGACCTCTTAGCAGAACAGGATCAAATGGATAATGTATTTGACATGTCAGTGGAAGGGACATCAAACTGTCCTATCACAGTAGTTGGTAATACACCTGGGCACCAAAATACAAATGCTGAAAATGTCTTCACTGAAGTTTCAGAAGCAGGAACCTCAAATGATCCATCCTTTGTTGTAGGCCTACTAAATACACCTGGATCTTCCAAATGCTTAGCCCTACCTAATTCAAACAATGTAATTTCTCCGCAGGAATTAAGGCCTTACCCAAAGGCACTACCTCGCATTGCAAAAAGAGGCAGGCCTAAATTGAAATCTATGATTTTGACTTTAACACCCGAAAAGCAAAGAATGGAAGAAATTTTAAAAGAACGAGAGTTAAAGCAAGCAGCTAAAAATAACAAGGAAACAAAAAGAAAAAGGAAAAATTGTGTAAATAAAAATGTAGTCAAGAAGAGCCTGTTCACAAAAAAATATAGCCTTAATCCTAAAGGAGAAAAAAAACCACATGAAAGTGATTCAGAGTCATGCGACTCAGATGCTTATTCTACTAAAAGTATCAGTTCGACAATGACTTTGAGTGAGGAAATAAGTGAGGATGAAGATATGTTGATGAAAAAACCAAAGGTTAATGATTGGGTCTTGGTTAAATATGCGGGGAAAAGAACTATTAAAAGATTTGTGGGGCAAATCCAAAATGTGACTTGTGATGGCGTTATAGTCAAGTTTGCTAGAAGAGTGGATGGCTCAAAATTTAAATGGCCAATCCAAGAAGATGTGGCAACGGTTGATGAAGACCAAATTGAAATCTTCCTGAGACAACCCAGAATGATAATAAAAAATGATAGAGTAACTGGTTTTACCTTTAAAATTGGATTTGGTGGACTTACTGTTGAATAAAGTACGGAGTGTTTGCCTACTTTTAAATTGCACTCTTTTCATTTTGTAATTTTCATATTTTCATTTTGTAATCTTTTCATATCAAATGTAATTTATATAACTTAGGAAAGTGTATTTTACAATGTATTAAATAAATACTAATTGTTAAAATCAAACAAAATGATATTGTTTTTATTTTACATACCTGTCTCATGTATCCCAGTGGGCTGTCTCATGTATCCCCAGCTTGGGGATACATGAACCAGTTTGTAGTGGTTCACAAAATTATTTTTAAACCAATTAAAGGTTTACAAATCTAATTATGAGATTACTTATTATGAAAGAGCAGATTTCAAACATTCTAGGACAATCAACCACATTTTAAAAGATCATCATAAAAAAATTAGAAAAATCTTAAAGTGAAAAATGGCTCAAGTATCCCTACTCTCCCCTATATCAACTTACTTCACTAAATAATTGCCAAAATATGATTTCAAGTTATTACATGTTTAGATTCCTTCGTTCGGAATTTATGATTGGGACTTTAAATGTTTGTTTCAAATTGGAAATGATATAGAATCTTAATATTGAATGGATAATACCAGATCTCAAGGTTTCTCCTTTCACTTAATAAACACACATTTAGAGGACTATCTTTATAAGTCTTGTTTCTAGAATGGTATCATTGCTTCTCGAAAATCTTGCAATTTTTGAATACACAGTTCTTCGGAACTCATCCAAGAAAGCCACATCTCTAACTGGTTCTCAGTGTTCTTGTTCTGTTCATCTCATACAATGAGAAGGTGTTTTAGCTCTGACAATTATGTACCGTCTACATTTGTCTTAACACTTGAAATAATTATGTAATAAACGGGGGAAAAAAAATTAAATTTTGGTTTAGAATGTTTGTAGTTATTGGCAATCATAAAAATTTTTATTAGTGTTACAAATAATTATTTGTGACAATAATATTCTATGCTATTCTGGGATCTTTAAAGTGTTTTAATTGTTTGAATCAATACTTCAATACTCAAGTTATTAACTGTATATATATATATATATATATATATATATATATATATATATATATATATATATATATATATATATACACACAGCATAATTAAACTATTCTTATGCATTTAGGATTATAGGCACTTAAACTATTTAACAATTATTTTACATATCAAAATTAGTTTTAATCATATTCCTTATTTCAAAATCTATGGATTTGTTTTTATTTACATTGATAAAATAGACGCTGGTTTGATTGTGTATTTTTGGCATTTATATCTGGATTTCATGCCGATTGTTTTTCCATTTATGTAAATATGTTGTTTTATAAATAATGATATAGAAAAGTTGTATGTATTTGTTTGATGTGAATTTAGTGTCTATTCTAATGGTCACTCTTAGTATCGCATTATATAAAATATGTTAATGAATGTGGTATGGAGGTTATATGGTTGTACAGTAATATTTCTAAGCTAAACTTTAATTATCGTGTTGATAATTATTCTACTTGATACAAGGTAACTGAGACTTATTTAAGTCGTATCATTTCTTATCTGACTTTCTATAATTACATTAGGCTAGTTTAGTAGACTTTATTATACTTGTTAGTCGCACAGCTTTGTCTACGTTATATTATTTTGTCTATTATGTTCTATTGGTAAACTTTGTTCTATTGCTCCTTGTTGACTAGTTACTTGGTAAATTGGTAGTTTTTCATGGTTACTAGTTACAGTATAGGCTATGCTATAGGTTGTACCATTATAATTGCCAATATCTTGTCATTTTATAATCTGTGTAAATGTCAAATTGAGGTCTGTGTTAATTATTTTACTCTGTTTAAAATTTTAAAATGTAATGTTGTATTGCCCAAAAGATTAAATAAAATGAAATGAAAGTGTATTAAATATTTCTACCAAAATATTACTCTCATTTTATAATTGCAATCGTACTAAAGGAACCTATGTCATCAAAATACCAATTGTTAGGATGACCATACTTAGTACAATGCTTGCATACAAAGTGTTTAAAATATCAGTTTTAAATTTAAACTCTTTATAATTTGAATTTCTCCTAGCTCTTCAATGTCCAGTTAACTGATTAGGGAAATTCATGTTTATGATTGAGTTAGACTTGCTCATAGTCAGCAGTACATATTGTGTGGTTTGACAACATTCTTATCTTATTGCTTCCTGTTATTGTCTGTGTATAATCATAATGCACTGTGATTGGTAAGCTAAACTAATCTCAAAAGTTTAGTTAGAAAATGATTCATTGTTTAGGATAAATCATTCACAAAATGTGTGAACTACATCTGAATATTTCTTATCAAGTGAATGTTACATACAGTAAATTAATCTATAAAGTAAGAACTCTTTACTTTTGGAAAATTCTAACTTTTACAAATTAAACAGAATAAATACTGAAAATTTAAACGAAAATGTTAAGTTTCAATAAAACTAGTGTTACCTATAGTCCAGTCAATAGACGCTCAAAAAGGGGGTTCACCTTACATCAGATGCGGGATCGTTTTTTATTTTTTGATGTTGGTTAGGACCATTAGGTAGTTATTAATCCAAGTTTCCGTCATCCCCCTCCCCTTGCTTCGTACGCCATCTTGAAAAAACCGTCAGAAATTGGCACTTTTTTCGGTTTTGGCCTCTAGCTCATTCCCAGTTCATTTTTTTGAAGATATGTTTATCTAAGAAAATGTAGATTACTAAATTTCCAACAAATTTGATGGGCAAGTTTTTTTTGTAGGACAAAGCGCATTCGAGCTACGGGAAGGCGAAAAGGGGCGAAAATTGGCGATTTTTCACTTCCACTCCACTTTCCATCGCAAAAACTGGGGGAAGACTTGATCTCAGCAAAAAGTTTATTGAATGAAAGTTGTAGAGAATGTAATTTCCTTTAAAATTCATGTATCAAAAAAAAATTTACGAGCAATGGGTAGGAGTGGGGGTAAATTTAAGAAAACTAGAAGAAATGCGTTTTTTTGTGATTTAGCCCTGGAGCGCCATGTTGGTGAAATTTTATTGTTTTCATTATATTGTTACCAGGCGACTTAAATTATCAAAAGTTGGAACCAACTGGTAACAATGTTTAATAAAAAAAAGACAAAGACAAATTATATAATTAACAAAGTCAAAATTTATTAAATTTAAACGGAAATTTCGACGGATCAGATTTTACCATTTACAATTAGGTAAATACCAGCTTAAGATTACTTGACATCACCAAAAGCTTATCCATGAGTAAGATTATAAATTGAATCTTCTTTAAAAAACAGTTTACATGCCCTTAGTTAGTAAAAAAAAAAAATTAACAATTAAACTTTGACATTTATCCCCCCTTTTTATACAAACTGTTATAAAAGAATTTAACAATAAAAAAAAAGATTCTATAATCAAAATTAAAATTTTAGTTCAAAAGGTATATTAATTCTAACAAGTTTTCATCATTAAATTACTTATAAAATATCATAATTTTGTTTATTAAATTTCTTACATTCTAAATTGGCCAACATATATATATATATATATATATATATATATATATATATATATATTAAAAAAAGAAATTTGTTTATATAAGAAATTTTTTTTTAAATAGTGAAATTTTTAAAATACTGAAATTTTTAAATATTGAAATTGTTAGATAAAGAAATTCTTTTAAAGATTGACGTCAATTTTATTAATTTTGAAATAACCCCTTTGGGGCTGTTAGGACCAAAAGTTTGCATGCAGCACCACCCAAATATATATATTATATTATAAATAATTACACATTATCACATATGCACAGTAAAGGACATAATATTGTTAAACAGAGTTCAGTTCCAAAACAAAAACATATATATAAACAGTTTCACAAGAGTCAGTATTTTAGATGAAAATCATTTTATAGTGCACTTAACGACGTTTCAAAGTTTTTGTTATAAACATGTCTCAAACAGTTAAGTAGAGTCTTTTAAACAGGTATCCTATTTTTGCTGCATGGACTTGCAAAATCCAGAATACAAAATCCACCAAGCTTGAACCAGCTTTAGCTGTTGGAAAGAAACACAGGTCTAATAGAGATTTATGCCATTTTATACATGTAATAGCACAAGTTTTCTCTTATACAAAATGCTTTGTTATTTCATCAAAATCAAGAAAATTATCGTAATTACAGAAATCCAGAAAAGATTATAATTAAGTCCTTTTAGTTGTTAATACTAATAGTATATGGATATCTTGATTTCTGTTTGCAACAAGGACTTATAACAAGGGTTAGAAATTTTCTAAAAACAAAGACTCTGGTTCAGAAAAACCTTTTTTGCTAGTTTTTTTTTGATATGATCAAAAACTTAATATTTTGACTGCTCAAGACTCAAAGTTTTACTGCTTAAAGTTTACATTTAGCTTCTGTAAATTATCTTTTAAAGAAAGGAAATGCTTTTATAGGTTATTAAATTTCAGTGAAAATTTTGAATACTAAAATAAAATACTAAACACATATTTCAATAAACAAGCCTTAAAGATATGAACAAAATTTATTATATTGTAAAATCTGACGTACCTGGTTGATATTGCAAGTTTAACCGGTCATGTATGTATGTTAGAAGTAAAAGACACTCACTGACATTTCTACACTTTACAAAAACACTGACATTCTTAAGAAGAACACTTATTGCATCGTAACAAGATGTTAAATATATTTTAGCAAATGATTAGAACGAAGATTGCAGAGCATTGTGGAAAGGAAGTCCAGTTCAATTTAGAGCGACTACATATTCTAAAAGGTTGAACAGAAGTGACTAACGGTATTTTAGACTGGACTTTATCCGGTGAGAGAAAAGGAGAGAGATATATCGGGCGATAGTTTGCCGTGCCTGCCGCTGTGCCGCGCCATCTATCAGGGACAGGTAGATAGACGAGGCGAGGGGTGGACGGTTGATAACTTAGTGTAGATTATTTTATTAATTTGTATGTAACGCTACAGCTGGTAGGTAAATTTAGTACAGAATTATTAAATTATTTTTATTGAATTTAGAAGGACGTTACAATATAACAACCATTTTTTGAACATAGCAGTGCATCTAAATGAATAAATGTTTTTCATTTATTATGTTATATATATTTCATGTGTATCTCAGATATTTTACAAATGTATATACTTCTTTAAGATAAATACAGAAGTTACTGACAGTGATATAAGAAGTCTAAATAATTTCATAAGTTGTGGAATGAATATGACGGAGTTGCCAACAAAGGTCAGGTCACATTCTTCCTCAAAACAATGGGAGGGTGACAGCATAGCTGGATTGTTAACGGAAAGCCACCTGCAAGCCATAAAAACGTAGGGTGAGAAGGGAAGGTGGGGATAAAGGGAGGGAGGAGAAGGGTTCATTTTCACTTGCCTGGCCCTTCAGTTGATGTTCGTACCTCCAGTGTTCACATCGGGTTTAGTGAACGTGCTTGCAAAGTATTTTTCTGTGGAGTGAGTTGAGTTGTAGTGTTGAAGGATGGCTTCTTCATCCCAAACACCGAACAGTGAGTGCTTCATATGCGGGAAGAGTTTGGACGAAGGATTTGTGATTACTGTGAAGAAGAAAGGAGTCCTGCGACAACCGTCCCTTGATAGTTGCTGACGAGGAAGAGGAAAACATCGATGACCCGTCCATACCATTCGACAAAGACCCTGCTGAAGAGTCAGCGCTCCCAACCCCCCTTGCGAAAAGTCCCCGGTTTCTGTAGCAACTTCTTTTTAAAAGTGTTTATTTTAGTGTGTTCATTATTCCGTAATATACAAATAATATATATGTTAAATAATTAAATCATAATAAATTCATTTTTCCAGTATCCAAGTCACTAATATATATAATAAAGTATTACCTTAATTTTCCGTCAGTGAACTTCTTTTTTCTTTTTTCTTTACCCTTGACGCGTTTCGAGATTTTTATCCCATCATTAGAAATTCCCTCTATGGATGGAGGTCGTCAAAACGTTAAATACACACATACATAAACATATATGTTAAATAATTAAATAATATGTTAAATTAATTTAATTAATTAAATAATATGTTAAATAATTAATATGTAAATAATTATTAGTCTATATAAAATGCATTGTATTGTAATCTATATTTTGTAAATACACACTAACTTTTTTAAAAGAATGTGTAATGAATTTTTTCTCTCCAATCTATTCATATTTATACAAAAAATGGTTCAAATATTATTTAGATGCACTGCTGTGTTCAAAAAATGGTTGTTATATAATGAAAACAATAAAATTTCACCAACATTGCGCCAAGGGCGTACCCAGGATCAAAGCTAGGGGGGGGGGGGCAAGCCATGGTCATTCAATATACAATTGATTATTAAAATAGTTGTTTCAAGAATTGTATTAAATTCCAGCAACAAAATGTATAATAAAGATTAATTTCTTTGCTTCCAGGGGGGGCAGCTGCCCCCCCTGCCCCTCACTGGGTACGCCCATGCATGGCGCTCCTGGGCTGAATCACAAAAAACGCATTTCTTCTAGTTTTCTTAAATTTACCCCCACTCCTACCCATTGCTCATAAAATTTTTTTTGATACATGAATTTTAAAGGAAACTAAATTCTCTACAACTTTTATTCAATAAACTTTTTGCTGAGATCAAGTTTTCCCCCAGTTTTTGCGATGGAAAGTGGAGCGAAAGTGAAAAATTTGCATCGCCAATTTTCGCCCTTTTTCGCCTTCCTGTAGCTCGAATACGCTTGGTCCTATAAAAAACTTGCCCATCAAATTTGTTGGAAATTTAGTAATTTCTGACGGTTTTTTCAAGATGGCGGACGAAGCAAGGGGAGGGGGATGACGGAAACTTGGATTAATAACTACCTAATGGTCCTAACCGTCATCAAAAAATAAAAAAAGATCCCGCATCTGATGTAGGGTGAAGTTCGTTTATTCATCGGACTACTAGGCTAATTTTAAATGTGTCTATAATTAAAAAAAAAAAGTAATAGCGGAGTAAAAGTTTAATTGTGCTCAATCCAGGACATCATATTTATGTTTTGTTTCTTGTTTGAAGTGTTAAGAAGAAAAATTTCAGTCTGTAGTACAGGAAATGTCCGGAATATATTGTTTATAACAATTAAAGTTGCAAAATAGTTGGAGTTAAAAATATATCTAAATTTAATGGACAGATTTTAATAAAATTAGCCCAAAATGTTTATTATGAACTCTAAAATGTGTCTCGACAATTTGATGTAGTCATGATTGTTATTATTGTTAATAAAAACCATAAAAATTGACAATTATAAAAAAAATTGTTGTATCTTTACAAATACTAGCCTATATGGAAATCTAAATTCTTTTCGGAAATAATGTTGCTTGTAGACTACCTAATAATGTTGGAAAATAATGCTTAAATTTTGAGGCTTCATAAAAGCTCATTTTGATTAATTTTTTAAAATGTATTTTCATGGTAAAACTAGCATATTTTTTAAAACCATTTTTATTTTTATAAATAAAATTAAAAGTTCAAGAAAGTATGATAATTCTTTTTTTTTAAAAAAAGAAATAATTTTATCATATTTAGTTGTTCATATTTAAAAATTCATATTGAGTGCAATTATTAGCCTAATTAACAAATAAATGGTTTTACGTAAAATTTGTATTGATTTTTCAAGAAATCTTTAAAATTTCATGTACAGACACGTACACCTTAAAAAGAAATTGAAAGATAGTAAAATCGAAATATGAAAAACTGAGCATGCGACACCACTTCATCAAGATCAGCAGCAAGGTATATTTCTTTCTCACGTATCTTAGCTATAGCCAAGATTTTCTTTTTTAAATTGTTTTTCAACTTTTTATTACTTTTATAAAAATTTAAAAAAAATACACTCTGAAAAAATACCAATAAGGGAAGTAGGCCTAAGTTATATTTCACATATAATTTGTAAAATATAAAAATAAATTTAATACCAGTTATGGGTCATTGTAAGATTTTCTAAGTTACTAGTGAACCATAATTTTTGTATACTGATACACTACAAACCTGCACATATCCTATCTCAAAATATTTTTTTTTCATTTAACTTTTGACTTCTAATAATGTAAACTTTATAGAAAGTGTTGATTTATTAGTTTTCCCCCATCCTTTTTGGCCATTTTTAGAGCCGAAAAGTTTATAGAAAGTGTTGTTTTTTATATCAAGTAACTTCAAAGCATGATAAAAAAAAATATATGAAAAATAAGTGTACAAGTGTTTGGAAAATATTCTTATAAAATAGAGTACCAAATCCCAGTCAAATCATTGTAACCTTTAATTCAGAATATGGGGTACAATTCAGCCAATCCAGAAAACACTTTTCTTGACCCAAAACCCTAAAAAACACCTAGCTATTTCAGTAATTTTTGAAGGTGTTTACAATTTTACCTAAACCTAATTCCTGCGTGAAATAGTAAATGCTTAATTGGATGGATTTTCTGCCATGTTTCATTTGAAATAATTTGTATTTTCATATTCACATATAGATAAACTGTTACAGGGTATAAGATTAATTAGGAGAAATCGTTAAATCGGATACTTTTTCACTATTTACACAAACAGTGTCACCTACAAAGTACCAGAATTTAAAAATATCAACAATAACCTTATTTTATAGCATCAGGGAAATTTCATACTTTTTGATCTTTGTTGGCCCACACTCCGGTTGTCTGAATTGAAAACTGTTTTATTCATGTAGTGCTTTCAATTTTAGTATTTAACTCTTCCATCTGAAAATCGAAAATGACATGTAATTAGTAGCAGTTATAAAACTAATGATTGTTTTGATATTTTTATAAGGATATTTTTACTTCGAAAGAAAGTAAGGATTCTGTAGTTTAATATATAATTTGTGAAAGATATTGGGGAAACTGGATTAGCTACTGGAATCATACAATAACTTTTGTTAGAGAGTGCAACTGTTGGCATAGAGTTTTGTTTATTCTCAGTCTTTACATTACTTTTGCAGACATTGTGATCTTATTTGGTTTATATATATATTTTAGTTATTCCATGATTCTTGTACATATTTAATACTATAATTAATAATTAATATTTTAATTACAAAATCATGTAGATAAAAGTTCAATTTATAATATCTAAACATTTTGTAATAATTCAGTGCAAAATCACTCAAAATTTCATAATTTTTACTATACACATTTTTATTTTGGCTATAAATGTCTGACAAGTTATATATTTATCTTCACAAAATACTCTTCAGAACTTTTGTTGATTTAAAAAAAAAATACAAAGGTGTAAAAACTTAACATTGCAGATCAAAATTTTTTTAGGGGTTTTCACCATAAAAATATGCAAATGTATGTTTCAAAGATTTGTTTATCCAGACAGTTATATTCTATGAAATTTTCTGTAAACAATGATAACTTAACATGTTTGTAGAAGTAGGCTAGGCTACTTATTTAGTTTATAATTAAAAGAAAAAACTTTATAATATCCAGAAACATGCCTTGCCACAATGTGTATAGTTTCCACCCACACAAGTAACATGTGTAGGATACTCTATAGTAAAATTTGAATGTTAAATATCTGAAGGAAGTTTGAAGGCCTTGATGCTGTATATTGCCCTTAACATGAAAAGATTGTTTATCAGTGTTTGGCAGCAAAGAGGAATGGTTGATATTTATATTTGTTTATCAATTAGTCTGACCTTGGTTCTACATTAGTGTGATTAGCATCAACTTGCATACCAGTTTGTCCACTCTAATTAAATGAATGAATTATATTTTGTTAATTGTTTAGTATGCTCATTCTGTATGTTTCTATAGAACACATACAATATTTGAGTTGATGTTCCTATTTATTGACATGGAAAACATTTAAACAATGTGGGGTATTGTACTTATTTTGAAGCATAATTTATAAATAAAAGACGTACAAAAACTGCACTATCTTCCTCCTACATCCAAATCATATACACAAAACCAAACCCTAAGCAAACAAAAACAATTTGGTAATTTTTGAATTATAGGTCAAAAAAGTAAAATTAGCCATGAATATTGTCATAGAATATTAAATATATCAAAGTGATATCGATCAAATTTTGGTGAAATGCAAGGGTTATGAGGTAAATTAATGTGCCAAGCCTTATGTGTTTGAAAATACTAGATTCCGTAGTAAATTGAAAAACTATTTCAGTAAAATATCTCCCCTACCATTAAAAAATTTGCCAAACTTTAGGTAAAATTCTGATTACTAAAAAAATAAGTATAATAAGGTTATAACAAGGGTAAATTTAATTAAGAAAAGATTCCATAGTTTCCTTTCGACTCAATAAGGGATTTGTCTGTCTTGCAGCGTACCTAAGATAATTGGAATATATAATTCCTAAATGTATACACTGTGCCGCGGACCCAAATTCAAAATTGGGCAAGGAAGGAACACTTTTTACAGTGCCAAAAATTGAATGAACATTCTAGAAACTCAAGAAATATCACCAAGCTCAGGATGCCAAAAGGTTGATGGACTGGAGTTAAGGCTAGCCATAAGCTATAACAACATACCAGTACCAGTAATTCATTTTAGATACGAATTTGAATTTTGTAACATTCATATTAAAATTATCCTGTGTTTCATATTGATGAAAGATTTATTTAAAAAACAAATTATTTATATTTTGAATATTTTTAAATATCTCTTATATTTAAAGATATCTGTTATACTTAAGACCACATTCAAATTTTACAGGGGTTTGACAGATCTAGGTGTTGAACAACGTTCAGAAATTATATTGACTACAATGCTGATTTTCTTCGTACCTTCCTACTATCATCTGCTAAGGTCATTCATAGAGTTTCTTTCAATTTAGCAATGGTTTCATTGTATTGGTTACAGTATTTGTGCGTCTAGGTTTTTAAATCCCTTTGACTACTTTTGTAACTTTTTGGGTAATGTTATAATATAACCAATATTAATTATTACAATTGTGATATTCCTTTCTGATGTGTGTTTTTATATTTATATCTTACAATAAGATAAAATCGTAAACAACATTTTGTGATAAGTTTTTAACCCTGGCGGATTATATATAAAACATTTGAATTGATAACCATCAGTTTCATTACATATATTTGTTTATATAACAGTTGTTTATATAAAACCAATGAAAACTAAACTCAAAGGCATAACGGCTTGTGAAGAGCCTAGGACTGCTATACACCTTTTGAGTAGGGTAATGTATGGTTAGCATTATCAAAATTCCCATTGCCGTTGATCTAGCTTTCTGATTACCAGAGTTTACCACCAATTGTAGCTTCCCAATTTTCCTCACGGCACTGTGTCAACTCTGTAAAAATTTGGTCCTCCATGAGCATTGAACCCGGAATCTCTCACTCATGAAGCCAGAGTGCTAACCAGTAGACCAGCTAGGGGCTCAAAAATCTATTATTACAGATTTTAAAATGTATCAGACCGGGCATATCACATTATGGTTTATTTTTTCCATTACTTTATGCAAATAGTTGTTGAAGGTGTTTAAACTGGTTGAAATAAAACCTCCTACTTAAATTACACCTACTTTGAAATTAGTCACAACTCCTACTACTGATCGATGTATTAGGACCTGTACAATTCTATGTGTTGTTTTCACCTGGATGATTCAATAATAACCTATAGTCCAGTTATTTTAGATTGGTGGGGTGGAATACCAAGAACTAGTTGACTCGAAGACAGATAATCTGTTTACCATGTGATTATAGTTTACTTCTAACAAATTTAAAACAAAATTCCTACTTCTTTTTCATACAATGTCCAACCATTGTGAAATACATATTTGAAATTGATATGTTATGTTGAAAAAAACTTTGTGAAAAAGGGGCTAAATTAATAAGTATTAACACTACTAAACAGATTCTTGTTACTTTCTCCATGGAAAGTGTAGAGAAATGTATAACAGCAATTTTTACAACATTTTAAAATTCATATAAGTATGGAAACTTGTAATCACCAACCATGAATGGATTTATCCTACCAGTTATAACACATGTATTATATAAAACTCTACTCATGGTATTTTTTTCTGAACCTTTTCCCAAAATAACTGGGAACAGTTAACATTGTTTAAAATAGTTTCTTGAAATAAAACTACAATATCATTAATTGTAGGAATGTAATTAAATATTAAAATTTATACCTTGTTTTTTTGTAGGTTAATTTTATGAAGATGTTAATAATAGTTATGAATGTATAAAATCGTTTATAGTTAGTAAATATTTTGTTCTCAATTAAAATTTGTGAATAATGACAATCATTTTTATTTTAAAGTACAGTAAACTCCCTTTTATTAAATAATAATTTCATTCATTCCATTGACCTTAGATATACTAAACAAGTAAAAAAAATGTAGGCTGCATTAGACCGTAAGAAATAGAAACAAGTAAAATAAATACAATCGGAACAGAGTGTACATAAATTGGTATACTGACATGGTCATTTAAAGATAAGAAACTCTCTGGCGGAATAATAAATTTCTTATAATAGGAAAAGTTAAAAGCAATATTGTTGAAATCATGAAGTATCTTTAAATCTTCTGTTAAATGAATAAACAGTTTATTTCCTAATTTTTAATTATTTGATTTTTCGCTTATACGTTTTTTATTAGCAAATATTGAATTTACAAATAATATTTCAAGTGAAAAATATACGACCTAGACTGGGAATCGAACCCAGGACCTTTTTGGCTTTTCAATATGGCTATGTTGCGAGGTAATTAATTGGAAACTCAAAATTGCAGCAACTAAAGTCAAGTGCTCAATGGTAGAGCATTGGCGCGTAAAGCCAAAAGGTCCTGGGTTCGATTCCCAGTCTAGGTCGTATATTTTTCACTTGAAATATTAGTTTATTTCCCTCTGTTGATAATTAGAGGAGTTGTATAGAGATGAAATGTTTTTGTGTGTGATGTATTGGTGTACACCAGTGTTTTAATTTGTTAATGTCTTCTGAGGGAAGGGAATCCCACATATACATTAATGGATAAGGGATTATGTTTATAGTTTTTAAAAACCGATCCACATGGTTATAATGTTGAATTTGATCAATAAAAATACTCATCTAATGTAAGGAAAACCAGCTCAAAACTGAAACGGATTGAATAAATACAAAGTATAAAGTGCGACCACAGTCAGTCCCATATAGGTTATACATTCTCTCTTCAGTACAAAACAAACTGTCTTAAGTTTTGAACAGATATAATCAGTATCCATTTTCGATTTAGAATAGTTATCTATGTAAACACTAAAAATGTGTGTGGTTTATTATTGATAGAATATATTTTATAAGTACATATGTTAAACTATAATTATTTCTAAAATTTACTAAATTCATCTTGAATACATTAACTCGTAGTTTATTTAAAGTTATTTAGTGACTAAAGTAATGTATGGTAATTAAAACTTTTAAAATTAAATCCATTTTGCTAGAGGGATTTACGGCTATAGTGTATCAGCAAATATATTATGGGTTTCTTAATGATTTAGGAGTCAGTCATTAATATATATGGGAAAATTAACTAGCTGTTTTAAACCAGATCATTTTTTGTTATTTGGAAACATCAAATTTCCAGGGAGCACTGTGGTGATATTCACTATGAGGAAAACAAGGATTCTTTGAACCACAAAAACAGGAAACAAAAGAAAACCGTATTAAATCCAGTTTTGTTTATTTATTTTTTTATTTGGAAACATTGTTATGATTTCCTAGTTTGAACTTGGTTGTTGTCATATATCTGTTATTTTAAATTATTCATATTTATTTAATGTCACAGCCACCAAAGCTTAGTCCACATTGGTTCATGATGTAATGGATAAACTGATACAACATATCAAAAATCAGGAAACTGCTTAATGATCTACTACCTGTCATTGATGTGCATCTGTAACATTCCGAAAGTCGATCTATTGTTCCTTAAGGCTTGAAGAAGATTAATCTCTTAGAATGCTTAAAAAGACCATTAAATATATATCAGATCCGATAAGATTTAGGTGAGGTTTTTATATTTTTATTTTCATGTAATAAATCACATTTTGAAACCATAACAGAAAATTGAGCTAGGTTTTCTATATTTTGAAAAGAAAAGAGAAATGATGGTCATGACGTGTGAAGAGAGCTATGATCAGAACTAGCTACAAGCCCAAAAGTTAAGCTAGGTTTAATACCTTAGGGTGTGAGCTGGATCTACACCTTTTTCCATGTAGTCTTGGATTAAATCTCTCTCTTTCATCTTTACTATCCAATCTCACTTGACCAACCGTTGTTATTTTCTGACTCGATGCTATTAGAGTATATTCAACGGCTAATGATTTTTATTTTATCTTCTTTTTTTTTTATTATGCAAAAATGGACCAAGAGGTTTTTGGTTAAATAAAAGTCAGGTACTTTAATAGAACTTTCCATATCATAACCAATTAAATCCATAAACTTAAATAGATCTACTGTATTTTGTTACAGGTGATAACCTACAATCCAGTCCTTTGGAAAGGCCATACAAGTGCAAAGTACTAGGTCATTATCCAGAAAATGTTGTTTGGAATCCATTTGATAAAAATGCTGTTTGTTTGGTAAGTCGGCGTCTCTCAACTTTAATCTCTCAATGTCTTTTATGGAAGAGAAACATGACAAATTCATTAAAGCTATCAATAGAGATTGGAAACACATCAAGATAACACAATATTTAATTTGTATTCTAAAGGTTTACAATAGTATGTTCTTATTGAACATTTCTTTAGCTTACCTTCTAAATATCAGATGTTATTTTTCATTATATTTGTTTTAAAAATTCTATAAAAACCTATCTTACATAGAAGAATAAACGCGGGAAAAAATTTATAAAGCTATTTTTCAAAACAACACATCCCTAACATAATTCTATCTAAGTTAACGTAGATACACAATTTTATCATAAGCCAAATACAAACCAAACCAAATAAATACAAATACAAATCAAACTTTCTATGACCCCCTTCTTATTGATTTTTGTAATTATTTTATATTACTAGTTTGTTTCTGTTTTATAAGATTTAATTGAAAATAGTATTTTCTCTTACCCTCAACTTTGCATACAGGTTGCATCATTAATCTTTAGATTTTACCAAAATCTGAAAGACATTTGTATTCAAATTTTGAGAATTTGTGTCATTTTTTAACAGTTTCAAACCAATTAGTGGTTTTTTTTTTTTTTTTTTTTTTTATTTAATTTTTTTTTTTACCGTTAACACACAAACCAGCATTGTATGGGAGATGGCGACCAATATGTTTTGTTAGTTTGAATCTGTAAAAGCTATATTTTAGCAAAATTATTTTACCAAACTCTTTATAGCCAGTTTTGAGAAATCTAAAAAAAGAACAAAAAGACATCCAAATATGACCAAATACCAAATTTAATCAAAATCAGATCATTAGATTGGGCTGTACAACACTGGAAAACAGGGGTCTTTTCAAATTCTCAGGGGACCTCAAACATTGGTGAAAAACTCATTGATTTTGTTATTCTGCTTGATTTAATCTTCACTATGTATGTGTGAGAAAATAAATATGAAGGTTATCTTCCATATATATCTATATTATATTGACTTTTAATTATTTTTTATTTTCTAATTATTTTGATAATCTAATTCTTGTTTGCAAGGCTAAATAAATTTTTGTTTGTAAAAATAACTGAGTAATCAGTTAGGCCTTTCATATGTAAGTCAAGGTTTGACATTGAATTGCTGTTTCCGGATGTACTGATAGTTTGCTATGATGTAAGAATATCTTCCTATGGATTCTCTCACCGTGACATGTTTGTTTTATTTCCTTACGTCTATTATAGTGCTTCCCTTCTTTCTTTATACTGTAGTAAAGTATTATAATATATTGTAAACTGTATAGTAAATTTTACAGGAGGAAACTTCAAACAATACATCCATGCTCTTATTTGTCCGCCTCAAATAAAAATAACCTAAAATTGTGGTAAATACTACAATAATAGCATGTGTAGCAACAAAAGAAATTAATTTTACTTTTAGAATAATAAAATTGTAAATCATGTTTTACAAACTCTGTGCACAAATTCTTGCCACCAATACCTCTTATAGTTTTTATATTATTGACAATTTATCCTGATGAAAAAGTTACTGATACATATATAATACAGACTATAAAGTATATTAAATAGACACTTCATGCTTTCCAGCAACTACCATCAAAATTGGATAAGCTGTATAATGCTTTCAACGGTAATGTATAAACAATATTTCCCAAGGCAATTTTTAAGAGTATGATATACTCACAATGAACACTGAAACAAGCCCCTTATGCAGGCGAATATATAGATTTGTCGAGCACTCTGATTGGGTGTTCACAAAATTTTGCCAATGAGAACATATCAACACTGGTTTTCACAAAACGGGATGCTTGTACTATCTTTAATTATATTATTGAAATTTGTTCGATAGTCTCAATAGTTTCTCCATCTTTTATACTACTGTAATAGTCTATACTAGTTACCTTTTTTAGTAGTGAGAGCAATTCTTTTTATTTTGTAGAAACACTACAGTACAGCGCTGTTTCGCCGTTCACAGCCGGCTTCGTCAGGTGTAGGCTTAACACTTAAATAAAACACATAACGACACTGAACACACACGATAAACATAACATAAAATACAATATAAAATCTATCTGAGGTATTTTATGTCATGTTATCGTGTGTGTTCAGTGTTGTCATGTGTTTTATTTAAGTTTTAAGCCTACACCTGACGAATCCGGCTGTGAACGGCGAAACAGCGCTGTAGTGTTTCTACAAAATAAAAAGAATTGCTCTGACTACTGAAAAAGGTAACTAATATATATATATTTTGGCAATTCATAAAAAGCGAATAGACTTTGTAGTTCTATATAGGATTATAAAGAATATAATATGTAAACACACACACACATATTATATAATATATATATATATATATATACACATACAGGGTGTTACAAAAAGGTTGGGCTGGCTATGCATTTTCATATTCTATGTGTGATTCTAAGCTGAAAATGAAGATTAAAATTTTTTCAATTTCCACTTTGTTTAGCAGCTAGACGCTATTTTGTTTTTTTACAAAAACTCATTGTAACTCAGGAAATAGATAAGATATAGAGTTCAAATTTGGAATAAGCATTTTGTATGTTACGATTTACAAGTGTACCAAATACAAAGAATTTATTCTTATAATTTTCAAAATGGCGGCCGTTACAAATTTTTAACGTGGAATATCTTGAAAACCGTTAACTTTACAAAAAATGTACAAGAGACAAAATATTTTTATTTTTTAACAGCAGACACAATGCTTTTTTTGTAGTTTCACTAGGTCAAAGGATAACCGAGTTATCGTGAAAAAAATAAAAACATAATTTCTCAATAATTGTCTACAACAACCAAAATTAGCCTAAAACCATAATTTTTTTTAAAATTTTTTTAATTTAACAATTTGTTTAGTTATTTTTGTAGCGAGCTATGCAGAATCAGATTCTACATGCAAAAATAAGTCGAAAATGTAGTATAACATTTTGTAAAAATCGGTTAAGAAATAACTAAATTAACCTTAGTTCACATGCAAATTAACTGGCTACTAATTTGACAGTATTTTAACAGCTGTTATTTAAATCAGCTATTGTTATAATTAAAATATAAAATGAACCTGACAATTATACCTCATGTAATAAATGTAATCATAACCAAGTACAGTAGAACTCCTCTAATCCGTCACCTTCCGGACTGGGGGCAAGGTCGGAACGCAAAAAAGGTCGGATTATCACAGGGTTCACCTTAGTAAAAAGGTGTTAAAAAACCCTATCTTCCTGTATGCCTGTAACCAATGATTTCTCAGGAACCATTTGACCAATTTCAAAATAGGTTTTTGACTCTTAATTATGAATGTAAAATTTAATTATTATACCGTAACTCAAAATTTATGGATATTTGCCATAAAGAAAAACCTAAAGTTAAGTTTTTTATTAATTTGGCTCTAATGATTTTGATGAGATTATGAATAATAATATCCAAAGTGCATAAAATCTCAGTTTAGGCAAAATGTACCATGACCATGTTCTTTAAAATTTAATTTTATAATGTAAGTAGTAAGCTTATCTAAAACAGATTAATTTATTACAAGCGGAGCAAATAAAATAGAGATCTGTTAAAATTTGAAGAACTATAAAGTTAATTAAAAATGAGTTGTTGACATGAGTAAATATACTGTGTTCTACTCTTACAAGAGCTGAATAAATATTTATTTTAAATGAATAATGCTAGGCTTGCAAGGGCTAAGTGGCAGGTGCAATTGTGTTGAGTAACCAGAATCACTGCAGCAGTATTCATTCCGTTTTATCAAGTATCGAAGCATCTACTTATATGAACTAATGAGGAAAGGTTCCTTAAAATGTGAATTTTAAGTTGGCTTAACTATATTTTTAACATGAACATCATTTTGTTTCAGTTATGTTTACCTCACGGTTTACAATTTCGAACACAAAAACATCCTCTGGAACCAAAATTTCACAGTTTTGTAATAACACGTGAAGATGGGAAAAGAATTTATGGAGCTAGTTATATTTTCTATGAAGAGACAAGGAATAGGAAAATTTGTAGTGCTATGCAAACGTTACAGGTTTGTATGTTTAAAGTTTAATAAATTAAGAATTGTTAATGAATTTTATTAGAACATTTTCTGGCACTGTGTATTAGTTTTTATCAATGATGTAAACATAACTTCAAAACATATTTTTGTAAATGAAATGATAAAAAAAAAAAAATCTGTTTGAATTATTGTAAAAAAGTTGTTTACACATTAAGCTTATAGTGGTATACTTTAAATTTAATAAACTTCCTGCAGTGTGACACTATCATAATTGAAGTTTCATATATAAAGCTATCATACAACACAATCAGCCCGGGTTGCATCGCAGGGCTTTGAGAGTGATGGTACAAATCAGTAGAAACATTATTGGAGTCACATACAGCAGATTTTAAGTAATGTTATGTCTAAATTTAATGGTTAAATGTTAGTTTCCAATGAAAACATTTTTTATATATTTTTTTGTAATACAGTAGTCTTAACATTTGAAGCCTAAGCTCGAGTATAACTTGGGGCAGCTTGTCTACTTGTTTGACCGTACCCTGAGTATAGCCCAGGGCTATCGTTTTAGTTCTTTATTAACATGTATTCTCAGGTTTTGTCTGTTTAGATTGATTCAGTAAGTCTATGGTTCATTTCCAGCTTTTCCTGACTTAGGAAATTTCACATAAAAGTAATGCGAATTTGATGAAAATTAAACTGAGAGAAAAGGTTGTTTTGAAGGTGTTAGGTTATACTTCTCGAAGTGTATATCAAACACCTTCATTACGAAAATTTTCTAAAGTTTATGGGGAGAAAGTTATAGTCCGTTAAAGTTGACAAAAAACAAAAAAATTGCTCAAAATCCTAATTTTATGTCATGTTTAGCAATTAAGTTCTAAAGACAAGAAAATTCAAATAAATAAAAGTTTTACGAAAAAGTAATATTTCAGAAGTATATTTAAAAGAGTAAAGTTTTAAAGAAGATTGCAAGAAAGATAATGGGTAAAAATCAAGGTCAAAGTAGCCAAATTATTTAGTATGAAAAGTTAAAGGGAAAAATGCAAAGAAAATCCAATTTTCAAATTATGGTTAAAGGTGATAAAAACACATTATATCACGAAAAATATTTAAAATGAAGAGTTTAAACTCTAAGGAAATGTAAAATTAAAGGAATTATAAATTTTGTCATTTGTAAAACTCAGAGATTTTCATTTAAAAGGTGCGAAAAACGGAGGTGTTAAAATCGGTTTTAGCCAGTGCGTTTTCGACAGGAAACAATTCACCGAAGAAGCCGAGGTTGCGACTAGGAACTTTAATTTAATTGAGGTAATCTGTAACAGATTATATTAGCTTCTGAAATAGTGGATTTTTTCCATTCTAATTTTCATGGTATCTTCAGGGGCTCATTTTAGTGAGTACAGGCTTGGCAATATGGAGAGGACCTAGCTGGATCTAATTTTTTCAAGTGTCTTGGGTTAGATCCTTTTCTTTAAACTTTCCTATTTGGTCTCTCTTGATAAACTCTTAGTTATTAGAGTATTGAAGCCTAAGGGTCTTTATTATGATCTCTTTGTCTTCTTTTTTTATAATAATGATGACCAAGAAATTTTTTGCCTTGTAACAAGAAGGAAAAAAAATCATGGTAAAAATAACATTTTCCTGTGAAAATTTGCAAAATGATAACACTTCTGCCATCAATTTATATGTTTTGGTAACAACTTGATTGTTATGTAACAATATGATTCACTATAGATAAATGTTTAATTTGATTCACTATAGATAAATGTTTAATTTGATCATATATACTAATGTAATAAACCTACATTTGCCAATCATCTTCAATGATATTGTATCACTAAAGTTAAAACTATTTATTAAAAACAGTTTTTCTACTAATGAAATTTAGATAAACCTTTTAAAACCTAATAAATTTACCATTTAACCTAATAACCATTTAACTAATAAATGAGCCCCTTAGGGTGTTCATTATGCAGAAAATCTTAGATAAGTGACATTTTAATGCATTGGATTTCAAACTTGTTCTCATGGGTTGTACAAAGTTATCGTCTTGTATATGGTTTCAATGTCCATTTGAACATAATTTAAATTTGATCTTAGATTAGTCCTTTTAGGGAGGAACTGTACTGGATTGTGATATTGTATGTTCAGGAAATTATGTTTAAAAATCATTTTTCTCTGTTTACTGAATCAAATTATTGTTTGGTATTGAATCTAATTACTGTAGAACCTCATTAATCCAGACTAATTGGTTTATAGGTTGTCCAAAATAATAAAAGTCCGGATTAAACAAAATAACATATAAAGTGAGCCAAGGTACATAATTAAATACTCTGTTCAGTAAAAAGAGCGTGTGTTTTAAATTTAAGAAATAGAAAGATTATTTAATATACAAGATATAATCCAATACAGTATTAGGCTAGGCTCTACAAAATACAGAATAACTAGTGCAGTACAGAATTAGAACATGGTAATCAAGGCACACCTTCATTGACCCCCACTTTACAGGCTTACTGGTTTGAAGAAACCGGTGATATTTTGTTGTCTTCCTTTGACATTAATTTCTTTAATAATTAACTCACGCAGATGCCTCAAATGTTTGTAATATGTATATATGTTTTCATTGTTGTTATCTTCAACATATTTAATGACAATGTTTAGATGGTCTTCAGTTTCACTAAGTTTTGGCTTACGATTCAGAGGGGGAGATCAAAGATGTGCCCCTCGGCCAGGGGCATGTGCAGTTAGGCAATTTCCCCTCCATTTATCTTCAAAGGATGGGTTAAATCCGCGTCTTTCAACTGTGTGGGAAAGCTGTTACAGTAGAACCCCTCAAACTCGACCCCCTCAAACTCGACATTCCGTCAAACTCGACAGGGCCAGTGACAAGGAGCATGGGATTTCCAAGGTCATTCACTGCATTGTTTTACACCATGTGCGCCTGCCAGATGCCCCTTGTTACTTTTGTTTATACAGCTGTGAGGGATGCTCCTTTGCCTAGCCACTTTCTAATCCTACTGTATAGTAGAGGCCAAAGTTAAAGATAAAGAGTCCAGGTAGACCGGGACAGCCCTAAATATTTGTTGTCAAAACATTCATTTTGTTGTGAACCCAAGCGCCTAACCACCCGGATGCTACCGGTCATTAGCACCGATTCCATTAAAGTAAGCGGCAAGTCTTTTGTCATAACAATTCAACGAAGCGTCGTAGAACTATGATTCAAGTTTTGTAATAAAGGTCTTAACCATGTGAGAAAAATGACCCGACTCTTAATTATATGCGATCAATCAAAAGTTTTTTCAAACAATGCTAACTTTGCTCTAATGTTTTTTTTTTTTTTATATATATAATTGTTTTAATCTTTAAAAATATTTAATGGACTGTCTGTTTTTCACTGTAGACTTTACTGTAAAATTTATTACAGCATATTAGGATAGGTTGTAATAGTTATAAAAATGAGCCTTTGTCGTACTTGAAGAGTACTTATTTTTATTAAAAAAATATAAAAAAATGATTTTATTTTTATTATTATTTATAAACTTTTGCCAAGCTTTTTATGGGCGCCAGGAAGCGTTAGCTTACCAATTTAGAAAAGAAAGAAGTTAATTGTTATTATGATTAAAATCTCTCAGGGTCGCAAGTCCTTTTAAAAGTGTACTTCAGTGGTTCTTGATGAAATAAAGAAATCTTAAGTGTTGTGCTGAAACTTAACATGTTTTATTGAAATGCAAATATTAAAACATTTATACAAGGTTATCATCAAATATTATTAAACATTCATATTCAGAAATCATAGCTTAATACATCCTCATATTTCTTTATAAAAAAATCAAATTGAATTTTATTCATGAAATTTATTTTTTAGTTGCAACTCAAAAGAAAAAGTAAAAAGATTTTTTGTTCATTTAATTGAATTAGTGTAATTAGTAATTTAGTTCTGCAAATTAGATAAAGTTTCATTAATTTATCTATTTTAAAAAGAGGATTCTACTTTAGTAATTTCATGTTTTACAATATAAGACATTGTCTCAATATTAAACTCCAGATTTTCAATTAAACTTATAACTAAACATTAAAAAATTATTATCCTATTATAGACAAAAATGATTTTAGAAATAAAGTCTTAACGTGTATACCAGGCACGTTTTTTTTAGTTAAAATCACAATTCCTTGTTTCCGTCTTGTAGACAATACATCTCGTCTCGTGTCGAGTCGCTGACATGGTCGATTCATTTTGCTGTACGGAATTCATTATTTTATTGTTCAAATAACTCAATGTCTGTTAGTATCATGATTAAAGTTCGAACGAGTGTCACTTAGATCAATTTTAGATTGATCTTAAGGCTACTTTTAACGTATTTAACACATTTTATAAAAATTCTCTACACAAGACAACGTCTGACTAACTTGAACGTTTCACTAGACTGCTAAACGTTTTCACTACATATTACAAAAGTTTATATATATAAAAATACATCTGATCACGCCAGACTCCCTCTTAAGACTCTTTTATCACATATTCACTACTTTTTGAAAAAGTTTCTTTGAATTGAAAACACGTCTGACTTACTCAACTGTCCCCTTAAGACTCTAAACCACATGTCTCTTTGTCCAGCTTCCCAACCAAGCGTCCTATTTAATCTGCAACGTATGCGAGAATTATTCTCACACCTAGCAACACTGACACGGTTCAAATTATTTTACCTAACAATATAAATATTACCTAAATATTTATTACAACTTATAACTAATTTTTTATACATGACATTATTATTTTGGAAACCTATATTTAATTCTTTTATTACCCTAGTTTTAATAATCTATATTTTTGAGTCATCTTTTTGACTTCTAAAACCCCCTCCCTTATTCAACTTTAACGTTTCCCGGGTTACTTTAAATATTCAAATCTCAATATAACCATTTTTTGGTTATTTAGGTTAAAATTACCATTTTTGGTATTACAAATACCCCATCAAAGCTGTGATTCAATATATAATATTGAAACACAGATTTCTCTTTTATTTAACAAAAAAAATTTTAACTTCAAAAAAAAACTTTCAAATTCGGTCCCTATAGATTTCCAAAATTAAAAAAGTTTCAGCAAACTAAGAATATTCATATTCCTTTTTTAAAAAAAACAAAACTTTAAAATAAGAAATCTTCTCTCTTTAATTACATTAAACATCTTATAATCTATTGATTCACTAAATCTACCTAGTTGCATATTGTAATCAATCAAACCACTTATACCCAAGTCCTATCCATCATCAAAAAACCTTCATCAACTTCTTATCATTAAGCTGTCCATCACTCAACTTTTATCTTGCGTCAGAGTGTCTACTCCTGATTGCTAAAAAGAAAAAAAAATATCTCTATCTCTTTGCCAAGATTCTAACTATTCATCTGAATATTTCTTTCACTTCAACACAATCCAAAATTAAAACTTCTCATTCTTATTTAATATCATTACAAAATTATTTACTTATTACTCAAAATTACTTCAATTTACTTTAAACCTTTTCAATTATCATCTTACATTATTATTTATTTTAGTTTAAATCCAATAATTATTTATTCTTTATCAAATTCTTAATTACTCTTTGTCTCGCTGGGATAACATGTTAGCTACTGATTTTACAATTACCAAAAACTCCTCTCTTCAACTAAAATTCAAAAATATAACATCATTATTACAAAAAAAAATCACTTATAAACTCATCTCATCTATTTCAAAATTACCTCTTTACAATTGTATCATCTTTTAGTACCTTATCTTAAAATTATTTCCATCTTATCTTTCATATTTTAATAATTCAAGTTGCATTAATCCCCAAAAAACTCTTCATCATCTATTTATGCAGACCTCGCGGGTTACCTACATATTTGTATAAATAATCTCTTTATTTCAACGTAGCTTCCTTTAAAAATCATAATAATCGCCGTATTTCGTAGAATTCCTCAAATCTCCCTTTATTTCATTAAAATCGTCGCATATTTCCTTTATTTCATTAAAATCGTCGTATATTTCCTTTATTTCATCGCAGTATTCAAAAAACCTCTTAAAAACTAAAATTTACCATTAATGCAACCTAACTACTCTTTTTATAAAAGCTTATTAACAGAACAACTTCATTTTAAATACCACTTTACTCAACAATTCTGTAAAGTCATCATCTTCATATAAAACTCAAAAATCTCTCATTTAAACTACTTCTTATTAAAATCTTCTTAATCATCTATTACTTGTATACAAAAACTTCAAAAATAAAAAAATAAAAAAAATTATCATTGCTTTCCCAGCTAACACCTTATTTCATCAAAATCTTTAGACACCTTTATCAAATAACTGCTTAACATCATCTATTGTTTTAAATTCAAACATTATTTATTAAAAAATCGTTAATTATTTATTTTATTTATACATTTCATCAAAATCTCTCTTATTATTATTTATTAATTATATCTCCTTCTTTAAAAAACAAAAACTTTATCATCTTTAACTCCATTATTCATTTTATTACCATTTCATTATTAAAAAACAAAAAACTTCAATATTATTATCATCTTAGCAATGCCTCTTGAAAACCACTCAATTCCTTTACAAGTCACCTTTCAAATCTCAAATTATTTAAATCTAACAATATTTTGCATATAATTACTTATTTTATTATTCTTTACTTTTGTAAACAAATATCAAATACTTTTTTACATATAAGCCAAGCATTATTACTCTTAATCTATTATATATATTTAAAAATTACTATCTTTCTTACTAAATTACTCCCTAATAATGTCACGTCCGGTTTTATTTTGTATATATACAGATTGATCAGTTCTGTATACACTACACTTTATCTTTCTTCTATCATCTGTCTAAAGTATCATTACATGGAAATTCTATGTAATATTATATCAAATTATTATTGTCTTAACCGTTGTTACAAAATCTCCATCATCTTATCAAAAATACTTTCAATTTTACTTAAAACATTTTAATTTTAAAACTTTTACAAATTTTAACTCATCATTTTCCAAAATTTACTTTTTTATCCAAATTTCAATTATTTAGTAGTCCCTTGTATATTCTCCTATTATCTCCAATTTCCACGACACTTCTTGTCGACTTAATTACACTTTGTATCCTTCTGATTACAACTTTAGACACTTACATTGAAGTCTGCATTATGATCTTCAGATGTGAGAAGGTTGAAATGCAAAATTCCTACTCAGTTCAGAATAAAGCCCACCTCACAACCTTACAACCACAATACACCTTTAATGTTGTCTACATGCCTTATTTCTAAGAATAAGACATGTTTTCGACTACCGTTACCCTACCTTCCTCCCATTGTTAATTAATTTACCTAAATGCACTTATACTAAGAAAATTTTAAAATTCATAAAAAATTTCATTTAAAACGTATCATCCGAAGTTGAAATAATGTTTATTTTACCAATCTTATTACTAGCATCGTCGATTTTTTGTTTATGTATTCCTTTCTAGATGTTATTATTCAAATTCAAAAAGAAATTTTATTTTTAAAACTTATTCTAAGTTTTTTACTTAGAAACTTTACTTTTAATTCTATTAAAGTTATTTAAGTAATCTACTTTCGTTCTTATTTACTTTATTTAAAACCAATTTTCCTTTATTTAAGTAGTTTTTTATTTGAAAACGCAAGTTAATTTTCGATTATACGTCAAAAGTTTTTTATTTTCAGAACAATAATTCTGTCACACGCTGTATCTCGTCTTAATGTCATGCAAAGGAATTCTAGGCCTGGTTTAAGCATAAACAAGTCCCCTCGATATGAGACAATCCTTATCTGTCTACTGATAAGACATGAAGACCTTTTGGTTCCAATACGATCTGCAAATGAATCTCAACTCTCTCTCGTCACATTTTATTGAATATTTAATATTGAATCTACCTACTTAATATTGAATATTTTTTCTTCAACACTACTCTGAATCCTCGCTTCGAACTAACTATCTTATCTATGTCACGTAAAATCAATATTTATCTTAGTACAAACAACACTCGGTTATTCACTAACAATCTTGCATCTTTCACTTAGCAAATACCTAAACGTTTCTAAATATTATTTCTTCTTAATCATACTAGCTTGGCATATAATTATTTTCTATATTTCTGTCTTAGCTTACAAAATTTATCAGTACACACAAATTATTAGTATTCATAACTCTTAATTATTTATTTTCAAACTTAAACTTACTTATTAACAAAATCTTAACTACTTTTTATTAATTATTTTTCAAAATCAAGTCCGTGTCATTATAAAATGTCTTTACATTTATTTATTCATTCCAAAATTCAATTTATTATGACTCAATTATAAATTATACATTTTTTTCGATGGTTCCCCGATTGGTGAAACATTTTGTAAAATATAACCTGCTTTCTTAACTTAATTACAACGTTAAATACTTCTGTCCACATGGACAGTTTGTCTACCATAGTCATCACAACAGACCCTTTCCTAACAAAAGATTCCCCTTTGTTATTGTCTCGGAGTATTGACAAAACACCTTTCTCTTTCTCCCTTACAGACATATCTACATTTCTCTTTCTCTCAAACATTTTAGAATCTACTGACCTATTTCTGTCATCTGTCAGCTTAGCATTCCTAACCTTATCATACTCCTTTGCTTTTACAAAAATCTCTTTCACACACCCATTTTTATATTCACATTCAACATTATACTGTTCACTAAAACTTTTAATTTTTTTTTCTTGAATTTTAAAAATACTTGTAAATTTCAACATTACGTAGTTTTCAAAGCTTGCATTACTACAAAAGTTTTGCCTTCTTACACAAACAGCTGACTCTTTTATTATTACATCATTTATCTTAATCACACATTCATTTACTTTAATTTTACCCTTGTTATTTAAATCACTTACAATCTCTCTAACCCCATCAAAATTGGTAACCCCATCATTTTTCTTAATTTCAACATTACCTGTTAACTGTTCTAAATTATTGTTTTCAAAAAACTCATTTTGACATACATTAGTCTTAACAATTGTCTCATTTTTTAATCTTTTTTGTTCCCATTCTAGTATTGACTCTTTAAAACATTGTTCTCTATCTAACTTCATTTGTTCAAATCCATCATTCATCTGCTTCATCATTACTTCCAACATTCTCATTATTTTATCATCTCTATTTACTCTATCTTGCTCAATTACCCTAACCTGTTCAGCCCTTAGATTATTATTATTATTAGTACCCTCCATTTTATTTAAATTTTGATCTTCTTTTACCAATTTGCTATTATTATTTACTGAATCACTTAAAACTTTATTTATTCCATCAAAATCATTAACCCCACCATTTTTCTTAACTTTTAAATTTTCAGTACTATTCACCTGATTATTTACTTTATTAACCTTATAAATGACCTCATTCTTTATATTATCAAATCGACAACGCCCATAATCTACTTCTTCTGTCTCATTACTTGTTACTATTCCAGTTACTACAGTTACGGGAGGTGCTTTTTCTAATAGTCTATCTTTCAATTTTTTATAAATTTCATTTCTTGCTACAGATCCAGCTATTATCATGTTTTTCATTTCTTCTTTTAATTCAAATTCCCTTTCTATTAAATTTTGTCCTAACTTTACATGCCATTGTTTATTTAATGCTTCCCTGTCTAATTCTATGTACCAATGTTCCCCAACTATCTTATTATTCTCTATTATCTCTTGACATGTTATTTGTTTATATTCTATATACCATTGTTGCCCAAAAAACCTATTATCCTCTTGACATGTTATTTTTTTATTTACATTTCTAAAATACTTTTTAACTCCTTGTTTTATTGCTTCTAATTCCATCTTAAGCCTATCTAAATCAGTTATTAACTTATTATTATCATCTCCCTCCATTTTTAATTATTATTATTATTTAAACTTTAAATTTAGAATTAGTTATTTTAAAATTACTTATCTACTTATTATAAAAAAAATTTTAGAGAGAACATTCTTATTTTTATGTTAATTATGAATATTCTTACCTTTTCGATAAGAATTTCTAATCCACCAAGAAACCACTGTTTTTTCGACTTATATTCTTATATTTTTCAATATAAGAATACAGCCCCGAGTTGAGCGACACTTGTAATAGTTATAAAAATGAGCCTTTGTCGTACTTGAAGAGTACTTATTTTTATTAAAAAAATATAAAAAAATGATTTTATTTTTATTATTATTTATAAACTTTTGCCAAGCTTTTTATGGGCGCCAGGAAGCGTTAGCTTACCAATTTAGAAAAGAAAGAAGTTAATTGTTATTATGATTAAAATCTCTCAGGGTCGCAAGTCCTTTTAAAAGTGTACTTCAGTGGTTCTTGATGAAATAAAGAAATCTTAAGTGTTGTGCTGAAACTTAACATGTTTTATTGAAATGCAAATATTAAAACATTTATACAAGGTTATCATCAAATATTATTAAACATTCATATTCAGAAATCATAGCTTAATACATCCTCATATTTCTTTATAAAAAAATCAAATTGAATTTTATTCATGAAATTTATTTTTTAGTTGCAACTCAAAAGAAAAAGTAAAAAGATTTTTTGTTCATTTAATTGAATTAGTGTAATTAGTAATTTAGTTCTGCAAATTAGATAAAGTTTCATTAATTTATCTATTTTAAAAAGAGGATTCTACTTTAGTAATTTCATGTTTTACAATATAAGACATTGTCTCAATATTAAACTCCAGATTTTCAATTAAACTTATAACTAAACATTAAAAAATTATTATCCTATTATAGACAAAAATGATTTTAGAAATAAAGTCTTAACGTGTATACCAGGCACGTTTTTTTTAGTTAAAATCACAATTCCTTGTTTCCGTCTTGTAGACAATACATCTCGTCTCGTGTCGAGTCGCTGACATGGTCGATTCATTTTGCTGTACGGAATTCATTATTTTATTGTTCAAATAACTCAATGTCTGTTAGTATCATGATTAAAGTTCGAACGAGTGTCACTTAGATCAATTTTAGATTGATCTTAAGGCTACTTTTAACGTATTTAACACATTTTATAAAAATTCTCTACACAAGACAACGTCTGACTAACTTGAACGTTTCACTAGACTGCTAAACGTTTTCACTACATATTACAAAAGTTTATATATATAAAAATACATCTGATCACGCCAGACTCCCTCTTAAGACTCTTTTATCACATATTCACTACTTTTTGAAAAAGTTTCTTTGAATTGAAAACACGTCTGACTTACTCAACTGTCCCCTTAAGACTCTAAACCACATGTCTCTTTGTCCAGCTTCCCAACCAAGCGTCCTATTTAATCTGCAACGTATGCGAGAATTATTCTCACACCTAGCAACACTGACACGGTTCAAATTATTTTACCTAACAATATAAATATTACCTAAATATTTATTACAACTTATAACTAATTTTTTATACATGACATTATTATTTTGGAAACCTATATTTAATTCTTTTATTACCCTAGTTTTAATAATCTATATTTTTGAGTCATCTTTTTGACTTCTAAAACCCCCTCCCTTATTCAACTTTAACGTTTCCCGGGTTACTTTAAATATTCAAATCTCAATATAACCATTTTTTGGTTATTTAGGTTAAAATTACCATTTTTGGTATTACAAGGTCTTTTTAGTTTACTAAACCTATTGTACAAGGCCAACACTTTTTAAATCTTATTTGATGGATCGATAAATTTAATTTTAATGTGTGATTGAACACACTATTTTTTTGTTGTCAGGCAGGGACTTTTTTTCAATAAACGTTTAATCATTGATAATCAATAAATGTACAGTTATTTAAAATTTTTGAGTATTTGTTGCAAACCTAACCATTAAATACCAAAGTTCCCTAAAACTCGACAACCCCCAAACTCGACAACCTTAAAGTCCACATTATGTCGAGTTTGAGGGGTTCTACTGTAATATTGTTTTTTTTCTGCTGATTCTAGCTTATGGAAAAATTTGATATTTGAATAAATTGTAACCATCTACCACCATAAATAATTTTATTTTTGTTACAGAATCGTTTGAGAGTACAATGTCTCTGTCTTTATGAATAATTTTATATAGTCAAAATAAATCAAAATTATATTTTAATTTTTGATATTGATTTTAGAATTTAACTGAATTAAACATTTTTATGATGGTAGATGTAAAAAAAAAAAAAAAATGGCTGTTTGGATTAAGTGAAGTTCGGACTAACGGAGTCTGGATTAATGGAGTCCTACTGTATTATTATGAAACAAATTAAATATATATGATTGCAGGCAATGCATCTGACAGAACTGTCTAGTGGACAGCAAGCCTCAAGACGCAGAGTGATGGATCACAACACACGCTCATTGCCTCGTCATTTTAAACTAACCACTCATCATGCAAAAGCAGCGATGAATTATTATGATCATACGAAAGATATACTGTATGTGACAAAAAGTATAGCACTCATTATGCAACAGCCTTATGTACATGCAGCAGAAACATTTCTATCAGGGATTTATAGGTGAGTATATATATTATTTCAATGGCTTGTTTATCAGAACTAAATGGGTTTCAAATGGACATAATTTTAAATAATGCACATGTACTCTTTTTTGACGCATGCAAGTGGATAGAGTTCATCAGGCAACAATGACCATAATGGAAAAAAACAAATTAATTAATTACAATAGTTTACAATAAAGTGAACCTAGTAATAATATTATTCTATTTAGTTTCATCAAATAAATTAGAAACCTTCATAAATGTAGTATGTTTTATGATACAACAACAAAATTGATGATGAGTTTTCCATGGAAATATCTGTTTCATGTGTAGAAAAAATTGATTTCTGAGATAATGTTCGTCTGACATTTGTGCAGTGTGCTACAGCCCAAATGGGTGGACTGATTTTGACAAAATTAGGTGTGTGGGCATATTTTAGTCACAGGTATAGATAGGTTTTTAACCCTTTGAGTGCCAGATTAATTTTAACATAGTCATGAATAATGCCACATGTATTTTGACTAGGGTTGTGCTAAAAATACCAAGGTCTAAAGACTGTAAATTTAACGTTTTAGTAAAAAAATCATAACTTCTCTTCTATATAAGATAATCTTATGAATGAGGTCTGAAAATGTTGCTAATAAAATTGTCTATGATTCTACTAATGATTTAATATGGGGGGGGGGGGAGAAATTGTTACAGCAAAATATATTTGTCTTGAAAATAAAAAAAAAATTACTTTTAATTTATAATTTTAAACGTTTTTAGCCAAAAACCTAGAAACAATTTATCCGTGGGAAACCTTTAATTTCAAATTCCTATAATGTTTTGTATGCATAAAAAAAAATCACATCATTTCATAAGAAATTTAAAAAAAATTAAAATATTTGTCTTAACGAACCAAAACTTGCAAATTGTATGACATAGAGCTAATAAATATAAAAAAGTTTACTTACCATAGGATCTGTATTTCATAGGTTTAAGTCAGTTTTTAGTTTATAAAAATACACTATTTACAAGTTATATATATATATATATATATATATATATATATATATATATACACACAAACACATATTTTTGTTTTTATAGAATGTAAAATTTTAAAATTTTTTGCACTTGTGATTAGCAAAACACACACCATGGCATCCTTCCTTGCACTGCATACATACGGTTTTGGATCTTTTTCTTCCCTGTTTGTATGTGGTACCTTTTGCAGAACATACCCAGCATGTTTTTTCTTGTCTCCTAGGTAGTTTTTCAATACCAGTAGTCCTACTAATATTACGGTTGTCGCCACCAGCCGCAACATCAGTGTTTTGCTGCTCAGCCATCCATTCTTCAGTTATTTCATCAATTATACTGACAATATATTGATACCTGGACATGTGTTTCTGTTGGTGTTGACACGATTTTCTTTGTAAATAACATAGGAGTTGAGCACCATTCTGGAAAATAAATTAAAAGCCACTTTTTTTCCAATATTTGACGATACAGCGTTCATCTAAGTAGTTGTATAACATCATGTCAAAAGTATCAATGCCTCCCATGTGCTTATTATAGTCTAAACTATAGCAGGTTTTTTTTTCAGTTGTAGTTCGGCCATGCCTTTTTTTTTTTTTTTTTTTTGTACACTCTAAATCTTTCACTTGAGGCTTTGACGATAGAAGAAGAACCGGCTTGTTTTGAGATTTCTTTTGTCTATATCCTAAAGCTACAACATTGCCTTTCTTGTAGTATACTTTTTTTCCTACCTCCATTTTTATTCTTATTTCATTAGGGAGTCCTTTTTGTTCTTTCTTACTGTACCAGTACAGAAAGTTCCTTTTTTATATAGCATTTCAACAAGAGGCAAACTTGTAAAAAAATTACCAGTAAAAACATGATACCCTTTTTTCAAGTAATTGCACATGGAAAGAAGTTTATTTACAACAGTGTATGCAAGACCTTATTTTTTTATTTCATCTTTATTTTCTTTGTAACATATTAGGCTCAGATAGTAATTTGAAACCAAGACGCAAAGTACCCATAGTTTTATGCCCCATCGGTGGTGGTGATTGTTGGGTAAATATTGAGTTAGTGCTGTGTGACTCTTGGTTTCAATAAGTGGTTAATCAACAGAGTTGCTGGTGTGGTGTGTAGAAATATTGAAATAATCTATTGCAGTGGTCTATCAGCGGCTGAAATTTTTGTGTTGCATCATATCCGGGTTATTTTACAGTTGGGAGTTTTGAATTATCAACAATATGGAAATAACCTAGTATTGCCTGAAATCTATTTCTATTGAACATTTGTCGGAACCAAGGAGTGGATTGTGAGCCATTAGTTGACCGATATGAAGCAATGGTTGGTTTTTTATTAAGCCCCATATTCAGGACTACAACAATGAACGTTTTTATCTCACATATAGTGACTGGGAGCCATTTCTGAGTTCTAGAATGAGAAGAAATTGTTGGTTTTGCTGAAATCACTTGACATGCATATCTGTTGGTTTCAGATACTAAAATATTTAGCAGTGATTCAGTAAAAAATAATTTGAAATAATCTATTGGTTTTAGATGTGACAGGAGGACTGTATTTGGGGCCAGGTATTTCTAAAAAAGTAAAATCATCGATAAAATTTTCAGATTCTAATTAATTTATAGTTTGCCATATTTCATTGTTGATTTGTTCATCACATTCATCATCTGAATGTGAAGAGTTATCACTAAAAACATTTCTATTTATGGTGTACAGACGACGATATATCGTCGCTTGGCACGCAAAGGGTTAAATTATTTGTGTTTGTTTGATAACTCTAAATTAAGTACAAAAAATAAGACCAAATTACAAATTTAAATTTTTTCCAAAATGAACTGTAACAGTTGTGATCAAATTTGGTTTAAATATAACTCCTAAGCCCTTTAAGACTCATACAAAACATATTGTTTCCCCAAAAATGCTGGTTTGGCTGACAAAGGTGAAAATGAACTTTGAAACTTTTTGTGTGTTTCTGGCCATATGTACTAATGAGAAAATGTTTGCAGTGACAGATGAGGGAAGGTTAGGTCTTATATAATAAAACCTAGGATGAGATGTTTTAATACTTTTTGTTTTTCTTAACATCATTTTGCCCATTAAACTAGAGCTCAGATCTATGTAAGCCTTTGTTGGTTTTCTAGTCTGAACTGTGAGAAAAATGCACATCTAAACTACAATGTTCCCCTTCTTTTAATACGTGTCACTAAAAATCCAAGCCTTGAGTTTATTACTCATGATAAATTCATATTTTCAGATGTTGGAAGGACCAAGGATCGCTGACTTTGGAAAGTCACATTTACAATTTACTATATGAAGTAGCCATACCATCTTCAGGTAGATCTCTTAGTTTCACATGTTATCCTGATATTAGAACAACAATACAACGACCTAGTTCTATAGAAGAGTTACCATTGTTTGACTTCCCAATAAGAGAAGTGTTCAACTTACTCGGTGTCGACTGTGTTCTACAACTCTTTACTTGTCTCCTATTGGAAAACCAAATACTTTTGTGTTCCTCAGGTGAGTGCCACAAAGTAGATTAAAAATGTTACTATCTCCATGAGAAATTTAAAATAATTTTATAACTTATCTCTATGTCATTTTCCAACAAAATTTTATATAATTAATTGTTTAAATAGCATTTAGTTTGTAACAATTTATCTAATATTTATTGTGGAAATAGGTAATTCAATTACAGGCTTTTCTTAATGTTAAATATATAGGATCAGATAATTTCTATCTCACTAGTTAATCTATGGAAAATAATAGAGGTTATTTTATTAACCCTTTCTCACCTATGTCATAGTTTAACTTAAACATCTCTTCTATTTGTTGGGTTTTGTGAAACTACATACACTGGTTAATTAGTTTTAGGTTCATAACATTTGTTTCAATCAGCTGTTTAATTTAAATTTATTTTTAACTCTTCTATTGCTCAGTGTAAACAAATTTTGTGGATACCTCTCATAGCAATAATATATAATTTATTGTTGAAATAAAGTAAATAGTAATTGTGAAAATGTATTGGACATTAATGTTAGTTCTGATTATAATGGTACAAAAATAATAGAAGAAGCAAGTCTAATAAACATGTAGGGAATACATATAACCTCCTCCAAATTAAAAATTGGGCTGAAAAAATGTAAGAAACCATAGAAATACTGGTAATTGTAAAATATATAAATTTGTAAAATTAGGCCATTATCAAATAATTTATAATCAGAAAGTTAGACATTTTGAATTTTAATTGTAGCCAAGCCAGAGTATAGATTACGTGGTAAAATTTTGACCTATATTAAAAAAAGATTATGTAAAGTAAAAATTCGATATAAAGTGTTTATTTGAATAATTAAAATTGTTACAAATCATTTTTGGAATTAAAATATAGCTAAAAAGTTAAAACACTTAAAATAATTTCACGACACAACAAACTCGTTGCCTTGACAACGGATTCACCGGCCAATGAGAATGGACGACTCAAATCAGTGCAGTTGGAGCCGGCAAGCTTGAAGATACCAGAGCGTCCTTTTTTTTGGAGAGTTCTGAGAGAAACGCCGAAAGAGCAAGATGTGTTTTATTGTGTGTGCGAGGAAGAATGAATTTCGCGGTCATACCGACAGAAGTTGAACGTAACAAGTACTAGTAAGGAAACACATAGTGAACAATTTGACTAAATTATTTTCATAACAAATTAAAATTTAAATTACATGTACTTTTCTTTTGTATAAACAAATTTGCGTATAAAACAGGATTTCTTGGCCAGCACGAGCTCCCCTTCCCCGAGATAGTGTATTTTTGAAATAAAGAAACTTTTTGACGTATAAATCATTAAAAATTTGTATCATTAATCAATATAAAAGACAATCTAATTTGATATTTAACTTAGTTAACCTAAAACTAATTACATAGCAAAAAAATTTTGTTATATGATGTAAATTAATTTGAAAGAGATTAGAGGAATTACAGTCTGAAATTGTAGACATGAGCTAATGTGCCTGTGTCCATTGTAAGCCTAAACGTCTTCCGACTTCAGCATATTCAAATAATTTATCTAATTATATAAATTATACTCTTGAATTTGTTCCTAAATACAAAAAGTTCGTAATTTGATTATTTTTTTCTTTTAGCAAGATAATTTTTTTAACTGCTCATTAAAAATACTAACAAATTTTATAAAACAAATTGATAAGAGCCTACTTATCCTGATAAAAGCTTCTTTTGGCATTCAAACTATGTAGGAACATTTGTTTTTGTATAAATAATAATTTTATTGTTTATTTGAATTATAATGGTTGATACTAAAGAATGTTTTATTAAAAGCACATAATTTTTAAGTTCTTATCTAAAAATAAAGAGACAAGAATTTAAATTAAAAATTTTACTAAACATAAAAATTAACTCTAAAATTAATTTAATTAATCTTCTCTAACAGATAAACTGCTTTTAATTCAAATTTTCAGTTCAAAATTTCATTCTTTTATTAACTACAAAATTGGTTTTATCAAGTTTTTTATGTTACCTAAATTTTTCTCATTATCATCTTAAACTTGTTTTTATTCTACGATAATCAGGATTTTCGTGGATTAAAATTTTCTATCTGAGCCGCAATCTTCTCTCCTTTGTGGTTAAAGCTGGACTGGCAAAGAGTTCTTTTTACAGTCATTTTTAAATTGAAAGTTACACATATTCAACTTATAAAATATTAAATTTTCATTGTTTCTTATTTTTATTTTAGTATTCAAAATCAATATCCAATGAGCCTTGTGGTTATAACGAAATGAAACAACTAATCCCCAAACCACAAATAAAACACTAACACAATTAACATTAGGAAATTTAATAAACCCTTATGTACATTTCGGTAACATAGCTACCATCCTCAGAGGACATAAACCAATACTCTTATATTATTATATATTATACTCTGTATTGATTTATATCCTCTGAGAATGGTAACTATGTTACTTAAATGTATATTAGGGTTTATTAAACTTTCTAACGTTAATTGTGTTAGTGTTTTATTTGTGGTTAGAGGATTATTTCTTTCATATTATTCAAAATCATTATATTTTTATTTATATGTTTTTTAATTTTCAATAGGCCTAATACTACATTTTAGATTTCACTACAACCAAAATTTTGTGTACCGAAATTAATATAAAGTTTAGCACCGTGTCACATGACTTATGACACACAACATGGCTGACCTACCATGGATTTTTCTCTTTTACTTGCACATCTCCATCTGTACCTTGTATTCAACATTCATAATCAGAACTAAATATTTAAATAATCTAATATTTATGTTTGATATTTATCTCATCATGAAAACATTATTACTTTGGATATTATAAATTATAATTCTACTGAACAAGTTTAATTTATTAATCTGATCAATTAGGATTTTCGTGTATATTTATAACCTATCAGTGTGTAACCTTACTTTTGAAATAATTATTGTGATTAATTTGTTTAATTTTCATCATTATGGTAAGTTTCCTATTTAATTTTGTATGCAATTACTATAATTAAATGATCTAAAAGTTTATATCTGTGTTTAAAACAATTTTAAATGATCCATTGTCTAGCCTAGGGTATCGACTTTATTCAGTCTGGGTCTATACCCCATTTTATTTCCCTATCCTTAACTATACCATTACAACACAAACTATTTCACATAACAGAGTGTTCAGAAAATGTCGTGCCAACTATAAGTGGTGGGTTATATGAGTCAAAATAATAAAAAAGTTCCTATAAATATATGCCCGGAACACTTTGTTTTCTATTTGTCGACCATTTTATGTTGTTTTGATAAATAATTATACCTTTTGAAATGATTAAGATTTCAAGTTAAAATTTCATAGACACATTTTTTTATGCAACGGTTTACTAGTATACCAAGAATCAAAACTTTATCTCATACATTTTTAAAATGTCAGCTGTTTACATTTTTTGTAAAGTTTGTGGTTTTAGAGATATTCAATTATAAAATTTTAAACAAATCACCATTTCAAAAATTTAACTGACATATGGAAAATGAAGCATTTCCGGACATATGTTTATAGGAACTTTTTTTAAATTTTGACCTGTATAAGTTTGGGGTGACATTTTCTGAACACTGTATAATTTAATTTAATTAAATTCCTTATATAATATCTACAATTTTACAAACTGGCAAGGCCAACCGAACACAACCTTCCAACGAGTTAGTAATCTGTTGATTAAAAATACTGATGTTGTCATCTCTCTTTCAGAAAGTTGTTTAAATTTTCAATAATTAATTGAAGATCCCAATTTGAAACAGAAAACTGTCATATATACAAACAAACACCATCTGAAAACTTAACTTATATTTTATAGAAATAGAATAAAAATATTTTTTAAATTAGTTAAATGTAGTAGATCACACAACTGATTTTTTTCTGACTCAGGTGTCGATTCATCCTCAATTTATATCTTCCATAAACCATATTGATTTTATTTAACTAAGGAAAGCAGCGAAAAATGTATTTACTTTTTGTTTTATGTTCTTCTAGAGTACCAAAGACTGATGTTAGTTGCTGAATCCATGACATGTTTATTATTCCCATTTACATGGCCACATGTGTACGTGCCTATCTTGCCTGCATCATTGCAACATTTTCTTGATGCACCAGTACCATTTGTAATGGGTCTTCATAGCAGAGAAAACAGAATTAATATACCTAGTGAAGTAAGTAAACACTAACAAGGTATTTCTTGCGTGAATTTTTTTACTTTACCAAATGGAAAAAATCATACACAAATTATTACAACAAACACATACATGTTGGAAATCCCAATTGTGGTGCTGTGCCAGCAAATTGAGAGACGTGGGTTTCTTTCGATTGCAACTCTTACATGGTCGATGTTTCTAAGTGTACACACTGTTTTTGGTTCCCCAGGCTTCTTTATTGTCGTTGACGAAGTCACTTCAAAATTCTCAACCCACTTTTTAATTGCACAGTCAAGACGCCACTGGTCGATTCTGATGAATTTTAAAGTGATTGCGGAAACCACTGCTTGTAAGAACTACCGTTTTGATAAAATGCTTTGACAGCATACGAGCAATGGTGAGGGATCCATAGCTCCATTGTTAATGAATGCTAATGGGCGTGAAACATCTTATTTAAGCCTTAGCATCTTCATTTTCTTAAACATTATAAACACACACCATTGTGAATATTCTCCGTTCAAATGTCTGGAAATGGTGTCAGTGTCTTGCCAACACATCAACTTACTCAACATCTATGCACAATAATCGTGACTATGGCTCTACAACGGCAGTATTTATAAACTTACTTTTTGGATATCAGTAGCATACATGAAGTATAAGAATACATGTAACATAACCTAACCAACAATAATTAAATCAAATATATCAATAGTAATAACTAATTTGCCTATTGTATTTTTTAGTGTTTGATTAAAAAAAAAGTAAATTTGCAAATTAATTATATTTGCAAAATGATTTCCAAAGTGGAAATGTGCATTGTTTTAAATAATTTAGTTTATTGTGTTATGATTCTTATATATGTTAAAACACATATTTAAATTTAGTGGATAAGAAATATATTGATTAATTAAAGTCTCACATTTGAGGTCAAATTTTACAACAAAACAAAAGCCCTACCTTGTGGTGTTAAATTTGCAACAATTCTGAAATGAAATTATATGAAACAAATAAGTTTAAATTCTCAAATTTTTAATAACAATAAAATAACTTCAATAAAAAACAGTTACAAAATTATTTTCTTCAAAATCAGAATTAATAGTTCTTAAAACAGTCTATCTTTCAAAATCATAATTATATATTTATCGTCGAAAATTGTTCAAAATTTAATTAACACAATGTTGTCTTTCTCAGAATCTATAAATATACACATAAGCAATATTCAATTAGTCTTTCATCTATTAAATGTTCTTTATCTCAGGGTTTGTGGTTGGTGCCGGTTTTTTCCAATCTTTAGAAAAAGAACACAAATATATACACATAAAATAAGAAACAAATCTAAAATAAGTCCCAAAATAACTGTTATTAAATTAACTGCTATATAAGGGGACATATGTATAGAAATGTAAGTAAGAAAAGGTCTATTACATTTGAGGAGTTTTTGATCAAATTGAATTGTCTATATCAATTTTTAACGATATCTATATGTAATTAATCAACTCCACATCAATTCTGATCACAAGTGAAAATTAATACTTGTCTTTGTAAATTTAGTGTAAGAAAATGGTTGTCTTAATTGTCTCTTCAAGATTCGGAAAAATTCTACTATATATATTGAACACACACTATTTAATACTTCTTCTAATCTTATTTGACAACTTTCTACTCGTTGATGTACCTTTTAAAATCTTATTCAAAATCTTCAGCTCTATAGGAACGTCCTGTTCATCTAGAAGACGCCAACAACAAACAATTCTTTTGGGAAAGCGTTACTTGGTTTCAATCGTCCCGCCTCCTATATCACCTGACCTTTTATGTATGCACTTTGTGTGTATGTGTTTTGTATGCTAAGGGAAAATTTTGATAATTATTAATAAAATATTTTTTTAAGGTTTTCAATGATTCAATTTGGAAAAATAGGACTTTAGGACTTTAAGTAAACTAAATTATATTACTAAACAAACAAATAACTTCTTTTTATACCGAAATATTAATAGTTAAACTAATTACTCTAATTTATACAAATTGTATCACATATCTATGTCACAACGGTTCTAATTTAATTCACCAATCAGAATGGGAGTTTGGGAAAAGTCCTTGAGACGTCAGCTTGAAGTTCAAAATAGATCAATTTGACAGCCATATTTAATTCGGGACTTGGTTTAGTTTTTAATTTCTACCGATTTGATTTGTATGTCCTTTGTATTTTCCTAAATGACTTTTTCTACGTAGAAGATTCTGATCTCTCCATTAAAATTACTAGTTTTTCCTGACAAATTTTCATTTTCTTAGTATCTTCGTGATTCTGTGATGCCCTGTACCAGATTCTCATGTTAACTATTTTAGAAGGTGATTTTAAAATTTAAATATTTCATTTTAATGGTCGAATTGTGCCTTTATAATAATGTTCCTGGATTAATGATTTAATTTTGATTGATTTTGAGGTTGGAAACATGGTCTTAAAATATTGAGAACTATTTTTAAATTGTGATTTTCTTTTCAGATTCCTAGGCCTATAACTTATTACCTAATTATTATTATTATTATTATTATTATTTTTTAAATGAGAAATCTTTATTATTTCTTCCATTATAAGATACAAAATACAACACCACATTTTACATATACATAAAAGAAATAATAACCACCTAGGTTATTACCTGTGGAGGTGGATTTAATATTCTTAAGGATCACTATAGTTTCAATGAGTATTGGAAGGCAGCGAACCAGCCAAATAATAATAGAATAAACACACAAAACAAAATAACAAAGCACTAAAACAGATGATTAACTCTTCTGAATTACATTTTTCATTCACTTTACTTACTATACAACATAATACTAACATTTCTAATTAACAGTATTGAAAAAATAATCAACATTTTCTATCTCGAGTAAGTACTCCCACAAACTCTTGGCAAATTGAACTCTTTTACGAGAAGTTTTTATGTTTAAAGGCAGACAGTTAAAACATTTTGGTGCCAGAAATATATAAAACTTTTTAAAATGTGACAAGTTAGGCTTGGGGATAGTTCTGTCAAATCTGTTTCTTATTGCGCCTATTCTATTTTTCCTGCCTGTATTACTATTTCCACTTCTATCAAAAAACATATGCAAAACCTTAAACACATATAAACTCCTGAGAGGTAGAATTTTTAAACATTTAAAAAGAGGTGCTGTATGTTCTATTCTTTTCTTGTGCATAATTAATCTTATAAAAGCTTTTTGAATAGTTATCAATGGTTTTAAATTCGTAGTGTACGCCCCTCCCCATACTATTAACCCATATTCTATATTTGAGTTTACTATTGCATAATATACTGTTCTGAGAAGTTGTTTATTACATACAAAGGATAACATATAAACAACTCTAATGTGCTTAATTAATTTATTTTTCAAGTAATTAATTTGACTTTTCTAATTAATTTTTGCATCAACATATAGTCCCAAATACTTAATTTCCTTAACCTGTTCAATTTCTGAGCAACTGCATTTTGAATTAGAACAACTTTATTATTCAGTTGACATGTCGGTTGTGTCCGTCAGATCTCGTGTGTGTCACCTCTTATTTGAATGGCATTCCACAAATATTTATTCTGCATAGATTTTTTATTAAATGACATTCTGAATTGTTTCAATGCTCATAGTTCAGTAATATTCTTCCTAAGAAATTTAATTTACTTTATTATTTAATATCGTTTCCCTACCGAATCAAATGTTGGATTTATAAGCTATGTCTCTGCTTTTTGATGTTAACGAATTTTACTAAATTCATTTCTTTAGTGAATAAACAAAATGTTCTTTTATTCTTGAAATGATCCATGATTCACTCCATTCCTAATACAGTTTTTATAAATTGTTTGTATAATGTAATTTACATGACAAGATTTATCTCAGATTACCTCTAAGTTATATACTCTTCTTACTTTTTCAAACATTTTTTTAACTTCAGGAACAATAGTGTAATTAATAGTATAAGCCTGTGTGTAAGTCTGTTTTAGAACTGTATAGTCTGAGGCTAATATGTTTTGTAAATGTTCTAGGCCAATCTGTGTTATATAGATCTGGATACAAGGGCTATTCAACTCCCTGAAGAACTGCCGTCATTTCCACAGAAAACTGAGTTTGTAGCAGAAATTACAGAGTTGTTAAAGAAATATAAAATTAATACTAACCATGACAGGTATGTTATGATTTGTAATAATATTTTATTAAGATTAGAAAGAGTTTAGATAAAGCCATTTGCTTTGTGATTGACTAGGTAAGGTACTAATTATTGTATCAAAAATTAAATAAATTGAAATGAACTATGGTTTGTTACGTCACCAAAAAAAGCAGTATATCCCAAAAAATTATTTATTGAATGAAACCAGTCCAATAAGGCAATCATTAATCATACACTTTCGGAAGAAATGTGCAAAGTTCGGAAATTCAAACCGAACTATACTTGATATGTTGGTTCCAGTCCGAATTTCAAATATTTTAATTTAATTTTGTATGAATTGGAGATACAGACTTACCTTGAAAAGTGGTCCTTGGTATTACCTAGTAGTACACAAATAGAAAAACACACACACATACAAACACTAAAGTTCTGAAATATTTTGTAAACACTGTTCAATTTCTCAATCAGTAGAGAGTATAAAAAGAACACTATATTGTTGTAATCTAGGATGGATCTGAATAAATCAATGGGAACAAATTAAAAAATTTTATAGGTCCACAATGGTTTTCCTTTTCTATCCAGTACCATCTATTTCATCATTCACACATAGCATTTTCAATCTGAGAATTACACATAAAACAACATTGTGTTTTTTGCGTGAATTTTATACATAACATGGGCATATTTTTTATACAAATTCTACCAACAAACTCATCCTGAGTAGTTTATTTTTACTAAAATTATGAAGCAGACATGCACTCACACAGGATGTATTCAGTAAAGAAAATCTGTCATTTATATTATTATTGTAACTGTAGGTGATCTATATTATTCAAAGTGTCAAATTTTAACTTCCTATCCTCACATTTAAATTTAGCGACTAGCATTTCTATTATGTTCAAAGTGAACTTTCCCAGTTATTTATTTATATTTCATTTAAAAATATTAAATTATATTTTAGGTGCTGTGATATTACTTAACCATACTAACTAAAGATAACCTAAATGCATTATTATAAAGATGTGACAAAATTGTTTAAAACTTACACAATTCATTTACTCTGATGAAAATAATAATTTTCTTTACATATAATTTGTTAAAATGTTTGCAGGAATTCAAATAGTATAGACGATTCTCCGAATGATATAACGGAAAACTCTCTTATGACATCAAGTTGTACTCTACCATCATCCAACTGGCCACCACGTAAACATTCTTGGGCAAATGAGTTAGATGAAGACACTACACTTATGACAGGATCAGATGCAATGAAACGACTGGTTAAGCTGGCGAGACGGACTGGTAGGTTTCTTTGTTAATGTTCATTTCTGTCATATGATTAGAAACTGATTAATCTAACTGCTGCAAACCAATTGGCAGCGGTTAAAACTGGTAAAAATATGAGGGTTTGGTTAAACTTTTGTAAACACATAATGGTATATGCTATAGTAACCTTGGTCATATATATATATATATAATATATATATATATATACGGGGTGTATATAAAGTCCCGCACGGGCTTAATATTTTCTAAACGACAACAGATAAATCAATAAGATTTGGTACATCAACACCACACCTAAAAATCTACTTTTTTAAGGAACTATCAATTTTCTGTCATATCATGGGGACGTCCCGCAAGGAGTCAGAAGGAAATCTTAAATAGGAGCATAGGTCAATATGCACATCAGTTTAAAGGGCTTAGCTAGCAGAGTTCAATGCCGGAAACCGCGCCTCAAAAGGATCACCCGTTACAAAATGGCGGCCATTTAAAGTGGGTGTACATTAAGTCCCGCACGGGCTTAATATTTTCTAAACGACAACAGATAAATCAATAAGATTTGGTACATCAACACCATACCTAAAAATCAACTTTTTTAAGAAACTATCAATTTTCTGTCATATCATGGGGACGTCCCGCAAGGAGTCAGAAGGAAATCTTAAATAGGAGCATAGGTCAATATGCACATCATTTTAAAGGGCTTAGCTAGCAGAGTTTAATGCCGCAAACCACATTCAAAAAGGTTGATCCAGTACAAAATGGCGGCTGTTCAAAGGTTTTATTGGAAAACAGATGTTTACTTACCAAATGTTTTCAGAGTAAATGCACGAACTGTTCAACTCCAGTTATTTGACAGTTGGAAAGACGCGTATAAAAACTATTAAGAGAATTTTGCAGGGCAACTTGAGGAATTGCCTGACATTCTTGAAGTATTCTTTGTCTCAGTTCATTTACATTTTGAGGCTTTGTTTTGTAAACGTTGTCCTTAAGGTAACCCCAAACAAAGTAGTCTAATGGAGACAGATCTGGTGAACGCGCTGGCCATTCTAACAGACTTAACAGAGATGTCATGAGTTTGTGCTGCTGAGCGTAGGGACTCGTGCGGGTTCTCAATAAATGACTGCAAGACATCTAAAGAGTTTTCTTCGTTTGTTGCAGTAGCGGGCCTTCCTGATCTAGGACGATCGGAAACACTTCCTGTTTCCATAAAGTGTTCAACAGTTCTCCCTACAGTTGTTCTAGAAATCGGCTGCCTCTCGGGGAAGTAGTCATTAAATAAATGGCACGCTTCCTCGTGTGATCGTCTGTTGTTTCCCCAACCAACCATTATAAGAAGTGTTATAACTTCACGTTCGTTAAGCGACATAGTGTTGTTGAAGAACTACAAGCAATAGTACAAACTTGTTTGTACTAACAAGCACTTACAGAAAGGTTGGACAGCACTAGATTACTAAAACAAGAAAACTAGAATAGCCTACTATGAATGACTGGCTAATATGAAAGTCCAAACGGCGACCCAAAGATAAGAACTTTCTAATTGTTACTATTACCAGGTTTTCCCCGTTATCAATAAGTTAGGACCAAATTTGTAACCCTTGAGGATAACTAACGTCATAATTCACTTCTCTATTGACACGCATAATGTAGTATTTAGCTGCAGTATTCATTTAGTTGTAGTTTTGCTTTAATGGGATTGTGGCTACTGTACTAATAAAATGTAACAAAATAAAACCTTTGAACAGCCGCCATTTTGTACTGGATCAACCTTTTTGAATGCGGTTTGCGGCATTAAACTCTGCTAGCTAAGCCCTTTAAAATGATGTGCATATTGACCTATGCTCCTATTTAAGATTTCCTTCTGACTCCTTGCAGGACGTCCCCATGATATGATAGAAAATTGATAGTTCCTTTAAATATTAGATTTTTAGGTGTGGTGTTGATGTACCAAATCATATTGATTTATCTGTTGTCGTTTAGAAAATATTAAGCCCGTGCGGGACTTTATGTACACCCACTTTAAATGGCCGCCATTTTGTAACGGGTGATCCTTTTGAGGCGCGGTTTCCGGCATTGAACTCTGCTAGCTAAGCCCTTTAAACTGATGTGCATATTGACCTATGCTCCTATTTAAGATTTCCTTCTGACTCCTTGCGGGACGTCCCCATGATATGACAGAAAATTGATAGTTCCTTAAAAAAGAAGATTTTTATGTGTGGTGTTGATGTACCAAATCTTATTGATTTATCTGTTGTCGTTTAGAAAATATTAAGCCCGTGCGGGACTTTATATACACCCTGTATATATATATTTAATAGCAGTAATAGTCTAATGCTCAAGGCATTTGGATCCTCTTCATTCGCCTTCTAGTCTCCTAGTAAAGTTGTGGAATGTCAGTTGTAGATCTAACATTTTGTACATTTTTGCATTCCTCCAAAATATCCAGATTCATTACTATACACCCTGCATTATTGAGATGGTGTTAATTTTAATTTTTATAGATTTGCTCCCAGGCAGTAACCATTATATATATATATATATATATATATATATATATAATGGTTAAACCATATACAGTAGAGTCTCACAAACTCGGCACTCGATAACCCGGTAGTCCGGATTACTCGGCGACCCCGACGGGAAAAAATATATATTTCTAAAAACAGCGATGTTCGTAAAAGTTCGGCAGATCCCAAAGCGGGCATTAACTTCGATCGTTCGAATCGTTGATGGTACTTTTCCCACGTTAAACTCGTCACAAAGCTTTTTTACAGATTCCTCTCTGTCAAGTCTTTTTAACACATTTAACCGCGTCTCAAATGAAACCAACACACGCTTCCGTTTTCGTAACTCGCTCATTTTTTTTTACTGTATATACTGTGCGTTGCTGTGAAAGAAAACTGAAAAGAAATGTTATATTTTCCATAATGTATACTAAATTGATTCGTGGAAAAAAGCGCCCCATCAAATGTTTTTGCAGGTGTATGTCTGCTATATCGACGGGTGCCAATGCCGCGGTGTTATTATGCCGCCGACAATGGGATACCGCTATCGATAAAGTCGTTTGATATCGCCGGCGCCGCTTTGGTGCCGCGGTGTTTTTACGTCGCTGACAATGGGATACCGCTATCGACAAAGTCGTTTGATATCGCCGCCGCGTTTTTACACTGCCGACAATGGGATACCGCTATCGACAAAATCGTTTGATATCGCCGCCGCTTTGGTGCCACGGTGTTTTTACACTGCCGACAATGGGATACCACTATCGACAAAGTCGTTTGATATCACCGCAGCTTTGGGTTTAAATTACAATTTAATTTTTGCCCTTATTCCCGATAACCCGGCATTTCACAAACTCGGCACACTTCCGGTCCACATTACGCTGAGTTTGCGGAACTCTACTGTATATAATGGTTTAACCTCTATAACCTGTGGTGGAACCTCTATAATTGGAAAGGAATTGCTAACACTTCGAGTTAGCAAGGTTCGAGTTATTAAGGGCAAAATTCACCGACTAAGAGTTATAGAGGAGGATTTAATGTTTTCTGATTACATTTTTATTTCTGTAATAAGGAATAAGTGAAAGAAAACATCACAGTACAAGTATTTTGTTTTAATAATTAGTTCTTAATTTTATTTTAATGAAAAATCGACACATATAGATATAAGAAGCATACAGTACTGTACATAGTCAACATTATTTTATATACAACCCCATCACAATGGCTTATAATTGAAATTTCAATTCACAATAAAAAGCAAAACTTTAATGAATTACAGAAAATTAGGTACTGTGTATACATGGGGTGAACAATAGAGCTGTACTGAGCCTAAATGTGGAAAAATTTACCTTTATGTCAACTCACACAGTACAGCTTCCTTACACTTCGATTTGCAAAAGTTCGCTGGACAAAACCCCCAGTTATAGAGGATATTTTATTAAATCTTTAATTTGTAGAGGTTTTCCAACACCTTATAAGGGGAAAATTAGCATTGGGGGTTGTGGGAACTTGAAGGTGAATGGCAAAAATTCGATATATAAAGGAATTCGGGCTATTGGGGGTTCTAGTTATCAAGGTACCACTGTATTTTTTTATTATTTTATATGAAGTTATTACATTTTTTGTTTTAAGTTTTTCCAAAAATGTAATCATTGAAATATTTTGAGAATTTTTACTTATGCTGAACATAATTATTTGTCAAGGGAGAAATTTGTATTTAAATAAAAATGACTTTGCAAATATATAATAATAATAAAAATCTCAAGTTATTTTGAAACAAACTAAAGTAACAATCATGACATGTTTTCAGGGGTAAGTTTAGATGGAATAGATGGTCCTGACTGGGATACAAATCTCAATGATTCAAGAGATGATTCAGAAGATGAAGAAGAAAATGAACTAACAGATGAAGAGACTTATGCAAAAGAGCTTAGGTTTAACAATGCTGTGCGTGAAATTTTTCTGAATCGTTTCGTTCATATCTTTTCTGCATATGAGCATTTCGTGATACAACCAAACCAGGTAAGATTAGTGTAGTATGTGTAAATATAATAACCAATTAAATCTGTAGCTATCAAATCTTGAAAGAAGATTACTTACTCGTATACTATACATAATAGAAGAAAAACATAGGTTCAAGTATAATTATATCGGACGTGGGCATTTGTACAATCCGACAAAGTTTGTTACTGAAGCAAAAGGTGTTAAACACATATTTAAAGCAATATTTTAAATATACCATACTGCATTGTAAAATATTAATTTTGTTTTAGGACAGGGAACAGTGGCTCAGTAACCGAGAGTCGATGCAAAACTTTGACAAAGCTACATTCTTGTCTGACCAGCCACAGCATCATCTGCCTTTTTTGTCTAGGTTTATAGAAACACAAATGTTTGCAACTCTTGTAGATAATAAAATACTCAGTGCGTGGATCAAAGTGGAACCAAACCTGAGAGTGTTTGAACGAAGAATTAAATTGCTCAGGTATGATGCAAAATCTTTATAGATAATATTTATTAATAATATGTTGTTTCTTATGGCGGCTTTGAGTCTGAATTCATCAGTGCTCTGACATCCCAGTGAAGTTTGGTCATATTTTTCTCTTACTAACACTCCTAATTCAATCTTGGCATATCAGCAAATGATTTCTATGCACCACAATGTTCTCTAGCATTTAGAACATTAATAATAATAAATATATTAACCAAAGTTAAATACTATATAATCCTTGTTAATGGTAGTCACTTTATTATGCAGTAAATTTTTGATTATATATAATTATATATCATCCTATTAACAATGAGGTTATTACAATTTAAATCATCCTATAACAGAAAATTTGGTTGTGCATTTTTTATCCTTTCCTCACATATTAGCTCTGAGACATGTGTTAAGGCATTTTATCTATTATCCTTGTATGCTACTATTCCCCCCCCCTTGCATAGTTTTATAGTCTTCGGTCTATTAACTTTTTATCACATCCCAATATAATTGACTCAATTTGTTGAGGTTCTGTTCTTTTGATTAGGTTTTCTACACTTGGAAGGTTGTTTTTATTCTTAATGGTGTTAGGTTGTGGGTACAATGTTGATCCTGTAGAGATGAGCTGTCTGGGAATCATTATGCCAATGATCCATTTTTTCTTTTTAACTTCCCTTTTGTCCCTTTTGCCAAATTTGTTTTTCCATATTTTGTGCTTGCTCTTCATTGTAATGTTGAGATGCTCTAAAATAGTTTTGCCAGTAAAAATGTAGATGTTTATCATATAGATGTAAAGTAATGTCTTGTTTAGACAGTTGGTCGGCTACTTCATTTCCAGTAACTACTATAAAAGTATTTTCCATGCCATCTCAATCATAAGGTTTATATCTATCAATTGTTGTTTGTGGAATTGCTTGATTTTCTAAGCATTTGTAAGGTGTATTTGTAAGGTGTATTAATTTCTAGGTTACTGTATTGCTATACAATTATAAATTATTGTTTGTAGGGCCGTTCTGTTTGTTAGTTTAGGTACTGAATTTAAATAAATATTTTATAAAGCTTTATTCATAAATTCTTGTTTTTACAAGATGATTATAATCACCACCTATTAACCATAACAAATTCTGCAGTATACTTCTATTCTGAAAATGTAGGTTTTTCTTTTCATTTCTTTATACAGAATATTTATGATGATTCTTATTTTGAAGATAAATTTAATACATATACAATTCTGTAAATTAAATTTCTAGGTTGTTTACTGTTATTGGATTTAATATTTTTTAATAACTACACTGTTAATAATGTATAGTGTAATTAAAGAAAACATGAAAGCACTCTGACGATAATTCAGTTTTTCTTAAAAATATTACTACAGTAGAACCCCTCAAACTCGACACAATGTGGACTTTAAGGTTGTCGAGTTTGGGGGTTGTCGAGTTTTAGGGAACTTTGGTATTTAATGGTTAGGTTTGCAACAAATACTCAAAATTATTTTAAATAACTGTACATTTATTGATTATCAATGATTAAACGTTTATTGCAAAAAAGTCCCTGCCTGACAACAAAAAAATAGTGTGTTCAATCACACATTAAAATTAAATTTATCGATCGGTCAAATGAGATTTAAAAAGTGTTGGCCTTGTACAATAGGTTTAGTAAACTAAAAAGACCTATCCTAATATGCTGTAATAAAATTTACAGTAAAGTCTACAGTAAAAAACAGACAGTCCATTAAATATTTGTAAAGATTAAAACAATTTTAAATATAAAAAAAAAAACATTAGAGCAAAGTTAGCATTGAAAAAAAAAGTCGCCGAAGAAAAAGAATGTCCATACCAAACACAGTCCAATACAAATGCTATAAATTGAACTGCTGATCGCATATAATTAAGAGTCGGATCATTTTTCTCACATGGTTAAGACCTTTATTACAAAACTTGAATCATAGTTCTACGACGCTCCGTTGAATTGTTATGACAACAGACTTCCGCTTACTTTAATGGAATCGGTGCTAATGACCGGTAGCATCCGGGTGGTTAGGCGCTTGGGTTCACAACAATATGAATGTTTTGACAACAAATGTTTAGGGCTGTCCTGGTCTACCTGGACCCTTTATCTTTAACTTTGGCCTCTACTATACAGTAGGATTAGAAAGTGGCTAGACAAAGGAGCATCCCTCACAGCTGTATAAACAAAAGTAACAAGCCTCAACCTCCAGGCATCTGGCAGGTGCACATGGTGTAAAACAATGCAGTAAATGACCTTGGAAATCCCATGCTCATTGTCACTGGCCCTGTCGAGTTTGACGGAATGTCGAGTTTGAGGGGGTCGAGTTTGAGGGGTTCTACTGTATTATACTATGCTCCAAATCAAAATTTGTTCTATTCTATTATCTAATTGTAACTGAAAAACATTGCACAGTTTTTATATTGCACAGTACATTGCTATATTTTGTGAAATGTGATTCCATCAGTGAGACCAATCAGATATACAGAGTACAGAATGATTCAAAAGTCCCCAAACCATATTTTTAAATATTATGTATGGTAACAGTAAATAATATAAATTTCATCGCTTGAATTGAGCTTTTTTTGACTTTTTTTTGATAGTGCATGTGCATTAAAGCACAAGAAAACAAACACCACACGCTGGAGGGAGAAATGAAAACCCCTCAGTTCTCCTTGAATCTCTTGAAAGAGAGCAGAGGGTTGTTTTGTTGGAAGCTTATTTCTCCACGAAGTTTTATAAACTTTGAATCAAATTTTTCCCCAATGTCGGAGCACCAGTAAAGATAGCATTATATGATTTAGGTTAGGTGAGGTTAATATCGTGATTAACAGGCTGAATCATACAATCTTTAGTGATGAGATTGGGTTCATTTAACTGGATATATAAGTAGTAGTTAGAATACACATATCTGAGCAGCAAATATATATATTTTCCAATCTGGATTCATTACACAAAGTTGCTTTTCATTCTGAAAAATTGGGAATGTGGTGTGCAACTTTTAGAAAACAAATTCTTGATCCAATCTTTTTCAATAAAGCTGTAACTTCTGAGATTTATGAAGACATAATTCAACTGATTGTGGCGATGTTTGAGGAAGATAAACGTCATTGTTGGTCTTTGAAGACATTACAAACATAAGTCGTCGTGTGAATTTGTGTATTGAACAAAACTGTGATATTTTCATCATTTTATTTAAATATAGAGTGTTCTCTTTTACTTTTTGTTGTACTGTACATAAAGTAAATAAATTTTTCTTTTCAAATTTGAGCTCAGAGTCCTTTGAACCATTGTGTACCTATTCTGTTATCCATCTATTCTCACATCCATTGTGGCCTAGATTCTGTCCTCTAAAGATTAATCTACAGTAAAAACTTAAGTAATCTGGTGTACATATGTTAATTTTTGAGGCTGGAAATTTATTTCTTGCTTAGTTGTCATTTGTGATTCTTTAGTATAATGAATGAAGTATTGTCTTATAGATTCAAATATGACTTTTTGCCAATATTGTGTCTCTACTCAGTGAGTATGGACGTGGCAATCTTGATGGATTGTAGCTGGATCTATACCTTTGATCATGTAGTCTTGAGTTACATCCCTATCTTTCATATTTCCTATAAAGTTCCTCTAGACCAACTCTTTTTCTCTTATGACCCTGACACTATTAGACTAGATTAAAATCAAAGACCCAATACCACAATTCAATAAAACAAGATTTATTTCCTTATGTACATTTCAGTAACATAGTTACCATCCTCAGAGGTTAAACAAACACTCTTTAAGTTCACCACAGTGTGCTCAAAAGTGTAGTATTTTACTATTAGAGTATTCAAAGACTAGGGAGTCTTTATTTTAATCTTTTTCTATTGGTGATGATGACCAAAAGTTTTTTCACCTTTAAACAACAACGGGAAAATCATTATCACATGCTGTTGGATGGAATGTAGTTCATGATAAATTCATCCCCTAAAGAGTAAGGTTGGAGTAGAGTTACACAATAATAATAAACTTCCACAATTTGTAGAACAGTTTAAAATGAATATTTATATTTTAATAAATATATTTTACAATCAAATAGTTTTTAGTTAACTTATAAAGTTAAGGTATGAAAGCATGTTAGAATTGTTAAAATAAACACCTAATTCCGGTGTTCAGATTTAGGATTCGTGTGTAGAAAATTAATTAATTTACTGTCACCAAGTTTACCAACGAGAAATATTTAGAAAACATTTTAATGATTTGTTTTCCCTTTATATTGTTTATTAATTTTATATTTCATACATTGATTACAGACAACGCTATGGCGAAAGTTTAGTAAGAACTCCATGTTATGAAGCATGTTCAACAATTAATGATTCCCAAAGACTTTTAGAGAAGAGATTGGCAAGTGTTGATTCAGAAGTGCAACCACCCAGAGAACTATTAACAAATCATGCTGCAAGGAATACAAGAGCTGGGTTTCCTTTACTGGATGCTGTACTTCTTAATCAAGAACCTGCTTTAAGGTATAATAGTTTTGTCTAGTCTATAATCAAGAGTATATTTCTAATAAAGATTTGAATAACGTATTGAAATTTTTCTTGTTTATGATTTTTATAGTTTTGTAGAAATATATAAAACTCTGTTAATTCGAACCTTATTAACCTACCTAACTAGGTCTTCATGCGGAAGGTACCCACAGTGTGAAGGAGTGAACATTTCAAAATTCTTTATTCATAATTGTATTATTTTGGAGAATTACTAGAAACTTAAATCTTTTATTTGTGTTATGTGTGTATTAGTATTTTGCCAAGTTATATAATATTGATATTTGATCTCTATTCTATTTTAATTAAATCATAATGCTTTCTTTGTACAGGAGCAGAAAACGTAGTAGCAGTGTACAATGGAGGCATTCACGTCAAACATTATCACAGAGTCACTCATCCACATCATTAGATGATTTAGATGATAAAATACCAATAGCTTTATCTACGGCATCTCTACCTAGACGTTCACCTAGTGAAGCACATCCTTTAGGAGGTGGTGGCGAACGTTTGGCTGCTCTTAAACCTAATTCTAAGTTACCTGATATGAGTCCAGCTCTGTTTGCGCAGACGAACTGGAATTTTGTAGAAAAACTTTTAAAAGTGAGATTTACATTATTTTCATACATTTCTTTTGGAAGTTTTTTAAATAATGAAAATGAAAGATGTTATCACATGATTTTTACTTTTCCATTCGTATGAAGTGTAGGGGACTAGGGGAAGTTATGTGATGGATCAAGAAATCAGTGACATATTTTTTGAGGATGTCCATTTGAGGTCCATAAAAGTGTTTGTTGGAATGATGTTGATCTGTCGTCTGTTGTATGTGGAGTGTTCTACACCCCAAATGAGTGGACCAATTTTAATCAAATTTGATGTGTGGGCATATCTTGTGATTTTGTTTGTTTTCATAACTCAAATATTTATTGGTTACAAAATATTATGATTTCCTCAAAATCGACTATCGATTTTGATTGAATTTTGTTTAAATGTAGCCTCTAAATTAGATTAGATTAAAATGAAAGGTTAAAGGGTGAAATGCCCCTTGGCATCATGACCATTGGCCTATTGTGCAACTAAGCTTTTTAATTCTAGTTTAGTAGATTAAATTACAAGTTTTAGTAGTCTACTTTTTGTCTTGTCTAGCGATGTACACCAGGAGTTTGGAAACCAAACACTCTATACCTCTTGCTACCAAGAGACTCGTATCATAGATTATGTGGCCTGCAGTTTGCACATTTAATCTGCATAGTCTAAACACTGTTTCCCTATGGTATATTCCTATCCTCCTATGTAAATGGACCTTCAGATCACAGTGTCTCGTAAAAAGTCAATGATTCCCCTGAACGTGCCCAAGGTTAATATTGTCCTTTCAAGTCCACCTGAAGGAACTTCTCTACCTCTCTATATAGTAATTTACTACGAGATTGCTCTCTAGATTCTCATCTTTGCTGATGTTGTCTCTGAATCCACTTATCTATGCTGTCCTGGCCAGACATACAAATTTCTCTACTACTATTGGGTTTTATCAGAAACCTCTTTGCCACTGCCTTGTCTGTTTTTAGTTTATACTTTTGAGCTCCTGAAAAGATGTATGTTCTCATTTCTACTAATGTTGAGATTTTCAACCCCATCTCTCACTTTTCCAGTCACAGGTTGGGTCAGTGTTTCAAGAGCCCCTAGATCTTGCTGGAATGATTTTGAAGTGGGTTCCATGATGTTAGAGGTAAAACCCCAATTTCCTTTACTTTCATTTTGTTGTCACTCTCCGGGTTGTCTCTTGCAAGTTCCCCAAAGTCGGCTTTGTTAGCTAGGAAAATAAAAGTTTCACTCATGCCTAGCATGCATAGGTAATTAAAACTGGAGGTCGCCTGGTATCCAGAAGCTCCCTTTAGCCATGCAGCCCTAGGCATATGGTGAAATTTAGCCTCTAAGGATACAAAGAAATCATTTCTATCACTATCTCTAAAAAAAATGTCAGTTTATGAGTAATCGCAAGTCAAAAAATATTAGTCAGGAATAAAAGGCAAATGGCAAGAAACAAAAATGAACGTTGACAGCAATAATTAAAGACTCGATTTTAAATATGATTTATCTTGAGGGCGTGTTTATGGCACAAGCGAACCAAGTTTAGACTATTTTAGTACATAAATATTTATTTTGTATGAACAACATTCATGGTTAATTTTTAGTTTAGTTTTCTCTGACAACTATTGAACTGACATCTTTGGCGATGATTAGTTTTTAATAGTTTTTGAGGAAGGGCGAGTGGGCAAGTTTGTGCAATGTTTTACGCAATTCATTAATTGTTTTATTAAGTCTGCTTTTTACACAAATTGAAATTGACCATACGTTTATGTTATTGAACTTTGAGCTGTAAATTGTTTTGAGAAGGAATACTGCACCTTCATAAAATCAGAATGATTTCCATTGTACAATCTGTCATTAATATTATTCTGTAATGTCTCTGAAGATCATGTGTTCATTTACATAATCTTTCACATTGTAGGCGACCTTAGGTAAATATTTATAAGAGAGTCCTTTTAAATGCTCTGAATTGTAACATTGTTAAATATTGTAGGACTGTAAAGCGAAAACCAAACGGATGCTTGTTGAAAAGATGGGAAGTGAAGCTGTAGAACTGGGACATTCTACACAAACATCTCTTGTTGAAGAGAACACACTGATAGCTAGTCTTTGTGATCTGTTGGAGAGGATATGGTCTCATGGTCTTCATAATAAACAAGTAAGATTACTGAGCCTGTACCACATCTGATCAAGTACTTCTCACACCTCTTAACTTTTAATTTTATTCTACAGTAGTAATCCTCTTTTATTTCAAATAAAATATATTGAATAGAACACAATGCAAATTATTGTATGTATAAGTATTATTTTCCTTAAAAAAAAAGATTTATGGGGGATTGGCATTGAGGGTAACCCTTACTCATGTAGCAGACTAATTAAACTTATTACTAACAGTTTACTACAAGTATTTTACTAGACAAACTGTATGTACTAAATTGTGTACAATAAAGTTTAAGTTAATAAAATTAAAAATAATAAGTTTTGTAAAACATTTCTTCAGATTACATTTGAATTACAATTTAACATGTTATTAGCTACCTTCCTATTTCAGGATAAATCTTTAGGGGCTTATTTTAGTGAGTATGGACTTGATAATCCTGAGGGATTCTAGCTGGGTCTACACCGTTTTCATGTAGTCTTTGGTTAAAGTCTCTCTCATCTTTGCTATTAGGGTTGTAAGGTCTTTTTTCAACCCTCTAGCTATTTGTGTATTCGAAGGCTAGGGTTCTTTATTTTATGTTCTTTTCTTTCTTCTTTTTTTTAGTAAAGTGATGATGATCGAGAGGTTTTTGCTTTTAATCAAAGAAAAAAATATTTCAAAACAATGAGACTCTTCTTTTTCAATAATTATTTTTCAAATTACTATATTTTTTATTTAGATAGCCTGGACCAATTTATGATCCAATTAGTTATTAATTAGTTTTACATTAGTTATTGATTTAAGAATTATCATTGTTTTCAAGCATAAATATTTATGTGATCGATACCAGTGAAAAGCTTTGTGCGCAAGCAAAACACATGGTCACTGACGAATTACAATATTATGGAAAATGAGTAGTATAATGTGTGTCATAGTACTCAGTTCGTAATGTCATAACCTTACATATTGGTCCGTGTAACTGTACTTGGCTCATTCACATGACTTTATATAATGTAGTTTTAAAATTTCTTAAATATGTATTCACCAAATTTGACAATTGTTATGAAGAATTTCGTATTTTATATTAAAAAAGAAACCTGTTTTTTTTTTTTAAATCTTGAAAACGATATTATTATACAAGTAAATACATATTTTTTATTCTAAAAATTATTTTTAACTAAATTTTAAAGATGTAAAAAAATCTCCTATATTTTTAATGTTGTGCATATTGCATACTCAAATAATTCTTAACCAAATATGAACAGAAAGAAGAATTTAAAAATCATATCTGAATAGAATCTATGATTAATTCAATTGAACCAAATTTTATCTACAAAGTTGTTGTTATTCAATGATCTGGCTCACATCAGCTTTGCTCTCACTTGGCAGTATAGGACAGGTAGGTTTCTATTTCTGTTTCTGCTTACCAAAACTGCTACAGAAAATGAAATCCTTGTTCATGTTTTGACCCTCGCATATTGTACATTATGTACTGAACCATTCAGAAAATTTAACTCAAACTTTGAAATGAATTACTAAAATTTATCTATAAACTGCTTGACTTTATTACTTAATTATTAATTTAACAAATGAAAATTTTGATCTTGAATCAAATGAAACTATGGTTCAAGTTTTTGAACTTCTCTAGTTGTAACAAAAACAGAAGAAAACTTAAACTTGACAACAGTAAATTTAATAAATATTAATGTCTTTGTTGTTTTGTTTTAGGGGAAATCAGCACTCTGGTCACATTTAACTAATTTTCAAGAACTAGAAGAGTGTAACGATACTTCAAAACCCATTGATCCAAATTTCCTTACCCCTGGTAAGTGTTTAAAATACTAAATAATTTAGATGATTAGAAATGTATTGGTGTACAAGGTTTGTCAAGAGAAATATATACCAGATGTTACTAAAACTCTGTTGGGATTTCTGGCTGACAGTAAAATAATTATTTGGGGAGACAAATCAAATTTTAATTTGATTTTGTTTAGTTTGTCTATTCAAATTGATGTGTTATATTGTGAAATTGATGCTACCAGCTTATCACTCATTAATCAAGTTTAAAGTACTGCTTTTCAAGTTAATTAATTAATTTAAAGCAAAAAAAGATTGTTTAAAAAATTATAAATCAAATAAATTTGTATTCCCTTTAATTCTCAGAATATAATAAAAATAAGCATTTTAAACTATTAAAATAATAAATGTATATATTACAAAGAAAATTAATAATTACTTAAAAAAAAAAAAAAATTGGAACAAATACAAACATATATAAAAGTAGCCAGTATAAATCACTCCTTGGTCATGTCTGAAGCAATGTTGGAAGTATATACACATGAAAAATCAGATTATTTATACACCACACATACATATAAACATATGCTCAGTTGCTCGCATACAGTCATTTGGACACTCCAAATATTTCTGATTTTACCCATATTCATATACATTACTGGCAGTGTGTTAAATCAGGTATTGTATACAATGTCTAGGCATTCTATAGAATGCCTGGTGCAGTTCAGGAAAAGTTTTTCCATAGCTTTCAGGTTAGGTTAGGATAGGTTAGGTTCATTTACTTTAGTAAATATTTATTACACATACATCCTTTCTCCATTTCATCATTTTTATATTGCAAACAATTTCCTGAGCAAATCTGTTCATTTAATACTTTGCCCGAAGAACCATTGGCATTTTACAAAATCCTTAGGCATTATACACAATTCCTAGGCAAAGTGAGTAAAGATCTAACAAAACTACTTTAATGTATCTTTTGTATGGTATCTAAGTCACTGTGTAAAATTACTTATAACTTTTAATTACCTTATTTGGTCTGTCAAGTTACTTCTTAGTCGAGATTCAATGGAGCTGTAGCTCCATAACATGTTGAATCTCGAATAAGAAGTCACATCACAGACCAAATAAGGTAATTAAAAGGTAAAAAATTAGTTTATTTCATGCTTTGTTAAAATGCTTAGGCATTATATAGAATGCTTGGATTTTATAAATTGCCACTAATATAATTATATAGTTAATTTGTATCGCTTCAAATTTCGAATAAACTGGATTATAAAGATGAGGTGAGAACTTGTAACAAAATATAACTTTAATTCTTGAGATATAAAGAAAATTGTTATAAAGACGTAAGAGTAATTTCATATAATTTAGCACTATTTTTTGATATAGAGTACACATTATCTGCGGGTTTTGAATTATGTAAACCTAATGCAAAAGTGGCTTGTATACAAATGACAGTACAGGTTATAATTGAAGTGTGTTCAGGAGTTAACCCATTGAAATAAATAAATGATGACTATTTTAAAACTTTTTTGTTTGTATTGGTTCCTTTCTTTTATTTGATATTCATGAAAGTCTCATTAGGATCATTAATTTGCTTTCTTAACTCTCAATAACATGTGATACTTTATGTTTATTGGACGCAGCTCTTGCTTGGTGTGTTTTAAGGAAGCGTCTGGACTGTACGTATATTTATGTATATTATTTATTTGTATTTATTAAGGTGTTTTTTGCGTATTTGTTTAGTGATTTATCATAAGTTTTTATCAAGAACTAAATAAACATTGTACATACAGACATCTAAATATAGTGTCAACTTGCATTTCTGGTTAGGTTTTACTATTATAGGATAAGAGTTTCCGAAAAATAAAAGGTTATTTAGTTTAAAATTAATCTTTTCAGGATTTTTTGGGGTAGGAGTATTCTATCGCTAGTTTTTTGTTTGGTTATTTAAAAAACCTTGTTTTTGATTTGAAAATTAGTTTTTTCTATCTGTTTACTTTCTACTTTGGACCTATTTCTGCACTATGAATCTTTCAATTAGGAATATAGTTATTTAACTGAAATTACTACTATCATTGAAATTATAAGACATATTCACTAAAATCATCTTAAGTAAATTTTAAACTACCGTTTCACGATTGTGATGACTTTTCCTGTTTACAAATAGCTGGAAAATATACAAAATCAAGACGAGAATGAATACAAATAGGATCCAGTTTTACCACCTAACATAGAAAGAAACTAAAACATCACAGAAAATTGGAACTGCAATTAAACATACAGTGGCATTGAATACACAATCACAGGCCACATTTTCGTTCATATATATGCATGCGAATATGTGTTCTAAAGATTAAAGATCAAGGAATATGTTTTGTTTTAGTGTTGTGTATGGTTGATTTTGTGATTTTGTGCTCACTATTTTCAACTTTATATTGTATACTATTCAGTGTTTATCCATCTGCTCATTTTACTGTTGCCAAGCAGTATTTCCAGTTACAAATTTTAATCATAAATTGCCTGAGTGTAAAGCACCAAATCTGTTGAATACTTTTTATATCAGTGAAATGAATTCACTTGTAAGTTTGTTTTATTGCACTTGATATGTGGTTAGTGTGTTATTGTAATATGGTGTATCTGCAATTATTTTTACTTTTATATGTAGACATGCATTGTGGTTTTCAGTGTTGCCCGGATAAGTCCTGGGATGAAAATGAAGAATTATTGTGTGGCTATATTTTTCATTAGAAATTAAAAAAGTGTTGCATAAACATCGCACTAACTTTCTCACATATAGATTTATATACAGAACTAAATATTATATTCATCACCATCTTTTTGAAAATATCATTATTCAATTTGAACGTGACAAACAAATTACTTATTTTTCGCCAATATATTTCTTATACAGTAGAGTCCCGCAAACTCAGCGTAATGTGGACCGGAAGTGTGCCGAGTTTTTGAAATGCCGGGTTATTGGGAATAAGAGCAAAAAATAAATTGTAATTCAAACACCAAAGCGGCGGCGATATCAAACGACTATGTCGATAGCGGTATCCCATTGTCGGCAATATAAAAACACTGCGGCACCAAAGCGACGGCGATATCAAACGACTTTGTTGATAGCGGTATCCCATTGTCGGCAGTGTAAAAACACCGTGGCACCAAAGCGGCGGCGACATTAAACGACTTTGTCGATAGCGGTATCCCATTGTCGGCGGCATTTTAACACCGCGGCTTTGGCACCCGTCGGTATTTGACACCTGAAAAAACGTTTGATGGGCCGCTTTTTTTCCATGAATCAATTTAGTATACATTATGGAAAATATAACATTTCTTTTCAGTTTTATTTGACTGGTTATGATCTCCGCACAATATATACAGTAAATAAAAATGAGCGAGTTACGAAAATGGAAGCGTGTGTTGGTTTCGATTGAGACGCGGTTAAATGTGTTAAAAAGACTTGACAGAGGGGAATCTGTAAAAAAGCTTTGTGACGAGTTTAACGTAGGAAAAGTACCATCAACGATTCGAGCGATCGAAGTAATGCCCGCTTTGGGATCTGCCGAACTTTTACGAACATCGCTGTTTTTAGCAATGTATTTTTTCCCATTGGGGTCGCCGAGTAATCCAGACTGCCGGGTTATCGAGTGCCGAGTTTGCGAGACTCTACTGTAGAATTTTTTTTTAGGATTTTTTTTTTAGGATAAAAAGGTCACGTTTATAATTTTTTTGCAAAATTTATTAAACAAAATATTTTGAAAGATATTTAAATAAAGCCTAAGATTGTTCTGCTTGCATAATAAACATTTCTGAAGCTTATATCATATATCATTGAAAACCGAGTTTGACGGTGGTGAAGCTTCATTTTTATTTTTGCACATTATTCCAGAATTTATAATGTTCTTTTATTTGTGATTTGACACAATAACCAGATACATTAATCTTTTATTTGCGACATTTCACCAAAATATAAGTAACACCAGTATAGTTAATTTTGAGACATTCGAATTTTATAACAATATTTAGGACAATATTTTACTGATAACGTCCGAGTTGGCATCCAATTCTTTTTGTTAGATCTTTAGAAACTACCATCTATCAAAAATAATCAAAATTTTTAGCTATCTGAAAAATTATCAAGCAGTGGCCAAAATATGTCTACTTACAAATTTGGTCAAAATCAAACACATTGTTTGGGCTGGAAAGTATTTTTTGGGGCTTAGGGAACCTCAAAACAATATTGATTTATTAACTCATCGCATGAGTTTCTATATACTGTGTGTAGTGAATTTCCAAACCATCAATATCTTGTGTGTATATTCATTCCAAAACTTTCCTTTTATCAAGCACACTAGATATACTAGTGTTAACAGAACATTTTAGAAAGATTCTGTTTTTTTTGATGCACCGTGCTTGACCAAAGAGTCTTCACACAGTATGTACCTAGCTTTCGACCAGAACAGTTGTGCGGTGTTATTAGCCCCTTTCTCGTTTTATCTTTTGCTTAATTAATTAATTGTGAACAGCTAATTGTAATCAGACAGGTCGGTAAGATCCCTATTGGATTAATGACATGCCTAGCTGTGACATAATAACTAAAATGATCAAGTACTTTTGTCTTATGGTGCTACCACTATTTTGTGTTCAACTAGTTTTAGTTCTAAGTGTGGCTTAGAACTAAAACTAGTTGAACACAAAATAAGTGTGGCTTATTTGGTGTAATTGTGTCTGTTAGTCATTCAAATAGCTGGCTAGTAATAACCAATTAGTTTAAGGTCGGAACAATAGCTGTGAGTAATGAACATGATCCTCTCTGAGTTGGTACAAACTGGTAGCACGCTACCTACATTTAATTAAATAGCTAATTAGTAAGCATCCTCATAATAAACTTTCCAAAGTAGTGCTCTCAACGCTTCCATACATGTATGTTGTTGCGTTACACAGGTATTTTTCAACAATATTGATGATATAAATAATTAAGAATCTTAAATATTCAGCATTATTTGTATCCCCAGACAGTATCGTATGGTACTGAGTGAAGAAATAGACCAAGCATATCACTTAATTCGACATCTAATAGATGTCATTATTATAGTGATGTGAGTTTAGCCATTACAAGACAGTTTGAATAGTTACTAGCGATACCTATCTTATAAGATAATTATTATCATGTATCGCTTATGACCTTAAGATATGAATTCTAGTATTAGTAGAGAGTAGGGTAATATTAATTTTAATTATTCCAAGCTTTGTTTTATTTTGTTTTTATACCCGAAAAGATATATAGGACCTATGTCATATTTATAACTGTGTCTTTAATTTTTGTGAAATGGATTTATTGTTTTATAATATTATTGTATCTGTTGTAGAGGAACAATCAAAATATATATATAAATTTGTCATATTACTAGAGTGTGGAACCGCCCTTGCACATAATGTGACAGATTTACAATTCAATTGGAAAATATAGCCATATCAGTAATCCATGAGTTTTACTTCTGATTTTCCATACATATAATTGTTGAGTAACACATAACATGACATCTATACAAACATGGGAAAATCTCCTGTAAGATTTTCGTATCACAAAAGTATGTCTTCTCCAGATTGTCTTTGTGGGAATATAAAACTTGGTAATTATCTCCATTGGTATATCCTACCATAGGTACTTAATTAGGTACCTGGGTATGAGGACAGTTTAAGATCTTTGGGTGTGCCTTGGTAAATAGGATATGCTTTTCACTAGCCTTCCTCTTACTGCTTCTTGTTAAGGGACTTTTATTCTAACTGCTTCATATGGGCACTTTGGAGCTGTTTGTTTTAGGAAATGATGGAAATTATTTCTAAAGTTCAAAGATCAAAATTGGGTAAGTTTATATTTATATAGAATCCTGGACAATTCTTATGAGTAATGGTTTCCCATGAATTCTATTTATAGTGTGATATTTGTTGTAGAGGTTAGTGTAATGGGCAAAGTCTCAATAGACACACGAATTGGCGGCCTACAAATGTCTTTAGATAACCTTCAAAAAGCAACATGAATATGCAAGAACAAAAATACAAAATGCCAAAACATAGTTAATGCTTAACCTGAAATATTCTAAATAGAATGAAAAGAGTTCTGGTTTTTCACACTACATATCATTGGACCTTTATGCATCTCTCTGTGCTGAAAATTAGAACACATAAAGATTTGAAATTCTTGAAAATAGCACACCTTATATATGTTAAAAAATATTTATATGAAGTGTGAAAGGTAATAGATTGAAGAAACTAAACATTGTTTCTGTCTGCTTTTGTGTGTTTTTTAAGATTATCTAAATCTGAAATGAAATTCATTATATTTGCTGGTCTGTAACTAAACATTAGTTGTTGCTACCACAAAATAAATATAGTATTTTTTAATTATTCGTTAAGGTCTGGATCGAAGCTGTGATTGATATGAGAATAAACAAAAAATAAAATAAGTGGTTAAATAACCGACTGGGACACTGAAAACACATTTTGTTATTTGCTCTGAAACTTTGTGCAGCAATTTTCTGTTCCAAGAAAAATACGTAATAAAACAAATTTGATATACAAGATAGTATAACGAATATATTTTTAAGGTAAATTGATTAAGCATCTAAGTGCTGTAGTATTTTTAATTACTGTACACTGTACATTAACAACAGTAGCTCATTTTTTTTTAAATATTAAAATCCAATAGGCAAGTACAGATTAAAAAATAAATTAATACTTATGTGGTTATGCTTCATCTTTAATATGAGGAGCAAACTTAAATATTGTATGTTGTTGCTCATTGTAAGCTTGAGCTCTGACTCATTAACTTTCTGGCATCCCAGTAGAGTTGGCTTAGATTCTTCTCTTTCCTTAGATCGACGGTGAGTTTATAATAACAGGAAATGCTCCTTGTCCATTCGTGTGTTTAGTTCACGGCATATTGTATATTCTTCTGAGGTGGTGATATCTATTTAAGGTGAACAAAAAGGAAATCGGGTCCGCTACTAAGCCGGAAAGAGACTACAGAGACTTTACATGGTTAGGTTAGATTGTTTATTTCCAATTGGTGTTTATTTACCTAATATTTCTGCATCGCTTCACTAGACGGTTAATTTGTGTTTCTTATTTAGAGTTTTTTTAAGGGTTGTTTTTGCTGTTTTAACTTCAAGTGTATGGTTTGATAGAGTGTTGTACGTTTCTTTCTAAGTTATCCACTTCTTCATTTCCAGAAATTCCAATATGTGATGAGATCCAAATGTAGGAATGTGATCTAAAAATAATAAACATAATATTAACAAAAACTGTTTACAAAATGAAATGCTATTAAAAGAGCAATTCTTATGTATTGGTACATTTTATTTTGTGAGCAGTCGAAGGATTTATATTGAAACAGAATGAACTATTGTTTTGGGCAAGAAAGTGAAGGCCTAACTTTAAAAACTCATTTAGGGATTTCAATAACCATATCGTTAGAACTTTAAAAAGTCATCTCTTCTAAAAAGCCAAAAGAAATGTTTTCACTTTTAATTATTTCTATATTATGGTTACGTTTTTTTCTCAATTGTATGTAGGTTCAATTTACAGTATCAATTCAGCGTATATTGATTTACAGTTTGGGTATGAGAAAGAGATTTAACTAGGTATCTAATGTAAGAGATTAAATAACCCTGTCTGTGTTAAGGCTTTATGAAATAGACTCTTCTATTGACCAACAAATCATTTCACATTCAATTATTTTTATGTTTCTGCTCTCGGATTTATGTAGTTTTTATTTTCATTAAAAAAATTCATACTGGGATTTATTACGCCAAGTTTTGACATATATCTACACAGAAGCTCTTTTAAATCAAATAGTATTGTTTGTTTATAATATAATATTATTATTTTAAAACTACCAATTCTTGTATATTTGTAAATTTTATCGTCAAACTGGCTAAATTTTTGAAATGGGATGAATCTACCATTTTCGGATGAAAAAAGTGATTTAGCTAACTACTGACTTTAAGAAAACTTCACTTATATCTCAATTAACCAAAATAGTTTGTAGATATACAAACTAATAATAAAATAAATCCAGGAGAACTTTTACAAATTAAATAAAAATACATTTTACGAAGCAGTAGTACATGAATGACTTATTTTTAACCTTTCAACCGTGCTTCTCATGTATCAATTGAATTGTCTTATCCACCCAATCAAGATACATCTAAACATAAAGGTATTTACCTATTTGTTATTGCAGATCAGAATTTAGAGGTTGAAACGACACCATTTTAGGTTGTAAAGAATTATATCATTATTCACAGTAGTTCACGAGATCTTAGTGACAGAGAAATTATTAATAATGTTTATATATAATAAACTAATAATTTGTTTAATCTTTCCATCGTAACATTGTTATAGTACTGTATGTCATCATTATTGCATTTTGTTATAAATAAAACTTTGATTTGTAAGTTCTTACTATAATCCAAACAAAAATTATAGTTTAGTTATTGTAGCTCATGTATCACCGAGGATGGTGACTTTGTCGTTGAACCACATTTGATTTAGTAAACGTAATTTTTGTGATATCTTGTGTTCGAGTTTTATTCTATAGCACTATATATGATACTCCACTAATATATAGTTATACAGCAGTATAAAATAGTATACAAAATATCATATATCTTGGCGCTAGCACGTGGGAAGAGAGGGAAGTAAGTACAATAACATTTTTCAGTCATCTAATAGTTCTAACAGCCTGACAGTTATCAGAAACAACGATTAAAAGGGTGACAGATAATCGAAGTTTTACTGTAGATTTCATGTGTAACCATTTCTCATAAGTATGGAATGGGGTCCTTTATACATCAGGTAATAAATATACAAACAATTATCAATTAATTATGTCATTTCATGGTAATACAGCACAAATACAGGTAATTTAGACTATTTTTAGTTTTATTTCTTTTTATTGATTATTGTATCATACACATTATTATTTGTAACATGCTTATTTTCTTTGTTTGTGTCTTATTTTCTGCATCATTCAAACTTGGTTATTTTGGTTCTTAACTGCTTTTGGATTGGACCTTATTAAAAAAAAAAAAAATCTTTGTGTTTATAAGGGTTTTCTTTCTATTATTGTAATTTTATTCTTAACTAACCTTTTCTTCTTGACATTTGTCTCATTATACATTTATAATAAGTATGGTTTTAAGACAGTTTTTTTATTAAAATAACTTGTTTTGATTAAAATCAAAATGCATGCACTGATGGGTTTAGGTGTTGTGATTTTTTCTCTCCTTTTTTGTGTTGTTTAAAGGCGAAAAATCTCTTGGTCATTATTGTCTTATAAAATAGAAGAAAAGATCATAAAATTAAAACTCCTTAGCCCTTGAATATTCCAATAGTGTCAGGGTCGGAAGAGAACAATAGTTGGTTAAGAGAAACTCAAGACTACATGAAAAAAAGTTGTAGATCCAGCTAGATTTCCTCTGAACTCCCAAGCCTGTATTTACTATTGGGGGAGATGTACTCATTACTTGGGCTTGGACAGGAATCTGTGGTTCTTTAAGCCCAGTATCAAATCTGTTTTGTTTTTTTATCTTCTTGAGTCTAAGAATGTTGAGTTACTCAAATTTATATATTTATGTTTATTTATAATTTTTTTTTAAATGTTCTATTTAGCACATTTTTTTTTTTTTTAATTGCTAATAATTTTTCACAAATAGGCTATATCTGTTTACAAATGCTTAAACAAATTTGCTAGAAAAAAAAATCGTAAATTTCTAAAGACAAATGAATTAATATCTATGTAGTAGATCCTACAGTAGATTATACACTAGCTTATTGATAAATCTACAACTAAAATTTGTTTTCTACAATAAAACAAATATCCTAATTAACTCAATTTTGAACACTTAACTTCAACATTAGACAAAAATTAAAATAATGGAAAAAAGCGTAGTCGTACAGTTTTAATTTATTTTATTTTTGGGCAGTTAGTAAGGCTTGATTTTAACTTTTTATTAATGACTTTTTTTTGGATATCGTACAATCTCTAGATAAATACAAGGTTCTTTAAAAATATTTAATCTGAATTTTACTGAAAGTACAGGAGGTGACCTCTGATGGTGAAATGAAGTTTATCTTCATGTGCATACTCCCCATTCACAAAGATCCATTAGTTGCTGTGAGTGGTACAAACATTTCGTTTTGGAGGAGAGTGACTGACTTTCTCTTTAACAGCCAAAGTGTTAAGGTCATTACACAACCTGATTCAGAGTTTCTTGGACAAATATGGTAGTACATCTCCTATTTTTCTGACATGGTTCGTTGTGATTTTTATCTTGTCTTCAAACTGAAAATGCAGCTGAAAGTCACAATTTTGTGGAAAATGGAAACCATTGTATGCTGAGTAAACTCTTTAACTGACAGTGATTGATGTCCTTTGAGGACAGAACAAAAATCATGCATTCATAATACGGTACTCTCCACTTCCTCAACAGTTGTCACCTTCCGTCGGCATTTGACTTTACAGAAAAAATGCAAGCTTGATACTTTTTAAAAATCTTTGTATATTATGTTACTCATTTCATTTGCCAGAAGGCTGTAGTCTGCTCACTAGACTCTATTTCTCTTCACATTTGGGCGTCAGTTTTGATTTTACGTTTTCAATAATTTCTTTGTGTTTTCTATGTTTGATAATTTTCACTGTGAATTATGATTTTTGTCAATCAGACCATTAGAATCAGTATCCCATAGGGTGTAGTTCACGACAAAGTAAAATCTCTTGGTTTGAATTTGTAAGAAAAAACTTATTTTAAAATGTCATTATAACGATCATACGGCATAGTTTATAAAAGCCTGTCATAAACAAATTTGGTATTTTTATCTGTAACTCCTAAATCAAAATTAAATGAAATCTCATTTTGGATTTTAAGACCCACAAGTAACTCCAAAATTGTTACAGCCTTTTTTTTTAGAATTTTATGGATTTTCCTTTTAAACTCTGTGAGAGTTCTATAAATTTCAAGAAACTTTGAAAATTGAAACTCATGAAAATATTGTATTATTCATATTTGTTATAAACAAAAGACATATTGTGTTCGTTCATAGATTACAAATCGGTATCTGTTGGGAAAAAATTGTTTAGTTCACTAGAAGAGGTTGTTAGAAATAAACCCCCTCCCCTCCTATAGATGAATAAATTAATTGTAGAACCTTGCTTTTTTTGGTGTTGAACAAATGATTTTATTCACTTTTAATTGTACAATAAAGTGTACAAATAATTGTTTAAAAAATGAACCAAGTTTGAATGACAAAAATTTTGTTTTGTTTGTGTTATTTGCAATTCCCAAAGTTATTGTTTTGTATTACCTGTAGTACCAGTGAAGCTTTCGTTCCACGAGAAACTATTCTCAAAAATGCGTCAGTCTACGAATATAATGGAGATTGCAAATCTTATCAGTATAAGTTTTGGTAAGTTTTTGTGTGTTTAATGTATAAAGTGGAGCATTTAAATTGGTATATTTGAATATCTCAAGACATAGTACTAGACGTAAGGAGTTATATGAATAAAATTAGATCAAATCCGGTACCAATTTTTATTCCGAAGTCTTAATGTCAAAGGTTAGGTCAGGTAAGGTTAGGTTATGCAAATCTTTTATCTTTTATCCCTCGTGAATGCAAACCTTGGAAAGTTCTGTTTATGAACATAAAATTAAATTGCTCTATCTGTATGAATTTATCAAGCACATTTATATATTTAAAACAAAATTAGTGTTTCTTCTTAATTCACCAACGGGTTCCACATTATCAATTTATATATATATATATATATATATATATATATATATATATATATATATTAAAAGTCTTTTTAAAGTTGCATCATCAAGCAATAGTTAAAAATAACATTGCTTAAAAGCATATTTATATATGAGGAGTATGAGCATGAAGGAAAAGGAATTTGTTCCTGAATAAGTGGTGTATGAGCAATTGCTCATTTTCTTATGAATAACATCTCCTTTATACTTCAACTTTCTACTCAACCCAATTGGTGTATCTACTCCATTATTTCACTTGCATTTCCATTTATAATCAGCTATTTTTATTGATTTATGTTTAATTTTTTTTTAACAATTACAGTTGTGTTTTAACCATTTGAACAATATTAATGTAATTTTATGTATAGATATTATTTGCTGAAACCAGCGTTGACAAGATATTCAAAAACACATAATGCCTCATTATATCATAATTAGCTCATGAAATAACCGACAGTGTACAGACAGATATGAGTTTCATTGTTTGTGTATACCTCGAATATATTGCGAGTAATGACAGTAGTCTCTTGCAATAGCAGTTAATTTGTATTGAATGTTTAAGCCCCGTCTCAATACAATGACATTAATGCGAGTTTCTACTTCCGGCAGCAGGTCCCAGTTTACTACACCGTTGTTTACAGTAGGCACGCAAACTTGATCACTGCACTGTTTCACAACTTTGTCTCTAGTTTGATTTTTAACAATTTTATAAAATCTATACTCAGCGCTTTATAATTTCCTCACATCTATTACTATTTAATTATAGCTTCAAAGGGTTATATAGTGAAAGATGGGCTTTAAATTATAATAAAATGATTTTTTTTTTATAATATAAGTTACATTTAAGTTTGTGTTCATATTAGAACACCTATTTCTATATTCCATATGTGCCGATAAATCTTAACATTTTCCTCGACCTACAATTTTTTTTTCAGTCAAAACTAATTATGGTAATTTGGTAATAACCATTACAAGCTACAAAGGTTTTGTGGGAAGGGTTACACATCTACTTACTTAATCCAAGGAAACGCTCAATTTTCTTCAGAAAATCAATAAAGAATTTTGTAATCTTTGATTTTTGCTGCTAACGCCTTAAAATGTATTGGTAGTTGTACTATTGATCAATAGTACTGATCAATTTACCACTGATCAAAATCCACCTTTCTTTAGTATATCCTCTAAATGTGAGAACATTTTGTTTATTTATTTAATAAAAGAAAAACGTTCAGAGCAGATATTCATATTTAATTTTGGATGAGGATGAGCTTGTGTTCTTGTTCATTCATGTACTTAGAAGGATTTCTTTTAAAAAAGTGAGGTATTATGCAATTCCCAATTTATCCTATTTTCGAGGCTGGAATAAATTCACTTTATCAGTTTGACCATAAGTTTTTCGCTAATCACACATTTAAAAAAAAAAAAAGGATGTAGAGTTTTTGATTACATATTTTTAAAGCTCATTTTGTGACATTTTCATTGGTTTGAAGTTCTTGATGTAGGAGATGTAAAGGTTAACCTTATGAAGGCCATCTTGAACTAAACCACTTTTCTACTGAAATGCATTGTTTTGTTAGATATTCAAGTGTGTTTATTTATATGCTTCACAGTAGAGAAAATGTGTTTGTTACATATTAGTGAATCATTTCATTTATACTATTTTTTATAAAATCTGTGATTCTTTGTTTTACCTTGGTTGCAGTTTATATTTGTTAAAAATACTTTTATTAAGCATTCATTAAAGAATACTGAAAGGAAAATCATATATTCTAATTCTTATTATAAAATTTGTGTGACTGGTACTAAACAATTATATAAGGTTCAGATAACTTTCAGTCATGTGTGGAAAATAATGTGTTGTAATTAAAATAAATAGTGTACAGACATTGCACTAACTTTCTCACAAATCCATATACAGTAGAACCTCTGTTAACCAGCCTCGGATTAACCGGTCCTCGGATTAACCGGCCTATATCGTAGTGTACTGGTTGGATGAGAGTTTCCGAAAATAAATTAATTGTAATTGAAACACCAAAGCGGCGGCGATATCAAACGACTTTGTAGATAGCGGTATCCCAATGTTGGAAGCGTAAAAACACCGCGGTACCAAAGTGGCGGCGATATCAAACGACTTTGTCGATAGGCGGTATCCCATTGTCGGCGACGTAAAAACACCGCGGCGGCACCAAAGCAGCGGCGAGTCAAACGACTTTGTCGATATCGGTATCGCATTGTCGGCGCCACCAAAGTCGCGGCAAGTCAAACGACTTTGGCGATAGCGTATCCCATTGTCGGCGGCATAAAAACACCGCGTCATTGGCACCCGTCGGTATAGCAGACATACACAGACAAAAACGTTTGATGGGCCGCTTTATTTCCACGAATCAATTTAGTATAGCCTACATTATGGAAAATATAACATTCTTTTTCTTGGAAGATTGTGTTGGTTTCGTTTGAGACGCGGTTAAATATGTCAAAAGACTCGACAGGTGGGAATCTGTAAAAAAGCTTTGTAGTGTTTAATTTTTTCATGTTTGATGTATAATATACATAACATAATATATACGATACATTTATGTACAATAAAATGAGTTGCAATAACATCTTTATTGCATAATTTTTAGTGCTACCTAATTAAATAAGCTTTCTTTGAACGAAAACCGATTTTTCACGGGAGCCTCGGATTAACCGGTCAAACGGGCAACCGGCCCGGGTGTCAGTCCCGACTAGACCGGTTAATAGGGGTTCTACTGTATTAAAAAAGCCTCAAAAAAGAAGGTATCTGTAGCCCTCTCCAAAAAATGCAGGTTTTGAGAGCTATTAGATAAAAAGTTAAAATGAACTACAAGTATTTTCTCAAAAGGTTAAAAATATAAAATTATCCAACTAATTTTATTAAAGTGAGGTTGTATGATCCAAACAGATGTGTGGAACTGTAGGTCAAAGTAAATTATATGAGGTACGTCCAGAAAGTAAGTTCCATTTGGTAATAAACAATACTAGCACCACAGACACAGAAAAACTATTTATTGCATTAAAATCTACAAACCTTAAACTATTTTTCTACCTAGCTCCCACCATTTTTTGACACGTCAGCGTTGTACAAATTTTTGTATGTCTTCTTCATAAAAAGTTGCGCTTGTGTTGTCAATCATGTGATAACATGTTCTTTGAGATTGTCATTGTTGTTGAAGTTTTGACAACCAAGGAACGATATCAGGTGTAAAAAGAGATGAAAGTCGATAGAGGCAAGGTCAGGGCTGTACGGTGGGTGGTGAAACTGGTCCCAGCCAAAGTTGTAAAAGAGTTGCCGAGTCACATTCGTAGTGTGAGGTCAAGCATTATCATGAATCAAAACAATACCGTTTGTGATCATTCTTTGGCACTTATTCTGTATTGTGTGATGGGGTTTCCTTATGTCTTGCAGTAAAGATTTGCATTGATTGTTTCACCTCGCGGTAAAAAATACACTAGTAGAATGCTGTGTCTGTCCCAAAACACTGTGCACATGATTTTTAGAGATCTTAAGATTTGCTGGTGACAAAGTTAGTCCATTCATCGATTGTCCTTTTGATTCAGAGGTTTCATAAGCGAACCAAGTCTTATCCCTGGTCACTATCTGGCTCAGAAAGTCATCACCGCCTTTGTCGTAAAGTGCCAAAAAGTCAATTGCACTCTGTTTGTTGTGTTGCTCTGTAAGAGTTTTTGGCACCGTACAAGCATAATTCTATAATTATTTTGTTTTTTCAAAATTATTTGTAAACTATAATTTCTCTTTACCTGTAGTTTGACACATTGGTTTACATCACGATCGTAAAAATTTACCAAACTTTAATAAAAAATAATTTTGAGAACAATTTAAGACTACAGTCCATTTTTACTTTTTGAATGATAATTGCCGAACTCAAATTTTTGGAGAGATGTGGACTAAAAATTTGTTGTGTGTAAATTTAGGTAAAATTTTATACACATATTTTTAATTGGAAAATATTGAAAGTTTTGGTTTTTGACAGTTGCACGCAAATGTTTGGTTACAGTTTAATAAATGTAAAAACAACTGGTGATATATCCAAAATATGCTTACATTTCAGATTTAGTTAAAATTGGTCTGTATTTTTGAGTTGTAGAACACTACGTAGATGACTTCCGGATATCATTCAAAAATCATCATTTTGGACTCACAAATAAAAAAAAAACTAATTTACAATCTGCGAAAAACTCAAATTTAATTTTTGACCTGTATCTCAATAATTTTCTCTATTTTAAATACAGTATACACATAAGAAATAATTATTTATTTTTTAAATCATGCACAATTTGCTCCAAAAATGTCATCTGTTTCTTCCTCTTCATTCCCCCCCCCCCCCATTTTTATCAATAGAACTAATTTATCAAATCCCCTTTCTTACTTTCAACCATATTCACTGCAATACCTTATATAATTCACTTGCACAGTTCTAAATAAGTCATTAATGAAGTGTGATGAGAATGAAATATTTGATGCAAAGCATTGAATTCAGTCCTAAAAAAATATCTTCTGCATTTAATGAAAGCACTTTTAAACACAGTTCTTAATTTTGTTCATGCTTTGTGTTTCTGACTTTCTTTCCTATTACTATCATAATATTTACACGCTTTGTTAATTCATTATCATTGGATTATTTTTCTTTTCAGCTCTAAATTGTAAATTGTCAATCATATGATCATCTCTTTGACTTGCAAAATAAACAAACATTTTAAATTTTCTAAGTAATTTGAGATTTTTCGTTTATTAGAAATTTATCAAGTTTCTTACCTGGAGAACATACAACAGTTTCAGAATAAACTCTATCCTGACACTTAGTTATTCAGTTTTATGTATATCTAATTTAATATTTCAATCATATTTTATATTGTTTATGTAGTGAAAACCTGGGCATATCAGGGCCCTTTTCTTTGTTCGTATTTCTGCACAACTTGTTTAACTTTTGAAATAGCGTTTGCTATAACAAATTTACAAATCATCTGTTAGCACTCATCATCATTACCATCCCATGTTAAAGCTTGATGTGAGCATTGGTTTCTCTAACCAATCCGGTGTATCAATGCATATATCTAGTTACCCATTCGCATCCTTCGTAGATTCACGTCGACTTCATCTGCCCATATTTCATGACCTTCCCTTTTCACTCATATTCCTCCATTCGTACTTTACACAGTGTATACATTCTGATCTTAGTATGTATCCACCACTATTATTTCTTCATATCCTAGCCAGCGTAAACTTTGAAATTAAATATATTGGACAATGTCATCCTAATTTAGTATTTCTTCAATTTCGCTATTTGCTCCAAATATTCTTTTGTGCTTATGGTCATAGTTTCTACTGACAATTTTGCTTTTTGAAATTCTTAATTTCCTTTCATTTGATAGCTTTCATGTTTCCAACCCATGATTGATCTTTAGGAGAGTCTTGCAAATTTTAATTTTTGTTGCACATATCAGCTGAGATTTGAGTTGCATTAGGTTTGTGAAATATTCCTTGTTTTCCACAATTCTTTTTCTTTGTATTTCTTTGTTGATACGATTGTTACTGTTTAACAGCATTCTAAGATATACTAAACAAAACTTTCTCGAACCTGAAACTACTAAATCTAATGTGTTCTGCACAGCGATTCCTTTTTTTCCCGTCTTCCTTGTGTATTTATTTTTGCTTTTATTAACCTCCAAACCTATTTTCTTACTCTAATTTTCCAGTTCGATGAACAATTTTAGAGTCGGTAAGTAAATATATATTATAAATAAACCATTATTATTTCACGTGCATGTCTGTCTGTCAGTAAGTTGCAGCCCATCTACACAGACAAAACGATAAATCCTATATATTTCAAACTTTGAATTTATATTCTTTGTATTGTCTCACACATAGGAAAAATATACGGGTAACAAAAGAATAACTTTGGGGTACTTGAGGGGTAAAAACTATAGAGTTGAGAAAAAAATGTTTTAAAATATGTGTGGGGTATCAAATAAAACTAGAAGTTATTCTAATTACGAATATGTATGTTTGTTTGATACAAAAATTAATATGTTGGCGTTAGGCCAAATTTAAAGTATCAGTTATTGCCTCCCCCCCAGAAAATTGAACATGGAGTGACCTACAAATCTGAAAATATTATTTGGATTTGAATTTAAATTGCATTGCAAAGTCATATATTATAGTTTTTTGTATGACAAGTACAATTTATTTAACCACACAACGAGAAATGGATAGCGTATATATTAGAAACAGTTTTTGTGAGATGTGAAATAAAACCATTAAAAAATGGATTACATTTTCATTAATTTCTCTTTATTAGGATCTGTAGACAAAACCCAGGACCTTTATAATTTCACACACATGTTTGTAAGTCACAAACAGTCTATACAGACAAGATGATAAATCCTTCATAATTCAAACTAAGCATTTATATTCTTTGTATTGTCCTACGTATAGGAAAGATATAGCAGTAACAAAAACAATATCTTTGGGGAAGTTAAGGAATCTAACTATTGAGTTGAAAATTTTTTATTTTTTAATATTATGTGTGGGGTATTAAATAAAACTAGAAGTTATTCCTATTACGAATATATATGTTTATTTGACAAAGAAATGAATATGTTTGTGCTAGGCCATCGAAAAGACTTTGACTTTATTTAAATAACTGTTCCTATATGTCTACGGATGTAAGTCATATGGTTCTAACATATGCTTAACTCTTTCATTCTGAAATGGTACTCATTCCTGGATATGAACACGACATTGTCACACTTGTTCTGATTTAAAAATGGTGTTTCTGTTAATAATGTTATTGATTATTCATCGGATCTAATATCCGTTAAAAATTTTCCTTTGTATCTTTCGTTTGAAATTTTTAATTTATTAGATTCAATATTAGTTAATTTTCACATCTCTTAAACATGAGTTATCAATGATTGGCATTATCAATGTTTTGTATTTCATGAACAAATTTGATTTTTTAATGAAATTACAAAAAATTGTAATTTCAATTGGCATTTTTCATTTTGAAATTAATTTCCTCTGATATTTCATTTTAAATTTGTAATAACCAATCGCTATTTTATTTTGTGGTTGCAGGTAATGTGATTCCATAAAACATTTGAGTTCCAAATAGAACATTACAAAGATGTAAGGTGAGGGAATGCATATTTTGTTTGCTGTCCCGTCAGAAAAATTTCATTTTTTTCCAGTACTCTTTGTGTGAGAGAGCTAGTATAATAAAACTAATTTATATAATTTTATTTAATTACCGTGATAATCTCAGACAAATTAAACACATTCTTTACCTTTTGAAATCATTTTTTAAAATTTGACACAATATAGTTATGTTTAAATCTACAATATTAATAGGACATTTAAAAAAAAAATACATCTTTACTTATTTGACCATATTAAAAATAAGTGTTTTGTAGTTTACAGTCATTCATATTTGATTAATTGATTTTTTCTTTTTTAGAAAAATATTTGTAAAATTCTTGTGAAGAAGTAAAATAAACATAGAATAAAAGATTTCAACAGTTTACAGTAATTTTTCATTTCAAAAATATTAACAATAAAATATAATGAAATAAATATTATAATTTCTGTTCAGATTTATCATCTATGGCATTAGAATCATCACCACCTGTTACTAGTCCATCGCCTGTGGAATCCAAACCATCGACAAGAAGTAGATCAGAAACACGTACGAGTAACACACGGAGGCTAAATGAAGAATGTCAGCCACAACCGACTCTAAGGCCATTGCCTGTGTCTCTTACGTTTGATATGAGGTAAAATTAAGTTAGAAGACAATTTAATAGTTTTGGTTTGACTCAACTAAGTTTTATTGGTAAGATGAAGCATTGAGTTGACAAGAATGATATCGGGTAAACGAAACAAAGTTTTAAATATTCCATTGACTAAATAACTGATATGTTATTTCAACGAGACTTGTACAATTTGTATGGTTATGGTGGATCCCTCTTTAACCCTTCAACGCGGTAAGCCGTTCCGAGCGCTAGACCCTCTGGTGCGGTAGTTAAAATCGTCGACTAACATTTCCTTCTCTTGTGGATTGTCTGGCGGGACATTATACGTATTTACATTTACTGTAACTTCCTCATTATCTAAGATTATTGCGGTATCATTAGCCACATTGCATATATTTACAACTTCATCGCCACTCTCATGATTACCTTCAATATTTGGATCACAATGGAACTCCATTTGAGCGTAATCCAAAAAAACTCGCGAATATTATCTCTTTGCGGTTCCCACATTATCACTAAAATACAATATACACTAGAACTAATCACACGATCTACTGTCAAACTGTTAAAAATATTACACTTATAAATAAATGAGGTTATAATAACCTATAACACACGAGAGCCCTCCATGAACCCGCTACAGCTGTTTGTATATAGCCACGTGTTGTTTCCTTTTCTGAAGGTCACGGTGGTCTAGAAATAAAAATCAATAACTCAACAGATGGCATTTCTCTTGGCAATGTTCTGGGTATACGCTCAGTTCATAAAAGTTCTTTATTTAGACGCTAGAATCCAGCACGTACCGCAGCGACATTTAGCGTCTTTAGACGGGCGGCCGCGCCAGAAGGTGAAAGTTTGGCCGCGTCTATAGACGGTTCACCGCGTTGAAGGGTTAAGGAGAGAAAGGGATGCAGCTTCAATTTTCTTAAATAAATATCATCAAAAAAAGAATATGTAATCAACATTATGATAAAACACTAAGTCTTACTCCAAAATGGCTGCCTGGTCACATAGCTCTATTGTGAGACCCTTGTATGGCAGCAGAAGACTATATCCATAAGGTGGCTGCTACGACTAGTTTACCATAGAATCTGTAGTGCAGTATGAGACTATCTGTCCCATAGCACATTCATTTTTGTGAGAAGAAGTCTTAGCTAATTAGCCTTGAGGCTGCTGGCGATAGAAAACCATAAAGCAGGAGATCTGGTATTATAGCTGGCAATGCTGCAATTAGAGAGACTCCAGTTAGATATTAGTGTTGGAAATGATGTGGAAGACATTTCATTTTTATTACTTGTTCAAGGTCAGTTTGTTGGACCATCAAAAATAGATAGGTAAAATGGTGCGGAAGTAGATGAAGGGACCCCTTATGGTATACTGATGACTCCAAGTTGGATAGTGGAGTTGGGGGCAAACATTTATATACAGTTAAGCACTGAACGTATTATTGTCACCTTTGAAACTTGTTCTTTGTTTGCACTGTTTTAATGTGGTGATTGATCTAGTAAGGAATAATAAAGTCATCCTCAAATAGGTGCCTGGTCATGCAGGAAACAAACCTGTAAATTCCTTTGGTCCATTATGGACCAGTGGGTGACCAAAAGACCACTTGAAGAACATGGTTGACATGTGGATTGATAAATGCAGGGCCCAACATTGTGACGAGAATACAAGACTTAAATATATGAAAAGGTTCACCATGTTCTCCAACTCTACAGAAATAAAATATCTTCCTCTGAGCAAGCAGGACTTACCGCGGGTGATAGGTCTGCTAATTGGACACTATATATTGAGACACCACCTAACAATAATGGAACATCTGTTTGTTTTACATCTATGGAATAGAGATAGCAGAACACTTTCTGTACAAATGTGGAATGTTTGTCCAACGTTATACTTAGAATTACCTTAAGTCTTTATAAGTGGTGATACCAAGATCATAGGTTTTTAGGGAGCCTGGGGAAGTTTTGGTAAGAGTTCTATACATAAATATTCTATATCACAATAGGTCTTTTCGAGAGAAAGGTGAACTGTTGCTTTGTGACCCTAAAAAAAATATGAAGTGTACTTGCAAGTATTGCGAATGTCTATACAAACAACAGTTATAGAAGTAAAAAGAAAACGACATTGTGTCCCAAATTTTTTATGGATTTTGTCTGTGGTGGGTTTCTTGTTGTTTAAAGGCTCTGTTCTGGGCCTTTCTTATTTTTAATTTGTACAAATGATTTTTATTGTAACATTCCATTTTTTATGTTTTATATGCTGATGACACAACTTTGCTCAGCTCTCATAGAGATCTTGTAGAAGCTAAAGCTTAGGTTGAAAACTACGCCACTTGCCAAAACCTGCTTTTCTATAAATAATCTTAAAATTAATTAAGATAAGACTGAACAATTAGTTTTCTCGTTGAACCACAATCTCTTGGAAAAATAAATAAATCTGTCAAAGAATTAGGTATTTATTTAGATAACAAACTTAGTTGGGAGCCTCAAATATCAAATCATTGTAAAAGTAAAGACACAGGTAAATTACTTTTTAAGAAAATCAAAATTCTGTGTTAGCAATGAGGTGCTCCTTATCACATATTATGGTCTACTTCATTTGTTGTTGATGTACAGTGTTTGATTTTGGGGCCTTCAGGTGGAGTCTTTATTTTACATAAAAAAAAAAGTTCGAATCATTAAGGGATATTATCATTTATAGACCTGTTTCCTCTACACTCCAGATCATGACTTTGCCAGATCTATATATTTACTATAATTTATTATATGTTAGACAGAACCTATTAGACTAGTTAAGATAGTCTATATAAAAGCTATTACTACCACCAATATAAGATATTTAATAAATTACTTATGCATACTAGAACTTTCCCAGAAAAAAAACATTTGAAACTGTTATTACAAAATGGCTAAAAAAAAGGCTTTTTATTCTATAAACAAGTACATAGAATGTGATATCTCTTTGTTATATAAACAAGAGATGCCAAGTGTGATTTAGCTATAATGTAATTTGACTTTGGCTTATTGTATGTAAAATATTTGATGTAAATAAAGCTATTTATTACTTTAAAAAACCTCTCGGTTATCATCACGTTCTAAAAAAAAAGGAAGAAAAGAACATAAAATAAAGACTCCTAGCCCTTGAATACTCTAGCGTCAGGGCTAGAAAAGAACAAGAGTTGGTCAAGAAAGTCCTGATAAGAAAGATGAAAAAAGGGATCTAACCTAAGTCTACATGATTAAGGTGAGATCCAACTGGGTCTCCGAATTTCTATAACTGCACTCACTATCATGAGCCCTTGAGAGAAGTTTTGTATGTCTTAATTAAGTATTGGCGATCTCGTTTCAGCTTTGTTTTGTTTTTCAAAACAGTTTTTTATATATTTTTGTTACTCTTTTGTTAGCTTGATGTGTATTTTTTGAGCAGGAAACATGTGTTTCTATTATATCACAGTTTTATAATGATTGATAATTTGCCTTCCAGGTGTGTTCAAGCTATGACTGATATTAAGACTCAGATTGGTTATGCAAGAGCATTTGTTAGACTTTCATTGGAAAAGAAGTTACTTTCTAAACATTTACGCGTTTTACTCAGTGATACAGCATTGCTCAGGTAAGTGTGATGTCTCTTTCATAATTATTTGTATCGTAAACAAAATAATAATAACTTTTAACAACCAACGTAACAACAGTTCCCCATCACTAGCCATCACTCGTATTTAGTATTTGCCAGGAGGAACTGAATAGATACCATTTAAATATCATAATCAGTACTCTTCTGATGGCGAGTTTGTTCTGACAGGCTAACAAGTGTGTTGATTTTGGTTAGTATATTGGCTGTTTTATTGGAAAATTGGCAATATAAATATTTTTCTTGAGAATTACTTTATAGGCCATGCACATAAAAAGTGACAGTATGGAAATGAAGCATTCCCACACTCCCATCACTAGTCAATTTTCACTTCTTTCACTAACAAGTCCACATAAATATTGTACCCTAGAACGTATTATTATTATTATAGTTATTCTCATATGCATTTTGCACATTCTAATACAACAATTTATAAGAACAAACTGTAAACTTCATTAATAATAATAATAATAAAAAAAATTATATATATATATATAAACTAAAATACAAACATTTACTAAAGAAATTATATATATAAAAAATATAAGCCTGTATCGTACCCTCCTTCATATTTATTTAGAAAAAAAACAGAACACAGACAGTATTCTTTTGCATTGAACAAACTAAAACATTGTGTAGAAAGCCAAAACCAAAAATAAAACTAAAATTTGAAAATAAAACACATCCAGTAAGTTGACAGTCCGAAACTAACATCATATTCATACAAACATCATCATTCTGACATATATAGACATTTATAATAAATTTTCTATATTGTTTAAAAATAGAAAATTCACCATAAATCTGTAAAAAAAAATTCTTAATGAACCCATTTCCCTAATATTACATGGTATAATATTCAAAAACCTCAGTGGTGTATAAAGGTAGAAATGCTTATATATATATATATTTGTGAGAATATGGTACCATAAAATTTGTCTTTGACCTCAATGTCTACTATCCATCATTGTTACCATTTTCATTATATACAACTTTCTTAATAACTTAAAAACACAAACACCGGAAAGACAAAAGAACTTTATTGTTGAAATAAAGGAAAGAAATATTTAAGCTTGGGTTTTTTAATATATTAATCTTATTATATGCTCTTGTTGGGCAATAATAAGTTTTAAAATAATAGGCATTTTATATTTAGATAAAGTCTATTATAAAATGTGATTGGTTGTTAATGATTATAATTTTGATTGGATTAGCGTTCCGAAGTAACATAAATAACTGGGCATTCAATAATTAGAACCAATTCGATTGATAATACAAAATATTTGTATACTGGTATTTATTTTACTCATGGGCATCCTTGAACTTGGTAGTGCCAGATTCTTACCACCTAAATCCCCTCCCCTTTTTGTCACTACATCGGAACTGCTTCGGAATTACCTCAGGGTGAGTGATTGATTTAATTAAATAACATCGCCTGCTCTTCCCTTCAGAGTTGGTCTTACATGAAGTCTCTAAGCTCTTAATTGTCTTTTAAGTATTCACTGTAAGTAGGGTTTGTGTGCATGTAGGAGCTTATTCATTGAAAACTCGTCTTGTATTTGTGCTACACAAATAAGGTGATTTTTATTTTTTTTGTGGAAAATTTTGTTTTCATTCATTTGGATTTTAAGTATTTCATTCTTCAAATCTTTTATTCCCCAGATCTACTACAATTATCTGTCTCTAGCTTATTAGGCTCTCCGCCTCCTTCTGTGTTAAAACAAATGTTGTGAATTTTGAAACCTTTTGCCAATATCATCACTTTTCCAAAGTACTAGTATAGTTAATCTCTAGCACACACTCCAATGTATTTTTAAGTTCTTCTTTGTCCCGCTGCCATCTCCACCAATAAAAAAAAAGTATGTTCTACAGTATATACAATCTCCTCACACTATATAGAATTTGGGTATTTCCTTAACTGGATTCTGTATAGATAATAATTGACAACCTTCCATGTCTGGTAAGTACTTGTTTGGTGTGATAATTAATTTCCCTAAATTCCTGAGTCACCCATATCTTAAAGTCTGGGTATAGTGGATCTGTCTTTTGGTGCAATTACTCATTCCATCATTAGCTGCCCACCATGTTTGCTAAAGACCAAGTAGCTCTCTCCTTAACTCCGTAATATGGTATTTTATTACGGCCTACCTAAACCCTCTTTTTGCTGTTTTTTTCTACCAATAAATTAATGGAAGGGGAGAAGTTGGACCCCATCCAGGACTATCACAGCACTTGTATGTACAGTTCTAAATGTGTTGTTCTTCATGGCTTCCTCCTCTGAACTCTTATTAACAGGTTTATATATATATATATATTTTTTGTAAAATTAAACTGAGGATCTGTATTACCATCAGTTTATTACCCCCTACCTCCCCCAAGTGTAAAATCCCTCTCTCTAATAATATGGTTTACATTCATTATTTTTTTACAATTTTAAAAATAATAAAAACATTATCTGTTATAACAATATCTGTCGTTATTTTACGATTCTGTCTCATCTTCAGACAGATAGTTTTTTGTGAAGAGTCTGTGGACAATTAATTAGTTAATAATGAGTATGCCTGTATAAAAGAGTGAAAAATGACAAACTCAATTCAAAAATATTGATCAGCATGAAAATGAAATAAGTGTCTCAAAATTATAATAACTATTTATTAAACATTTCAAAAAGAAGTTTTTTTTGATAACATAGTAACAAAGATGATATCACTGATAAACTTTTGTATAATTTTAGGAGTCAATACAAACGATACGCATTTTTACGATGTGAAGAAGAAAAAGAACAGTTTCTGTATCACTTACTCACGTTGAATGCAGTGGATTATAACTGTTTCACCAACTCCTACACGAGTACTAGTAAGTGTGTTTTGTAAAACCTTATCATCATTTATCATTGTTATTTTACTGTAAATCTACTACGTCTAACTGAAATAATAGTGGCAGACTTATTTTTCAAAAATGGCAGACTTATTTCGGATGTCAAAAATGTATGGATATTCCTATTTAAGAGACTAATATTCCAGTTATATATGTCTTTATACAAGGAAAAATATTTCAGCATGCAAATTAGAAAATTACTAATATAGGTCCTAATATACAGTACAATATTCTATTATTGATATAGTTTTAGGAGGCCTAACTAGTAACAATCTAAAGCTAGGCCTAAGACAAAATCACTAGATTTTACTAAAACAATAAACTTTACAAAGAATAACACATATACACTTGTATAATCAAATAAAACAATCCATATAAGAAAATTTGCTTTTAGGCCTAGGTTACAACTTACCTCTAGGTTATCCCAAATATAAATCATTCAAAAACTAGTACTTCACTCAAAAAAATAAACTTTAGAAATAAAAACACATATATTGTAACTTGTATACACAATTTATATACAATTTGTATACACAAACTTCAGAATAACACAAATATATAATCCCAAATGAAAGCGCCACGCCTTTCCATTTCAATTTATGTCACAAACTTTAGCTACATTCCGAGTTGAAAACAAAAACGTCAAAGTAACTCTAGGATATATCAAGTAATACTAACTTGTAGAATGAAATCTCCTCTACAATATACTGTTAAGATCGGTTACAAAATATTGATTGAATAATCAATTATCTTCATCTTCACGGTGCGTGAATTCAGCCTCAGGTAATGCCGACCGCACGGTGTCTCTCATACACATAGCTAGCCAGTCTCCAGTAGGTGGGATCAGTCAGAATTCGTCCAAGAGTGCAATTAGGTTGGAGTCTTCCCCTCAGCTCATCTCTGACATCCGATCTGATGATACAATCAAGGAGGATGTGTTGTAGGGATTCTTCTTCTATCTGACAGAAGACACAGGGGCAACTCAGCAAGTTGGAAACAAAAAAGATAGGACTGTGTTACAATATGTCCTGTTCTAGCTCTTGAGACGAATGTTGACACAGATCTGGGCAAGTTCTTTTAGATGACAGTGTTGTTTGGTTCTTTGAGGAGTCTGTAAAGATGGCGACCTGTCAGTTCATCCCTCCACTGCTCCACCCACCTGTGTCTCAGAATTCTGGGAGATGCAGCCATGCAGCCTGCAAGAGGTAGTTCTTTAGATGGTATAGGATGCATATTGGTGGCTGCCTTCGCTATTTCATCAGCTTTCTCATTTCCCTGAAGTCCGCATTGACTCGGTATCCATTGAAAGAAAATCTCCTTGTCTGTGGACAGATTCAGGAGTTCTAAAATCTCTTGGACTCTGTGGTAGTAACTTGAGGGCCTATATTGTTGGGGGAGTTGTAATGTGCTTTTGGAGTCGCTGAGTATGCATATCTTTTTACTTTTTACAGTTATGCAATGAGCAACCGCCGCATTGATGGCCAGTAGTTCAGTTTCGGTACTGGATCTTGAATTCGCTGGGACAAAGAAAGACTCGCCTGAATGTTCCGTAAAGTAACCAGCTCCAGATTTTGATTCTGTGGAGTTTAATGACCCATCAGTGTAAATCCTATAGTGACTTTCATATCTTGAGTGTATAACTTCAAGGGCGGCAGCTCTTTGCATTTCTATAGGGTCGTTTTTAGATGTCAGTCCAGGGAGGTCTAATTCGATCTTTGGTGGTTTAAAGTTCCATGGTGGGATGCAGTTGACAGTAGGGTAGAGCACTGGGGTCATGTCCGATCCGTTTATCATCCCAATTGTTGTCCGGTAATTAAAGGAAGACTTGTGATGAGCCTCCTGTGGGTCTGGTCTGAGGGCTGGAAATGATGTAGGGTCCGCAGATATGTGAAGAAATTTGTGCCAGACTATTTTCTGAATGTATACTTCCAGAGGCTCCACATTGAGCTCAATTTACATGGCTCGTATTGGAGTTGTTGTTTTTGGGCATCCTAGGCATATTCTAAGGACTGAGTTTTGGATTGTATTTAATTTGTTTAGATGTGTTTTTGCAGCAGAGCTCCAAATTTCTGCTCTGTACATCACTTTTGATCGGATGAATGATACAAAGAACTGTCTCAGCATGAGAGTATCTGCTCCCCATGCTCTACTAGCAACAGCCTTGAACAGATTTAATCTTTTTGTGCATTGTATTGAGGTCTGTTGGATATGGTTCTTCCACAAAAGTTTGGGGTCCAGAGTGATTCCAAGTAGCACAGGGTTTGGGTTGTAGGGTATTGGTTTTCTTCTGCATTGCAGTTCTGGTACAAAATGCTTGAATGAGTATTTTCTTGTGAAAAAAGTACATTCTGTCTTTGTTGAGGAGATTGACATGTTCCACTTCTCTGTCCATACATTGAGAGCATTTAAGGCAGCTTGTACCTGCCATGTGGCTTGTATTGGGTCCTTGTTAGAGCTCCATATTGTTATATCGCCGGTGTAGACACAGCTGTCTGTTGTGTTAGGCAGAGTCACCAGCATATCACAGAGTGCAATGTTGAACTCAGAGCTGATCCTTGTGGAACTCCACTATTGATTGCAAGTTCATCTAAGAGTATGTTATTAACTTTTGTTTTGATTTTACGGAGTTTTAGAAAGTTCTGAAGATACTTTAGCATCTTGCCTCTAATTCCAATGAGTAGACAATGCAGTAGGACTGTGGAATGGAGTACTCTGTCAAAGGCCGCTTCCAGATCCACCATTACAGCTACTGTTGTGCTGTTGTCCGAGCAGCTTCTATAGATTGACTCTGTGAAATGTAGAAGAGCGTCTGTTCTTCCTCTTCTTGGTCTGAACCCGAACAGCCTTGAGTGTGGCTTATTTCCGCTTTCCAATCTCCAAACCCGCCTTTTGCTGGCCAACCTCTCCATCAATTTTCCCAGACAAGATGTTAAAGAGATTGGTCTGTATGATTCAGGTACGTCTGGATCTTTTGTTGGTTTCAGAATAGGTATGATGATGGCTTGCTTCCATCTTTGTGGAATGTTACCTGTATTCTAGATGTTGTTGAACAGGATGAGTATTTCATCAAGAGGTTGTTGGGACAGGTTCTTCAACATGGCATTGTGAATGTTGTCTTCGCCCGGTGCACTATTTTGTATGTCTGCTATGCATTCTCGGAGTTCGTTCATTGTAAAAGGGGCATCAGCCATGTCATCATGGAATGTGATGAGGTCCAGATTACATGATAGGTATTGCTCTTCAGGGGTTAGTGTTTTTGAGAAGGAGATGCCTTTGCAGATTTTTTGGCATAGTCTGTATTAAGTAAGTTAGCTATGTCTTTTCCTTCTGTCAAAATCCTATTGTTCTTGTCTTTGATGTGGTTGATTGTTTTGATATTCTGTCCCTCAATTCTCTTAAATCTTTTCCATGCAGCCGATGCTGGGGTGTTTGAGTTGATAGAGGAGACAAACTCCCTCCAGCTGGATCGTTTTGCTTTCAACACTTCTCTTCAAAAAATTGCGTTGGTACGATTGTACTCAGCTCTACTTCTTGTATCTCTTTGTTTCATCCATCTTCTCCTGGCTTTTTGTCTATTTCTCCTTAGTTCCGTAAGGGTAGGAGTCCACCAGATGTTTGCTGGACGTGATTTCCTGCATCTGATTTTAGGTATGCTAGCTTCAGCTGCCAGACTGATAGCGTTTTCTATGTCTGGTAATCTGTCGTCGTAGGTAGAAAGATGCTCCTCTACTTTTTGTCTGAAAGTGTCCCACTTACCCTTACTAATTTTAAATTTGGTTTGTGGTATTGGATTTTGTTCTCCAATCTTCTCGGAAAAACTCAGTGTGAAGTGGACTGGGAGATGATCGCTTCCCAGGTCGATTCCTACTCTCCAGTTTTCTATTTTAAGGGTTAAATTTGCTGACACTATGGATGGGTCCAAGGTGCTAAGTGAGCCAGAGCTGGGTGATTGGTAAGTCGGTTGATCGCTTCCATTGCATAGAATCATATTTTCATTTTGTATCCATTGGTAAACCACTTGGCCATTTGGATTGGTGTCATTGTCCCAGCTTGGGTGTCTTGCATTGAAATCACCAGTAATTACGTAATTTTTGGTCTTAGGTCTAATACTGTCGAGTTCTTGCAGGGTTATTCCTTGACTAGGTATATACACATTTACAATAGTCAACTTGCATGATCTGTGTACCTGTATGTCTACAGCCATTGCTTCTATATGTGTTGTTGAGAACTTAGCTATGTTACTTATCGGCAATGAATCGATTATCTTATTTAGTAAACTGCTCTGAATGCCAAGTGACAATTCGTTCCGTTAGGTTACTTCTATGGTCAAGTAGAAATATCTTGCGATCTATGACACATAGAACAATTTGTAAACCACATATAGAAACAGAAAGATGTGATCTACAGAACAGTGTTTTGGTCGACCTGTTTGACAGAAAAATAGGATCATATGGGAAAAAATTGCGTCGCTTTTACGCATAAAACTATGCGAAATTCAGCAATTTTTGGAATATTATTTATAACGTTTAGTGGTATTTGTTTTGCATGATTATGCATCTACGGAACATTAGCTTTCCAACAGTATTTTATTTATTGCGATAGGACGATTCTAAGTGGGCGAAATCTTGAATTGCAAAATACGTCTTTTCCGGTCGTTAGATTAAACCATGCATCGCCAAACGACCTCATTTGTGGGTTAAATATGAGTGACAACTTTTAGTTATATTTTTACTATGGGTGAAATTGACTGTCAGAGCAGGTCCTTGGACATGATTATTCACTGTAATAACATTATTAACCCCCATATCTCACAGGAGGTACTAGCACTAAGGTAATTGTTCTAATACTGAGTTGTCAATGGAAATAAGCGTGGTTTATATCCAAAAAGTCTTATTAAAAAAAAATCCCATTCAATTAACTCTAATTAAAATACTTTTTTCCCTTATATAGGCATTGAATTAATGTAATTTGCTTAAGGAATAGCTTTTATAAAAAGAATACAATTATTTTTCAATCTGTTTATTTTTACAAAAACAAAAACAAAAACAATATTTTTGTAAAATTTTTATGATTTATTAAACTTGAAAAAAGTATATGAGACAACTAAAGGATACCTCAGTATAGAGTAGGTCTACCTCTACTGTTGATGACTGCCTGTATTCTTCTCCGCTGTTCAGGATGATGTGGTCTGAGAAAATCGTAAATCCCCTCCCTATCAAGCCAGTCAATAACTATACCTGCAATGTGTTGTTGTGGATAAGATGGAAATGAAGAACCATTTTATCACCATAAGGACGCATCAAAGGTTCAAGAATGGTTTCTCAGTCTACATTTGTGAATGTACGAACCCATCCAGGAAAATGAGGTCAGTTCTTCCACTGACGCTGATGCCTTCAAACACAACACACCACAATTGTATCACCTCTGTACAGGTGAACCTCCTGAGGGGCTCTGTTCCTAGATCGCCTCCACTTTTACTTGACGATTGTCAGAATGAAATCCAAATCGAGATTCATCTTTGAATAGCACTTTAGACTAATCTTCCAATGACCAATCCAAATGCTGTTTGGTCTATGTAATTCTCGCAGTGTTATCTAACATATCGATTAAGTTCGATTTCACATAAGCAGAGCCTTGTTAAGCAAGGTTCTACTGTTTATCTATTTGTTGTGTGTTATGTAAAATTGCTAGTAAACACAATATATGGTCTTTATATTGTCATAATTTTTCTATGGATTTGATTACAAAGTATAATTTTGTGTCTTGTCATGTTTTGATTTAATATTCACCTCAAAATCCTAATTTTATTTCCATATGAACTTTTTTAAGTTGATTTAATTTTAACTCAATTAGCACTTTAAATTAAGTTTAACTTTTCAATTTGTAATATTAACTTAGTTATTTAAAACTATATTGCAAGTGTTGATTATGTCAGTTTGATTTTGCAGGGTTACCGTACAGGGTTGCTATTTTTCCATCACATAAAACAAATGCTGCCTCCACTTCTGCCAACTGTTGGATTGCAGTATCAGGAACTTTAGGTGAAACACAAAGGGTGCCTGTTCCTAGAGGAATTCTGGAATTTGTATTTCATGTGAGTATATAAATGATTTCCAACTTGAATGGGGTGTTAACAAACTATCTACAATATATAATAATATGTATCTATGTATAAAAAGTCAGAAATATAGATCAAGAATATTAATTCAGCCAATTTTTTTTTGTTAGAAGTAAAAATTCACAAGAAAGTACATTTTTTTTTCCATGTTAAAAACTTAAATCCCCACTCCCTAATAACATCAAATAGTCATGAAATTTTAATGTATGGATGAAGGTTTTTATTGAAAAAATCCTATAGAATAATATTTGATACATTTTCTTAAAAGAGTTGTTATTGATTTGATTTTTCTAAAAATAAAATATGTTTGATTTGTAAACAGAATAAAAATCTTGGGATATTGACTACGTTACGGATAGGTCATGACAATACAGGCCTCAGCCCTAAATGGATGGTGGAGTACATCTTAGTACGTAATGAAGTGACTGGGCATACTTACAAGTAAGTTAGCTGTTCAAAACTCAAAACGTTATTAATTTTTAGCACAAACAGATTACAAATATTATCATCGTCTACATTTTTCCATTTTCTTGTCTGTGTACATTAACTAAAGTGTTCTAACATTCTGGACATATTACTGTTTTATTATTATTATTATTGTATTTATTTTATTTTTTTATTCTGTCCAAGTTTTTAGCAATTACGCTTAAAAGGTAATTTTTGTTTTAAATAAAAGAGTATTAAAATGAGGAGTTTGACCATGTTTTTTTTTTTTTTTTTTTTTTTTTTTTTTTTGTATGAAGATGTGAAAGCACAACAGAAACTAATAACATTTCTCACAGTGTATATTTTAGAATAATTTTAAATATATCTTAATGGATATATCTAATGGATGGATTGAGTTTGTATTTTTGCAGTTGGAAAAAGATTATTTTATTACTGAAATCACATTAATAAAACACATAGCACAATGTAATGGCTATAATTAATCAATAGTCGACAGATGCATCCACAAAATAAAAAAGAACCAGAAACAAATTAGAGCTTCACCTAACAACAAAGATGAGTGTTAAAAATAAAAACAAAAACAATTACATCACAACGGACTATACATCACCTTTCGAAAAACAGACCCACAACATATTCAAAATACTTGGCTACAGTATTTCACACAGAACCAACAACAGCTTACAGCGTTTTTTAAACCACACCAAACCCAACCACAATAAATACTTAGATGGAGGTATATATAAACTCAATTAGATGACTGTAAAAAACAGTATATTGGTCAGATTGGTAGATCCTTTAAAACACGTTTTAAGGAACTCAACAGTAAAAATACAAACTCAATCCACTCATCATAATATACCGATCATCTAATGGATAACCACCATAATTACACTGACATACAGAGCAATATGACCATATTACACAGATTAAGAAAGGGACATAAAATGAACGTTATGGAGGAATTTGAAATTTATAAACATCAGAAGATTAATTCATCCAACATTTTAAATGACAAACTAAATTTCGCTCCAACTACATGTATGATTTGATATTTTAACTTCAGAATAGGGCAAAATACATATATCTCGATAAGGAACGTTTAAAGTAGCAGTATCCCAATCTAACTTAGATAGTGAACATGTGCCCAAAATACTGGAACAAAAACAATTTTTAACTTTTAACAGGTGGTGTTTCTGCACGATTATTTGTGCCAGACCGAGATTTTTATGTGTTTGTGATGTGTATATGAACAAAGTGTTAATGTTATTACTTGTCTGATTTCAAATCTGTGTGTAACGGTACCAACCCAACCCTACCTCTTTACAATAACAAATATTGAAGTATTATCAAAAATGTAATTTTGAACCTTCACCTCTCAAGAAAATATGACATTCTTATAGTTATGAGATCAGCTGGGCTGATTCATGGACACAAGGATAGTGAAAGGGGCTCCTTCATATAATATGCACAGCTTTGAGGTCTGTTAGGGCCAAGATACTGACACGAGCTAAGCAATATATTACATACATACACATATATGAGACCCACTAGGGCCTAGCCAACATGAAGAAAGTAGTGATATACACAATTACAAAGTTCAGAAAACCTGTGTAACAACTGTTTTAAACAAATGCATCATACTGGGTTAGACTTCTTGTTCTACCAATACAATCTGCTTGTGTTACATTGTGTGGTCAGGCTGGGTAAATATCATGGTGGTCCCATCAACTTGTTTTAAAATTTAAACACCCAGGTTTTCTTTGTTTTGGAAATGTTAATGGTTACTAAACAATTAAGAATTATAGTATTTAACTAGGTAACGGAATGGGCAAAATAAAGTTAAACGAATTAATTTAATGTTCAAAAATAAGATAGTTTCTGTACCAATGTTTCTGTTAATGTCCATTAATTAAATTATGTTTTGTATGAATAGGAGACACAGGCTTACCTTCGAAAGTGGTCTTCGGTATTACCTAGTGGTACACAAATAGGAAAACACAATAAAACACTAAAGTTCTGAAATAATTATATTGTTATTGAAAAGACCTTTTGTAATAGCTTTTGATATGCCTATACAATGATAAGATTAACTATTCGTTTCAAGCTTTCCTTGTGGCCGATGGTTGGGACGTGGAATTGATGACGACTCAACAGAAAGGCTACTGGTTGGAGAGAGAGTGGTGGACTTTGGAGAAAGAGGACGAAGTTCTTGTTCACCTCGTGTAAGAAGCCCGAGTGTACCTCCACCTAAGCGAGCTATGCCTGTTGCAGATATACAACATATGTTAGGTAACTTGATTTTATTGTATAAGTAGGAATTTATGCAATCCCAACTTACAAATTATAATTTAACAATATTGTTGCTAATAAAATAGTATTCAAACATTTCACTAACATTCTTTGTTAATTTTCCACAAGTTCATGTAAATCTTAACATACAAAAAAACACTGTAAATATGTATATTACAATGAAAAACAATTTCCGTGATTTTAGATCCCAAATAAAATAACTTAGTCTTCAAGCAATTCCTTTTTCTTTTTTAATGGTGAAAAACCTCTCGATCATCATCACATTATAAAGAAAAGGAAAAAAGTAACATAAAATAAAGACCCCTATAGTATATGCACCGCCATATAATCATGTCTGTCGGGTAATAGCCAATTTATTGGGTAAAGTAATTTTATTATGTTTGCATAGTTTTTTATGATAGACATGAGTTAAGCGATAGTTTTTTGTTTTAATAATTTTAACATGTTTAGTCTAATTGATACACTAACATTATGTTAGCGGTAGTACATATTTATTTTAAAACATTTTTTCCTTTAATAGTAATTATTATTTCCCCTGTAATAATAATAATAATAATACGGTTAAAAAAATTGTTTTTAATTGAAGTTTCTTGCAATTTAAGTGGAGAGATTTCTATTATATTTATTTATTTAGTCGGAAAAATATCGTTTTCATTGAGAAATTTCTGATGATTTGTTTACAAGGAAGAAAAGCAGCTACAGATGAGGTTTTTTATGAAATTGTTCATTAAATTATGCTCTTTGTAGCTGTGATGGAAAATAAAATGCAGTATCTATGATTTCAATGTATCATGTGTGCAATATAGAAACGTAGGTAGAAATGAGAAATAAAGAGATATCATTAAATTGAGTTTAGAAACTTAATTTTTTTTTTTAACGAAAGGTCTTGTTTTGTATTTTAAAACTCTTCTTCTACTCTCAATTTCTGTATGCTCAAAAGCTTATAACATACTTAAAAATAGGAAATTAAAAATCATTCCTTCATCCAGCTTTATCCATTCATTCATGCCAAGTTTTATTCTAAAAAAATAGTCAATGTGTTTAATTCTTCACGGGAAATGGGTATTTAACCACAGGATCTGATGAATATTGATAATCTTATACACCTTGTATCATTTGTCTCACAAACCAAAATGAGATAGTTTATTATTCTATCTTTACACGTTTATACAGTTTATAAAAACAAAACATGTACTTATAATTTTAATTATTTCTTTCACATAAACATGATAAAATAGACTCTGATCTCTGTGTATTATTGTTCAATGAACACATAGACAATTAACTGACTGCTTAATTTATGAAAATGTAATTTGTTGCATCATCTGCTATCTCATACAAATATATGTCACTAGGAGAAAAATAATTACTTAATTTTTACATATACAAAATTTGTTTGCATTGTTTTTTCACTGATAATGTTTTTTACTGACCATAGCACTTGACTCTGTAACACCTAAAAAAGGTTAATTTGAATTAAATATTTACTATAGCGGGAAATCGTATTGAATAGAAGGGAATAGAACGTGAGTCAAAAATGTGACTTATGTCTTTTAAAGTTAAAACAAAGTAAATTCAATTAATATAGATTTCCAAACACAAGTAAATAATAATGTATAGGTTTTAAGAAAATTTATTTATAAGAAACTTAATATATTTGTGTGTGAATAAATTTGTAAAAAGGACTAGTTATTATTTGCGTAGTACTGAACAAAAACGTTAGATGAAGCATAACGCTGATGTGACGAGATTTGGAAATAAAGTCCAATATACCAGAAGATAGATTTCACCATGAGGTATCAGTCCAGTTGGGAGTGTTGAACCGAACGGTCGTATTTTGAGAGTTAATGTAATAAACATGGAGATGATAAAAGATGTGTTTTTTAAGTCTAGTTTGGATGAACAATAGTATCTCAGAGACTAGTTAGAGTGTTCGGTTAGACCAGAAGTTATGTAAATATAAACTTTGTAAAAATAAGAACTATTCGGTGTGTCGAAGTATAAAGTCATGTTCTCTGGTTGAATTAATTTCAATAAAAATGTAGTGAGGCGTTATAAACAGTTCTAAGATCAATAATCTGCATATCATTGTAATTATATAGAATTAAAAAACGTGAACTTTTGATTTGAAGGGTGAATTTTGTAAAATGTGCAAAGGAAATAATTTTTGCACATGGTCGAGATGGTTGGACAGTTTGAATCGTGAGTTCGGGTTATGAACTAAGTTACAGAGGTGTTTAAGTGGAAAATAAACTTTAATACAAACTATTATTTGACATGTAATTAACAATAAACTTTGAATAGTGGTAAACTGAACGGATCATGTTCACGTCGGAACTGAGAACAAAAGGAGAGATTGCCACGCTACAAGAAAACATTTCTGGAATACAAGACGTAACAACGAGGAATTGTGCTTCTAAATAATTAAACATGACTGGTATACACGTTAAGACTTTTCTTATACATAAACTCACCTTTAAATGATGAAATAACTTGTAAATTTTTTTTTTTATTATATATTTAACTTGAAAGGTTGAAACATAGTAATTTGAGATTTTTTGTCTATAATAAAAAATGAGACTAGTAAAACAAAATTTTATTCTTTTTAATAATTAAAATATTGAGAGTTAATCTAAATTGAAAAATAATATAATTAATTAAAGTAAATTCAAATAAGTAACATTAAAGAAATTTCAACCATTTAAACTCATTTTAGTAAATTAGGAATTGTTAAGATGTTTTAAGTTAATAATATGAATATGAAAATTCATTACATATAACTAACTGATGAATATTTATGTGAATGTACTAATCTTTAATTTCAATAAATGTATGTAAAATTTCAATTTACACAGGAGTTATTCATTCAATACCAAAAAATCACTGTAAGTACACTTTTAAAAGAAGCCATGCCCAAGATCTTCATAATAATTAACTTCATTTTTTCTAAATTGGTGAGCGAAAGCTTACCTGGCGCCCATAAATGCTGTGCAAGATTTTAAACTCATAACTAAGGTAAAAGTCAAATATTTAAATTCATTTTTTTTTTATAATAAAGTAATACTTGATAATAAACAATATTTAAAACGACAGATTTACATTTATTACAACTCTAATTTGATATGACGCTTACTTTTGCAATACAGATGCCGATTTCTTTGTATTGGCCACTACTCCAAACACAACAACTTTTTTCAGTTCTAATGACGATTGACTAAGAGAAATTTAGTGGATATCTTCTCCAAACACTCTACTTCTAACTAGCTGAAGAAAACTAATGGCTTATATATCCGCATCTCCTCTAACATAAACTTTGTTTGAAACTGGACTTGATTATCAGTTATTTCATGAAGCCTCTTAGTTATATAGAAATTGATATTTTGGTGACATTTTAGCTGTTAACCTTTTGATGCCCGACTTATGATCAGTATAATACGAGCTCCAGCCCGGGTATTTTTCGCAAATTTGCAGACATTATTATGAATATTCATATAAAATCTAAATATGAAGCAAACCTATTAATGTAATATTTTTTTTTGTTCAGAAAGAACAGGGGAATATGAAAATGGTATAAAAAGTTACATTATCTAGGCCAAATTATTATTATTTTTTACTTTATTTTTATTTTTTTAAATTTTATATTGAAATTTCAAAAGTAAAGTTATAGTAAAACTATAATTTTTTTTATTGTAAAATCGTTACATACATTTGGTAGGAAATTTAATTCCGTACACAAAAATGTATATATAGACATATATCATAAAAAATATTATGCAAAAATGCAAACGTAAAAGTAAAAAATGCAGATTTTCACACTGTTTATTGTAGCTTTTACATTAAATTAAAAAAGAACAAATATACAAGCTATATATGTTTTTGGTACATGATTTTCAGTACTCTTATATTTATTACAATTATATATTTCACTATTTACAACACTTGGGCTGGGAATTGAATTGTCATATAGGTTAGAATGCGTCGGTGCATCGCCTGAAGGTCCAGGAACATTTTCAACTACACGATTTGAACACGTCACTACACTACGTATTATCTCGTCATTATCACTGTCTAAAAAATCACTAAAATCATCACGAGATAAATACTCCGATATTTCACGTTCACGCAAATTAGACATTTTATTTGTTTATCAAGACAACAACAACAACAAAAGAAGCTACCACAGCTATACAGTGACAGCTGACGAAATAACGAAAGTGAACTGGATATTGCAGTGATGCAGACTAAGACGCACTAAAACAAAAATTACCTCTCATTTCCCTGCATTCTGCTGAACAGTTCAATACCAAATACGTCATAGCAGTATAACCGCTAACACGCAAAAAAACAAGATATAAAACAGCTGACGCCAACTCGCATATATGCGGGCGTGGGCTGCTGGCAGGGCAGTCGTCTGCTCGCATATATACGGGCGTGGGCATCAAGAGGTTAAAAATATCCTTGTTTAGTTGACACAACATAAATGCAACAGTAAAATCTCTATAACTCTTTCTTTTTTAAGCTAATTTTTATATACAAAGTTAAAGTCTCGTAACAATTTTACATTATATATTAATATTGTATATTATAACAAAAATTAACCTTAATTGTTTTTAATCTAGGGTAAACATAACCTTTTTAACCTCTTAGAGATGTTTTCAACGATGTCAACATATACCTTACAAGGTCCTTAAAACTCTATAAATTTCTAAATGGTAAATTTTTCATTAAAAAAAAAAAGAGAGATTCTATTTTTAGTTTTATATAGTGATATAAATTAAGTTCTTTTGCAGTCTAATTATAGGTTTGAAAGTTATATAATACTATTCAAGTAGATATAAACGGAAGGCAAATCTAATCATCTGAGAGGTTTTATTTACTAAAATTTTATTTATGTTCAACACTCAGCACAGATCCATCCCAGATTAAAACAATTCAGGCTTCTTTTTATACTCTACTGATGAGAGTGAACAGTGTTTACGAAATATTTAAGAACTTTAGTGTTTGTGTGTGTGTTTTCTTACTTGTATACTATTAGGTAATACCAAGAACCAATTTCCAAGGTAAGCCTGTGTCTCCTGTCCATACAAAATCTAATCTAATAGGCTATGTGCCCTATTAAACTCTAACCTAAAATAAAAATATTCTATGTCACAGGTGAGGTAAATCTTAAGTTCAAAACCAATTAGACCTAAAACTCTAATTTTTCTCTACTAATCTTGTTCAGCCAAGAACCCCAACTATAACTATAACAGCACAAACACAAATGCCTAAAACATCCTGCTTGTTTCCAAAGAACAAATAAAAAATAAACTAATCTCAAATGATCACTTTACCTCTGATCTTTTTCTCTTCAAAATTACAGTAGTCACCACATGTGTTTCAGGCTGAATTGAAAAGCCTCCTGGCACTATTAGGCTGACCTTTAGTCATTTCTAGGCTTTCTCCTGACAAAAACCTCCAATTTAGATTCTCTCCAGTATTTAAGGTGTCAAGTTCCCTACTGTCAAATCTCTATTGTTTACATAATGTAATAAGCAGAATTGTGATAAATAACACTGGACAGTTTCAACATAAACTGTTTTCGAAAACATACAAATGTCTTGTCATTCCTATACTAATTTTAAATATTAAAATAAATCCCCCATATCATACAAACATTTTCTCTTAACTATATTCCTCTCACCAAATTTTAAGACCAATTCCAACTTTGAACCAACAAGAGCATATTAAATCATCTTCAATATTTTAACATTACAAATATATTTAACCATATAAAAATATAGCATTTTATATTTTTCATTCCTTTTTTTACATAATTCTTCCAATAATCAAACATGATTTTCCTCAGGTCAGTTTTTCTAGTTTTAACTTCAATAATTTATAAAAATTAGAATTCTTTTACTAAAATAAAAAGATTCTAAAAAGTAAATTCTTAAAATGTATGACAAGTATTTTACCATGTTTATTTTATCATAACTGATTGTAATATTTTGATACTTTAAAATATATACAAATAATCATGAATTTAATAGATAAGTGTTTTGGTTTGCAGGTGATTGTGTAAACAGTATAGTCAAGTTTTATTATCGACATACCAAAGACAACGTCATTTCATGGACTTTGTTACTATGTGGTGAAACAGGATTGGTCAGTTGTTTAGAACAAGTCTTCCTTTATGGTTTCAAGTCTGTCAGATTGTTTGGCCGCAACCTTTATGTTTGGGATTTTATAGGTAAGTCATATAATTAAAACGTGTTTTACTTGTTTATGATAACCTTTGTTATTATTTAGTTCATAGGTATCCTAATTTTTTTTTCTAAGCCTGAAGTTACATTGAACTAATCATTTCAAAATTCATCACAAAGCAGTCAAATTTGAATTTGAAGTTATCATACAAACTTTAAACTTAATTTCACAATTTAAATGTATATATTGGAATCACTTTTTAATTCAAATTCAAAACAATTCTATTAGTAAAGGTGTATTTTTTATATTTTAAATGTATGAGCTGAAGGACAAAGCTTATGATCCATTTATAATTTCAAGAAATGTATCTGTAGCAAATCTGGCTACTGGTGACGATTGTCTCGGTTAACATCTCCACAAAATGAATTTATTGAACTCTGACAAATGCACTATTTATTCAAAAGATATGTGTATTATGAACAAGGATCACTTAATGATTTGTGAAGATCTGAAGAGGAAGAAACAAGGACCAAGGGACCTTCCTAAACTTTATTGGGAGGATTTGAGGACCTGTTTAGCCCATTGACTAAAGCTCTCATTTGTTTGCAAGATGTTTCAGGTTTGATCTTCATGGTGGCTTAAAAAGGTTTCAATGTTGATTCAGCATTGTAAAAAATTTGTAACGAATCCTGATCTTAAAAGGTAGTATTATAGTAACAGAAACACAGTGTGCGGACCACACATTATCCGATGAGAGTATGTATAGCAAGCCAAGGCCCACAATAAGTGTTTGTAGGCTTGCAGCTCAATAGTTCAAACTATAGATGGTAATCAAGTTGTACTTCTATTTCAAACGTAACCAAACATCTATAGGATAATTGGATTAAAATAATGGAATTCTAAAAGAAAGGTATTCAGAGAATCAGATATGCTATCGTCTCCAAGTCTATTTATTTTTTAGATCATTATATACAATAGCATCAAATGTAAACCAAATAATGAGGATTTTCAAGATTAGAACACCAAAGGAGCAAAATTCTTATGGTATCAGCCTCATTGGTTAAAATATTTTTAGGAACTTTCTCTCTCAGGCATTTATTAGCATTTATTAACAAACTTCCAGACTACATAATACTGAAAGAACATTATAACAGGTGTGGGGGTAAATTTACCTTATACAGTAGACTCCCGTAAGTTCGGCCACCTCGGGACTGCACCCTAGGCCGAACTTAAAAGTGGCCGAACTAACCAATCCCTTTCTAAAAAAATGCCTATTTATTGTTTGTAAGGATCGTGTTGTGAATCGATGCGTATAGGAAAAGAATACAATAAACAAGTTAAGGTCGCGTCTGGCTGGCGCGCGTAAGGATCGTGTTGTGAATCGATGCGTATAAGAAAAGTTACAATAAACAAATTAAGGTCACGTCTGGCTGGTGCGCGTAAGGATCGTGTTGTGAATCGATGGGTATAGGAAAAGAATATAATAAACAAGTTAAGGTCGCGTCTGGCTGGCGCGCATAAAGATCGTGTTGTGAATCGATGCGTATAGGAAATGAATACAATAAACAAGTTAAGGTCGCGTCTGGCTGGCGCGTGTAAGGATCGTGTTGTGAATCGATGCGTATAGGAAAAGTTACAATAAACAAGTTAAAGTCACGTCTGGCTGGTGCGCGTAAGGATCGTGTTGTGAATCGATGCGTATAAGAAAAGAATATAATAAACAAGTTAAGGTCGCGTCTGGCTGGCGCGCATAAAGATCGTGTTGTGAATCGATGCGTATAGGAAATGAATACAATAAACAAGTTAAGGTCGCGTCTGGCTGGCGCGCGTAAGGATCATGTTGTGAATCGATGCGTATAGGAAAAGAATACAATAAACAAGTTAAGGTCGCATCTGGATGGCGCGTGTAAGGATCGTTTTGTAAATCGATACGTATAGGAAAAGAATACAATAAACAAGTTAAGGTCACATCTGGATGGCGCGGGTAAGGATTGTGTTGTTTGTAAATCGATGCGTAAAAGAATATAATAAACAAGTTAAGGTCGCGTCTGGCTGGCGCGCGCCTAGTGCATGACCTCATGCTCAGAGAGCCGGCTGGACTAAGCGGAGACCGAACTTACCGAGGCCGAACTTACAGGAGTCTACTGTAATGGTAAAATATAGATTTTTAGAAATAAGCTTTCTACCTTTTTAACCGTCATGCAACTTTTTTATCCCCGTTAGATATAAGTTTGAAATATTAAACTAGATTAAGATTTTGTGTGGACAGGAGACAGGCTTACCTTGGAAAGTATTGGTCCTTGGTATTACCTAAGAGTATAAAAGTAAGAAAACACACACAAAACACTAAAGTTCTGAAATATTTCGTAAAAACTGTTCACTTTCTCAATCAGTAGAGTATAAAAAGAAGACTGAATTGTTTTAATCTAGGATGGATCTGTGCTGAGTGTTGAACCACAGATTTTTTATTTTTTAAGTTAACGGAATATTAAACTAATGAGGTGAAAATAACTTTTTTTAAATATGAAATTGGCATTTTAAGAGAGCAGGTAAGAGTTTCAACCATGCACCAAGTATACATACCTAACTAATTTTGATCTGTTGCAGCTCGAGTTAAAGATGAAAAAGATACAACCGGAGAATCAGATGATATTACACGATATTACTGCCACCTCGTGGAGAGAATACAAAACTCTAGTCATACTTTAGGCAAAGATGGACGATTTCAACAGTTTGTCTGTCTTGGAGTAAGGTAATTATAAATTTTTCCTGTTTCATGATAAATGGAAAGATTTCAATTGTTTTATTCCTTTAAATCTAAATGCCGACTAGTTAATAAGAGGAATCTTATATTGTATTCTAATAATTACTTTAACCGTTTAGCTCTTACATACTTGTTAGTAGAAATATTTCTTTTTTAGAAACTCTAGCTTCTACTAATACTACACAATTAAAACATAAAAACAATTTTTTTTAATTCAGCTTCAAGACACAAAATACCAAAACGACCTAACCTTTCCCATAGCTCATTTTTTTTCTATCAGACTAAGATAAAAAACTTACAAGATACATCTGTCCAAAAACAGTTTCAGTAATTCAACATACAGTTCAATAGACTTTAATGTACAGTCATCATACATGCAATGAACTATTGAAAATTTCATCTACCAACTAAAGTGTAAGCCGTGCCAGGTTATAAGATGTTGGTTTAAAAAAAAAAAGGAATATATTTAATCATATTTGCATAAATCCAAGAATTTCTCTTCAGTCTGTTCAGGTTTTTTAATTTAAATCATTTGAATTTTCTAAATAGAGCATGGGTTTGTCCTTTTTCTGAGTACATACACCAAAGATCCAATGCAGGAAAACAGCAATTACCCATAGTTCATCAGTATAGTATACCTTTTTATTCATCTAAAAATTTAAAAAAAAACCTATCCTAACATCTTAAATCTGTGTTCATTATTATTGAATACACAGTAATATATACATACTTGGCACAGTATATACACAGTATGGCACTGTTATGCCAAATTTCATATTACACAGTTAAGCTACTCGTTAGTAGTTTAAATTATTCCCCTAAACTGGCTTATGAAGTAAGTAGTGTTTACCAAATATTTTAAGGCTTCATGTGTTTCTTTCTTATTCTGTTGTCAGAAGCTATGGATATCAATTCCAATGTAATCACGTTGGTCTCATCTAATGAAACTCCAAACAAATTTACTTTTCAGTTCTTCTCTACCACTAGTAGTTCAACTCTACATTTCTAAAGTATAAATTAAAATCTCAGTAATAAATTGAATTCACATTCTGTTTCTCTTTTGTTAATCTTTATGCAACAGACAGATTAAATTCCTTTTTTAAAATTTATTTAATTTTTAATAGAAGTTCAATCATTAAGCAGGTTGTAATCTTCCTACCTCCTCCATTCATGAATTTACTGATTTTAAAGATTATTTACTCTACTTTACTTTTTGTACATCCGTACTCAACTATTTAAATTCAAATATAAGGCGACAACATGTGATTGAGCACATTTACTCTTTTAAAAATAAAGTTAATTCTCAGGCGTTAATTATTTGGAACAATGTACTTAAATTAAAACACAATCGTGATATCTAAATGCATACATTTATTATCAAGATTAGACCAGAAAAAACAATTTGGTATTAACAACAATAATTCAACCTGAAAACGTATGTTCCTCAAATAAAACCCAATCAAAATGTTCATCTATAGTCTTAAAAATTAATCGAATCAAAAATTAATTCTAAAATTTAATCAAAATCAAATAAACTTGTTCTTGTCAAGTATTTTTAAATAGGTAACACAAATTCCCCAAAAGTCAATATATTTCAATAATTCTTGAAATTCTTTTAATTAATGTCTCAACATCAAAACTTGAAGTCAAATAATTCCTATATATATAACAAAAAAGTTTATTCGCAAGAATATAGTTCATTGTAAACTTAGCGTGTGCTATAGCAAACATACATGCACGAAATTTATCACTTTTAATACAATTTAACACTCTGAGTTTGAGGTTATTTTAGTTTTAATACTGAACTTGAATATTACCTTAGAATAATTACTTGTGTTATTTCAAAAATAATTGTCTCCCAATCATACGATAACCGGCCCTAACTGAGACAGACTGCATTGGTTGGAGTGTTCTCAAGAAATGTCTTTTGCCTCGACTCTCTCCAAGGCACGAATTTCCTACTTTTTATATCAATGATGACACCACTATGGAAGCTTCTAGAAGGTATTTACCTTAATTTCCAGAAACAATATTATAAGGGTTTGCTCTGAACAGTGTTGTCAGATCTCTTCTCTATAATAATTCAAAATAACAGGGTTGTCAGATAGGCCATATTATTAGTTTTATCATTTAAACTCTTAAACCTAAAAATGTTCTTATAATTATACATATTCCTGACCATTTTATATAAAATAATCTATTGTGTGATTTATATATCTTGCATCTTGTTTCATATTAAGTTATCAATCCAAAGTCCAATATTTTGCCGATGAGTCAATGCAATGGCAGATGAACTTTTACTATTTCTTGTCACAACCGGAATTATGTATTGCTTACTGATCACAATCAGCAATCATCAGATGATTTCTATTACCCTATACTTTAAAAACGATAAGTACAAAAATGTGAAACATTACAAGGGAGAAAAAGAATATTTCCTCTTTACTACTCTTCATTGTGCATAGTTTATTGTATATAACATTTTCTTTATTATAATTCTTTAGATTTAAAAATTAAGTATAGTGTCTTTTTTCAGAGATCGAACATTGCATCATAGTCTTATGTCTGTAATAGCTCCATCTCGCTCTACATTAGAAATGTATGAAGAACAATCATTCTTACGTGAGCCTAATTTGCTCATGTACATTGGGCAAATATTAGAATCACTCAACAGCTTTGATATTGTGCTCGAAAACTCGTTGACACAAGGAATTAGCTAAGTTTAATATGACTTTGATGGAGGTAAGTCAAATACTAAAACTGAACGAAACTGAAACCTTTAAATAAAAATATAAGAATGACATGTGTAGAACAAACTGAATGTCATTTGTCAATCGAGAAATATTTTTTTATTCAATATTCAAAATATATTTTTTTAAGTTTAATATTGTTCTCCTATTCTACTTCACACAATTTTTTTTTTAACATAGTTATTTTTCTGTTTTTTATATAATAGTTTCTTTTGTTTAGTCATACTTTGAAATAAGTGAAACATTGGAAATGGGAAAATGATTGTTTGTTAGAGAATGTTACTACTGTGCTTCCTTTGAAACATTAAATTAGTTGTGTTTATAGATGAAAATAATACTTTCAGAACTGGATTAATATAATGAACCGTGAACCATTCAGTAAAAAAATCAGCTGTTTTAATCTTTAACTAGAAACACACAGGTTATATTCAAACATGAATTTGTGAATGATTTTATAGAAATTCTGTTTCTTAACCAAATTTCAGTTTGGGCAAAATTTAAAGTAACAATTTTAAATGTGTTTTAGAAACTAGCCCATAACTGGAAATAGAGAAAACGATTGAGAGTAAAACTGTTTTCAATTGTTATTACGCCATTCTTGATCTAGCTTCTCAGTAAAAACCAGGGAGTTCTTTTCTATTCAGTCTTTCTGCATCAAATTTTGTTTTGCATAGTAGTAGGTGGTTTTTGTCCATCTTGCTGTCAGGGTATTTATAAAGTGTGCAATACTCAGAAGGGAGGATTTTGATCTTCCTAAGGTGCACCGTCAAAAAATCGTATCTTTCATTCTATGGTCAAAGGAAATTTCTTTATTAGTTGTGTTCCTTGCATCCATGGTACCAAGTTTTGCAGGTTTCTGTTTCATGGAGATAAGCTTTTTAACGAACTCATGCAGTGCTTTATAACCTTCCTGTGAAGCTGCACCCACTGCATTACCATTCTTAAAATGTTCTCAGTATATGATTTGTTGTATACAGAATTTTACTGAAAATTAAATAGGTTACCAATAGGGCACATAGACTATTATGTTTAGATTTTGTATGGATAGAAACCACAGACTTACCTTGTAAATTGGCCCTTGGTGTTACCTGGTAGTACACAAAGAGAAAAATACACAATAAAGTACTAAAGTTCTGAAATATTTTGTAAACACTGTTCAATTGCTTAATCAGTAGAGATTATAAAAAGAAGACTAAATTGTTGTCTAGTGTTTAAGAAATATTTCAGAATTTTTGTGTTTTATTGTGTTTTTCAATTTGCTTACACTGGTAATACCAAGGATCACTTTCCAAGGTAAGCCTATGTCTCCTATCTGTACAAAATCTAAATATTTTTTATTAAATAGATAGTAATGAAATTTAATAATCTGGGTAGGATAAACCCCCAAAAATATAACTCAAGATTTATTGTCGTAACATGATTATGTGAGGGGCTAGGGTTATATTTTCTTCTTGTGTAATAGTGGGATGTTTATTAGACTTGTCAGAGACTAAACAATAATCCTGTAGTTGATACATAGGCATGATGTCAACATCAGCAATGTTTATGATAAATAACTGAAACACATCACTACATTTTGTTGTAGGACTCTGGTAAATTGTTTTCTAATTGGTAATCAATGTGTTCATTCAAACTATGACTGTGCAAAAAAAAAACTATTATTAGAAATGTTAGAGCAATTAGTAGGTTTTAGAACCAGTTTGTGAAGTAGGCTAAAGAACAATTAATAATATGATGTGATTGTGGATTTCTTCTCCGTAATAAATTGATAATTTTTGTGAGAGAAGATTCCTTTAGATAATTATTGTACAAGAACTTATCCAAATTATGTTATTAAAACAATTAAAGATATTGTTTTAAAAATTTATTATTTGGATGGGTCACTATTTGGAATTGTGGGTATGTCAGGCTATGCTGGAAGTAAGATGTGACCCAACCTTGTAGGTTTTTCATGAGAATCGACAGTGAGCAATAGGCATTTTAGGAAATGAACATAAATAGGATCGGTTTAAAGGAGTCTTCATTAGAAAAAAATTAAAATGTCAATTTATTATGGAAAAGAAAATCATTCTTATTTTTAATTATTCTATTTTTATTATTTACAACATTTTCCCATGACACAATAAATAATTAAATAATTCTCGAAACGTGATTATGTTATAATTATTTATAAGTCATGCTCACTTAGTCAATATGGTGACAAGTTTATTTCTCATGAAATGTGATGAGCCCAGATCTGTGTTTTTATAAAAACCAAAGTATAAAGTGTTTATAATATATAACTAGTATTAGATCATTTCGTTTCCTAGAATAGCTTTTAAGAATTGTATATATTTATTTTCTATGTTTTCATGTTTTGGTAAAAGAAAAGATATTTTTGATTGCATGTCAAAAATATTTTGTTGTTGAAGCGAATGTTTTATGATATCCTAATTTATTACAATTTAACATGGAACACATTTAAGAACATTTATTTTTTTCTAAATTTTTTGGAGAAAATAGTTATTGAAAGCAATATTATTATTGCTGTATTTGTAATGTAACAACAATGTAAAATGTGTGATATACAATTAATTTGTTCAGTTATTATTCACAGATGGTTTTGTTCCTAATTTATTCAAAATAACTTTTAACTGAGATTTGTAATTCACAATACTATATTTTTAAAATTACATTAATATATATATATATATATATATATATATATATATATATATATATATATATATATATTAGTTGTAAAGAAATCCAGAAATTGATGGCTTGTAATTTCAAAATGAAAACCTAAGGACAAGTAGCTTTTGAATTCTGCCTCGTAAATGTTGATGAAAAATGAAAAGAATTGAGAGGTATTTAATCATTATTTTATTTCCAAATAGAAATATATAGTTCAAAATTAATCTTCACACTAATTTACTTTCAATTAAACAGATGAATAAAATGGTTTTAAATTCATGGTGTTTAGAAAATTTTAACCCAGTTAGAATTTTAACCATATTTATAATTATAAAGATAAATGTAAATCTGTGATAACCCCCCCCCCCCTCCCCAGAAAGGTGATGTGACAAACACGTGGTTTTCCAACACTCTGTAGAACCACTTTACTTTTACTTCTTCCAATTTTGCCCTTCCATTTTTGGATCACAATTTCAAATGATTGTTTTTTCATAATAATAGTTTTTCAAAATAAATGTCTAGTACACAACTTGTGAATTAGTAACTATTAACGCACATTTTCTTAAAAAAAGACATGTAAATTGTATTCAATTATATTTCATAATTACAATAGATAGTTATCGTATTTCTTGTTGTTTATAAGCTAAGAATACCTCGATCATCATCGCTTTATGAAAAAAAGGAAGAAAATCACATAAAATAAAGAACCCTAGCTTTTGAATATTCTATTAATGCCAGCATCAGAAAAAAACAAGAATTGGTCAAGAGAGCCCTGATAGAAAAGATGAAAGAGAAGTGTCTAAGTAGGAGTCGGTGAAGCTTCGAAATTGTCGAATTGAATCGCGAGGGAGATTAGATTTTGAATCGGATCACAAAATTATTTTGAATCAAGACGAAACGCTATTTTTTTAGCCTTATAAATTATAATATCCATATACAAATTAAAAACAAACCGTCGGAAGGAAAGAGAAAACCCAAGGAAAGCGTTAAAAAGACCTTTAAACCTGTGTTTAATCGTTCCTGGGAAAAAAACCCAGTTAGACAATTTAGGCCTGCACAATGGTAAACAAATGTTATTTCCTGTGGATTTATGAATTCAGTAAAAACTTAATATATAAGAAAATAAAATATTAACATTTTCAAGTTACAAATTATTAATTTTTAATTATTTACAAATATTAAATTATTACTATTACACCGTTATTTTGTTCTCTTTTTATGTACGTTAGATATAATTTAGGGTGAATGTGTATTATTTATTATTTGCAAAATCATCAAAAATTACCTTCGCAAGCCAAAATAAATACATAACAAAATATTATTGAAAGGAAAGAATAACTTTTTGTTTACAGTTTCAACAACCTACCAGGGTCAACCTATTCATGCGTAAACTTTACCATAACTATTGAGCTTTACTTGTGAGATATTAGATTTAAAAAAACTTGAACTCAAGATTTCACCAAAATTATGTTTATTTAATCACACGCGTTTCAACGACAAAGTCGCCATCCTCAGTAATACATGAGCTACAATAACAAAACTATAACTATTAGTTAGTTTTTTCATCTAAAAATAATGTTTGGTAGAACAAGACTTAGTTGTTTTGTGCCTACGGAATAGAGATGGCAAAACATCTTAGTAAGTGTGAGGTGTTTTTTTGATGGAAACTCATCGTGTCTTGAAAGGTATAAAATCTTTAGGTCTGATTATCTCAAAGTACTTGTGAGTTCCTTTTTTCTTTATTTTTGTGTGCACAATCGTTTCCTGACATAATTTTGAATCATTCTGTATATTTTACAATATTTTAGGCTGATATGGAGAAAGGCTATGCATGGCTTGAGATCACAAATAAACGGTGAAAAATAATGACAGGCTAAATATAATTAATTTCCGTTTTCTGAAGAACAGATTTATCTGAAGACATCAAATACACAAGTCGTGTACAAGACTTCCATCCCTCAGTTTGATTATGATCACCACCACTTGAAATGATTCAAGATTCAATAATGGTTGGGTAAAAGTGTTTGAGGAAGTGGAAAATTGTAAAGTCATAACATAAAACAAAACAAATGCTATCAAGTAAATTGAAAATAGCTTTCTTTAAATTACTACACTTTATGATTGATTGTGATCCAGTCTGTGCCATATGTTTGTTGTTTGTTCGGTTTATGTGATATACGTAATGTATAATTTTTAAATAAATACTCATTGCATGTCTTGTATAGTGATATCTTAAATATATTTTTATATACTTAAATATTTTACTTCTGCAGTTTTGTTTGGTGCTTAGGTTATCCCAGTGTCTAGATTATTATGTTGTAAAATTTAAGAGATGTGTGATTATGTATATTTTATGTATAAGTTGAAGAAAGTAATATTGTATAATATTATATTGAGCTAAATAAGGTACAGGTCTACTTGAAAAGAGTAATACTTTGGAAACTTCAATCACAAAAGGAAAAAAAAAATTGCAAAACAAACATTTTATTTGTGACAATAGACGATGCTTCAGTAACTAAGCCATCATCTTAAACCTTCGATTAAATTGGAGTGATTTACAGACAACTTAAAAACTGAAGGTGGAACGCTGGAATCTGTGGTGGTGAATACAATTTCACTACAAATGGGAGTTCACCCCACAGTGTACAAATCCGAAAATACAGCCATAACAGAATGTGCCCAAGAAAATTTGAGACTTAGGTACAGGAATGAGGAAATTCACATCTATTGTGACAGTTAGACAGTTGGTCAAAAGACATTTGATAGAAAAGATGAGAAGGATCAAACCTAAGACTATATGAAAAAGGTGTAAGTCAAGCTGGAACCCTTGGGATAGCCATCCCATACTCACTATGAAGGTTTGTTCCAAATAAAATGTTTGTTGTGTGTTTTCTTTCATTTAAAACTACAGATAATCACATGTTTAAATTCACATATATACAACGTAAAATCAGAATTATGGATTTAAAAAAATACTTGTTTATGTACATATTTTAAATGTTTAAATTATTTAACTCCATTACTGGCGCAATTATGACATAAAAATAAACCTAGTGAGTTCGATTGATTTTTTTATTTATTAATGTGATTTACTTTTGTTTGTTTGTTTATTTTTTATGTTACTAGTTAACCATATATATATATATATATATATATATATATATATATATGAGTATAACATGTGTATATGTATAGAATTCAATTAACAGAATGAATATAAATTTGGTACCAAGTTGTCAATTAAAGCTGCTGATCCACCTGAAAGCTTAAACTAAACTATGGTATAATTTAAATCATTTATGCTTCAATATTGATATTTAGGCTTGTTAAATTAAGTATCTGACCTGAATTTTTCCTGTGGAAATAAATGAAACACAGGATGAACCTCAGGTGGGGTGGTAGAACATTTTCTCTTCTCAGATAGTGTCAGTCACTGACAGTTAGACTATAAAGAACCCATAACGTGAAAGTTTGGGAGGATGGCGTATAACAGGAGTTCTATTTTCCCCAAGAAACTGAATCAAATTCAAGGATTGAGATGGTGTGTTGTCATGATACAAGAGTTAAGTTCCCGTTACCCACAGGTCTAGTCTCTTCTTCTGCATGGCATCACAAAGGGGGTAGAAGACCTTCACTTATTACTCTTTTGTGGTGCATAATTAAATTGTGATCCATGGCAATTAAAAGGAACAGTTAACATCACTTAAACTTTGTTGTTCACCTGTCTTGCTTTTTTATGTCAAATTTGTTGAAAATATCCATTGTAATGACTTCACAGGATTACTTGATTAAATGACTAAATGGAAAAAATACTTTTGTCAGTGCAGTATTTGTTCCAGATAGGTGGCGTTTTTCCTATCTCTAGCCAGGATATTGTCTCCATCATTTGACGTGCTCTTCTCTGGCCTATTTTCTTACCATTGAACGATTGATCCTACAAGCAGATTTTGGTCCCACCAGGCAGAGAGCAGCACCCTTTTTGGGCAACAGGTCCGTCTTCTAATTTTCCTCGATCCCGCAATGCCCAGATACTCATGTACCCAGGTGCACGATGTTGGCAGTCGAAAGGATACAGGGAATTGTTTGGATGAGATTTTTATGCAGCTAAGGACTTTGATTGTCACTTGGCTGTCTGAGAGTATTAGAATGTACTTTCCTTTAACCCTTTAACTGCTAAGTTTTTTGGACTTGTGCAGACCCCTGGTGCTAAGTTTTTTTTTTTTTTTTTTTTTTTTAATTTAGTCACTTTTATATGTTTTTAAAATAATAATATACAAATTTTAGTCATACAATTTATTTATGTAGTTTAATTTTTTATATTAAAAATATCCTAACCTAACCTGAACAAACTTGATTTTTTGTTATTGTTTTCCAAGTTTTTCACAAATATATTATAATAGTAAACTTAAAAACTCTCACATTATAACTAAACATAGTAAATAATAAAAAAAGACACAAATTAATAATAATAACCTGTTTTGTATTGTAACCTAACATGTTTCATTTAGGTTCAGTTGCGGGGTTACGATTTCAATATCGTCACTATCGTCAGATTCACATTCACTATCACTACTTATTTCATCATTTGATTCTTCATTTCCATAATATTCAAATAAAATGCGTTCAATACTACCATCTCTAACACGACTTGGATCCATTTATACTTTACGCTAACACAAACAACAAACAAAACAACTATGGAAGTAGGCCACGCACCATATTACTGAAAAGTCATATGTTTTTAGCCTTATAAATTTCTTGTATATTCGTGGACATAGAAGTAAAAATATAGAAGTGAATTTATTTGAACAGTGTGTCAATAGGTAGCAGCACTAAACAGACTACTTGTATTATAAACCATACAAAAACAGAGATAGCACATGAGAATACAAAGTAGACCGTTTATAAACGGGCGTAGCGCTCAACACTGTCACTGCTGTGCCCGTTTATATACGGCTGAAGCTAAAAGGTTAAGGCCTTCTAGAACATGAGTTGCTCTTCACCAACAAGTAACTAACTTTGAAATGGTTAAACCATTTCTTAATTTTGATGATTACCAAAAACCTGCCGAGTTTCAGAATAGTTTCCATATGGGTATTATAAAGGTTAATCGCTATATAAGTCACTCTAACATTTTGTGGGTAATTCAATGAGTTCCGAGTACACTCCATCAATTACATTTTGACTACTTGGTACCTTCTCCATCTCAAAGTATTTCATTTGTTTCCATACTTGTGAACAAATCTTGTATGAATATGTTTCCAGTAAACGCCAAGTGGTGTTATAATTTTCTTGAAAGTTTAGATCAACGTGGTACAACATTGCCCAGGAAGTGATTTTTTGTTTAACAACAAAGCAGGCATAGGTCATCTTATCCACCTTAAGAGTACATCAACTAACTCCCTCCCTCCAGTCATCACTTTCGTTTTGTATTTCTACTGATTCTATATACATTGTTTAGTAATTTAAACAGTTTCTCACTTTCTATTTACTTAACATAAAATAGAGCTGTTGTCTTTCTTACTCTGAATCTAAATCAAGTAGGGTTTGCTACCTCATATTTATGCTCATGTTCTCTACCTCAAATCTGGTGGACAGAAAATGTGGCGATGTAGTTTAACTTGGTGGGGATTAATATACACACTTTAAAGTATGCATACTGCACAGCATTACATGGCATAGCTTAGCTTTCAGGTGGATCTCCAACTTTAACAATGAAGTTTATATATCCTACAGATTTAAATAATTTTTCATTTTTTAAATAATGAAATGAAGTTCCATGTTTTTGGGATATGAATTATTACTAATGCATAATTTGTATTGTGATTGTGTGATGAAAGAGAATCATTGCTTTTTAGTCAAAATAAGGTCCTATTACATTTTATATTTTTTATATATACATACTAATCTGTTCTAATTTATTGTAAAACCAATTATTTAAATTTTTTGTGTTTTTATTGTTTTATTTTCTAACTACAGTAAAACCTTGATCTATCGTAAGGAGAAGAAAGGGTGAAAGGACACAATGACACAATAAAATTATTTCGATTAGAAAAATAAAATTAGTTTGCATTAGTTTAAATCTATGATGGTGGAAATTTTTATCCACTTTATCGAATATTGTGGTAAATCTTATACGAACACCAAAACTGGATTGAAATAAATAAATCCAAATTTGAAGAAAAAGCTCAAAAATATAGAAATGTGCATAATTATTGATTTCTAAAATGTGAGTGTTGACTATGTATAAAAACAAAAACAATAAGGTTATAAAATAAAGAAAAGCGTATTGATAAATAATATTACTATCTGCGAGTTGCAGGAAATAGTTACTACAGATAGAGATTATTTTCTTAGAATTGCTGAATCTGAATGTTGAATTTGGAAACGATAGATCGAGGTTTCACTGTACAATGTTGATTTATCAGTAAATTTATCCAACTATATTTTATGTTTTAAAAATTTTCAGTTTGAAATCATCAAAATATAAAGATTGGTAGTTGAGTAAAAACTGTTAGACTACAATATTAATAATAATAGAATACAAGTAATTTTTATTTTTTTACCGTTTGATTTAAAAAAAAATTAAAATGATAAATATTGTAAACAAAGAATTTAACGTATTCTAACAATTTTGTATCACTTTAAAAATTAAGAGTAAAAAGAAAGTGTTTGTAAGTGTAATAATTTAGAATGGCAAAATAAAGTTTTATGTGCTGAATGATTGAAACTAAAAAAATTGAGAAAGAAAATACTGTACTTTAAAATGAATTTTTGTAATTATTCTAAAGTGTTAAAAATGAATTTTTGTCTGGTGAAATGAAATTAATTAGACAGCCTCATTTCAAACTCCAACATTTGGGATAATGTATGGACATTCCTATTTGGTTAGATATGTAACAAATCCATTAAATATAACTTTATAAAATGAAGAATGTTACATCTTGTAACTACTATATACTATTTTATTCTTGTTTAGTGGCAAAAACCTCTCGGCCATCACTACCTTATAAAAATTAAAAAAAATTGAAAGAAAAGAGCTTAAAATAAAGACCCTCAAATATTCTAATAGTGTCAGGGTCGGAAAAGAACAAGAGTTGGTCAAGAGAGACCTGATAGAAAATATGAAAGAGAGAAATCTAAGCCAAGACTACATGACAAAAGTCTAGATCCAGTTAAATTCTCTCAGTATTGCCAAGCCCGTACTCACTAAAGTGTGCTCCTGGTGGTTACTATAAAACAATTATAAAATGCCTAGTATATATTCTAATTGTTTGCATAAAAATTCAATAAATTTCATGTTGGTTTTTTTACAGCATTTTTTTATGTATCAACAAAACTTAAGGATTTCTTTTTACACCCACAACTGTACTGTAAGAAACTTGAGTGATCCTTTAAATATAAATGTATAAGTGAGACTGATGAATGATGTGCGAGCAAATAATTTACTGCCATAACACCAGTCACCTCCATACCTAAAGTTTGGTTATATTGATACTGAGTTACAGTGCATATGCATGCTTTATTTCTAAATTATTCAGTTACAATTTTATTAAGCAAGGTTTATACTGTTTACAAAACTAGAAAATGTTTTTGAAGGCAATATACATGATATTGTCATTAATTACATTTTTATCAGTCTAAAACTTCCTGATGTGTATTCTTTTTTAACAGTCATGATAATGTGACTTTAATTTTATCATATTTATCTTTGTTTCTTTTAATAATTGAAATTATATTATACTCAACATCCATTATAAAAAATACACGAACCAATAAAGCTATGTAAAATTGTTGAATCGTAACTGGTTTTTAAAAAAAAATTGTAGCTTAATTAATGAAAATTTGTTCAAAATTGATGTACACTTATAATATAAAATACTTTCATTGTTTATTGGTGTTTAGTAGTTCCTACATTCAATTTAATATAGAGTGAGTTTAGTTTTATATTTTGAAGAAGAAAAGCAAGAGTTAATCTAAGAAGTGTCTGTTCTGTTTTGTAAGTTGTTTAACGAAAGCGATGGATGGGTCCGTAGATGTTAGTTTCCAAGGAAAATTTCAATTAAAGAATTATTTACTGTTATTAAAAAAAACTCTCTTAATGAATCATAATCTCTGTGTTTTACACTTTGATCATTCTGTATTTACTAACAAATATTCTTTACTGAAGCTTTTTATCAATTTACAGCAATCTGTAATACCAATATTGTACAAAAAATGATTCTGAATATAGATTTATAGTGTATAAAGCTTTTATAAGTCATGATTTATATTATTGAATTAAAAAAATTAATTAAATTTACAGGATAGTGTCAAAGGTTAATTGAAAGCACAATACAGTAAAAGCTCATTAATTTGGACGTATTGTGGCTTACATTTGTCTGAATCAAATGAAATACATCTTCGACAAAATAGGAGAAAAACAAGTTTATTTTACATTTAAAATGGTCAAATTGTAATTCAGCTTATACTAAAGAAATAAAGTAATTGTTTTGTCTTTTTACATCAGACACAGTTGCCAATCTCATACTCTACAGCGACACTTGCAAACGATGCTCTTTTTTTAGTTTTATATTATAGACAGTTTATTCTATAAAAAAAAATTACTTATGTTTCTGTCGTACGTTTGGTTTTCTTAAAGACACTGTAAAAATATATTTAAATATACTAAGGTGTCATCAAATGACAGACTGGAGCGAAATAAGTTTCTTAAATATTGAATTTGATAGTCGTCATTATAAACTTAGTGTCGTAAAAAAAAAAGGTTTTTACTTATTTTTTGTAATGAATATTTTCTTCAAAGTTAATATGAGAAAATTTTAGCTGTAGTTCGATTATCTGAAAAGGGAAAATATACAGACTAGGGGCCTTATATGAGACATGAGAGAAATATTTCGTTATGGTAATAATCTTTTGTAGATTTTGTTGGTCAAAATTGATTTGATGGTTTTCTAATAAATCAGCTGTTTGTAGAATTAGTTGTTGTTGTTATTGTAATGAATGTTAAAACTATTTAAACTATGAAGAAATGGACAGCTGATTAGTAAGTTACTGTAGTCTTAGGGCCATATTTATGAATATTTCTTAGAATATCCCTTGTTTAAGATCTCCTTTACGCTACTTCTATATATGTTCCCCTCTTAACAATTTTTATCTTTTTATATACACACATTTACTATTTCCCTTATTAAGACAAATTGTTTAAAAATTTTCTAGCGATTTAACCTGTTATCCTTCCTTAGTTTTAAGGTTGGACAAGAGCTACCTTAAACCTCCATTAACCATATTGTCCATTATTAAACGGTAGGCCTAGTTTGTTATTAAATATTGTGTAAATCGTGGAAGATCAAGACTATTTTCTAGAATTCCTTATCAATGTAAATGAAGTGCCACCACAAGCATCAATAAAATAACTGAGGGACGCTGAAAATACGTTTAATTTTTATGATGAAGGTCATTAGTATAAAATATTATAGATTAATAAATTTTTCATTATCATATTTCACTGTAATATATGCTCCCCATTAATGTTTATGTTGGAAATAGAATAAACTTATGGTTTAGCAGAAAATAGAGATATTGTAGACAATATTATTTGTGAAAAAAAAAATAAATAAAAAAAAATAATAATAAAAAAAGTTAGAACAATCTTGTTTTATGGTACACATTTACCACTAAACTGGTTCATGGCATTCAACCACGCATCATTTTATTCCTTCAACATTTCACTGTCTGTGCTTTTATTCTCAATCAATGTTTTCTACTTTTAATAATATTTTCCTTGATTAGGAAATACTGGCATCCTCTTTCTTTTTACCAATCTTTCTCCTTGTGTTGTGAATTAATCGTCAAACGAATTAATATAAATCAAAACGTGGTCACACAAGGCAGATGACAGCTGTTTAGCGATTTCTTGAACTGTCATTGATTCTTATTTATGATGTTATTGATATTTATGATGTAGTTCCTTTAATCACTCATTTATAAAGGATAACTTAATAAAGGAAAGGCAATGCTAAGAGGTGACATAAATATGATTTTGGTTAATGATTGCCTTAGTGTAAAAGAACAATTTGTTCCTTCATTAAATGTTTCCAGGTCTCTTAAGGAAGTCCTAAGGAATGTTCATATATACGACCCTTGTTGTAGTCAATTAGAACTTTTACACTCGGGTCAAAAATTTAAAATCTAGCTTCATCATTATCAACATAATGTTAAGTTCAGTTATATGTAAAAAAATTGTAATCACATAAGTTCTGAGATGCAGCATTTTTTTTACGTTTTGAATTCAACCCTTTACGAAGTGAATGCCTCTCTGATAATATTATGACACAGAGTACAGTAATATAGGAATATCAGTGAAACTGACTAGCACAGTAACGGCTTTTTGACTGACTAGTGACACACAGACAACTAGTATGAAACTATAAAGTGGTCATAATGTTGTATTAAGAGAACAGCTGACAGTGGTCAACCAAGATGACAATGATCCACCCTACTGAAAGAGTAGATCCCAGCCACATTTTCGACCTTCATCATGGAACAAATTCTGTAGTTTCCGAATTAATGAAAATTTACTGTATTCATTTTTGTATCAAATCATTCATAACCCATCCAATAGACTACATTATTTAAACATGCATACAATATGAACAACATTTCTAAGAAATGGTTTAAGATAATCTCTACGCACAAATTCTGAATGTAATAGACACAAACCAAAGATTTTAAAACCAATATTTATTATGCTAGTTTCCAATAGATTTTGTTTATTCTAATGTGATATATCTTTTTTAATACTGTGTATGTAGATACGTAATTAATGTATATAAAGTAGTATGGAATGTGTTTAGAAAAGTTATGTAAATAGTGTTTATTATTTTTAATGTTAGAATTAGTAGTAAGGTTGTATAATGTAGGTTATGATTTTAATAATGGATTGTTAAAGAAAGAGAGAAATACATGAATATATTTATAGAGGTTATGAAGAATTGATCTCTCTATGAAGATTTCTATATTATAGTTTGTGTAAAAATAATTGTATACACTTGTTTTAATTCATTAAAAGGTTTTATTTGAAGGCTTTGTCTGGTACAAACTGTTATGTGATTGATGGAAATTTTCTGTGCTATTTGTATCAATAATGTTTAACTTATTGTTGGTTTTAATACTGAATACATAATATATAAATTATTACTCTTCTTTCTAAAAGCATAATAAAAATGTACAATAATGTAAAATGTTTTAGAAAGAAATTTTGATCTGATAAGATTATTATTAACATTTTTTCTACGTTTTGGTAAACATTATTAATAATAAAGAAAAGACATTAGGATAAATTTAATTAAGCTTTAAATCTTAATTATTTAAGCTCTCTATTTGAAATTAATTTGTTTTCTTTTGTAGACTTGATTGTAACACAAATTGTTATATATGTAGTATTGTGACAGTAATTTAGATTTTTTTAGTTTTTTTAAAGTTTTTTTGTTCGGTTTATTGGGGACCCATATTAATTTATCATCCCTTTTTTAGTTACTTTGAAAATTATCATTTTTTGTTGTTGTTAATTATTAGTTAGTTACAATGAATGACCGGGCAAGCTCTCATGAACCAAGACCGATTTAATGTACGAACATACATTTTTAAGACCACTTTGATAAACAAATCTAAAAACAGTTGAAATTATATATATTTTTTAAATCACTGTAAAATTATCCACATTTTCCTGCCCTTTTAAAAAAAATTAACTGCAAAATTATTGTTATGTAATTTACACAATTTTAAATTTATGAATAAATTTTATATAGTTCTGTACATTTTAATTCCGTAAGTTAATTTTATATTTTAACCCTTAAAATGCTAAGCTAAAATATGCTATATATATATATATTCCCTTTTTTTTTTAAAGTTTGTATTATTAGCACAATGGAAAAAATACAATTCATTTTTTAAAAGAAATTATGTATTTTTAACAATTATCAAAAATTAAGGTGGTTAGATACACAGTTGTAGTTGTTCCTTGTGTTGTAATTTCATCATCACTCTCATTTTCATCTCGCTAGTACTAATATTTTGCATGATAATGTATTCAGCCTCTCCTTCTTCTAAATTAATTATGAAAATCAACGGCACATGGATATAAAACACTCATATTTACACTGTCAAATTGATCAAACTCGGGATTTGCCATATTACAGAGAAAAAAATTAACCATAATATAATAATAAGAATACATGACTATATAACACTAAATAAGAAAAGATAACTACTAGGTAAAATATAAACGAATAAATAGAGCACTTTCACTTTGCAAAACAGAGTAAATGAAGTGAAGAGACGAAACAAACAATGATCAGCTGACTGAAACATTTGGTGCATCTAAAAGCGTAAGCCGCAGGCAACAGTCCTATTCATACTGGTTTAGAATGATATTTAAAGACACAATGCATAGATAATGGACTACTTATGTTTCAAGCCGTTGTTTTTACAAAACATGCCTTAAGAAAACATCCCCATGCAATCTCGCTGATGTTTTGTGAACTACAACACTGTCTATGCGTTAAAAGTTGCAGTTGAAAACTCGTACGTGCCACAATTAGAGGTCGGGTTAAAATACAGTTTAAAAAAAATGTGTTATCTACTCTTTAATCTTGATCATAGGTGCTAACTCGATCAATGGACTCACATTCTTCCTAAAATGGTGCCATTTGTTTGTTCACTTCAGAATTTTTAATTCGGTGCTTTATTTAATTTTTTTATTGTGTACAATTTTAACAACAAACTGTATTTAAAAATGGAATAATGTTGTGAAAATAACAAACCGTTATTATAATCATTTCACATGTAAAATTGTTTGTTTGAAATTTACGTTAAATGTTAACAAATGTTCTGAAAATTTCAAGTCATGAATTATTGTTAACAAAGTGGAAAAAAACATTTCAGCTCCTCTTATATCTCGAAATAGATCCAAATGTTTTTTCAATCAAGTTTTAGTGGTGTAAATATTAATAATCAAAACAAAATGTAAAAGAAAATAACTTTTCAAATTAATTTGGAATAATTCTAAAATTCACTTTGACAGAGGTAAGAGGGCCTATTTTTATTCTTTACTTGTGGTATGAACTTTCATGTTCATGTTAAATTGTTCACTGGTTAATTTAACTTAGAATGTTTGGAAACATTGTGACATGTGTTAAGTTTGTGTGGTGTTAGGGCTAAATGTAATACAATCGGTAGAGCTGATTTAAAACTAATTAATTTTTTTGCAGGTACTCTAAATTTTCAAGATACGACTTGATTTTAAATTTCAAGATTCAGAATTTATATAGCCCTAGTGTATTCTGTAGGTTTGTGTGAAAACGGATCGATTTTATGAACACAATTAAATGTATATTTACACAAAAAATATAAAAACCGATTTGTACATGATTCCATTACTTTATCTATAAATAACAAATATTTAAGAAGGTAAAATTACATATAATTGTACATTAAAAATAGGTTGATCAGATGTAGATAAACATGATGTTAATGATTACAAATTGTAGGAAATTTCTAAATTTTTAGAATCGTGTATAGTTTGGTAATGCCGGAAGTAAAGAGTAAAATTACTGGTAATAAAATATTGGAAATAACGGGGAGATTTGTGCCTTAAAGTCTAGATGGATGAAAATGATTGTTTATTGCTAGACAACTTTATAAAAAGTCAATATATTTGTTCTTTAAGTTAAAACTTTAATTGACTTTAATTTATTAGTTTTTTAACATAGAACAAAATAAAGTACATAAATTCTTTTGGAATAAAACGGGATTAAATACAAAAACTTTAACTTAAGTCAAATTCTTACTTGTTAGTGTTATTAAGACAGGTGTTCGAAGTGGCCACCATTCTCTTCCTGGAGAAGCAGTAGACTTTCTTCTATGCTATGCACGGCATTTCTTAACATGTTGACATTTATCTGAGCTACGTTTTGAATAATGGCTTCTTTCAGTTCATTAACAGACTTTCTCTTACGATTGAATGTTTCCTTGGCTTCTTGATGTCTCCAACAGAACCAATGGTTTTCAATTTACTAACAAGATTTTTATATGTGACAACACTGCACAGTCCGTCCCTCAAACCGTTACGAGTACGAAACTTATATAACCTGGCTGATAAAATCCATTTAGATTCATAACACTGAATAAATATGATCCGTGTATATTATAATAGAATTTTTAAAATATCAATTAATTGTAAACTACAAGGTTACCATTCCTGCATTTGAAATTAGTGAACAATGAGAAAACTTGTTGTTACAGCAACAAATAAATAGAAATGAAAATAACAGCTGATTTTTATTAAATTCCAATTATATCTGCAAACTATAAAGAGTTTTTCTCAGCGATTGGAGAACAAAATCATTAAAATTTTAAACTTACTTTTAAAGACCCGGTACAGTAGACTTTCATAAATTCGGATCACGAAAATCCGGACTCCAGAAAATCCAGACCGTACGGTAAAATTTTTTAAATAAAAATTTGTCGCTTTAGCGCTTTCAATTTTCACGCGATCTTACGCATTGCATGAATGACGTATTTTATAATGATTCACGGGCAGTGGAAGTTTCCGCGCGGCTGAGGTAATTGACACGCCCCTACCCTGTGTTTTACTTAATTGCAGTCCAATACTGAATTGTGTATTATGTATTTGTTAATATGTCAGAGTGTAACAAGTGTCGTTGGGTATCGGCTTGGTCCGGTAGCGATTGCATGTGCGGCTTATCACCGCTCGCATCGGCCCTGCGGCTGACTTATCTCCGACTCCGGGAAATCTGGATTTTTCGGAATCCTGACCGACCGTCCGCCACAATAGTCCGGATTTATGAGAGTCTACTGTATATCAAACTATTTGTTAACAATGTATTAAAAAATTTTCATCTCATCTATTTCTCGTACCATATTTATTTTCCGCAGTATTCTTATCATATTAAACAAGTCTTGTAAATAATATAGCTATTTGTGAAAATATTTATTGTGAATCATAACATTCTATTAAAATTTATTTTCATAATAAAAAAATGCAGTTTATTTTTACAGAATTGAGTAGAAAATGTAGGCCTTTAAGCTATCATTAGAACTGTCTAATGTGAAAACACTCCCAGTATGACTAAAATTAGTCTCTCCTAATATTTTTCACCATTATTTTCCATGTTTGTAAAATCAAACTACTCACAGTTAGTCTATAACACAGTAAATCTGTAAGGAGAAATAAATATTTAGGATGTTCCTATAGATTCCAAATCTTGCCACATTAGTTGTCCAAATAGACATTACTACATCTATATTTTATCAACAATTATTTACAGATGCTAAAATACAATATTGATGCTATAATGCAAACCAAATCACTCAATTGTGAAATGTGATTACTGTTCAGTAGGCCTATTAATCGTCCTAAATGAAGTACATCTCTAGTGTTATGTAATTAAATGTTTTAAAGTTTTAATATCTTAAGAAATATGCCTTTCTTCTATTACCTCCAATTTATCTCCCGTTATAAATGAGAATTATTACCATTTTAAATAATAACCAGAAATTGGGAGATAACAGAAAAGGCCCAAAGGAATGTAGATAAGAGTGGGTTGGTTTCCCTCTGCCGTCTGTCTATGTCATATTGTTTTAACATTATATTTCCTCTTAATTATACTTGCCACATCTATTTTTGTACCTGATTAATTTAAAGTATGCATCATACTCTATGATATGTGTTTCTTCTTTATGTTATATGGATCAATAGTATTGTATAGTTAAGTTAAGGAATAAATTATAATATATGTGTTAATGTTTGTTTTGTTGTGTTTACTATCCTTTCATTTTTGTTTTAACAGTAGAAGAACTGTTAGTATTTTATAATAGAGTTATTAAAAAAAACAAAATTAATAATGAAAAGAGAAGACTCCAGTTTTTTATCGATAATATTATTTTTACAACTATACAGTAAAACCCAATTTAACTAGAGTAATGGGAGTGTTAGGGATAAGAAATTAGATTTAAGTATAAATTATTCTAAGTCATAATGTAGGCAACAGAGCATCAACAATTGTTGGGAAATAATATAAAACATTAGAAAACCGCTGAGCTTGCAGCCATTAAACGTAATGTGAAAGATTGTAAAGAAAGAGGGTCAGTCAATATGGGAGTGGACCAAGCTAGGACCAGAGGCTGCCCGATAGAAGAGAGACTACCAGGCTTCGCCAGGAATTCCATCTGCACAAGGGAAGGCATCTAGAAGGGTCATGACATATCAGTGAGTTCAACTGATATTGGTGAGCAAACTCTAGTTACAGTAATTTGTTCTCTTTATTGAAATAAATTCCATATAGTAGGACTGACTTTATTTTATTTTATTCTCAATATTGTCATTGCTCTGAGGTTAATAAAGTTGCATATATTTAGAAACATTATCAGATATATAGGTTACATTATGTTTACTGGCTGCATGTTCGGTTTCCTAACTTTTTACATTATTTCCCAACTATTGTTGATGCTATATTCCCTACGTTATGACTTTGAATAATTTATACTTAAATTTAATTTCTTATCCTAACAGGAGTGAACTCATTTTAGATACTGAGAATTATGGAAGAGTCATGGATATTCCTATTTGAAGATTATAAGTAGTAAAACCACCTAAATATTAATTATCTGTAAACAAGGAAAAATGTTACAGCAGATAAAAACCATATTTTCTCTCCATTCTTATTTAAAGTTAAAAAAACCTCACTCTCAACATTGCATAGAAAAATAATAAGGGAAAACAGCATATAATGAAGACCCCCCTCCCTAGCCCTCTAATACTATAATTGGTCTGAAAAAGAAGAAGTGTTTATCAAGTGAGACTTAATAGGAAAGATAAAAGACTACATAAAGAAAGGTGTAGATCCAGGTAGAAGTACTTCGGGATTGCTACACCTATACCTCTCATGAGTCCCTGACAGGTAAAAAACCATAATTATACAATTATATAATGGTTTAGGTCAGCAATCTAGCATAATGTTCTAGTTGTCTGTGAGATAAAAATCAGAAACTTATTGCTTTACTACTTTTTCCCATGTAGTTTTTTCTTAGCTATATCTTTCGATTATAAAAAGTTGGAGTAGATGCCTCACTTTGCTCAACAAAATTTATGTTTACATAAAGAACAAATCATACAAACTTATTTTACAATCTCTCTTGTAGTATAATACATACTGATTTAAATGATACTGATGACTGATATCATAAATGCAACCAGGTGTTCTTGAGAATGATAACTCGACGCAATGACACTATTCAACTAATCTAACTGAGGTATGGTACATATTTCTGAGGTATTCTTCATTGGTACATTACTGGTGCAGTCCATAAGGAACACTCAACTGTCTAAGATCACAACTTGTGCTGTTTTTTTCACTATCTAGGTCGCACTAGATGAAGAAAGTAAGGTTTAGATCTTTATAACCTTCATACAATTCTCTATTTTCCCTCCAGCCATGTTCCATGTACACAAGTTGATCTTAAATCCTCTTTATTACTATTCTTTCAAACCTATCTAAAAGATCTGTTATCAACTCATCAAGTGTCCAGGTTTCACATCACTATTAGTCCAATAAGTTACTTGTGTGAGAATTTCATGTCATGCTAGTATTAGGACTAAATGAAACATTTTATTATCTAAACAATAATTGGCTTGTATATGTGGGGGGGGGGACCTATTCCATGCTGTATCATAGACTGGAAACCAATTCCAGGAAATGAGTTATTTGGAAATTAGATACACCCTTTTAGGTCTTATTTGATACTTTACAGTATTGCAGGAAGAATGGCTCAGATGTGGTTTCTGGGAACAAGTACAAAAACAATAAGTTGAAATGCAGAAAGATTAGGAGGGTAATAAGAGGACCCAATGAAGCTAGAGGAAGGACACTCGTGTTGAACAGATGTGACCTTAAGATGATTGGTTTGTTAGATATTTCAAAATTTATAGTAAATAACCCATCTTGTGATATGTGCAAAGAAATTGAGACAAGGCGTCGTTTAAGTTATAAACCTCAGTAGTAGAATATGCTGTGGTGAATAAAATTATTGTTTTATTTATGTTTATCATTGGGAATCAATCTATTGAAACGACATCCAAATACTGAATTTGGTTATTTTTATTTATACTATATTTTTACACTATTTTGTATATTATTAATTTAACTAATTCGCATATGGGTAGATTTTTGTTAAGCCATATTTGGTTCTTATTTATGATTTATTTCAGTTATTTTATCATTCACGGATCACTCATTCCTCAGAAATGCACACTAATCACTTTTTAAATAGTTTGTAATACTAAAAATAATAAATTTCGATTTTGGGCTCATTACCATGTAATTTCTTGTAAACCACCAACTCAAAATCTTGAAACGATCGAAATAAAAATTGTGAAAATATATTCAAAACTGAAGACAAAACAAACTAAGTATGCTGTAATTGAGCTTTCTATCTAGGCTTTTAAGACAAACTTGGAAAGTATTTCGTTTTCCAAATATAAATTTTACAAATTCTTCGTAGAGGTAATTGGTTTTGGAGTTTAGAAAATATAAAGGAATAACACTTTTGTTCATAGCATTTTTATAAGATTGTTTAAAATACTGTAATTTTAGTTCCACCTGTATGAAGGTTGTTGGAAAAGTTCATGAATTCTGATTAAGATTATTTTATTGGAAACCTATATGAATAGTTAAAGAAGATTATAATTTTCTTCTTACACAGCAGCATTTCTTAGATTCTATACATTTTGTAATTTCATGAGTTTACATAAAATTAATCTGGGTAGCAACACATTTAATGAATATGATTGGAAGAAAATAAATCTGATTAGAAAATGCTGCCTCGCTAAGAAAATAATAATAGTTGACAAAATTAGTTCTGCTTTACTGAGAAAATAAGTTGGTAACTAAATACAAAATTCAAATAATCGTTTTTCGGCTTTAAAAAAAAGTCAAGGGGGGAGAGAGCTCTTACAATTTTGCAAAAATTGAAAATGGTAATTTTTAGCAATCAATTTCTCAGAATCTATGAAACATATTTCAAGTTTGAAAAAACTATGAATATTTAGACTTTCTATTTTATTGACAAAATGTTCAAATCATTTGGATTATTATTTGCTGAGCTATAAAAAAAAGTCTTGCAAGTGACAAAAATTGTTTTGTTTAAAACGGATGTTTTCCACCACATTTAAGTTAATATTTCTTCTAAACTAGATCCTTCACCTACACAAAACTCCAACCAGGGATCCTGGATGATCTGTCCCTAAGTTTTCCCTACCTGGATTCTGTCCCAACTAGAGATTTGCCTCGCTCTTCGCGCGGTACATAAAGTTCTGCTTTTTTTCACTATATCTTCTTTTCGACACGTCCATGAAAAAAGTTTACAAGCTTGGTACATGGAAAACCATTCCTGAATCATTGTCCTATGCGATAGGGGTACTAACAAGAAGGAAGGTGGTTTTTAGTCAGTAAGAATCTCACACTATTGGGAAGATTGGATTTTGAAGATCTCCTTTGTCTTTTGAAGATTCTCTTATGAAATTAAAAAAACAAAACAAATGTGTGATTCCTTTAATGGCCGTGCTGTAGTGTATGTGTGTGTGTGTTAGTTTGTTGTTCATTCTGATTCTGTGAAGTGAATCATTCAGATATTTGCAATCTTATGTAATCAGTGCCAGTGTGCCACATTATGAAGTGTTCCTCTCCTGTGGGCATCATTGTGGAGCGTTCCAAGATGAAGCCATGTTCTTTTTAACCCCTCCCAGTAACTCTTTAATTTATAAGAACAAATTTCAAATTTAGTTACCAGTATTAAAAACTGAAAGTTTTAATAATATCTGTAATTCATTTGGTGAGCTACAACTTATGCGAGCAGACAGATTTTTATCAAATTTGATATATTTTTAGGGATATTTTCATTTTGTTGTTAATAACCTAATTATCTCCATAAGATAAAAAACACAATATTAGTAGGGGACCGCCACCTCCTCCTATACTATCTCTTTTAAGACACATAAATAAGAGGGGGGGCGGTAATGGTGCACATTTCCATACCCATATACAAATATAAATAATAATCATCCTCAAAATTAAAATTTTGCGGACAACATGAAGTAATTCGAAAAAGGGAAGGGGCTTATTTTATTTATTTTAAAAGAAAGAAAGTTACTTTTATTCATTAAAAAATGCCACACGTTGAGCGACAATTGAAGTAATTCAAAAAGGAGCCTTTGCTGTATAGTGAAGCTATTTAAAAATAAAAAAAAATTATTTTTTTGAACTTGAAGAGTTCTTACGTTATTTATTTAATATTGAAATTGAATTTAATTATTGTTAATTGATTAATATTGGGCGCCAGACCTATTGGTCATTATTTATCTAAAAAAATTGAATTTATTAAATTTATTAACTTTAAAAATCTCTGGGGTCGAAAGTTCTTTCATAAGTGTACTTACAGTGAAATCTGGTATTGTAATGAGAACACTTTGACTGAAATATTAACAAAACACATTTATTAAATAAAATCATACACATACATGAATAATTCAAATATAAAATTATAAATTATACATCCTATTTAATTTTGTTATATTTCCCTTTTAAGAAAGTTTTAATTTCAGACAAAAGAAATCTTGAGTCTACTTTAAATTTTTAGTTGCAACTTGTGAAAATTCTTTTACTAAAGAAACAGATTAAAATTATCTGTTTAAATTAATCTTAAATTATTTTTATAAAAAATTTAGGTCAGTAGACCTTTATGATCCTTACAACAAAATAGTTGTTCAAAAATATTAAATTTATAAAAAATAGTACATTACATATAATAAACTTTACATAGTTACACAATATAAATTTCAGTGTTATTTAACACTGGTTACCGTATTATGTTGAAAGAAGTTCATTGTCTTGTGATTTTGCACGTGCTGAGTTGTTCGATAACGTTGCATCATTCGTGAACTTTGAGTTTTTTATTGTTCGACACCTGCCCATATTAAAATGTTTATTAGTTCGATAGTTCATATAATCTTTTTACGATTGTTCATCTACCGACACATTTTATAATGCAATACACGCTAATTGTCTATTGTCTATGTACGTGACACGTCATTTATTTAACACTTTGTCCTATTAAGCTAAAACCAATGTTGTTCGTCACACAAAATTACTATATCTCAACGTTCAAACTGTTCTCTTATACACTTCAACTTTTTAAGTTCCGTTTTATAACAATTACTTCGTATTTAAGAAAACGTGCTGGACTTCGACTGACCACAGAACACGTCCATCTCTCACTAGCTGTGTACTCACACTGTCTGTTGCCATGAGGCATATATCACATTCAAAAGCGTTCCTTCCGGCGCTGTTCGCAATTTTTACACACTCCCCGTAAAACACCAACAATTTACATATATTATTAATTAAACTAGATTATACTAAAATTAAACATGGTTATTTATTCTGTTGTCTTGAAAATCTATTTTTTCTTGTAAATGAATTTATTAAATACAATTTATGATTTAAACAGCCTCCCACTCTATTTTCGTTAACCGCTCATTTTCAAACCTATTACAAACTCTGATTTTTCACATTATTACAAACAATTTATGAGAAACTATGTAAGTCTAAGAGACCTCGGAAGCCATTTTACCCTATAAATGAACATTTTAGCTTGTAGTCCTTTGATAAACTATATCCATCACTACAGTTTCATCAATTTAATTTCAGAAAAAATATATGGTTGAATTTGGATGTTTGTAATTTTCACTGGAAGAAAGAAGTATATAGAAATTTTCACTGAATAAATATACTACTATATTAAAGTATTTATGTTTTTAATATTTGGCTAACCTGCATGAAAACTGGTGGCAAAATTACCTTTCGCTGACATGGTGACTATCTATAAAGAAGAGTACATACAACTCATTAACATTTTTGATTGTATATATTTTACAGCTTAGTTTTTATACTTTAAGTTTTAGAAAATAGTTTAATAGGCTTTTTTTTTTTAATAAAGTAAAATAAAAAGTGCATATTCTACTTGAACTTAGTTTTATTCCAAAATTGTATACTTTTATATTAATTCATTAAAAAATTTGTATTTTTATTACCTATTACAAAAGTTTCACATAATAATAAGTACAACGAGCATACTCTGTGATAGGACTTGGCCTCGAAAAACCTTCAGTCAGTAACGGAAAATGGCATGCCTGTATTAATGATGGCCCTGGACCACATTTTATAGAAATTTCAAATTAATTTTAAGATGTTCAATATTTTACGATTATGACCATGGTTTATTTTACCTTTTTGATCTGCAATTCCTTAATTGGAATATTTGGGAAATGACGACCAAAAAGGTTTTATTCAGGCCCTTAGGAGGTTAAATTAGCAAAATTTGATTTTTTGTCTTATGGATGGTTATTTCCGGGAAAAATCTAATAATGATTTTGTTATATATTACACTTTTGAACACACTGTGGCTAACTCAAAGATTAAAATCAAACATCCAATACCACAATTAATGATTATTGGATATTTGATTTTTATCATTGATTTTGTTGTCTCCTAATCTATATAGTTTTCTCTGTATGACATACAAGTGAGATAGCAAGGCAAGTGAGAACTAATAAGTAAAACAATAATAGTTGATGTACCAGAATATGGTAAGTACTAAACTAAAAATTTCGCGTTCTAAAGATTAAATAAGTTCCATAAACATTTTCAATATTTATAAATTTGGAACATATTTTCACTCTCTCTTCCTTAAGGATATGATTACATAGGACCTACACCAAAACTTCAGCATTCTAAAAAAAATGTTGAAATGTGTTCCTAGTTGCTGAAAAAGGACAAGAACCATTGTAGCTGTGATATATACATTTTAGAACTATTATAATATTTGCTTAATAATTAATTTGAAATAAAATGCCAGACTTGATAGGGTAGTTACGAAGTATTAATAATTATTATTTGTTTGATACTTGTCACACACAGTGGAAATTTAGGTTGCAATGCTGCTACCACATTAAATTCCTCCCTCCATTAATTAAAATCGTGGCATCAATATAGATGCAACGATGTTTTTCGAAAACTTCTTTCACAGGCCGGTGTATCATTAATCAACAAAGTCCAGAAAAAATAAAAAAAGGAAGAAAATTTGAACAATTTAAAAACAACCTAAGAAAACTGTTATTGTCTGAGTCCTTGTACTCTGTGAGATATATGGTAGCCTTTAATGGGGCCTTCAGTCATTCAGCGTGGTTTGCTTTTGTAGTATGAACACATTTATTTAGTTAAAACAATTTTTTTTTGTTGCATTTTGAAATTTTAATATTGTTAATAATGTATACTGTTTAGAACAATATTTTAACCCTAGTAATTTTTTAACGTGTTAGTAATGTCAAAATATATAAAGTTTTGAATATTATATGTTTTTGTTTGAAATTTTTGATTTATTATCTGTTGACTTTTTGTACTGTTCACTAAATTATCACTATATTAAAAAGTGTTTTATCTATTACCAAAATGATGACTAAGGCCATACAATGTATTATTTCTCAACAGCTGAAAATATAAATAAAATTAAATCCAGTGACGAGGTGTGAAAAATGAGCTAAAGCTGGTCAAACCGATAGATAACAACTTATTTACAAAAAAATTAATTTAATTGGCTTACCACTTTGAAATGTGTTCAAAGATTTATTTCATCTTCTGACTATAGAAATATCTATTTAATATCATTGAAATAGATACAGTAATTTAACAGAAATATTAACCATAAACAGTTGTGAAACTTGAAAAATGTAAAGTATGTGATTTCATTCAGTATAAAATCAGAGGCTATGAATATTGTTTTTTATTTTAAAGTCTTTTATTTAATTAAAAGTGAACACAAAACTATAAATTTATAGGACTGTATTGTAAGCCCAAATTATTAGGAAACAAGAGATACCACTCTAGAGTCCTAAAAGTTGCTCAGCCAAGCTTTTCTAATCACAAAATATTTTGAAAAATATCTCGTATTAAAATGTTTGTAAATTAAGAATTACAATATAAAAAATAGTGGCAGAAATCAATGTTTATTTAAATAGTATAAGCTTATTCATAAAGCATTTTAAAATTAAAGAACTTAAAGTAATCACTAAGTACAGACTACAACTTGAGCTTAGTTCTTCTCCAGTGACGTCTCTTAGCGTTGTAACTAAAACAGAAAAACATAACGGCAAATATAGAATTGGTAGGCATAATATTTAGGTATAGTAGTAAATATTTAAATAATTAAGAAATTATGCAATAGATCTACCAAAGATGCAATACAAATCTTGAAAAACACTTAAGAGTGCATCATAATATGGCTAATGGTAATTCTAAGCAGTTACATATCAACTAAGTATTTGTTTAAACTTTTATAAATTATAAAACTCAAATAAAATAGAAAAATTATGAAATTTGTTGTAACTTTTTCATCATTGAATTTGTGTTGTATATTACTCATACGCTATTATGTCTTTGTTCTTTGATTCACTTCATCTAAACCTTTGATACATTTTATCAAATTTACTTTGCAATGACCTGTTAATTTATTTTGAAGCCCTTTAATATTTTTTAAAATCTCATCAATTTTATAGATACTGATACGTAATGTAAGCTATGACAAAAATTGTTTATGGATTAACAAACAAAAATTTTTAAATGTATCGACGAATTTGGTAATGGAAGAGGAGTACCGAAGTTGGTACGGTACCTATTTTCCACCCATAAGAAATGTATGAAGAAAACTAGGTATTGAAAATATGACATTATTTTGTTTGTCAAAGATTTGATAAAACTTGCTACCGGTATGACTATTAAGCCTCTAAACAAATACTTGACACTAATTTTCTTGATTTATTTAATTTTGACTAGAAACTATTATAACTGTCTCTGTAATTGAAGAATTACTCTCGTCTTGATCCAACAAACTATTTTAATAGTTGTCAAACTTTTGTATTAAAAAAAATTGCTTAATAGTAAATAGTTTAGATTAAAAAGTCGTAATATGGAGATTATGATTCAAAATGTAGAACCTTTTAAAAGTGAAAATTTATTTAGGCTTACCCAACAGGATTTGTAAGTGGCCTACACTAAAAATTCCAGTAAATTTAACATATAAGATATAAAATCAACACTTTATACGGTACTTACGTATTAACGCCACCACAGCAGAAGTTGTGCTAATGATAATGCGCCAATAAAGAGCAAACTGGTTTAAAGGAAGCAGAATTCCATTTTTTTCAGCTTTGAGATTCATATACTTTCATTTTATGATTTGTCGCAAAAATTTTAGGCGTAGATTGGCGGCACTTCACTTTTAAAGCTCATGTTTATCCATGATCTAATTTCAAATTATTAACTTCAATAAACTTGCGAAAGGTTTGGCCAGGTGATTATATATATATATAAGGTTTGGCCAGGTTTATATATATATATATATCACTGTTTATATATATATATCACTATATATATAAACCTGTCGTGATATATAATTATATCGCAAAGTAAGCAAATATTGGCGCATGCGCATTAGCAACTTCTGCTGCGGTGGCGTTAATACGTAAGTACCCTTTATACTTATAACATACCTGATATTAGTGTCATTTTGAGATCTGGTGTCAGATGGGTGACCAATGTTGAAACAAGGTAGGCTATATTATAATTATTCGCTTAAATTGAAGTAAAAATTGTTTGTTTGTTTTTCAGAATTCGTTTCTTTACTATAAAAATGGGAAATGAAAAGTACCAAATTCAAGTACAAATAGATTATAATACACATTACAATGAAAATTCGGATTCTATTACATTTACAACAAAAGGAGTATTGAAATGTTGCAAAAAAGGTATTTGGAAGCTGAATTGCCCATATATTGAGAAAATCGCAATGACAGGAACAATACATATTTACTGAAATATTTTTATATTGTTAGAGCTATTTTAACCTCATTGATACAATGACATTATGTGTGTACCTTTCGGTGAGATTTATGATTAAGGATGATTTAATGGTCACAATAGGATGTATGTACAACAAGATTTGCATAATTTCCACTACTAAATCTCGAGGACAAGTACACTACATGTTTACCAAATATTACCGTTATTATTTATGTAATTACACAGAGGCAACACCCATAAAAACACCATTTCATTGTGTTAAAAACCTTACATGATGTACCATTATTATAATTTAAAATCGCTTATTCCATAAAGATTACTTAGTTGGTGTCTTACCGAATTGTTTCCAGTAGGCATCCTCACCCATTGAGGAATAGGTCTATTTTGCTTGAGTTTTTTCGCTAGCTTCCTTTTTATTATGAAAGTCTTGTGCGCCGACTGTAATAAAAAAAACAACACTGTTAAAATTAATACTAATTTTTATTTTTTTCAGTACTTAATAAAAAATAAAATAAGTCACCTACTTACCATATTAACCTAAAACAACCGACAAGTCACAAAATGCGGAACTGACCAACTGACAAGTGACAATCAAAACAAACATGCAAAATTGCAAATCTACAAAAACCGGAAGTCCCTTCCCCAGCCAATACGAATACCTGTAAATGATTCTCCTTCTTTTTAAAAATAAAGATGGGGACTATAAACGGATTCTTAATTCAAAAAATAATTACCAATTATATGTTATATATACACCCTACGCATTTTAAATTATTTAATATATTTGCCAATTTTTCAATTGGAAAGAATTAACATGTAATTTTACGGTCTCGGTAAAAAAAAAAAATCAAAAGTAGAAAGCTAACGATAAAAGAGTAGTAAAATTATATACAATTTAAAAAAAATTGCATAAATGAGAGTCATAATTTGCAGTCATGGTGTAAGCTACCTGGTCTTTTTTTTTTAAACATTCCACACCACATAAACACAGCTGGTAGCTAGAGAACAAAGCTGATTAACTCAAGCTTTGCTTGGGGGACACCAGAGTGCTCCGGACTCTCCAGTTACCTACTAATTTAGCTTTAAGTTATACAAAACATTTGTTAAACACTTTCAGTGAGAACTTTTGAAAAGTTTATGCCTACAAGTTAATGTTTATATTTGTGATACTTTTTCTTTTTAAAAAATTGATGGTTATGAAATAATGTTAAAAAATATATAATAAAGAAATGTGATTAGTAAAATTTATATTTTATCACCAATTATGCTAAACGAGTTTGAGGTATTAAAATCTAGGTATAAAAGTTTTTATGAGTAGTTAAGTTACTTTTGTAGTATATGTTTTTCACATTCAGTTTCACTATAATAATTGAGTTTTACCTAGGTGGTTAATAAATCTTATGTTGTTCTAAAACTTCACTAATTCTCAACTACTCTAATTAGTAGTAATTCTGTTTGTACACAATAATAGGGTATTTAGAAAAAAAGGTATGGTATCTATAATCAATGACCATGTATAAGGCAAATACAATCTGCCTACAAGAAAGCTGTCATATATAGTTTTAATATTCATAACTAATGAATACATCCAAGTATGGATACAAATAATGTACACTTACAGCATAAAACTGTGTTTAAAAATTAAATGTCTTAGCATATTGAAATCAGGCAACCACATTTTACACTATAGATAATGTATAATGTATAAATGAAGAATTTTGTTCATTCAGATAGATTGTGTAGATTATTACAAGATAACCAAACATTTGTTTATTTATTAAGAGCCATAATATATTTTAAAAACATTTATGTAGTGTTTGTAGAAATTTTATCTAATTGTCAATTATTTTTGTTAATTTGTATAACTAATAGACCTACGTTATGTTAATTTTGTTTTCAAAACTTGGAGATGGATCTAAAAAAACCAGTTATCATAAGTTGCTACTGACATAATGATATGTAGTTCACAAACACCCATGGACAAGCTTTTTTATAATATTATTGAAATTATAATAACTAAATGGTTGAATCCACTAACCTATTTATAGAAAAAATGTCCACACTGTAGACAATAAAAAAATGTTAATAACATGTTTAAAATGAGTCTAACGTCTAACTGATGAACAAATAATAAAGTTGGCATACCGTACTATACTAAGGTTAATTTGGATTGATTTAAGTTCAAGCTTAAATTAAAAGAATTTTACTATAAACTAACAATTTTATTGAATTTGAGTAAGTTGTTTAATCACATTAATGAAATTTTTAATTAATAAATTTATTTTCAAGCCATAACCTCAAATTTGTTAAGCCCTATAAAGAAATATCTTTTATATTATTCAGTTTTTACTTGATAAATTATTGTAGTGTGGTATTTTAAATTGGAACATATTTGAATTAACCTATATAAAGATATTAGATAAGTTAAAATAACAATTAGTTGTGAACAAAAATACAATGTAAGAAAATTAGCAACAATTAGTTATCATGTGTTCAATTTGAGAAAATAGTTCTGTACCCCGGAGGCAAAGGACACTAAGTCACACTTTACTAATTTTTCAGGAGAGCAGTTTTAAGATTTGTTTTAAATTAAATAATTCATTACTTTAATGTTAATTGGCATTTTTTAACTATTATTTTATTAAAATCTTATTAGAACGTTTCTTTTTCATTCCATTAAAATTTATTCATACAAATAAAACAAATCATTTAATAAAAAAATTATAAAAATTCATTGTTGGACATAGTGTTGTATACCTCTCATAAGTTTTGCATATGGCATTATTTTGGGGTTTTATCAGGAAAATAAAGAAGATACAAACATTGAAAATCACACATTGTTTATTAAAAAAACACAACATATAAATTAAACTTTAGTTGTAGATAAGTCCCAACGACACTAGAGAGTATCCACATCATCATCTCCTTGAGGGTAGTTAAACGTAGATTGATTGCTGTATTTCAAATGTTTGTAGAAGTCGTGGCAAACTAAGGGAACAAAAGGCAGAAGTGCAATCAAGTCATTGAATTTCTGCTTTATAATTGGTACTGGATTTATTGAGACTTGATTTAAATCTGATAGAAAAGTTACTTCTTGTCTTTTAAACCTTACTAAGTCAACCTCTTGAGTTTTACCGTTGAAATCTGTTTTCGAAAAAAGCCTTCCAATCTTTTCCTGATGAACCTGAATTTGAACACAGGTTGATAGCAGAACTGGCTCCTTGTTAACATCCTTCTTTCTATTTACAAGAGGGGGGTTAGGCGATTGTTTTTTTATCAAACAATGTTGAAGTTTTTTGAAATCTGTAAGTTCCATATTATGCACGGTGTATTTACTGGAAGTTTGCCTTACCAATTGTTGCCAGTCCCATGGTGTTCAAATAGCCAAATCATTGAGTTTCTTCTTTTTCCTATTAAGGCATGTACACTGTCAGCCTCCATGTGAGTATGCCCTTTAAGCAAGAACTTTTGAGTTATAATCTTAATTTGAGGATATTTGTGCAGAATCCAGAAAAAACACATTACAACACTTACATTCTTATTTTGACCATAACAATTAATTATCGGTCCAAAGTGTGATTTCTTCTATTTCACTGCCAGGAATGACACTATCTGCCCATTTCAAAATTGCTGATGCAATTTCATTTCCACCACGGGCTCCTTTAGAATCATCCCACATCATACAGTGTACTGAGGAATCTGCTGCATCATATGGCGTAAAATTTAATGTCCAAAGCTTCCTTTTATAAAAACTAATGCAGTTTGTTGTGAGTGGTGATGGCAGGCATTTTTGCAGATCACCAGTTAATACTTTGTGTTTAGGTGAGTCTTTAGCCATTTTAGTGTCACTACTTTTTAAGTTATATCTTGATTTTGATTCATTAAGATGTGCATCATGATCAGCCTTTGTACAATCCTTTTCTTCTTGTGTCAGACTATTTTTAAGCTTAGCATTGAAAATATCACATGTATCGCAGGTGTCGATTTCAGGTGGTTTAAATGACAACTTGAACTGTTTATTAAAAATATCATAGTACAACCATTTCTTAGCTATTAAATTTGGATTAATATCTTTTTCATTGCAATCAACAATGTATAGTTCATTGCATTTGGTTTAGGAATCAGCTCGGCGTTAGTAGTATTAGATTTAAGTAATTGCAGTATTCTTCTACCACGGGAGTTTTAGTCCATCTTGTTTATTTATCATAGCTTTATAAACAACAGTTAAAGTCTAAAACAACACTCAAAATGGCTAAAATGAAACCTTGCTCTCTTAGTTCCTGAAAAGTCCACAGGGTGTAAACAACACTATGTCCAGCTGGTAAATAGCATTGTGAAAAACTTATAGAGGTAAACAACACCAAGTCCACATGGTGTTGTATACCTCTGGGTAAAGGTGGACTTGGTGTTCATTTAAAAGGCGCTAACTTGGCTTACAGCTGGTTTTGGACATAGTGTCCTATACCACTGTGTAAAGAGAAAAAAACTATAAACAGATGTTTGAAAATTCCAAATTTGAAAAAAATGGACATAGTGTCCTTTACCTCCGGGGTACAGAGTTGGAAATACACATTGTGAACAAGCTATCAAATCTATATAAAATTTTGTCACTGTTTTAGTGTAAAGTAATATTTATTTATATATTTCTAAATGGTAAAACCTAGGTCTAGGTCTATGTCTAAAAATGATCATAATAAAAACAAATCCTTAAAAACAAAAGAAGCTTCCATTAGTATAGATGCTGATATTAATGATTCAGAATGGAAGTGTATTGTGGTAATGGCTATGGAAAGTGATATATCTAATTCTGATTTTATTTCATTTTTCCAAGAAGAAGCAAAGAAAAACATTCGTCCAGTTATTAAAGGATTAACATTCGAAGCCTTACTTCAGAGTGTTAAGAAAGGTAAAGGAAATAAAAATAAAGATAAATCAAGAGATAGTAGTAAAGGTTCTAGCAAGAAATCTAGTCCATCAAAAAAGCCAGGTTCATCAAAGGGTAGTCTAAAGTCAAGTTCCTTAAAACATCAGCAAGTACATGAAACTGAAGATATTATAGGATTAGTTTTGTCAGGTGTAAAAAAAGGCCATGTTCCTCCTGAACCTTTGGCTAAATTAATTAAAAAGTATATTTTAAATTTGAAACAGTGTGACATTGAAGAAAAGAAAATGTTTGAATTATTAAAAAATATCGATCAAAATAGTCCAACACGTAAAAGTGATAAACAAGAGAAAACTGATAAAATTAAATCAATCAAAGATAAAAAAGGTAAGAAAAATGAAAAAGTTAACAAAGACGCAAAAGTGGAATCTCCTGGTAAAAAAGATAAAAATAATAAAGAAAAAGAGAAACCGGGCAAAAATAAGTCTCCCAAGAAAGCACTACAAATCAATGATCATCCAGCATTAGGACCAAACATGTACATAGTTTTATCTGGTTTTTATGATCCAAATGTATTGATAGAAATGACTAAAATAGGAATTCCCATAAAGTCCATAGTTGTAATTGATTCTCAACCTGAAGAAACAGTTGAGTTGATAACTGATGATGATGAAACTGTCCTCTTAATAGATGACAAAACTACTGTTCATACTAAGAAGAAAGATAAAAAGTCAGATCAGTCTAAAAAAATTGAAAAACTTCTGCAATTTTGGGATGAGATTAGTCATGTTTTAAATAATCCTGAAAATAAAGAAGCAAGTAAAGATTTACCTATAATCAGATGTACACCATCCATTAATTTTAAAACTAGTGAACAAAAAAAGGACAAATTATCAGCAGCTTATAATGAAATGTCTTTTGTAATGTATAAAATATATGATTATTGGAGGAAATATGAGTTGTACATCAACAGTATGACAATTGTGAAAGTGGAATGTGAACAAGTTTTATCTCTTGAAAGTGCTAATTTGTATAACTCAACAATAGGGTTGGTACCATTGGAATGTTGTACGATTGAGATTGTACTACACTGCATGTTGGAGCAAATATGTTGGACAGTACAGGCGGAAAATGAAAAGAGATTAATAGAGGAAAAATGTGAAACTTCTCAACAAGGCAATTCAGCATTATTAAGCTTTCCATCAAATAAGTCGAACACACCTTTGGAAGAAGTAGACAATAAAGGTTTAGCAGGCGGAGATTCAATATTACAAAGCTCTATAAGAGAAAATGATCCTTCGATTAAATCAATCACAAGAGATTCAAATGTACAAGAACAAACATCGGCAGATTTATATTTTGAAATAAATAATGTAACTCCATTGCTAATTGAATCTTATGATATTGTTAAGGACTTGACCTTTCATTTAAACATTCCTGGTATAAATATTGATGAAATTTCTTCAAACATGTTTTTAAAATCACCAATATTTGCATTGTGGAATAGATATCCGACTCCTAGTGAGTACAAACAAAAGTTGAACAACTACCATTTGCAAAATTTTCAAAGATGTTGTGATGACTTTTACTTTGGTTCTAATTATTTGTTTAAGATTTATTTACATCAAATGATACTTCAAAGAATGATGTCTGTTCATTTTAATTTGATAATAAATTATGAATTTGAATCAGATAATCTGTATTTCAATGAAGAAATTTGTAATATTATACTAAATTGTGGAGAAGTTATGGATGAACTAATGCCAAAAAAAGAGTATAGTGTTGATGTTTTGAGTCCTTTAATAGACACAGATGAAATATTTGCTGAAAACCTAGATGAAGCAGCCGAAGGTAATAGTGAAAAGAAAGAAGATAATTTTGATCAAAACAGTAATAAAATCAGACTGAGTAATGTTTTTTTAACTTTATCTGAAAAACATAATTTAAGAGAGAAAGATATGATATATTTAAAATCATTTTTGGAATGTAAAGATTTACGTAATTTATTTGAAGATATTGACAGTTTAGGATTATTAAAATCTAGTGCTGTTGATGATGAAATAAAGCAGTTATTGTTTATTAAAGAAATGGATACAAAAACATTGGCCCAAACACTACATGAGTCATTTGGAAGGTTTCGTGATGTTTCATATAGTTATTTTTCACCTACTGATTGCATTATTTTATGGTTCTATCAAAACCACGACTGGAAATATATTAATTATGAAAGATCAGAGTTTAAACTGAACACTTTGGTTGGCTTTAAAGATTTTTATGATTTAATTCTGTTTAAAGAAGAAAAACTACTACAAGATATTGAAAATAACAACAAAAAGATTAATGAAATCAATATAGATCCAAAAATAAATTATACAAGTGCCACTTTAACAAATAATAATCATAATGATGAAGAAAAAACCGACTTTATAGTAAATGAAAATTTGACAAAAAACATAACACCTAATTCTTTAAATATGGATGTCGAATTAGAAAATGCAATAGATTTGAAATTGAATAAAAGTTATTGTTACGATTTAGGACCATCTCAAATCAGCTTTAAAGAATCAGTTATAGATTTTTATTCACCACTAAGTACTCATGTACAATTAAAGAAAACAAAATATTTGAAAGAATCACCAATACTAGGGGTGAAAATTGATTGTTTTAATAATATTCTAAATTTTGACCAGCATTTACCAATTACTCAACTAGAATCAACATTATATTTTAAAACATACAATGATATTATAATTTCAGCCGATATTAAACTGTTGTATAACACAAGTAAATCTAGTGATGAATGTAAGCCTGAAGCGGACATTTCTCAAAGTGTGGAGTCTCCAACAAAAGTCCCAGATTTGACAAAAGATGTAGCTACTCCTTTAGAAACAGATTCTGGGTTACGAATAGTTCTCCCTACAGGTTTACAAATAGAAATTGTTAGAACTGAATCTGATGTTGGACCATTTTATGTTAGACAGAAATATTTATATAAAAGTATAACATGCTCTAAAATTTTGGATGAAGATTATCGCTGTTATTTAAAAAATGGTTGTATTTTAATATTTAAATTAGATGAAACTGTCGATGTGTTGTATAGTAACAGCACTATTGTCAAGTGTACAGATTTCAAGTATGTTGTACCTGTAGTAGAACCTGAACCTGAAAAGGAGAATGAAACAAACATTCAAAAGGAATCACTGAAAAAAGGAAAAAGAAGTCGATCAAAATCCAAAAGTAAAAAGTCCACAAATAAACCTGTCTCTAAAAAAGGAAATAAAAAAGATAAAGCTATATCTAAAAAAACTGATGTGAAAAACAAAGATTTAGAATCTCCGAAAAGAAAAAAGAAAGGAAAAAGTGTAATTGTAGAAGAAATTCCTATTCAACCTCCATCTCCTGTCCTAATGATGGATAAATATATTATTTCTGCTTTAGGTGAATGTTTGCAAACTGAAAATGATGTTATTCAAAGTAATGACATATTTTTTACTTTAAGAACTGCCTACGATCCACACAATTTTGAATTTTACACATACCGTTCTGATGGAACTAATTGTTTACATCACAACGACAGCTTGATTGTAAATTTTCCTAACGGCACAAGAATTGAAACAGCCTGTGAAGAAGATATTAATGTTGAAATTAAAATACAAAATTTTGATTCTACTGAAATTGATAAAGTTAGGGAATTTATATCGAATGCTTACAAAAATTTTATTATGATTGAAAATGATAGTTCAGAAACTGTAACATACTTTGTGTCAGATTGTGAAAAGATAGAAAATCTTACAGAAATTAATACCAAGGGAAGTTCTTTATCTGAAAAAGAATCAGAGGAAGCTTTTAATAATATATCTGAGAATGGTTACAAAACAGAAAGTGATATTGAAAATAATAGTATTGAGCAGAAAGAAGAAAAGAATGTAGAAGAAGTAGAAGAGGATATGGAGGAAACATTTGATATTTTGACAATGGATTGTAATATAGGACATGAAAATTATGCAACAGTAAATTACAAAAACAGATCAAAACAAATTATTATTCAATTACCAGGTGAAGTAACAGTAATAATTCATGATGACCAACGTGTTGAAGTTACCGTTGGTTCAAATACAGATTTAATGATTAATAAATATGAAGCTTCACTTGTAGCCACAGCTTCTGAATTCCCATCTTTAGATTGTACTACTATTATTAATTTTACAAAAAAAGAGACAAAACCTGAATTTGAAGAAGATCAAAACATAAATCCATCATTTGATTTCTTGTGTGAATCAATCGATGCTAATGGTAATGTATTCCTGATTGACAAGAGTGGAGAAACAAAATCATTTCAATCCAAATCCGTTGATCTTCCTTCATGTTTGAATGAATTTTGTTTGGAAATCAAAGAAAATGCATTTAAAGATCGTTACTTTGTTTTACGCCGCGATTTATCTGGATATGAAATAATTAACAAAAATCATCCAACGATATCCAATATTTTAGATAATTCAACATCAATAAGTAAACATCTTGTGTTAAAAAATACAAAATTTTTAAAATATTTCCAACAAAAACCAGTTTTACAAACGAGATCTGAAAAATATATTATGAAACAAAATAAAGTGCTGCCTGTACAACTGAAAAGAAAACATTTATCAAAACCAAAAATATATAAACAATTATGGTTTCCTGATGAAATGGAGAAATTGTGCGTAGATACAATACAAAAGCGTATTACTCCAAAGTACAAAGTTTTTACAATTCAATCTGTTCAACAAATTAAAAATGACCAAACAGACATTGAAACTTATTTTAACAAAGCATTAAGAAAATACATTTCAAATTGTACTGACAAATACAATGAATATGAGAAGCATATTGTAAAAGAAATCAGGACAGAAGAAGAAGTTTTGGAAAATGCTAAATTAATTTTAAATGTTCTTAATATGTCCAACCGTAGTTTAAAATGTGATTCGAGATGCAATTTATGTAAAGCAAAATTAAGACAATCATTTTCTGAAAACCAATCATTTAATTCCATATCTTCTTTCAAGAATAATGACTCTGAAACATGTATAAAGATTACTGAGTTTGATAATTTAAGTTTTTGTGATCAATGTGAGTAATTTCTATTCTTGAATAAAGCAATTAATTTGTAATTGACATAGCCTACTTTATAGATGGTTAAACATTTTTGGTTATAAAAAAATTAACATTTTTAGTTAGTTCTTTGACAGAAGTTTGCCCTTTTGCTCTACGCGAGGTTTCCGTTTGATGAATAAAACACATGGAAGTATTACCCCAGGTAGGAGAAAAGATACTCTGGAAAATCCTCCCTGCTACATGGAGGTCGGTCCGAAGTATTCTGGGGAGGACCAACTATCGCTACATCAAAACCCATTCACGAGAAGAACTGCACTGGCAAGAACACCACGAAAAGTAACTGGTAGTGAAAAAATTTAGATCAAAGGAATGTAGTAGTTGTTGTGTAGAATGGTGTAAAAATCAATGGAGAAGAAAACACTGATCTGCGACAAAAGCTCATTGAAATGGAGGGCATGTTGATTCAAGATGACAGCAGAATTTTCTCCTCAGCCTTTAATAGGAATTTCCCTTGCAGTAAAACAATCTGTAAGTAACAAGAAGGACATGGTGCAAGCTTATGAAGCAAATAAAGAACTGGGAGGAAGGATAAAGGAAGTACCTTCTCCACCAATAATTAATGTTGTAGGTATGCCTACCTTTTCAGAAATTCAAGCTCAGATGTCTTCAGTTGCAAGTAGTAAATACGAAGTTGTGGCATTAAGCAACAATGTATGGAGGATACTCATGCCGGATTCAGACTCCTACAGAACTATGGTAAATAAACTGTCCAAATAGAAAGTACAATGGTATACCTACAAAGACAAAAACTGGCGACCTTTGAAGGTAATGGCTAGGAGTGTACATTCGACCTGTGAAAAAAAGGACATCTCAGCAGACCTGCAGAAGAAGGGTTTCAAAATTACTGTTGCATTAAACATACTGAAAGTAGATAGAAAAATACAAAGAGATGCAAACGAAACTGTCAAATAAGACTTTCCCTATTTATGCTCACGTTTGATCAAGGGGAGAAGTTAGAAAACATTTTTAACATAAGAGGAGTTTTGAATATGAAAGTAAAGATCGAACTCCTCAGAAAAACCTTAGAGGTGTCCCGCAATGCAAAAGGTGTCAGGGGTTTAATCATACCTAGAAGTATTGTGCTTGCGATCCTAGGTGTGTTAAATGCACTGGTAAACATTTGACCCGAATTTGTACATTGGATAGAAGTCAATCCCCAACTTGTGTAAACTGTAAGGAGCAGCACTCAACCAACTACCGAGGATGTGTAGTTGATAAGCAGCTGCAAAAGATGAGACAACTCAGGAAGAAAACTGATAATAAAAAGACTAGTAATAGAGAGTGCAACCATGCCACACCAGAAACAATCACAGATTTTTTAAACGGACAAGAATAACAAAACAAAAAGCAAAGATTATGCTGTAGCAGTAAAGAAACTGGAAACAAAGCTCACAAAGTATAATGGTGATCACATACTGCAGGAAGTGCTGAACAAACTGGACTCCTTACATAAGGGGATGGAGGAGCAGAAGGAATCTAATAATTTTTTTTTTAATAAATTTACTAAGCATTAAGACATTAACAAGTAAATGTTTCAAAGACTTACAGCTATGAAATCCAGTATGGATAACTTATCAAGTGAGGTACAATTTCCTAAACATGATGGACACTTTCAAGATTGCCACATGGAATGCAAATGGACTTGTGAACCACCTGAGGGAACTAGAAATCTTTCTAAATATTGAAAATATAGATATATATATATATATGTCTAATTCGGAGAGTCATCTATTTAAGAGCTCGAGCATTAATATGCGTGAGTATAGCTGCTACCAATCTGCTCATCCGTCAGACAGAGCTAGGAGTGGCTCGGCTGTACTTGTGAAAAACACTATCAAACATTTTGTTGACTCAAGAATAAAGAAGAACACAATGCAAGTGACAAACGTCTGTGTACAGATGTTAAGTAAAGGGACCTTCAGAATATTGGCAATATATTGTCCACCCCTTTAAATAAAGTTGAATGTGTCAACCTATTCAGATCCTTAGGAGGAAGCTTTATCATTGGCAGTAATTATAATGCTCAGAATAATTTCTGGGGTTCAAGGTTGACTAATTCCACGGGTAGGGAACTCTATAGAGCAAGAAGAAAAATGCATTGTGACTTTCTCTCAAGTAGTACTCCAACATACTGGCCGACAGATGGTAATCAACTTACCAGATGTCATCAATTTCTATGTGAGCAAAGGAATTTCTAGAAATTATATATTTGTAGAGAGTAAAGATGATCTCTCCTCCTCTGATCATTCACCTGTGATTATGACAGTTAGTGAACAGCTTGTAAGAAAGGAGCCTTCCCCTAGATTACACAATAGTAGAAAAAATTGGACATTATTTCGTGGGCTAATTGATGAACACAGAGATCTTAATGTACCAGTAAAAGATGTATACCAGTTGGAAGAGGAAGTTGAATTACACCAACATACAGAGAGCAGCATGGGAGAGCACTTCTCAAGTATGGAACAAATTTGTGGTTGGAGTAGCATATACACCTCAAATAAAAGAATTTATTTTGGAAAAAAGAAGAGCTCCGAAAGCCAGATAGAGAATGCGCACACCGGGAAACAAAAATGTATTGAATGGGCTATGCAATAAATTAAATAATTTGATAAGATAGGTTATAAATAAAGAAGTAGGAAAATATCTAGCAAACTTGACAGCCCTGAAGGACACCGATTATTCTTCATGGAAAGCAACAAAAAACCTAAAAAGGTCAAAAAATCTGGGGCCACCAATCAAGATAGAAGATGGAAGTTGGGCTAAAAGTGCCGGAGAGAAGGCAGATATCTTTGCGAGGTATCTGGAGAAAATTTTTAAACCTGGGCTGAAGCAAAGTGATTGTGAAGATACCACACCAGTGCAGAGAGAGGACCAAAAGGAAATAAAAAAAGTAATGTTAATGGTCTAGAGCAACTGGATATTCTTGAATAACTATTATTTGTTATCTGTGACTTACTGCCAGCAATCCTTGATTAGTTCTTTTTTATAATTTATATTATTTCAATATATATTGTATTTCGTTGTGCTTGAGTGTTATGTGGATACTTGTATTTTATGTTGAATGTTATAATAAAGTGTTTATCACCCGATGATGGACGATAATGTCCGAAACACGTGTAGTGAAATTAGTTACCGGTATATGAACATATAAACTGAAAAAAAGAAAAATTCAAGGATTGCTGGCGGTAAGTCACAGATAACAAATAGTAATAAAAAGTAACTTTAAAAGAACTAAAATATGAAATTAAAAAAAAAAAAAATTAATACCAAAAAGGCACCTGGATATGGCTTTATTATGGAAAGAATACTTAAGGAGTTATGGGAGAGGGAAGATGCTGCATATATTTAATGGTGTATTCAGACTGAAACATGTCCCCTATTCAGTAGAAGGTAGCGGAAGTAACAATTCTGCTCAAACCGGATAAACCTCCAAATGAAGTAAAATGACCAATTTCTTTGTTACCTGTGATTGCAAAAAAAAAAAAAAAATTGAAGAGACTATCACATATTTTAGAGGAAAGAAAACTAGTTCCTAACCATCAGTTTGGATTTAGAAAATAACATACAACAATTGAACAGGTTCACCGAGTGACAAGTATCATAGAGAAAGAAGGCTTTAGAAAATAAGAAAGTGTGCTCAGCAATTTTCTTGGACGTAGCACAAGCCTTTGACAAGGTTTGGCATGTGGAGCTTGCATATAAACTACATAGGGATCTCCCAGAGGAGTTCTTCCTGGTTTTGAGATCGTACATTGCTGACAGATACTTTTGTGTTAAATATAATAATGTGTATTACAAATTGAAGTCAATTTAAGTGGGCCAATTTTGAACGTTAATTACATGAGGGATATGCCAGATTCGAATGAAGCTACTGTGGCGACATTTACTGATGGCACTGTTGTCATGGAGACTAGTGTGGATGCTGTGAGGTCAGCTGAAAAACTTCAAATTACAATAATTAATATAGTTGGAGATTAGATACATAGGTATTATGATTAGATGAGGTATTAGATTAGGTTTATTATGGAGAATAAAGCTCAATGAATCTAAATCAGTTCATGTAAATTTTACGAATTTTAAGGTTGAAAAGGCGAGAGTAAAAATAAATGGGCAATTAGTACCATATGCGAAATATTTAGGTATAACATTGGATGCCAAGCTCAAGTGGAAGGAGCATGTTAAAAAGAAAAAGGAGGAGCTGAACATAAAATATAGAAAAATGTATTGGTTACTTGGGAGAAGCTCACAGCTATCAATTGAAAATAAGTTACTATTGTACAAGCAAGTGCTCAGACTTGTGTGGACTTATGGCATCAACTTTGGGGTTGTGCGAAAAAAACAAATGTGAAAATCATTCAGACTTTTCAAAACAAGGTACTAAGGGGTATAGTTGATGCCCCATGGTATATTAGAAATGACTTCCTCCACAGAGACTTACTGGTAGAGATGGTGACCAGGTATGCTCATAGTCATGTCAAACGAGGAAACACTAACTATGTTAAGAAGACTCAAAAATAAAGCTGCATAACTTATTATCACAAAAGAAGTGAGGATGGCAGCGTGGTCGATGTGAGGAAAAGTTAATGACTAGATTTTGGGATTAGCCACTGGGCTCTACTCCTACACCCAAGATGAAAGTAAAGTTGATAGATGGGTGATAAAAGCTCAGTTGCAACATTTGGAAGTTGTTTTAGTTGGTTGACCCTCACACTACTAGGACATACATGCAACTAGTGCCTGTTGCAGGTTTTCACCTACCCTCGTAGAAAAAAAAATTTAGTTTGAAAGTTAGTTTTAGGAGCAGCCAGCGCTCAATAAAAGTATGTCTTTTTTGCCAATTTGGGCATACCATCGAAATATCAAAATACTCCATGCCCCATCACCCATCAAATCCCTGAACATTGTAAATTACCTTAACATGAACTCTGTTCATCAAGCTCTGTTCAAAAATATGGTTTCATATAATATCATGATTATTAAACAGTTTGTGAAATAACAATAACGATAAATTGTTTATCATAATCAATTTATATTTTGGGTCAATCGAATTGTCAACACAATCATTCTGCTAATTTTTACCTTACAAAATTAATTAATTTATCCATGTAGCAGAAAATAATAGATTCTATGTACAATCTCGACAGTTAATTAAATTTGTATTCATGAAGGTTCATATTTCCCTCCATAAAAATAGATAAGGAAAATTACATATTTTGCTTACTTTGACAAAACTTGCTACTAATATAAAATATTACTCACTAACTTTCTCCGTTTTATCATTACTACAGGAAATACATCCAATATTCTTGAATTACACTTTTGTCTTGGCAGTGAATGTCTTACTAAAAGTATTTCGTGAGTTTTATTATATCAAAAATAAATATTTTAAAATGTAATCCCTGAATGTTATGCATTAAACGTCTAACCCCCCACCACAAGAAATAAGAGAAATAATAGTGAAGATTAAACATCTCAACAGTTTGGGAGAATTTTTTCCCCTTTAAGTACTTTATCTCCCTTATCTTCCTTAATTCCGTTATCTCTCTTAAGTCCATTTTCTCCTTTAAGTCCCTTATATTTCTTAAGTCCTTTATCTTCTTTAAGCACCTTAACTCCTTTTCCATTCATTAAGTACTTTATCTCCGTTGAGTATCTTTCTTCCTTATGTCCCTTATTTCCCATTCATCCCTTAAGCCCATAATCTCCTTTAAGTATCGTATTTTCCTTAAGTCCCTTATCATCCTATTTTTGTTTTTATAGTTTAGGGTTTAAAAATAACACTGGTGTTGAAATGAATTCTGCAGATGTAAGACAGCTTATACGTAGGTTGACAGTTGAATTAATTGGTTTTATACTTTTAAAATAAAATTCTTTTATTTTTGTTTATTATTATAAAAGTGTAAATCGAATGCGATTGAAATTGGATTTTTAACTATTGCAGTTTATTATTGTTTTTTACCAATAAGTGGTGATACGCATTTTCTGTTTACTTCCGTGTACGTACACCAGAGGCTTGAATAATTTATCTTCACATTTCACCAATATTTGATAAGGATTAGAAGAGTTAGTTTTGTATTTTTTTTATATTAACTGTATTGTAGAATTTTTTTTTTTTTACTGCAACTCAAGAAACTTATTGCGGAGATGGATTCTACGTACATAAAAACTCTACAAATAAACGCTATAAGCTTGGTCATGTTTTACTCAATTTAATAAATTAATACGCGAGATCAACATATAATACCAACACAAAACATATCTGTTTCTTCTGGCACTTACAAACTGCGTTAGAATAAACCTGAAAGCGTCAAAGTATTTTTCTACACATAATAAAAAGCACTTCTTCTGTGTGAACTCCGAAAACTCAAAAGAATATTTGTTTTTAACATATTTCTAAAGCGTATTCATTTTTTTAAATCTGAAAAATTTCTCGGTCATCATCGTCTTATGAAAAGAAGAAGAAAAGGACGCAAAATAAAGGCTCCCTAGTCCTCGAATACTCTAATAGCGTCAAGGGCGGATAAGAACAAGGGTTGGTCGAGGGAGAACGGATTGGATCTAACCCAAGACTACATGGAATGTAGATCCAGCCCAGAATTTTGATATTGAAGGATTTAAAAAAAGTTTATACCCGATAGTATATACTGCGTTCTAAAAATGTCAATCTGCAAAGGAAAATAAAACAATCTTTTACGAATATTTAATCATATTGGTGATGATTAATTTCAAATACACGTAAAAGTTCACATTTGATGTTTTTTGAAAAAAAAAGTTGTCATCACTGATTATAATTTAGATGAAAAATTAATCACAAAATAATTTTGCTAGCCGAAATATGTTTAATTATTCAACAGAGTTTCTTCAGAAAGCCACTTATATCTTAGCCGAGAACTAAGTTGTGCGAAATAAACGGTTTTCAAGTTCTACAAATTTGTCAATGAAGAAATCATTCAAAGTACAAAGCAGTGACTCAGCCAGTTGTGAAACGTGAACCATAATAACGCCAAGAAATTTTGAAATACTTGCGTTTTGGATTGAATTGCGTTATAGGGCGGTTCAATGAATTTTGAAATATCACAAATTCTATCTATACAAAATTCACTTAGCACAAGAACTGAATGAAGATGTGTTTAAATAAGACGTAAAATAGCCCCTTTTGAAAAAAAAATATACGGGTAAATGCATTTTTTGAAAATTATTAGAAGTGTTAATGATTTTTGTAACTATAACTATTTTTTGAGAGATAAATTAAAGGTCTTTGTACTTATTTTTAAAACATTGTACGGGTGCCCCAAGAAGAGTTTGCTATTTTTGAATTAATATGCCAGACACATGACACACTACAAAGTTGACCCTTTACATAGACTTATGTTACATAGACATGTGAAAAAAAACAAAACCCTCGTGTTTCATTTTTTTATGGTCAATCAAAACAAAATGGAGTAATAACAAAATAATGGTACGTTTTCACCAAAATAATTTTATTTGGATAACCATTATAAATTGTTGATTTGCAGATAATATAAAAATGTGTAAACCTTAATAATAGGAAAATAACAGTAATAAATTATTAATGATCCGAATTTGACCTTTATTCGAATTGATGTTCATCAATAGCACTGATAGCAACGAAACAAATAGAGTGATAAGTGGTTTTGAAAAATTGCCGAAGTATCAAAACTAATTTCTTTTCAATCAGTCTCATTAATTTGTCATCTGTTGCTGTAGGGTGAGAATAAACTTTTTGTTTCAAAAAGGCCTATAGGATAAAATCGCAAATAGTCAAGTCTGGGGGGTCTCGGAAGCCAGTCCATGAAGTTGCTGCCACGACCTATCCAACGGTTGGGAGGATCTCGATTTAAAACTGCTTTGGTCACATTAGTCTAATGAGGAGGAGCTCCATCCTGTGGGAAAAAGTCCCTCATCTTCGGTTGAGTAAGATGAGGAACTCTGTGTTCAATTAATAGTGTTGTGTGTCAGTCTTCAGTTAATGTCTGATGAAATGTTATGTCATGCGATATAACACCATCCTTGGTGACAGCAGCCTAAACAGTTATATCCTTTGATTTCAAGCTCTCTTCGTGTGAGATATGTGTGTTATAATAATTACAATTATATCTACAAATCCTGTTCGGTAAAATGTTGCTCCATTCCTTCATACCAATCGGCATCTTCGTCAAACTTTTCAATTACCTTCCAACAAAATTCCATTCGTCTGTCTGTGTCTTCTTCCAGCTGTGCGGGAACTTAATTAAGTGTTTTATAGAAATTTATTTTGTTGTTCTTGTCACACATCTGAACTGACGAATTTCGTATCCCAGTAGAGGAAGTAATTTTTCTAAGTGAGTTAGACTATTCGAAGATTTCAGTGAAATATGAAACACAAGCTTTTAATTTTCTGTGTTATAGAAAATCTATGGTATTTCTTTGAAACTGATCCAGTTTTTAATAGCATAGTTTTTCATTTATAAATTGATTTTCTTGATGAAGGAACCACATTTGGGTAGATTCTTATCCCTTCATATTTATTTTCAAAACCAATAGCCCAAGAATTTTAGTTTTTGTTCAATTGAAAAATTCATTTGTGGTTAGATACATAAAAACTGATCGAACACACATTAGGCCAACCCAGAACAAGTAGTACAGTCTGGCTTTACTTTTACCTGAGGAGAGCACTTGCTTCTGCCTTACACATTAAAACTGCGCAAGCTTCTGCTTAAAATACTGATCCATGGTTACCTAAAGGGTGGTCTTTTAATCTCTGATTCCTCCAGAAACACTCTTGAATTACAAAACTGAATTAAGCATGAGAAAACAAATGAGTATCGTTGTATTTGGTGCTTTTGGTATTGTGTTCGAACGGTCGTGTCTTATCTAGAGTAAAGCTGAGATTAAATTTAAAGTAATAATTAGAGGATCATGCAGCTATTTCAGAATCTCTTTGACTCTTAGAAGTTAGTTCAATCCCTTCAAAGCGTGTGTCTAGATTACATATCTGTATTTCATGCTCTCTGGTTACGATGTCTTTGATTGCAAAATAAAATTCTTCGCTGTGGGAATTACTTCATGCTCTAAATAACATTAGATGTGTCTTTTACAGTCTCCTCTTCCTCTGTGAGAAACGCAAAATCTTAAGTCAATATTTATTCGAGTACTGTTTTGAGGTTAAACCTAACAAAAATACATACACGTTTAAAGTAAGTGTTTTGCAGATATTTGTTTTCTCACATACACGTAGCATAGGAAAGTTTTGTGTAAAAAGTCGAAGTTGATTTTATTCGGATATATCCGTTGGAAGCTCCCGAGTCCTAAAAGTGGTGTCTGTCGTACGCGTAGTGCTGTACAGTCTAGACGCCTGAACCGATATCAATCAAATTCGATCTATGGCCATATTATGAGACCTTTTTTTTAAAATTTGTGGGTGCAATAAAAACACTAAATTGCAATTTAACCAAAATTGCTTTTAACGATATTGTTCACACTATGTCTTTAAAACAACAATCAAAAAGTTAATATCGTCATCTCTATAAAAATTTACCAGTTCGTGAATTATCTTTAAAATAAATAAACAATGGTTCAAGGTGTTTACATAAGTACGTCATTTCTATAAATAGGCACTACTTTTCTTCGCTTTCTAGCATAGTAGGGATCATATTTGATGGACTTAAAATGCCGATTCCACCTTTGTGTTCTTAATGGACTGGCCGAGGCATTACAATAGGGTAATTTATTGGTCAGCAAGGGATCCTCCGTCAGTTACTTTCTTCGTTTTCTAGCATAGTGGGGATCATATTTGATGGACTTAAAATTCCATTCCACCTTTGTGTTCTTAATGGGCTGGCCGAGGCATCACAATAAGGTAATTTATTGGTCAGCAAGGGATCCTTTGTCAGTTACTTTCTTCGCTTTCTAGCATAGTAGGGATCATATTTGATGGACTTAAAATTCCATTCCACCTTTGTGTTCTTAATGGGCTGGCCGAGGCATCACAATAAGGTAATTTATTGGTCAGCAAGGGATCCTCCGTCAGTTACTTTCTTCGCTTTCTAGCATAGTGGGGATCATATTTGATGGACTTAAAATTCCATTCCACCTTTGTGTTCTTAATGGGCTGGCCGAGGCATCACAATAAGGTAATTTATTGGTCAGCAAGGGATCCTTTGTCAGTTACTTTCTTCGCTTTCTAGCATAGTAGGGATCATATTTGATGGACTTAAAATTCCATTCCACCTTTGTGTTCTTAATGGGCTGGCCGAGGCATCACAATAAGGTAATTTATTGGTCAGCAAGGGATCCTCCGTCAGTTACTTTCTTCGCTTTCTAGCATAGTGGGGATCATATTTGATGGACTTAAAATTCCATTCCACCTTTGTGTTCTTAATGGGCTGGCCGAGGCATCACAATAAGGTAATTTATTGGTCAGCAAGGGATCCTTTGTCAGTTACTTTCTTCGCTTTCTAGCATAGTAGGGATCATATTTGATGGACTTAAAATTCCATTCCACCTTTGTGTTCTTAATGGGCTGGCCGAGGCATCACAATAAGGTAATTTATTGGTCAGCAAGGGATCCTCCGTCAGTTACTTTCTTCGCTTTCTAGCATAGTGGGGATCATATTTGATGGACTTAAAATTCCATTCCACCTTTGTGTTCTTAATGGGCTGGCCGAGGCATCACAATAAGGTAATTTATTGGTCAGCAAGGGATCCTTTGTCAGTTACTTTCTTCGCTTTCTAGCATAGTAGGGATCATATTTGATGGACTTAAAATTCCATTCCACCTTTGTGTTCTTAATGGGCTGGCCGAGGCATCACAATAAGGTAATTTATTGGTCAGCAAGGGATCCTCCGTCAGTTACTTTCTTCGCTTTCTAGCATAGTGGGGATCATATTTGATGGACTTAAAATGCCGTTTCCACCTTTGTGTTCATACCTGTTAGGTCTCCATTTCTCACATCCGAAAAGCGTGTGGAGTGCATCATCTCTCTGCTCTAGAGTAGGTACAGCTATTATCTTCAGTCTTTTTGAATCTATAAAGGTAGTACCGAAACCTCCGTGTCTTTATGAGGGTTTGAGTTAAGTAGTAAGTTACGTCTTTATGGTTACAGCCCCATCATTTCTTTAGGCTGCCAACAACGGAGTCACTATCGCTTTTCGATCTTTACTGCCATCTCTTTAAGAGTCGAACTCTCTTCATTCTCTCCGCGATCTTCCTTGACATGCCGAACTATATACTATCGGAAACTAGAATGTATTCTGTGATGGCTTTCATAAAATCAGTAATTGTGTGGGGGTTGATGGTATACATTTAACTTTGCTCCTGGCTGAGAAAGATCCATAATTTTGGATGCCAAATGTTTTTAGAAATGGTTCTATCATTAAACATATCGTGCAAGTGTCTCATAGACATATAAATTGTAGTGCCATCCTGCAAAATATTGGCCTAGCTAATTTCATCTTCTGACAATTTTCTCCGTGAAAGGATACAGAATATTGTCACAGTAATGTTGGGAATTGTTAGTTTCATAGAAAAAATATCGGTTCCACTATGTGCCTACTAGTCATTACAATCCAGTCTCTCACAATTCAGTGGCAACATGTGGATCCCGTTTAGTTGTATTCACAACATGCACTGAAATTTTGACCAACTTACCGTAACAGTTGGAAGTACCACCTATAGTATCCTACTTGAACCTACAGCTGTAATTGTCAATGCTTTGGCCTTTTATTTTAAGCCGAAATAACCATGCTACACGAGACACTATCCTGTTAGCATAATGGCTAACATCCTGTTCCTAATCGGTTTTTTTCTCGAACTTTAGAACTGCTATCCAACAATACTTTCTCTTCTGTTTGAGTTGATAGCATGCTCTCCCTAATCTGATATTGTAACAGGCGGAACAAGTATCTCAGAATTTTCGAATCAATTGCTGCACTGCATTACAATGTGACATCTTGGTCCCCGGAAACTATTTATAGTATCTTTGTGTGTATTTTTCACCACACCGAAACACATAGGAAAGTATGTTACACAATAGATAAAATTGTTGTCACAACACATGCCCTTCTAGCCTTATCATTTGGATTAATATGTTTTTTTAGCAGCCGATCACCAAGACCGGGGGGTGGACGGACACCAAAGCTTTCTTTTATCCCGAATATGAACCAAGATTGAAACTACAGTGGGCAGTTTTTGAGATGAAATAAGTATTTTAAATATGTTTTCGTCTTTTCTGTACTTCAATTATCAAGCGCATTTGATCACCCTGTAGTACTAGAGATATTTTTTGGAGAGTTGAAGAAAATTTTTATATTTGGTTTTCTCACTGTATTTGACAAAGGTAGTACAATGTTTTTACATGATTTATTTAGTTGAAAAGAAAATGATTTTGAAAGGTAATGTTATTTAGAAGAAGGATTTCCAGATAGAACAAAGTTCTTTTGTAACTAAAATTTGTTCCTTTGAGATTGATTTAGCGTAAACTTGAAAATTTTGTACAGTCGAATCAGAATCATTTTATACGTGAAATACATTATACAGAAATGCTTTTAACAAAATATGTCACACTTAACCATTTGCGCAGAATGCTCTTCTCTCTTAACTAATGTTGTGTTTTCTTATTATAAATTACAAGTTCCCATTGTTAATGAAGTTCTGTGAAATGAAAATTATCATTTACATCAACACAATTGCGAGATATGTTTGTCGGATAAGTTTGATTTACAAGGCAGATGTACCGGGTCTTCCAAAAACAAGTTAAAACATTAATTGACTATAATTTAATTGTTTTTTTTTTAAACATAGAACAAAATCAAGTACATAAATTTCTTCCGAATTAATTTAATTAAAAAAAAAAAAAAAAAAAAAAAAAAAAAATACAATTGGGCTAAATTCTTACTTGTTAGTGTTATATTAAGACAGATATTCGAAGTGGCCGTCATACTCTTTCCTCTATACTATGCGCGGCATTTCTTAACGTGTCGACAATTATCTCAGCTACGTTTTGAACAGGCTTCTTTCAGTTCTTCAACAGTTGTTGGTTTTGTACGGTACACTCGATCCTTTAAAAACCTCACAGCCAAAAATCTAATGTGTTTTAGTTCTGGAGACCTCAGGGGCCAGGCTACAGTACATTGTTCATTTAACACAGGATTACCATAGATTTCTGATAAATATATTTTTATTGGATTGTAAATATGTGGAGGTGCTCCTTTGTGCATAATTATCATGTTTTCAAAATTATGCTGTTGTAGTTCTGGTATTACCTTATGTAGAATGTTCTAATAATTTTGTCCTATTATTGTTAGTGTTTTTGTGATATCTATTCATAAAAGAATGGTCCAACATAAAATTTTAAGAGATCTTCATTCGAACTTTTGTATAATGTAGTCTCTGTTTTGTTACTAGGCCTATATGCGGATTTGTAACTAACCGTAGGTTTAACGTCTGCAAAGACTTTGTCTCTGAATTCAAGTATAAGAAAAAATAAAATGTTTGTTTTGTAAAAAACAAAAACAAATTCTAAATGTTCAAAATCAAATATCAAGAAATTTACATCGATAAATTTTTGGTTATAATTTAAAAGGAAAACAAACAAACATGACAAATACTGGATATCATAAACATTTTTGTTCTTTCAATAATAATTTTTGCTTTCTATTTTTCAGAAATAATAAAAATCTTTATTATCAGTGAAAATTTAAACAAATTAAAATCTCCCTCCCCTCCCTGTAAAATGTCATGACGAATTTTGCGTCACCGTCCACCAGTGTATTTGAATGATATCGAAGGAAATATATAAGTCTGACGTCACTGACTAAGCAGTCGCCTGTTCCACTGCCTTCAGAATTTTTCTTGACATCTACTTAGGCCTACATTCAATAACAACCAAGCAATGTCAGGAACAGATTATTTTGTTGATTGTTAGGGAAAGAAAACTCATATTTTAATTTCCTTTCATTATTTTTACAAGTAATGTATTTTGTAAGAAATTCAATAATTTAAACGAATAAACGGTGCAAATTTATTGCACAAACTTTCTCATTCGCCCATACCCACGACCATTTAAAAACCAACCAAAATTATTCTTCACCAAAGATGTCATTTCAGTTGTTAATTAAAAAGTGAAAATGACCCACGGAGGCTAACTTTGAAAAAACATTACTTTGAAATAAAGCCAAAACTTCCTTGACCTGTTTCATGAAAGCGTATTGTAAATCGTAAGCTTTTAATGCAGGCAGAGTAGGTTCATTTTAGTTTTTTGGCCAATATTTCTGAACCTTAATTTCATACTTGGGTTATTTGGTAATTGATCTTCACATTTCACTAAAATTTAAACTAAATTAGTGTGGCGAATTTTAATAAATTAGGTCTTTTATAACAGGCTCATAGTCGATTTTTTGCTTTGTTAACGTTAACTCAAGAACCGGAATTTTCGGAGGGATACCAACGAATAGGTTTTGTTTGAATATTGAAGTGGACACCGTTCATTTAGTTCTTGTAGTAGTTGGATTTTGTTGATAGACTTTGTGATATTTCATAATGAATCGAATCACTCTATATTAAGGGTCTGTTCAAGAAGAGGACCGGTACTCAAACAGTAGCAACCAGAAGATTAACCTAACCTAACCTAACCTAACCCAACCTAGCCTAACCTAACCTAACCAACTTTATACATAATATATGAATACACACATTGTTGCTCTGGAGTCTAATATAAATTATTGTACTTCCAGATGGTGTCAAACAGATATTCTTCCTTATTCCTACGACGCCACTTGAATTCACATAAGTAGGAATCTAACAAATCTCTACTGGTTCCACATTCTTTCTGTTCCTGGTAAAATACTGTCCTTAATACACGCTAACAACATTTCAACTGTTCTGTCAGGTTAGGGTTTATCTGTTCTATTTATGTCAATAGAAAATTGTTTACGAGTGGCGGTCCTCTTCTTGAACAGATCCCGCAATTCAATTCAAAACACAAGTAATGTGAAATTTATTCCCTTTTATTAGTTGAAAATTTAATCTGGGAAAATCCCGTTTCACAACTTGCTGAATTACAGGAACCTACATTGCTCTTCGAATGATTTCATCAATGACAAGTGCATATTTTAATAGCCGATTTATTGTGCCTCACAAAAAGGTAGCCTTCTGGGGAATAATATACATTGTTATCTGTATCCAAGTCGAAATTGATAAGTAATTCAATCGAGTATAATTCCCTCTATAACTTATTTCCTATGTATTTACTCTCGACGCGTTTCGGAACTTTATTCCATCTTCAGAAAATCGCTCTATCGATGTCATCTCCACATTAAGAAATTATAACCATTACACAATCATCGTAATACGCTTTTCTAATATCGCGACGTGAAGACAGCTTCGTTGACGTGGGTCGACTGAAGACTTCCGCTCGCATTGGTGTATTATAAATAGTAGTCTATTAGACCGGAAGTTCAAACGATAATTTTTTAATACATGTACTGAGTTATTCTTGTATGTATTTATAAAGTATTTCAGTTGCGATAAAGAATATTATGATGATATTTCCATCCAAATTACAATCAGTCATACAAACCTTAAATAAAAAAAAATAAAAAAATAAAATTTGGACTTTTTTATATTTATAAAATATTATATAATATAATATATATTATATATTTACGTAATTAGAGTATGTTTGAAATTAATCATGTCCGTAAAGGATTACTTCAATATCCAGTGGACAGAATAACATTTTTAGAACGCAATATACAAGTATATGAGATTTCTACACGCTTCAGGAAAATGTTTAAAACAAAGATTTTTTTGCGAGTTTCCGGAATTCACTCAGAGAAAGTGATTTTTTCATCTGTGGAAGACTACTTTGTCGCCAAGTTTGTAAGTGCCAGGAGAGGCAGATTTGTTTTGTGTTGCTCTCGCGTATTAATTTATTAAATTGAGTAAAACATGACCAAGCTTATAGCGTTTATTTGTAGAGTTTTTATGTACGTAGAATCCATCTCCGCAATAAGTTTGAGTTGCAGTAAAAAAACAAATATTCTACAATACAGTTAATATAAAAAAAAAAAAAAAAAAAAAAAAATACAAAATTAACTCTTCTAATCCTGATCAAATATTGGTTAAATGTGAAGATAAATTATTCAAGCCACTGTTGTGCGTATACGGAAGTAAACAGAAATTACGTATCACCACTTATTGCTAAAAAACAATAATGAACTGCAATAGTTAAAAATCCAGTTTCAACCGCATTCGATTTACACTTTTATAATAATAAACAAGAATAAAAGAATTTTATTTTAAAAGTATAAAATCAAATAATTCAACTGTCAACCTACGTATAAGCTGTCTTACATCTGCAGAATTAATTTCATAATCAGTGTTATTTTTAAACCCTAAAATAAACACAGAAATAGTTAATCTTATCAGCTCAGTCTCAAACTCTCTCAATATAAATTCAAGGTACGGTTATCTTTGTAAACCTAAAGGGGGTTTTACCGAATCGTTACGCTGAAATCAATCGTTACGCTGTGTTGGAAATGAATGCAAATAAAGAATACACATACATTGCACTAACTCTCTCAGATAAAAAAAATATCCTTCCTTATTTCCACTCATTGCCTCTAAGAATACTGATAATAGCAATATAATGTATTGTCACAATTATTAAAAAGTGGGAGAAAACAAAATTGTAATTTATATTGGTTATTACGCAGTTTTATTCCATGTAAGGGAGATAAGGGACTTGTGTTAAGACACTAAACGGATTTTAGGGGCTTGAGGGAGATAAAGGACTTAGGGAAATTAATGTATGAGAGATACGCTGAAATTCATCTGTGTTGAAAATGTATCCAAATAAATAATTTACAAACATTGCACTAATTTTCTCACACACCTATAGGCTACATAAAATAATATCCTTGGCTATCTCCATTCACACAGATAATATTAATGTAATATATTATCAGTATTCTTACAATATGTGACAAAAATCACAACTTTATTATTGTTGGTTATTCTCAGTTATTCTTTATGTAAGGAACTTGAGAGACATGAGTCAGATAAGCGACTTAAGAATGAAGACTTAAAAAAATACAAGACGGAAAAAAATTCAGATAATTAATAAATTGTAAACTACTACAAGTTTACCAACCACTAGATTTCTGTGTTTGAAATTAGTCAACAATGAGAAAACTCGTTGCTATGGGAACAAATAAATAACAATGAAAATAACAGCTGATGTTTTAATAAATCCCAATTGAGGAACAGGGTGCAAAAACGACCCGAGCCAGCTCAGGTCGTTTTTGCGTAAAAGTCTTTATTTTAACCGCCATGGTTTTACGAGTATTTTAGTGTTTGTTATGTTTAAATATCTTTGAAATTGATTAAGTTGTGGGAATTTTTATGCAGCTGTGTTTACCACCCTGTAACCCAGCTGTTGTGAGAAAACTTTACTATTGTGATGTTGTTGATCAGGTTATTTTTGATTTAAAACGGTGTTATACAGTGGATAATTACTGTTAGTTTTTGATATTATTAGGCTATTATAACGTGAATTAATTAGTAACAAGGCTTTATTAGTAACAAACAAGGTTTGAGGAAGTCATTGAAAAACCAAAGCAAAATGATGCAGATGCTACTGAATATCCAGATGTTGAAGAAGAAGAGGAATCAGACTGTAAAGCTATAATCGCTTACGAATTTAATAAAAATTAAGTGTAAACAAGTGTTTTTCATGTTTATTTATGCCAAATATTTCAATTACTTTTATTTTTAGGATATTTTATGCAAAAACGACCTCTGACACCACCTATATATACCACTTATAACATTTACAGTAACAAATATATAAGTATTTAGTATATGAAATATAAATCCAAAGGATATGTCCTCTATGGTATTTCTTTCAGGTTTTTTATATAAAATAATAGTTTTTTAAGGTAAAGAACATAATATTTTGATCGCGTTTTTCTCAAAACTCATTTTTTGACTCGGGTCGTTTTTGCACCCAACTACTCAATTATATCTGCTTACAGTAGAGTTTTTTTTCTCGATAATTGGACAACAAATAACGTAACCACAACCATTTAAACAATGATTGGAGATGTCATTGAGGAAATTTGTGTAATAGCTATGCACTTTTTGTAAAATGATTTTTAATTAAACATTTGTTAACTTTGAATTTCAATTCAATTACAACTTGTCTTTGTTTGTGAAGGTTAACTTAAACAATAAATATTGAAGGGTTTCCCGTAATGACCTCTTGCGGTATTTGAAAATACTTGAAACTTCTTGAGTTAGTTTCGTCGTTGAATATTGAGACGTGATTTATTTCTTTACTACCTGTCTTGAAAACATAAGTTTATTAGTGTAATTAATCAATCAAAACTAGAAGTGTTATAACAAAATTTGTTCTTCTAAAGGCAAAAAATTAATATTGCAATTCAGAGATTGTTATTGTAAGATATATATGTTTTGTAATCAACCAATAGTTAAATTGTTTGTATTCTTTCTTATGTTTGATTGTTTTTACATTATACGTTGTGTAAGTTTTGTATGATAAACGAAAAACAATTCAGTACCATTTTATGTGAGTGATCTTTATGATTCTTAATTTTTTATATTTTGTCCATTAGTTATTGTTTTTTTTTCTCTCTGCAAGTATACCTTCAGTCCTGAGTATTATAGCAAAATAATTAATTGACAGATAAATTTCACCAGAATTTGTGACGTCATCATGTACAGGGTTAAAAGTAAATGGTAAAACCAAGTATTGTTAAAATAATACTTGCATAATGACAAGAAGTGAACATTGCACTCACAATTTTTGAATTTTGTCGATATGTAAATAATTTGGTAATTTTTGATTATTTTTATCGCCATTATGCTAAAATTGTTACAATTATTGTGCATTAACTCTATTAAATGGTGCAACTCCTGTTTTAGGTTTTGTTAATTTATTGCGTCTATAAAATGTTAATTTTTCAAAGCTAATAGTGAACATTAAACTAAATAATGTGATAAAATCACACTACTTAAGGTTCGTACGTTCGTAGGGTCAGTTAATTTTATAAAGTCGAAGTCTTTTAAGCGGCAGTTTAGATTGTAGACACGGACATGCGAGTGAAATCATAAAGATACTTGCTTTTACCTACGGAGCCGAATAAGAAAAATGAATGAAAATACAATCCATCTCTTAATGACTATTGAATTGTTTGTCTCATATTATCTCACAAAAACTGCTTTTAAAACTTATACGCTACGTATTGTAAAATTAAGTTGTATTCGTCATAACAAAAACTATAACGTACGATATCGCACTGCAATTTATTTTAAATCCAAATAATAGTTATTTGTGCAACTAGTGAGCAAAGTGGTACTTTTTAAACGAGAGAAAAATGTTGACGCACGAGGCTTGCCGAGTGCGTCAATTTTATCGAGTTTAAAAAAGACACTTTGCTCACGAATTGCACATTATACTTTGTCTACAGTTGTTATTTTGTGACAAATAAAAAAACATACTACAGCAGTAACACAATTTAATAAAACATTAAATCAATACAACAGTGTTCAAACAAACAATCAATTAGAATATAGAATAGAAAAAGTACTTTATTTTGACATGTATTCCATACAAAATATAAAATAAATTCACAATTAATTAATTATAGAAGATAAAATTAAATGAAATAAACTTAATAATATTCTTTCTTTACAGAGTACTTTACAGCAATGGTCTATTAAATTCAGGTGGATTCTTAATGTATACAAATAAACCTTTTCAAACCCTGTTTCTAAAAACAAGACATAATTTGGGGTGTTATTTGGCAACTTAAATATTCTTTTTATAAATAATCTAAATACCCCTTCCAATTCATCGCTTTCCTTGTAGCCCCAGACCTGGGAACTGTAGCATAAAATCGCTTTCACAATAGAATTAAAACATGTAAACTTGGCACTAAGTGGGACCCTCTCGTTACCTAAAAGGTTGTGCCATACCGCGTTTCAAACAATCAATTACAATTCGATCTTTAATAACTGCATTTTTCTTATTTTTCAAATTATTTAAAAATCTGAACTGTCCATATTTTAAAACTAACTACACAAAATATAGCAGTAGTGCTAAACAACACATCAACACTGAGTAGAAGTTCTCACGTCAAAACTGAGGTTGTTTATGAATATTACAAATAATTTAGGTGTATTGTTGAGAAAACGGGATTGCCAACTTCAAAACTCGGCAAACGAAAAATACTTTCCGTGTACATACACTGTCAATCATCTTCATGAATTACTTCCTTTTTCAACTTTAAAACGTTGTTTTGTTGTTTATTTATGTTATTTTACATGTAAGAATTAATCTAACCTACATACGGGACATTTCCTGTATATTATAAAACAATTCAAATAAACTTAACCTAAATTTCGTTTTGTTCAGTTGCCATTCGGAGTGAGCAAAGTAGCGGGCAAACTGAAACTGTTGAGAAATCAGCTGTTTTGCAAACTAATTAAAATGAACAAAATGCCACTTTGTCAACAACTGCAGACAAAGGTTTTTTTCATATTTGTAGGACAATCCGTGTTCAAGGTAGAGTGGAATAAATACACATATTCAGAATAATTTCTAATTTTATTTGATACTTCACACATAGTATTTCAAACAAAAAATTTAACTAGATAATTTCTATCCCTTGCCTAGTCTAAAGTAATTGTTTCTGATACTGCTATATTTTTCCTATATGTGCACTAAACGTTATGATGTGATTTTGAACGAAATACAAAAGTATTTAAAAACTTGAAAGTGATGAAAGAACACACATCTGTTGCTTTTCTCTTGTTTATCCGAGTTGTTTAAATGCCCTGTGGGTAGCTCTGTAACCGCCCATATAATACTCCAGGACTTCCCACACTCGACCTAAAACGTCTTGAGTTATTGATGCCACTGCTTTTTAAATTCGTTGCCACAAATGTTCGATGTTTGAACCTTTCATTGTAGACATTATTTTCAACATCTGTATGTATAAATGAACGTTGTCTTGATTGAGTTATCATCGACGTACAGCCAAAACTACTGTATCGATCCAATTGAAAATATCGATTACTACGTAGAGGCGCAATAAGAAACGGCTTTCAAACATTTTGATTATAAAAGGTCTACATTTGGCCTAAGGCTTAAAACGATCTGTCAGTTTATTCCCGGGTTAACAAGACGTGGAGCGCTGAAATTTCTATTGGCGGCATGTCTCATATGTTCAATATTCATTATGAAATGGTTAAAAAAAAATCTGATTCTAAAAGGCTTAAATTCACCCTAAGGACTAAACTCATTCATAGGGTAACAAGACCTAGATGATTGAAATTTCGCATGGTGGAATCTCCCATATGTTTATTGTTCATGTTTTGTGAAATATCGATCGGAATTTGATAAAATTAGGCTCATTTTGTTGATTTAACTCAAAGATGAAGCTCCTATGACCCATTGTATGTGAGCTATGTGATTAAAAAAAAAGTTTATATTTGAAATTCTGTTTTCTCTTTTTTCATACGTTTTACATGATGTCGTGAATGTGATCTTCCATGCAACTCAAAATCTCAATTAAAACCAAATACAATTTGGAATTATAGTTATCAATATAAATACTTGAAAATACTAGGAGCGAACCGGCGACGGGATTCCCCATAATGAAAGTTCATAGTCGAGTGAGCGAGGTTGGTCTATTCGTATCTTCCAATCCAAGTTGAGGAAATTTTTCATCAAGGAAATCTTGAATACAATTGTCATAGTGAGGCGGTATCCAATCATTTTGAAACATTCATTGATGATGACACTTTTTAATATCACGATTTGTGGATAGGCATAATGTTTGGGTAAATGAGTTACTTCACACCTTCGTTGAACATAAATCGTTAACGGTTTATTATTCTTAAAATGGAGTTTCATAAAGTAGTGTTTTTTCTTTAAATTATCTTTTTTATTATTTAAGATGTTTATTACTTAACATAAAGCTGATATATATGTGAAAGAGAGAGGGAGGGGATGGAAGGAGAGAGAAAGAGACGTGCTATTAAATTGTCGACGTTACAAAGTACGAAAGAAAAAACTTTTTAAGAGCTTAATGAAATAATAAAACCTATCAGATGTAAAAGCGTAATTCCTGAAAGTCTCAGAAATAAAATTAGTTTATAGGAGCAGGTAGTAGCGTAATTGTTTTTAACCTCACACATGTAGGGAGAGAGGGGACTTCCGCTATTCTGTTGTAAATTAATGTGAACGAAATTCTGTCATTGTTAGTTTATAAATAATGTTTTCCCACACATTTTGTTACCTTAGAACACATGGTTTCAAAATTCATGTTGGTGTGTTTAGTTAAATACACCAGATTTTAATTACAAATATTTATGTACCCGTTTTGAGATCCCTTGAGTCCAAAAAAAAAGGTTTTTGGATGAGTTCTGGGTCATTTTCAAATTAGATGCAACTTTTGGTTTATGAGTCGGTTAAATATGAACTTTTCTAAAAATTCATAGTTTGTAAAGATAGTGCATCCATAAATACCATACAACACAAATTCTTCGAGTTTACCCCTTAATTTTTATTATTTTAAAAACTTTTTAACTTTTGACGTTATGTGGACAGGTACCTGGACCTTTTCAGCTCCCCTTTTCTTTTCCCTCATTTCCTTTTTAGTAACCCATTTGTCCCATTTAATGTTATCATCTTTATTGAAATTTTCCAAAGGTACATCTTTAGTTTTGCAATCGTCACACATAATATACATGCAGTTTGCGTTTGTCTTGTCACAAACAGTTAGCGGATAAAGGTTGTGAGGGTCCTTATCTGGAATCAACTTTAATTGCCGAAGTTTTGCTGATTTCAATGCAATATTTGTGTGCCGTTTGCATAAACAAATATCTCGTGAAATCTCAGTCGGTTTAAGAACGTAAAAAGGTCTGTATCTTGTGAAAGTTGTATAAGATAGAGAGCTTCCATACAACCGAGTGAACTTTTGGTTGCCTACAAAGTTTTCATAGGTGAAACTAGATACCTTCTTTGTTTTTTGATTTTTTCCCTTGTAATTGTCTCCTTCATACTTGCGGTTAAGAGGGTGACATCTGGGCTCAAAAATAAACTTTAAATTTGGATACGTTTTGTATTCTCTCTTTGATGGGGCTGCTGTACAATTCTTTGTGATGTGGAAAGACCAATGGTACGGGCTACAACCATCCGAGGCCTGTAGCGATGTATCAGCTCTGAGTAAAGTGCTGAATTAATATGATGTTTCTTAGTTTTTGATTTTGTCTGGCCGTATGATTTTTTAATTGTTGTCACCATTTCATTATGGAATCTTAAGGTCCTAGCCACAGGGGATTTCATCAATAGAAATATCTTTCTCCTAGTGCTTGAATTTCTCAAGTCGTTGTGCAAATCATTAAGAATTTTTTTCGTTTTAGAGTTTGGCGTCAATTCATTTTCAGGTGTTAGGTTAAGTTTCGATTCTTGTGCTTTATTCAGCCGTTGAAGTATTTTTTTAATACTTTTCGGTTTTTCTTTTTTCTTTATGATCATTTCTTTTAGAGCAGACATTTGTTTTTTTAACTTTATGTTTTCTCTGACACATTTCGATTTGCACTTTAATACTGTTTCATTTAAAGTAGAATTTATATTACATAGATAAGAAAAACCAGTAAGATGATAATTTAATCACTAAAGTCAGGAGTGTTACTTTCAAGTCAAGAGTGGTACTTTTTTAAGGTAATACTCCTGACTGGTAACACTCCTGAAAAATCTAACAGTTTAGTTGTGTAAGTGCATCACGAGTGAAGGCTAGAATTTGGAGGTTAGGTCTAGAACTACAGTACATCCACACTTAAAAATGTATATTAAATACCAATTTTCAAAGTTTGTTTGATGTATAAAAATACAGGTAACACTCTCTTGACAATGAATTAAAATACTTAAAATTATTAATATGTATTCTGGGTATAATTTTCTTTTCTTCAAACATACAGCAAACACTTCCACATTACTGGAATCTAGAAACAAAGTGGCTATTTTTCACCAACCAAACAAAACAAATATTCCCCTTTTTCCTTCGTCTAATTGGGAAACACTCTTGAAGTAACACTCATGATGGGTTTGTTGGGGGACAGTTGTTTAAAAATGTATATTTAAAAATATATAAGTAGTAAATTTTATATTTCTAATCTATATTCCCTAACAATAATATTATTCCATAAATAATATGTTATATATATATATATATATATATATATATATATATATATATATTTCATACCTCTTGTAAATGACTTTTTTAACAAATATAAACTCTGAATATAGATGAAAGGACAGCAGAAAATTAAGAATTACCCACATATAAGAATTAAAATTAAAAAAATTAAAAACCCTAGAAACAAGGTTTGGTGTGAAAGTTGGTTTTAATAAATATGCTTCCTTATTTTGTATATTTAAAACAAGCTTAAATCATTGGGAATCGATAAAAAAAAAAAAAAAATAATAATAAAGTGGTGGGACTGTAAAGTTGTATCCAATTTGATAATTACCCTTCTGTATTGCGTCTGGCGTCAGTTGTCTATAGTTTGTGTGTGCATTGCTCTAGAGCCCCAACACATAGACAGATTTTAATCAAATTTGGTATGTATGCACATTCTGGTCATATATCGGGACTTTTTTAATTTGATAACTCAAAATTTAGGGGTAGCTGTATGTTCAAAATACGAATAATTTTAGATTCTATTATATCTCTACTGCCGTAACAAACAAAAGTAACAACTTATAAAATATGTAAGTTTCCATAAGAAATTTTCAAGCTGGGCGCCATGTTGTAAAATGATAATGATAATGATAATGATATTTATTGCTCCTTATCTTTACACATACAAGTATATACACAACCTTACATATAAGGGAAACAATAATAAAATCCCTAGGTTAAAACCTGTTTGGGATGTATATAAAAAAAGGAAAGCACTTAAACATAATAACTTAAAATACACTCGGAATGAAAGAAAAACCCGGCAACCAACCGCACTCCTCCTTACACACTACATCAGTCTTAGCGTGAAGTTACAATAATGGCTTCCAAATTAAATACAAATAATATAAACTTAGGCCTACAAACTACCACAAGAAATTTGAATAGAAATCACACATTACATCAGTTTTATATATACATTTCCAGCTTTAACTTAAACAATCTAATAAGGAATGGAATTTGGAATAAAGTCATATATTATATCTATGCAAACACATACATACACCAACCACTACATATACATGCACATACATACTCATATATATATATATATATATATATATATATATATATACACACATATATATATATACATACACACATACATAAAATGGAAAAGAATTTTTATAATTTGAATACGTCCGAAAAATGTCACGTAAAAGTAAGGGGAATCCCATATTAGAAGTAAACTGTCAGATAAAAAGTTAACTATTGATTCACTTTAGGTGAGACACTTGGGTCTGTCATATTATGACAACCTATTTAATTGAGGAATGAAGTTATTTGACTCTTTCACTAAATCTCTTGTGACATTATACCTAGCTACAGTGCTCCATGGTAATATGCAAATTAACCCTTCACCACTGTCGGGAATAAATGTCAGTTTATTTAGATTTGTTGCAAGGTTGTACACAACTTTTGTTTTCACTCTTTCACCATATGATGAACATTTCAATAATGAAACATTTGTATTTTGTTCCACTAAATGTAGATCCAGTAGTCATTAACCTGGCTGGATATGCGTTTCAGCTGAGAAGGTTCCTCATTCACAGGACTTTTCTTATCAACCCAGTCTTAGGTGTCTGTAAAACCGTGAGATGCTTTGGATGATGTCCTGTTTCCTTATCTGTCCCCCTCACCTTAGAGTGGTGCCATTGTATTCGTTTCGCGGCGGAGCGGACCAATCTCAGCCGAGGTGGGGCTTTGTCACCTAACGTGAAGCTGTCGGTTCATCAGAAAGATTGTCCAAAGCAATGCCGTTTAAGACCGGGGGGGTCTGGTGGACGTGTGTTGGCAGTGTTTGCCGTCTTTTGTGAGGAAACTAGTCGGGTCAACTAGTTCCCTGTGTAGGTGACGTTATCATCTTTAGAAAGCTCTTTAGCTTTACTATTAAAGAAATAAGTTGAAATACAGAGTTCAATAATACATTCATAAGTACAGACCTTTTACAAAATAAATAGACTTTTGTTTTCTTTAATTCAATGAAAATGTACTTTTTAAAAATTGTGTGTCTTAATCTGTTGATAGACAAGGTGAACAGTTTTCCATAAAGAAGTTATAAATTTATAATATTTAAACACTTTTATAACTCAAAAAGTGAATATAATTTTAGTTTTATTTTTCACCAAAATGTCTGTTATATGGAGAACAAAAAGTATATGATGAAATATCACTTATCACATTATAATTATTGCTCAGAAAGTATTTTTTTTTTAAAGTTTGACACATCCCGTATATTTTGATTGGACCCTTGTAGATAGCTCTAATCATGAGCTTTCCAACACACTTTCTAGCCCCCTTCCACGTCAATTAGAAGCAGAGGAAAAAACATTTCATTCCAGATTAGCCTCGTTCTGTATATTTTGTGTGTTGATGTTGAATTTAACTGAAACGCTTAAATTGCCTTTGTTGTTTCTTTGTGTAGTCAGATTGCATAGCTAACGCCTGATGAAAAGTTCCAAGTCCTTTGTTTATAATGTAAATACCTAGGTAGGCCTATAAAATGTTTTATTTCATGCTTTATGAACCAAACTCTGTTGTACAATTTCCCTTTATAATGAAATTTTACAGTTGATAAATCGAACTGATTAAGATGTAGTTCCACTCTTATACGACTAATAATTTTGAAATATTGCCCAAAATTTGAAAAGAAACTCAACATTTTGACCATTTTTTCTCTTGTTTAAAGCCGAAAAACCTCTTGGTCATCATCACCTTATAAAAATATGAAGTACAGTAAAGTACATTAAATAAACATCCCTCGAATATTATAATACCGCTAGTGTTAGAAGAGAACAAGATTTGGTCATGAGAGACTTGATAGGAAAGATCAAAAAGAATGATATAACCCAAGACTACATGGAAAAAGGAGTAGATTCAGCTAGAGTCCCTAGGGATTGTTACACCCTAACTTACGATAGTGAGCCCAAAAGGGTTGTCTATTTTATTAAAAATTCATATCTAATTGAGTTTTAAAGGGTGAATTTGAATTTGATGTTGTTGATTTAGTAGGAGAAATGTAGGGAAGAGAAGGTAGGGAAAGAGAAGTTGAGGGGAGTGGGGGAGAGAGAGGGAGAGGGAGGGAGGGAGGGAAGTAAAAGTATGATTATATTAAATTCAAAGTTAACAGTACTTCGTTTTTAAATTTGAAGTCAAACCACACAACCTCACGCTCTCTCTCTCTCTCTCTCTCTCTCTCTCTCTCTCTCTCTCTCTCTCTCTCTCTCTCTCTCTCTCTCTCTCTCTCTCTCTCTCTCTCTCTCTCTCTCTCTCTCTCTCTCTCTCTCTCTCTCTCTCTCTCTCTCTCTCTCTCTCTCTCTCTCTCTCTTAGATATGAAAATTATGCTGTCACAATAAAGTAACAGTATAACCTTTGGTGGTAGGAACTATTAGGGAATAATTAATTATAAATTAGATTTAATCACAAATACCATAAATTTATTAACAAACTTACTTAGAAGAAATAGTTGTTGCAGCAGCCATTACGATATCACCCAGAACCTGGAACACGTATCGATCCTGACCCCTCTAAAACAAGTTTTGAATTGTCTGGAAAAACTGGATAGTTCATTCATTCGGTTTGCTTATTGATCCCTCAGATACAAAGCCCAACTTAAGAGAATATCTAATACAAGTAAAATACAAACAAAATAATGAACATAGAACCTTACTTACTACAAAACACTAAAAATAAATAAACACAAAATTATTAAAAAATTTAAAAAATAATCTTTCTCATTAAACGATTACTAAAACAAAATAAAAACGATCTTCCCACAAAATGTCAGTTCTGTAGTTGTCAATAAAAAGTTAAAATGAACCATCTTAATAACAAAATAAACAATTTTGTGACTAGGATACATCATAATAGATTTAAAATGAAATAAGGTTTGTGTCGTAAACACACTCTCAATATAAATCGTATTTTATTTTAATCAAGCTTTTAATAACGGCGGTTAAATTTATATTTTGTTTTTGCAAATTTTTCCTGAACTGTAATATTTTTACCTACGATTTTCAATAAAATTAGAACAAAATCGATAGAGCCGTTTTTTAGAAATTACGTCTTTAAATAACAACCCCATGGTCAATTTTGGTTTTTTTTACCTATAACTTACAAACAGCCATTTTTGGAAAAAAATGCGATTAATAATTTGTTTGGCTCTTTGAAGGTTTACAAAGTTTGTTCGAAATTTTTAAAGAAAATTGCAAATTTGTGTGTTTTTTATGGCAGTTTACCTCCAAGTTTTAAAATAAAGAAAACAAGGATTCCTCAAACTACACACACATACACACAAACTAATATTATAATAAATCTAGTATGTTTATTATAATGCCCGTATGTACATTTCGATAACATAGTCATCATCACCAGAGGTTTACAGTTAAACTAAACATAAAGCTTAATCAAAGTACTAAGTAGGTAACTGACTCGGGTCAATCCATTTGGCAATCTTATGGACTCCTGGTACAATAAACTAATATGTTGAACCAACAAGTGAGTACACTTTATTAGATTTTACAACACTGAACTATAATTTAAGAAAATAAAATAGACCAGCAAATAATCTTCAGAGTACTAAATTAAGTCTTGAAGATGGAGGGACTCCGAAACGCATCGACAAATATAAATAATAAGAAAATGTTAGGATTTGCAGAAGATTGTACTCAAACTTAGAATATATTGTATATTATAGACTAAATAATTCAGTAAGATATCCTACAAAACTCACAAAGCCCCGTTTCCAGCACGATGAAGCCTGTCTTACTGAATTATTTAGTCTACCAGTTATTAAGACTCGACTCGTTCTAAGTTCAGTTATATATACACTATGTTCTAAGTTCCATTTTTATATAATTTATGGCATTTTATTTGTGGATTTATGTTTACATTTTATTGATTAAAGAGTAACTGCTATGTTATTTTTCAGAGTGATAAGGTTATTTTATTTTATATTTTCTTAAATTATAGTTCAGTGTTATAAAATTTGATAAAGTATACTCATTTGTTGGTTCAGTATATTCGTTTATTGTACCAGGAGTCTATAAGTTTATTAAAACCATTGACCCTTCTAAATCCGAGTCGGTTATCTGAGGCAAGACGTGTTTCTTTTTGATTGGTGACTTAAGAGCGGGAGGGGGCACTACTTGGCACTGGGCTTTAGGTTTATGTTTAGTTTAGCCACAAACCTCTGACTATATCATCCAAATGTACATAAGTGTATTATAATAAAAATTGAGGCATATTAAAACATAATGATGATTATTAAATTAACTGGGTGATAGAGGATCGTGAATCTTTTAAAGATAAGGGGGGGGTTGTTAAACTAGGATGTAAAAGGTAATAGCAATGATGAATCCACGTTGAAGTATTAGTTGCAGTCTTATACAGGTTCAGTTCTTTCCGCAGCTGATGCACAATTCCTTCTTCATTCGTGCGTGACCCGACATCTCGGCTCCCAGTGTGGGAGAACATCAATCCGCTGCCCCTGCAATTGTGGCACCAGGCAACTGGTAAGACACCGGATGCGGACAAGTAACTGCTAACCCAAGTGCAGGGGGAATTGTGGTGGGCAGATCACCACAAAATACTAGATTTATTATAATCTTAGTTTCATGTTTTGTTTTTGTGGTTCTGAGAATCAATGTTGTCCTTATTGTGAATATCACCATAGTGCTCCTTGGACAGTTGATAACAAGTTTTAAGTTAAATATGTATATCGCGTGGCTAAAAAAAACTACCACCTCCTAATATTTTATAAATTATTTGAGATATTTGAACTTTGTTTGTAGCGGCAATTTCTTTAGGTGAATGGGGGTAACCTAAAAAACAAAGTTTTAGGTTTTTTAATTGTGGATGTTGTTAAAATATAACACGTATAGGGTTGTGATAATTCATTTTAAACGTTTCCTTGAGACAAGAAAAAAAAATTAAAGTAAATTGGACCACCCAAAACAAAATGGCGGCAAAAATAGCTTGTATTTACGAAGCTAGATTGCTACGTACATCTCCTTGTATGATATTAACGTGTTATTATTTCATATTAAATGTTCAAATTGTCCTATCAAGCAGTAGTACAGTCTTTGTTCGAACCAGTTTCACACTTAAGTCTAGTTTCGTAATTCTTTTCGGTGCCATTTTGTTTTTGGTGGTCAGAATTTAATAACTTTCGTCATTTTTCTTGTCTCACAGAGAAGTTCAAAACGAGGTATCACAAGCCTATACGTGCTATTCAAAATTTTTGAGCAACCCTCCCTTCCACCCTCAGATTTAAAAAACCTAAACCTTTGCTTTTAGGTTAACCCTCTTACCTAAAGAGATTGCTGTAAACAAAATTTAAATAACTTATATATTTATAAGAGGGTAATGGTAGTTTCTGTTCAGCTACCTGGTAAACATAATTTTTTTTAAAAATAATAAAAATAAGAGAATAGTGATAACAAAATATGTCGTCATACCAAATTTGATTAAAATCGGTCCATGGGTTTTGATTTGAGGGAACAGGACAGACGAGACATCATTCCAAAAAAAACTTTTTAGGAACTCAAAACGGAAATATTTAAATCGATTTTTTAACCCGTTTTCTCTACACTCTGTATGCATGAGTAAGTAAAGAAACTCATAGATTGATCCCAGTTAACGTGGGAAGAACGGTTATGTTATTTCAGAACTAATAATGAAGTTTCACTTTGAAATCTTGATACAAGATAGCAATACCTCCAGCAGCGGTAAACTTCAGTCAAAGTAGGATATCCTAGTATATCTTAACATGGTCGTAAAACTTTAATTGGCAATTAATTTATCCTCTGGTAATAATTGCAATAGACTACAACCTCAAGCGAATGTTAAATACTGAAATTCTAGCTACCTCTTGGAAACATTTGTACGAGTTCTGTTTAAATTCAGGAATAAAAAAACGTCTTTGTGTACCTAACGAGAAAACATAACAAATAAAATTACTTTGGCTATGTACAGTAGTTACAAGTAGTTTTGAAAGTGTCTTCAGACTTTTCTTGACATTCTGGACTAAGTTTCCATCACCAAGCCATACAAAACTGTCAAATTACTTACTCAATAGAGTTCGTCATATAACTATAAAAACACTAAAAAAAATACAACACAACACTAAAACGTTAATAGCACGGACATAATTATTTAGGCCAAAATATAGCGTGCGATGCCGGTACCGGGCAAATCTAGACTGCGGAAATATTGTTGTAAGCACTGAGATTCATTCCTTTCTCTGTTATCTGTCGTGGTGGTCTAATTAGATTTGCTTATCAATGTTGGCTGTCCTTAGTGCGATAAATTATATTTGATTTGAAGAATAGCTTGTCATTGAGGACGTTGGACGGATCCATTTTTACACCGTCATAGATCTCGAACTCTTCTACGGAATCCATGTATCTTTATTGAGTAATTTGACAGTTTTGTACGGCCTGATGTTAGAAACTTTGAGTTTTAGAAACCTTGGTAGCCTTTACGAGGTTAATTAGACCACAGTATATTATAGGTGCAAACTTCTTATATATAAGCATTTGGTCCAGTGGCTATAATATAATACATAATGAAAAAAGAGTCATAAGTGCTTTTGAAAAATTACCGAGGTATCAACAGGTAAGTCCTCTTCAATCAGCCTCATTAATTCATCATCTGTTGCTATATGTTGCATCATCTTGTAGATCAGTTATGAAGTTGCAGTCACTACCTATCCAAAGGTTGGAAGATCTCATCTAAAATTGTTTTGGCACATTAGCATAATGAGGATGAGCTCCATCCTGTTGTTAAAAAGTCCCTTATCTCCGGCTGTATTATCAGTTAATATTGATGCGTAATCTACCTCTAGCCATTGTCTCATGTACTATGTCATAAGATAAAACACCATCCTTGGTGACGGTAAACCCAAACAGTTATATTCTTTGATATAACTCTTCAAGATATGTGGATTTTGTGTGTTATAATAATTACAATTATGTTTGTTAACAGATCCTGTTCTGAAAACGTAGCTTCATCTGAGAATACAATTCCTTCATACCACTCGGCATCTTCGTCAAGCTTTTCAAATACCGTCGAACACAATTCTACTCGTCTGTCCTGTGTCTTCTTCCACGAGTCTATGAACTAATTATTGTGTTTTATAAAAATGTATTTTGTTTTTCTTAGCATCCCTTTGAACTGACAACATTAGTAGCGGATGTAATCTTTCTGAGTGAATTTGGCCTGTTCAGAGATTTGAGTAAAGTAGCATATGCGAGCTCTTCATTTTCTGTGTTAGAAAATTTATGGTATTTCTTTGAAACTGATCCAGTTTCTAAGTAGCATAGTTTTACAATTGATTTTTTTGACGGAGAAACCACATTTGGGTAGGTTCTTTGAAAACATTCGCTTCATATTCAAATAGTCCTAGAACAACATTACACTTCTGTTCAATTAAAAAACATTCATTGTTTAGAGGTTGGACATCACATATAAAATTATTGAACACAACTACGAGCTTGTTTCGTTGTTGTGTGTTAACAAAATAACAGCTGATCGAGATTCAACAGATGGCAATGCACATTTTAATTGCATTACATTGTGGGAGGAAGTGGTTATATCCAGAAGATTAATTTTATTTTTCTTATTCCATAATTTTGTTTTGATTGACCAGAAAAAAATGGAACTCGAGGCTACTTTTCCACACATCTATGTAACATAACTGTAAAGTGTCAAATTTGTAGTATCTTCCATATGTCTGACATACTAATTAAAAAATAGCGACCTCTTCGTGGGACATACTGTATAATACATACAAAACACTTTAGGGACAATAATTAAATAAATCAATCTTAGATCCGCGTACATCCTACTGTCTGGTTCACATCAGTTACCTGAATGGTTTATTTCTTGCTCAGTGAATTAGGCGTCATAAATTGCATTGAAGGCAAACTTCGATTTTTCATTTAGTAGGATGGTCAGGAACAAAAAAAACCTTCAAATATTAATATTTGCCAGGAATGTTTGTTTATTGTAGGAATAAATTTGGTACTCTTTCAAAATATTCACGAATTCGCATTTTTGAAAAATTTTGGAATTGAGTTAATAGCTCATCTATCGTTGTCCTCATATTTAGATTTTTTGTTTAATAATGTTTTATGGTTTGGTAGGTGTTCATTTCATATCTGTCTGTAGGTGTTCAACTTCTTCCTGTCTGTCCTTTATATTATTTCAATCATTAAATGTCAGATGGTATACTCTTTTCTTCAAAATAATTTGTAGTGGATTTGGACTTATTTCTGTTTCATATTTTGGCGTTAGTTATTAATATGATTATGCTATAGAGTATTCTTATTAGCGGAAATTATTATTTCATTAATAAGGATTGACTGTATAAAGGTAAACTGTATTGAATGTATTATTCATAAAACCGTCTAAAGGTTTCAAATAAAATAATGTAAGTACAATACATTTATAAGTATTAAAGTTGTTATTGGGACGTGTAAACAACGGTATTATTGTATATGTAATCTAGGCTACTACCGGTGTTAACACAGGCTTTGATCCTCGCTACGACATTAGGTAAGTCATTTATGTAGGACAAAAGAATTCTTTATAGTTTCCTTATATTGATAAAGAGTTTCTCCGAGATATGATTTGACAAAAAGTTTTGTTCTTTTGGAGGATAAAATACTACGCGTACCTATAGAAAAATATCCGGAGATGAGTTAAAATATGATTGTCAGTTATATATCTATATTTTAAGAGTTGCTGAGTAAGAAGGAATTTTGGATTTACTTAATAATACGGAAAATTAAAGAACTTAAACAGCTTATTATGTGTCTGTAAGATCGGTAGAAATGTGGTCATTGATTTCTTTGGGAAATTAGCTCCACTGCTTTACCACTCATTGAATAAAATATGAAAATGTGGCAACGTTAGCATTTAAAAACTTCGGAGAATACCAGGAGGTTATAAAGTTGGTTTAGTTTATTGAAGAGTATATGAATGATCACTAAAACGTAATTAAATAGCCTTCAAATAATATTCAAAGTGGTATGTTAACTTTAAATTGAAAAACGTGATCGACATTAGGATGGATATCATCATAGTGTTGGCCTACTATTTTAATTTTAGTTTAAGAAACATTCACCTGCAAGTCGCCATATATTGTTATTTGTTTATTACTAAATTACATACACGTCTTAACAATTTTGTTTTTAGAATACATTAATATTTCATAACAGCTGTTTCGGTGTAACATATACCGTCATCAGATGAAACAACACGTTTACACAACACACTGATACACATTTCACAAAAATAAATAAACATAAAATGTTTGGTACAGCAGTTTAGTACAGGTCGAAAATAATATAAAATAAAGTTGAGATAGCCACATCTTGCTAATGTAGTGGTCAACTGTTCACTCATAAGGCAATATGGAATTTATATTGTTATTTATTTAAATAACTTAAATTAGTGGTCCAAATACTGAGCTCTGATGAACACCACGGTGTAAAGTGAAGATGATTGAGTGTGGTGAGCGTGCGTACGTGCGTGTGTGTGTGAGAGAGTGAGACAGATGATTTGGCCTATACGATAGATATAGCTTGATAATAGCAATGACTACATAAATACTATAAGACACGACATAGGATAGGGAAATAGTCTACGCTTTACGGGTGCTGTTCATCACAAGTTTGACTCACAGCTATTAGAAAGCGCTAGCAGCAGGTGCTTGACTGTACGCATCCCACTTGGTTGAGACTGTACAACTGTTGACCTCTCTCTCACAAACCTTCTCACTTACTTCCGTCAGCAAAAGAACCCGTCTCGTATTGCTTCCTTCCCTCGCAAGCTGTTTCACTTATTCAGTATCTGTCAATAGTGTCAATCTATTACAAAAATATGCCTGGAATATATAAGTGTTATTACGCGGACTGCCAAAGAAATAATAAGAACAGTTATGATCTTCACTTCTTCACATTTCCATCTTCAGATCAATCAAGGTAAGACACGGTTTCACTAATCATCTTTCTAAGATTTTTAATTGAAAAATTGCAGCAGTTAACCTTCACTGTCAGAAGAATAATTATTGATAATTAAAATAAAATTTTTAATGAAGTTTATTAAAATGTCAGTTTTCAGATTAACTGTTAATGAAGTTTATTATTATAAAAGACTTGTTACTTTTTTCTTTAAATGAAGAGAGCTTTTTCTAAAAATTTAAACTAGTTGTTTTACCCGGCTTCGCCCAAAGCTGTGTAGTTTGGAGGTTTATTATTATTTCTATAGTCTTGAGCTTGTACATGTTTTTATTTTGATAAGATAATTTTTAATTTGCACATATAATTTAGTATTTATAGGCCTAATGCCTTTTTAAAAAAAATAAAAAATCGTTTTCTTACTCTCTGAATACAAAAAATAGGTTTCACGGTTATGTATGTCTGTGTGTGTCAGAAATATCCAGCTTCAGATTCAGATGAAATTTTGTATCTATTCAATTGAAAACCAATATTTAATTGACAATTTCACCACAATTCCAGACGTTAGTTTATATTTATATTTTAGGGGTTTATGGCCTCCCCCAAAACCCCTAAAAACTGAAAAAATCTAAATTTTTCAAAAATTGTCAATGTTTATGTGTACATAAAAAATACTACAACATTTTTATAATTTTTTAAAAGATATTAAAAGTTTAGTAATTTAGTCTAAATAGAAATATAAAAAATATATAAAAATTTTAAAAAAATCCTTACCCTAAAATTAATTTCAAATATACCACATCATACAAAAAGAAGCAGCGTTATGAACTATAAGCTTGATGGTATAGTAATATATTTTGGGGAAAGAAAGCCATGAACACAAAAATATGTCTTACCGTTACAAAACTTTTTGATTAACAAAGTAATATAACATAGCAGAATAATTTTTATAATTATTTTCAAGATGTACAAAATTTTAGTAATTCACTTGTGAACACAAATCTGTAAAATTATTTTTCCCGCGACTTTTCTGTATATTTATGTTTTTGTCTGACAAAAATATGTTTTTGTCGCGACTTGTCTATAGTTGGGCCCACATCTTACTGTAACAATGTCGTGAGGTGTTAAATTGAAGCTGCAAATGCTTTTCTGTTAACTGCTTTTCTTCTATCTGTTTTTAGGTTTTTTTGCTTTATTTCAATGTTGATGTAGTGAAGTAAGGAGTGTTTGGTCAGTGTAAACGTTTATATCTACTTTGTGGGTTGTTTGAAAATTTTAAACATGAGTTGTAAAATTTGTTATGCAAACATGTTTTTGATTGTGAAATCAGTCATAATTGCGTTTTCACCCATTTTATCATTTGCGTTTGAAAAACTAGTGGTACCAGTTAAGGGTTAATGTAATATTACATCCCATTATAAATTCATTGTATGTTGCAAATATATAATGGCTAACATAATAGAATATTACGTTTTGAGAATGTAATTTAATTATTTATTACCAAATGAGTTCTTGTTAACCTCAAGACTCAACCAAGACCCTATAGAAAATATGTTTGGCAACATCAGGCATCGTGGAGGTTACAATAGTAATCCAACAGCGGGACAATTTCGGAAAAATCTACAGCATGCTATATCTGTTAGGCTGTTGAACCCTCCAAGTACGGCAAATTGTGAACCGGACAACGACATAACAATAGATTTAAACATTCATGATGAGCTGCAAAATGATTGTGCTGATCCTGAACAATTACAAACAGTATCAACTCCTGTTATCAGTGAAACTAATTTCACAGATACATCACTAATTTCAACTCCTCCAAGTAGCTTTATGCTATCCCAAATAAATAACGTAAATATTCTTTTAGAGGACGCAGTAATAAGCTATTTGGCAGGTTGGATAGTCAAAAGGTGTAATGACAAGTTTTCATGTAAAATCTGTCAAACCAGACTGTCAAAAAATAATACTACGGATGTCCTTACAGACTCTTTAATTAGATTCAAGGACTTTATGAAGTACTTTCCCGATGGCAGAGTAGAAGCTTGCCTCCAAACCCCTTCAAATGAAATGTTTTCGGTAATGAAGAACTTTGTTACGACATTTTCGAAATATTTCCCTATTGTAAAGTCCAAGCCAAAAATCCTTAAAACACTCAGTACAATTATAAAACGAAATACTGCAACACATCATCCAAGTTGGTTCAGTGGAGAATGTAAAGAGCACCATAACTTTATTTTAAAAAAATTTGTTTTTATGAAAATAATGTATGCAGTGAAATGGCATTCTCAAGATCTTAGGGACGGGACAAATCTTCGACCGAAACGGAAAATGGTAGACAGCATCGGAAAAATAATAGAAGAGAAAATAAAACGAAACAGCAAACTAGTGAAACTCAATCATTTGTGATGGATAAACATTTTTGTTTAATAATATTCATGTTCTATTCATATTCCTTAGTTCTATGATGTTATTTCTTATCATATTTTTTATGTAATAATATATTTTATAATTTTGCGATATTATAGTTCTATGTTGACTTTATAAATTTGTATTTAGTTATTAGTTTCACTTTTTTTCACAAATTTATCAAGCTATTATTAAGGTTTTTATTTTATTACTAGCTGTACCCGGCCACGCGTTGCTGTGGCTCATCTGGTTAAATGGAAAATAAATAAAAGACATAACTATAAAGACATAAATTAAAATATGTTTATTTTAACAATGCTTGTGGGTACACAATATTTTTTGTAGTTTCATTGTTTGTGTATATACAGATTATCTGGTTTGCCGACTCTAGAACATGCAACATAATATATAATAATTGTCCACGTGAGAAGCAATCCGTTTCTAGATCTAAGCCAAGCAATTCTAAAGATTGGCCCTGAGCTAAATTAAGAAAACAATATGTTACAATCTAATTTAAAAAAAGACATATTAGAATTTAATAGTAGGCCTATTTATATATGGTAAATGATATATTTTATAAATGGAAAATTGCCTCTTTTAATTTTATAACAATACAAAATCTCTGTCCTAATTAATATTCCCGAGAAAATAACATTGTGTACAATAACCTGTTTTAAAAAAGTTATTATTTATGTAACATTTAGATAAGTTTTTATTTAAATTGTAGGCCTAACTGTTACAATTTTATGTTTTGTATTTATAAAGATTCTTTAATTTTAAAATAAAGATAAAAATATTGTCTTTTAAGTGTTTTTTATTTCATATTGATAAATCAAATGGTTTAATAGTTATTAATATTATAATGATGAAAATAGGTTATGACAGAAAATGTTATTTGAGTTATTGTAATTTTTTTATTTAATCTGGTTTAACCAAATGAAAGAACGGTGAAAAAATAAAACAAATTATTTACACTCACGAAATTAATGCTATGGTAAATGTTATTGTCCTAACGGAATGTCTTACAAAAAAATTGATTTAAACATTTGTTAATTAAATCTATCAACATTTTATTTAACAACAATACATTTGGAAACATTGAAAATATTTAGTATAGTGTGTTTTGTTTTACTTCAACAGATGTCGTTGTTCACAAAAACCTATCTTAAAAGATAGAAATCCAAATATAACTTACAGTTGTTTGAAGTTTGAAATCAGCTGATAATGGAAATATAGGAAACAGTTGACTACAGCTGTTATTATTATAGTCCATAAACATATGTAATGGCGCTTGCATTTTTGTTAAATATTGAGCATATTTTTTGTTGTTTTTATGTTCATTAGATGCTACAGTTTTTCAAAAAGTATATAAAAACACTCGTGGATTCGAATGGAATATTGTGTCCAAATTTCAAAGCAATCGGTGAAGAACTTTCTGAGATTATCGATTTTGAACAAACGCACATTTACATTTTTATTTATATAGATTTTGACTACAAATGAATTTTATCTGTAATATTTATGATTTTTACAATTTAAATCATTTCCTTAGTCCTATGATGTTATTTCTTGTCATATTTTTATGTAATAATATATTTTATAATTTTGCGATATTTTAGTTCTATGTTGACTTTATAAATTTGTATTTAGTTATTAGTTTCACTTTTTTTCACAAATTTATCAAGCTATTATTAAGGTTTTTATTTTATTATTTTGACTACAAATGAATTTTATCTGTAATATTTATGATTTTTACAATTTAAATAATTTTCTTAGTCCTATGATGTTATTTCTTGTCATATTTTTATGTAAGAATATATTTTAAAATTTTACTATGTTTTAATTCTACGGTGACTTTATAAATTGTCTTTACTCCCCCCCCCCCCATAAATTTATCAAGCTTTTCTTAACGTTGTTATTTTATGTTGTTACGTATGTAAACAAAGTTTTCAAATCTCTTTTGTAAAATATTGTAACAAATATTATTAAAACATTTTTTATAAACGTTTTCAATAGTATCCAAACAATATTTTATTAATATTTTCGAAACATTAAACAGTATTGCAAAACATTTTCCCATAAACCAAAATCAAATATGTTTTTAACTTCTTAAAAAATATTTTCCGGCGTATATTAGAAAAATGTTGAGAAAAGGTTTATAAAATATTTCATTACAATATTTTCAATATATTTCAAAATATTTCTAAAACTATAAAAGACCAGTGTTTCCGTAACAATTTTTTTTAAAAGATTTTAAAAATGTATAAGATCACATGGATATTTTACTCATAATTACGATTGTCTTGGGGAAAGTATTATTTTAACGTTTTTGTTCTTTTAACTAGAATAATTGCATGATAGTATGAGTATTTAGAAAATGTTTTCAGCAAAAGCGGATGTTTTTGTGCTGTTAGTAGTGACGAGTCCGGGCGCAGAGAAATGACCAGTGCAGTAGGTTAGATTATTTTTTATTTACTTAACGTCGCAAAGCAAATGAAACATTGTTTGACCGTAGAGCCACCTAGCGCCAGTCACGTCAACTTCAGATTCTCTAGCAGAGCGACAGCTCCACACCCTAGCGGGTAATGGACAACTCAAGAATAAGCGTAGAATTTTTAACATGGCAATGTCGTGTCTTATAGTATTTATGTAGTCATTGATAATAGCTAGTTCTGTAGGATATATTGAGTTAGAATAAGCTACCATCTTACAAAGAGTTGTAAAAATGTCTCCCTGAGCATGTATTTGAGGATTACATTTCGAGTTGGAATAACATACACATACTAAAAAAATGTAAGATTGTTAGGAGGCCTAAGGTTCAGCTCATTTTTTATCCCATTCAGCTCTAGACAACCCTTAATCTGAGGAAGGATAATAGGTTAAATCGCTAAAGTATATCTTAGCAATTTCTATTCCTTAATAAAGGAAATACTAAAAGTAGGTATATAATGAAAGATCGTTAATGAAGGCCTAAGGTAGCAGCGTAAGGAGACTTCAAACAAAGGAAATCCTAAGAAATGTTCACAAATATGGGCATTACCCCTAATGGCTTCTAAGTTATTATCTATCAATATTTGAAGGGACTAATGTTTACAACTTCTGCTATTATTGATATTGTGGAAATTAGTGAAAATTTCCAAATATCTTGGGTAAGTTTGAAACAGATGTTTGCAGCTTCTAAAACTCTCTGACCTTACTTCCGGTCTTTTACCTTAGCTTAGAAGTGTGTGTTTTAGCGTCAATGGTTATGTAAACCCAAGTCTTCTGTGCTACGTATAAACTGTTTACAGAATTTTGTTTTAATGTCAGGTACAAAATATTTAAACCCCATTTTTGATATTTTGAACTCATATTTATAAAGTCAAATATTATTAATGTCTCAAAATGTAAATTTAATTAGTTGGTAATTTTATAATAATATTCCAGTCTGACCTAAGCGTATATCCCATTCTTGAAACTTAATGAAAGAATCAAGAAAATTTTCCAAATGCTGCAAGAATTACGTAAACATCAAATGCAAAGTTATCAAAATGTTATGCACATTTTTCAAATGAAAGAGGGTAATGTGCTGAATCCACAGATAGTTATAATAAATACTGAAAACGTGCCAACAAGGATAAGGCGCTTTAAAACAGGAAACTGTAAATTGAGGCCAGTCTCTTTCAGTGTTACATCTTCTGTAGATGGTTCGGTTTTGATAGCTAGCTCTGATATAAATCTGCAAAATAATTTAAATATCTGAATGGAAGAATCGAGAAATAAAAACATGAAAATAAGGGTAGAGAAACTGTGGTAATATCAAGATTTCCATTGAACTGTCAAATTTAATATCAAAACTGAATGCTTCAACAAATCAACATTGGCTATGTACTTAGCGTAATGAAAAGGTTATTACAGGACTAAATCAAAGAATAGTTTCTGTAGAGAAAATCATTACATAAAGAAGAAAAAGTTTATTTGCAAAATTAATTTCCTAAGGTTATTAAAAACAAGTCGATGGGCGTCACCCAGTCTCAACAGCGAATGTAATACAAGCAGATTTGTTAAATGTAACGCCCAAATGTTGGTTTCTTAGCCTTTTAGGAAATGTTAAATTATATTAAAAGATCAAGGAGTCTTATCCAGCAGGAGATGTTTTCTGGTCCTCTTAATTGTGTATATCACTACGTCGGAGCCTCGTAGATGTGTATATCTTAAGACGTTTCCACTCGCTTCCCTCGTATCAGTGTCTCGAACTTAGCAGGCCTCGAAGGTTCTCGCTACGCTTGTGTCGGTGATAACTTCGTTATTTGTCATCGCAGAGGCGGTGTTGATATCATTCACCTGGAGAACTGAAATCGGTAAATTTTGATCTAAGTTGAATATAATACGAGATATGATCAAAAAACTGTTTAAATTGGCCGACCAATTGTTTTGACCTTTTCAATTATTAAAAAAAAAAATTAATAAGATTCTAAATGAAATGATACTAATTCCATAATAATAATACAAGTTATAAGTTCAGATAAAATTGAACCCGTATATAATCCCTACATTGGTCTAGTTAGACCTGTATGTAAGTAATGAGTTGATCATAATTATTTATACTTAATTATCCCCAATACACTGCCATTGAAATAATGTGGTGATCAGAATATCCGTTAACACTATTTATTGTGCATAAATATCAAAACACTTAACATATGTTTATATATCGTTACGCACACAACTAAAATCTAATAACAAACAGTAAATTATAAAATTATTATTATTTTAAAAGAAATATAGTTCGATATATCAAATAATTACTGTCTGAAATATGAGAACAATACAGTTCGCTATACCATTAATTTTTGTGGCCGCTAACGTGCTTACGTATAGACGATACGGGTTACGGATAAACGGGATGTTAAAAATCACCTTTTCCGTTTCTGAGAGCACGAAACCTAGGTCGAAATATTTACGGTGTCCAAATTTACCCGATACTTCGTATACTGGGTAAGTAAAATCAGTTAACAAGAATACATATTTTCCAATCGTTACAAAGGATCGAGAGACTTGAGAAATTAACATAAAGCATACGAAGACAGAAAATGATATATTTCAGAAGAGTAGAACGCTAAAATCTACAGTGTATACATAGAAATGTAATCACAAGATTCAGGTTAGAAGTAAGTCCTTTAGCTGACACAATAAAAGTTCTAAATGCTGTGGTTTGATCCTTACGAAAAGTCGAAGAAGATAAGCTTCAAAGTGAAAGAGGCAAGTTGCATTAACCAATGGTCTAAAGGGAGGCGGAGGACTACACGTGAAGATAAAGTGGGAGAAGATAAACTTCAAAGTGAAAGAGGCAAGTTGCATTAATTAATGGTCCAAAGGGATGTAGCATTTAAATCCAAAAAAGCATTTCCGCAATAACTTAACTCATTTCGTAAATATACATTCCACTTTCCGTCGCTTGACAGATGCTGGCATCTAGCGGCCCGCTCCTAAACCAAGCATCACCTGATGCTTGAAACCAAAGTACATTTTCGCCGGTCAAGCTAGCTTCTCGATTACCGGTCCACAGTCTACATGCGATAACAACATGGTCTACACTCTTCATAACTCCGTTAGCTAAAAGTTTTTCTTTCTTCTCTCAAAATTACCGTCTTTCTAAAACATCATGTTAAATTACTAATTGTGCGCCTTAGTCTAATAATCTGGTTCAAAAATGTTAAAATTAACCATCATTTTCTCGGTACTACCTCACGTGATCTGCGACAGGATTTACCAGGTACTTCAACCTTACAGATTTTGTCATATTATAAATTTTGTTAATTTTTAAAATAATTTGTTAATTATCATGTATTCTTTAAAATATGTATTTCATGTTTTATTCAATATTCTATTTCCTTTTGAAACTAAATGATTATAAAAATTTTCTTTTCTTAAAACATCATTTACAAAATCTTGCAAAGGCACATTTTACGTTTTGAACATTTTTGTGAAATAAGTGCAAACTAGTGTTGAACATTAAATGATCAGAATATGAACATGTCAAATATAAAACAATTGAGGAAATTTCTTCTAAATCAGAAAATTTCGTTTTACAAGCTTTTGCAAAATCTTACAAGTCTTATACAAGCTTTCTTTTAAACAAAATTAAAATATATATAAATAGATTTATAATAATCTAAGAAGCTTTTAAGTACCATCTTAACGAATTTCTGTTATACAATCAATTTTCTTTAATTTTGGCAAATAATCAGATATTTCTTTAATGATGAACATTAATGCTAAAACATGTCTGATTTTGTACAGACACTAAAAGAACATGTTTTTTGCTCACAGCTAATATGCTGGTAGGACAAATAGGAGAAATTGGAGAAATAAAGAAATTCTTGTCTCACATTGCGCAAACCAACGAAACATCCTAACAAGTTTCGTCCTGTTGGCAAAACACGTTTTTTTTTTTGTATAACGTAACTTCACATTTTCAAGTGCATAAAAGTGATGTCTTTTTCTACAGCTGACTTTACAGAACTTTAACTAACTCATTTTGTATATGTGCCTAAATTTACTTTCGCAAATATGTGTTCCTTAAGACTATTTTCTAAATGTAGACCTGTGTAGTTAATTATAAAATATATATAAAAAACAATTATTGGGTGGAGCCTGCATGCAATTTTCGGTCCTAACAACCTCCAAGAGGTTAATTTCCAAATTAAATAATTGACGTCAATTAACAAAATTTCAAAATTCTAAATTCCTTTTTTTGTTTGTTTAAAATATATAAATTTATTTGGCCAATATAGTTTTTAAGAAATTTTTCAAACCAGTTATATTATGTATCTTTAGTTTAGTGATAAACATGTTAACTATAGATATGATTTTTGAACTTAAAATATCAAACTCTTTTATATTTTGTTAAATTCTGTAATTGTTTAAAAAGAAACTATCATCTTATAAACTAAAAAGGGGGGGATAAGTTTTTTTCTTTTTTTTGAATCTTTTGATTAAATTTTTTTTTATTATTATACTTTTACATTAAGGGCGTATAATCTTTTTTTTTTGATTAATTATAATTCTGTGAATTATTAAGCTGTGCTCATTGTTTTTTTTGTTAAATTTTTGTAACTATAAATATACATATTAAAAGGGGGGATAAATTTTTAGAATCTGTTGATTAAATTTTTTTTTCTAAATTATTATATGTTACAATTAAGGGCTTATAACTTTTACAATTTATGATATTGTTAATCATAAGTTTTTTTTATTGATGATTTGTGTCAGGATGTCTTTTGTTGTAAATGACAAAGTCTGAAGCGCCGAAATTTCCTTCTGCTTTCAATAAACTTGAGCCTTGTTAATTACTAAATTTGTCTTTGTCTTTTTTTATTTTTTCTTTTCAAACATTGTTACCATTTTGGTTCCGCCTTTATTAAATTTAAGTCCCCTGGTAACATGTTTTTGGTAGCAGAGCGTGGTTAATTTTAAATTCTGGAACCGTAGTTAATTTTCAAAATTTTGCATTGGAACTATCTAAATTTAAATTCAAAATTATCTTTGTAAACAAGGCTCTTTTTTATGTTTTGCAGCTTTTTCAAATACTGCACAACTGTTGCTGATGAAATTTTTTTTTATTTAGTTTAAATATTTAAATCTCTATAAATCTATAGTCTCTTTTTTTTTATTATTTAGTTATTTTTATAAACACTTACACAAAAACTTCTAAACCAATTTCGATAAAATTTTTTTTTTATTATTTTGTCTGCTTAAATATTTTTTTTATATATATATATTTACATACACTGCACCCTAGTCATTCACTGAATTTGATCCAGACAGCGGGCTCATTCGGGAATCCAAAAAAAAAATTTAAATAAATAATAAAATCCAAAAATAGTTAAAAACAAAAAAAAAAAACAAAAAAATTTCAAAATCTCCTTCAAAAAATTTTCTCGAGTTTTCTTTCGCTTGTCTGTATCAATTCATACTTACACACACACATATATACACAACAACTACACTACATATAATTCTTGAGTCTTTCTCTGGCTCTTTCACCTCTTTTTACATCATCTTAAAAGAAATTTTTTTTATTTAAAGACACTTGATTAAATTTTTTTTATTTATCAGCAACAGTTAAGATGGCAGTGGATTTGCTGCGATTAGTGGACCCGTTAAAGAACACGGAGCTTGCCTTTGAATTTTTTTGTTTTCGTCATCTTGAAAGGAAAATTATTTTTATTTATTTTTTTTTTAATTTTATCATCATGGCGGTGGACTGGTTGATGCAGATGGTGGCATCTGTTTGATAGTAAATTGAAATGTTGAACACCTTTTAATAATATATCCTTGTGAGCTAAATTTTCTTTTCCAAATCATGTTTCCAAATCATGCAAAAAATTTTTTTTCCTTTCCAAATTATAGGGGCCCAGTTTTTGTATATAGGACGACATGGTTGGCCTGTTTGTTTTGATTAATTTGTTTGTTTGTTAGTTAGCAGGTCAACATGTTTGTTTCCTGATTTAGTTTTTTATTAGGGTTGAGAAAACCGGAGTTGGGTTTTCTCACATTGTGGGTCACCTTTTTATACTGTCTTTTTGCCACACTCTTTTTTTTTGCTACACTTCTTTCACAACATATTTTGATGAAATTTTTTTTACACAATTTTTTTGATTAAATTAAATTCCTTTTTTTTTGGGGCACATGATACACATATAAGACCCTAAGTCAAACATCACATGCCCTGCCTTGGGCACTAAAACAATTTTGACTCCCCAACGTTTCATACTGCTTCTTTGTTTATTTTTCAAATGGATTATTTGTTTAGACCCTTCAAAATTCTTTTTTCTCACGGAAATTGTCAAGAGCCGTGAATAGTTTAAATTTTTCTTCGTATGGGAGAAGAGGAATTTAAAAAATAACGACGCTGAGCATGATCTGACCTAAATGGCTTCAGGAGTTTTTCATTTATTTTTATTTATTTTTATAATTTAATGTTAAGGTCGGCTCAGAGGATACTCCCCCCGTCTGAGTCCGACCTTTCCTGCAATGCCATGTGCTATGCACATTCCCTCCCCTGGTCCCCGGAGTGGTCACCTCCTCTTGGCTTCCCGAGGTGCCACTCCACCCCTTTCCCCCACGTACCTTAGAGTACAAAGTCAGTTCATGCACAGCAATGTCGACCTTTGCGTCACCCTTCAGCTCTTTCTGTCCTGGGCTTATCCCAATCATAGGTGGGAAGAGCTGAGACGCTATAGAAATTTCAAAATTTAATAAGTAAGTGCCGAAGGAGGCTACACCCTAGAGTGGTGATTATAAAAGCATTATGAAGCGTTGTTTCTATCAGGTGCCCCGTTTCAAAATTTTGCGGGAGGCCCTTCTGGCCCCTTCTTTAGAATCTTCTGGAGGCCCTTCTGGCCCTTTGCACCTTTTTCAAAATTTTGCGGGAGGCCCTTCTGGCCTCTTTTCTGACTACACCCTAACTCCGTCTTTCGGGGGGGGAGAGCTGTAGCATTTAAATCCAAAAAAGCATTTCCGCAATAACTTAACTCATTTCGTAAATATACATTCCACTTTCCGTCGCTTGACAGATGCTGGCATCTAGCGGCCCGCTCCTAAACCAAGCATCACCTGATGCTTGAAACCAAAGTACATTTTCGCCGGTCAAGCTAGCTTCTCGATTACCGGTCCACAGTCTACATGCGATAACAACATGGTCTACACTCTTCATAACTCCGTTAGCTAAAAGTTTTTCTTTCTTCTCTCAAAATTACCGTCTTTCTAAAACATCATGTTAAATTACTAATTGTGCGCCTTAGTCTAATAATCTGGTTCAAAAATGTTAAAATTAACCATCATTTTCTCGGTACTACCTCACGTGATCTGCGACAGGATTTACCAGGTACTTCAACCTTACAGATTTTGTCATATTATAAATTTTGTTAATTTTTAAAATAATTTGTTAATTATCATGTATTCTTTAAAATATGTATTTCATGTTTTATTCAATATTCTATTTCCTTTTGAAACTAAATGATTATAAAAATTTTCTTTTCTTAAAACATCATTTACAAAATCTTGCAAAGGCACATTTTACGTTTTGAACATTTTTGTGAAATAAGTGCAAACTAGTGTTGAACATTAAATGATCAGAATATGAACATGTCAAATATAAAACAATTGAGGAAATTTCTTCTAAATCAGAAAATTTCGTTTTACAAGCTTTTGCAAAATCTTACAAGTCTTATACAAGCTTTCTTTTAAACAAAATTAAAATATATATAAATAGATTTATAATAATCTAAGAAGCTTTTAAGTACCATCTTAACGAATTTCTGTTATACAATCAATTTTCTTTAATTTTGGCAAATAATCAGATATTTCTTTAATGATGAACATTAATGCTAAAACATGTCTGATTTTGTACAGACACTAAAAGAACATGTTTTTTGCTCACAGCTAATATGCTGGTAGGACAAATAGGAGAAATTGGAGAAATAAAGAAATTCTTGTCTCACATTGCGCAAACCAACGAAACATCCTAACAAGTTTCGTCCTGTTGGCAAAACACGTTTTTTTTTTTGTATAACGTAACTTCACATTTTCAAGTGCATAAAAGTGATGTCTTTTTCTACAGCTGACTTTACAGAACTTTAACTAACTCATTTTGTATATGTGCCTAAATTTACTTTCGCAAATATGTGTTCCTTAAGACTATTTTCTAAATGTAGACCTGTGTAGTTAATTATAAAATATATATAAAAAACAATTATTGGGTGGAGCCTGCATGCAATTTTCGGTCCTAACAACCTCCAAGAGGTTAATTTCCAAATTAAATAATTGACGTCAATTAACAAAATTTCAAAATTCTAAATTCCTTTTTTTGTTTGTTTAAAATATATAAATTTATTTGGCCAATATAGTTTTTAAGAAATTTTTCAAACCAGTTATATTATGTATCTTTAGTTTAGTGATAAACATGTTAACTATAGATATGATTTTTGAACTTAAAATATCAAACTCTTTTATATTTTGTTAAATTCTGTAATTGTTTAAAAAGAAACTATCATCTTATAAACTAAAAAGGGGGGGATAAGTTTTTTTCTTTTTTTTGAATCTTTTGATTAAATTTTTTTTTATTATTATACTTTTACATTAAGGGCGTATAATCTTTTTTTTTTGATTAATTATAATTCTGTGAATTATTAAGCTGTGCTCATTGTTTTTTTTGTTAAATTTTTGTAACTATAAATATACATATTAAAAGGGGGGATAAATTTTTAGAATCTGTTGATTAAATTTTTTTTTCTAAATTATTATATGTTACAATTAAGGGCTTATAACTTTTACAATTTATGATATTGTTAATCATAAGTTTTTTTTATTGATGATTTGTGTCAGGATGTCTTTTGTTGTAAATGACAAAGTCTGAAGCGCCGAAATTTCCTTCTGCTTTCAATAAACTTGAGCCTTGTTAATTACTAAATTTGTCTTTGTCTTTTTTTATTTTTTCTTTTCAAACATTGTTACCATTTTGGTTCCGCCTTTATTAAATTTAAGTCCCCTGGTAACAGGGAGACGGAGGACTACACGTGAAGATAAAGTGGAAGAAGATAAGCTTCAAAGTGAAAGAGGCAAGTTGCATTAACCAATGGTCCAAAGGGAGACGGAGGACTACACGTGAAGATAAAGTGGGAGAAGATAAACTTCAAAGTTAAAGAGGGGAGTTGGATTAGTCAATGGTCCAAAGGGAGGCGCAGAACTATACTTGAAGATAAAGTGCAGTTCTGGCTTAGAGCATTGGCTTTACATACTAAAGAGTTTACACATATATTCATGCTTACTTGAAGTCCAGATATTAGAGATTCTAGTGTTGTGTCACCCCAGGTAACGTCAAGGACAGAAAGCCGTAATACATGCTCCGACTCCTTCCACACTAGCGCATTCTGAACCTCAACCCATAAAACTACTACGATTCTACCTACATATTTAACCAAAATTATCGTATGTCATGTGATTTCTTCAATGCTTGGAGATAGAGAATTGACTGACACCAGAAAAGGGAGCTGACACGGTGAACTGTTTCTTTAGCTTAAAGTATGACGCAACTAAGTAAATTATGACCAAGATTCTAAAAGTTGAATCACTTTATTTTATTGCTTCGACTGTAAATAAATTCGCAATCAAGACCAAATATCATCTTGCAGGTAATTGCCAATTATAAAGTTGACAGAACATACATAACTTTGTGATAGGAGAAACTTATGTAGGAAGTATATCATCATTTTGCCACATTATTGCAAAAGTAAAATTTATTTTCAAAAATATTTTCTATTTATCTAATTGATTTATAAAAATGGAAATCACACTAACACATCCTTTTTTAATACCATGTTTGTTTGAAAAAGTACAACTGCTGTTAATAAACAATACTGCAGTAATATACCGACAAAAAAAAAATCTGATAAATGATCGGTCCGGGTATCTAATACTTTTTTGTTTACACAAGACAAGTAGATACAGGATTATTTCGTAATGCAAGGAATGCAATGATTGCTTATAACAATTAATATTGTAATTTGAGGGTTTTTATATTCTGTATCTAAGAGATTTTATTTATTTATTTATTATTTTTATGTCAATCTGAATGTACATAAAAAAGCTTCAATCTGAGTCCAGCTGTAATAATTTATAATAATAGTTATTTCATCACTAGGACTAAAAGTGAAGCTTTTCAATACAAGCCGAAATTTAACGGCCGAAGCGAAGCCAAGGCCGGAAAATGGAAATAATATAAGAAAACGATTTCACAAAAACTAAAATGTTATAATCTATTTACCTTCAAATCGATATTAACAGCTGTTTTAACGGTTATTTACAATCGAGAGTATCAGTTGTTTTTAAAAATTCTTTTCAATCGTTAATTAATTCATATAAACTTAGTAATAGCTGATAACCTTGATATCAGCTGATGTTTTTAGGTTCTAGGACTAAAAAGAACAATTTCACGCGCGTGACTGTTCGTCGTATCACTAAACAAGGCGATAAATTCTACATATTTCAAACATTTGTAATTGTTTATTTTGTCCCACATATAGGAAAAATATAGCGGTAAAAAGACCTTGGGGTAGTTAAAGGGCAAAAGCTATCGCATTGAATTCTTTTTTTTTGGGGAATTCTTTGTGTGTGGTATCAAATAAAAATAGAAATTATTCCAATTACGAATATGCATGTTTATTTAACGAACATATTAATATGTCGGGGCTAGGCCAAATTTAAAGTGTCAAATATCATGTCCCTTTCTCCTCTAACTTAAACACGGCGTGATCTACAAATCTGAAATTATTTGAATTTGAAATTAAATTGAAGTGTGAAAATCATATATTGTAGTTTTTGTACAACGACTACAACTTAATTTAACCACACAATGATACGTAGCGTATCAGTTTTTATAAATAGATTTTGTGATATGTGAGACAAACAGTTCAATAGCCATTGAAAGATGGATTGTGTTTCACTGATTTCTTTTTAGGATCCGTAGGTGGGCGTCTTTCTGCCTGTAAGTCGCAACCAGTCTACACAGTCAAAACTATAAATCCTGTATAATTCAAACTTTGCATTTATATTTTTTGTATTGTCCCACATATAAGAAATATATAGATGTAACCTTGGGGTAGGTAAAGGGGAAAACTACTTGCATTGAGTTGAAAAATTGTATTTTTAGAAATGTTATCCTGGAAATAATGCTCATTGTTGTTAATAATGTCGGTTGAGATTGTATCAGATTTGTGTTATAATAACTTCAGACAAAAAGACCAACGAGACGGCTACCAAAAATTGTCGCAGAAAGATTAAATTTTTCTCGGTGTTGGGTGTGAAATGTGTTGGGATTATAATATGATCAATAGGACAATTATCGAGTAACTGTACAGTCTCCGTAAGAGGAATATTATGAAAATAAAATGTTAAAAAAGGATTATTAATTGCTTATTATTTATCAAAATTCTAGACGGCTGTAAAGTCGTCTCCATTTAGTTCTTGTAATAGTTTTAATTTGAATGGTTAGGGATTACAAATTCGTTGAATGATAATTTGCTTTATTCAAGGTATAACTGATATGTGCTTTGTACTCAATGTGTGAAGCACCTACTTCTACCACCTTATTTCAGCTTGGGGCCAAACATTACAAGAAACAATGTCAGGCGAGTATGGACAGTGTTACGTACCAGGAATCCAGAAACTTGAAGTTAGATTCGAGGAATTAATGATGTGTTGACATTTTGCAACTTCAAGGATTCCGTTGTTCACAATTCCGATCTATTTAGCGTAGCACATGATGAAGGCTACGGAGTACTTTCAGGTAATTACCAGTGATACGCACCAAACAAAAGACAAAGACGGCGGCCAACATCACTTGACGCTGTTGTACAGCTGCAGTTTTTCATTTATCGGAGATTGAATTTCTTTGCAGTAACCTAGGTTTCTGAGTTGTATTTGTAAATCGATCATTCATCATTGGAGATCACTGTGTTCAGGGTGTCAGGAACCTACGGTTGCGGAGTTCACCAACGCCTAAGAAACTACTGCTTCGGCTCCGTTGTTAGCAGTTTCAACATGAAATTTTCACAAACTCACCGCAAGGTCAAATCCTCAAATATAATTTACAGTTCGCAAGTTCTCAGATGGTGGAACCTCACTCCTGCATGATCAAACGTCTTTCATGATCTTATCGTTTTTGAACGTGTGTCCCTCACTACCGACATGGGGCCATCTTTAAAACGGTTATACCACTCTTTAATTTGTTTGATACGTACGGGCTGTAGAATCTTCCACTTAGTATCGCCAAACATAATGAACAATTTGATTCAACACCGTTGCTGAAGTAGTTCTGTCAATTCGTTGAAAACGACAATCTGACGTTAGCTGAGATCCTTAATCACTGTCAACGACTGACAATCTCTGTGGGCAGAAAATATTTTCACACGCGCATGAAGATACTCTCAAAAGGAGATCACATTTTTTTGCTTTAGTTGTTTCTGTGGACAAAATTCAGATCTGATACTTTTAAAAAAAATCTCTGTAAAAGGGAAAATCGTTATAGCTTATAACTATAGTCTTCTCGCAATTTGAAACAGTGCTTGTACTTAACCTTTTGTATATGGTCTTGATTGTTCATAGTCTGTGCTTAACAAAAGGAGTTTAACAAAGTTGAAAATCTGTAACAGGAATTTGTATAATAATGTGTATTCACAACTATAATAATTACTAGAGTTTAAATGTATATTATATTTAATTTATAAACTTGGAAGTTTGGAATTATATTTTAAGTTTATTTTGGGAAAAAAAAACATAAAAAATTACAACTTCTGAATTAGATTATTTCTTTAAAAAAAAATCAATTTTTTCTAAGATTATTGAAAACAGAAGGCAAGATTTAAGTTATTAAAGTATTCATAATAATTGTTATTATTTCTTAACACAGGCTAGTAAAAATAAGAGAAGCCCTAGCGTTATGTTTTTTTTTTGTCTGCAGGAATGAACTACTGAAGACAGACAATCGATGCATTATAAATCAGAATCTTTCATAACATCCTTGGAGACTTCAATGAAAAAGAATGGTAAGGTTGAAGTAATAAGTTATATTTTATTACAACTAAATTCAGAATTTTCAAATTATCAGCTAGTTTTGATTATTTTATGTTTTCAAAATAAGTAGACATTTACCTTTATACTTACTTGTCTGTGTTAAATTTTTGAATATTTTTCTTCAATATTTAAATATAATAGAAAAAATTACTATTTGTGCAAAACATTGGTGTATAAACCATTCATAGTCCGAAACGGTATCTAATAATGGGGTGGAACAGTGCAATGGCTGATAAAGCCACTAGAAACCAGGAAAAATTAAGTAAAATTGACAAATTTAAACTATCCATCGTTCCATTTATTTAAGAAATTCAAAATGTTGTCATTAAGAACCTTTTTGTATATAACCAATTAAAGATATTTTGTGAATCTGTAAAAATACAATTTAAGGAGCCGAGTCAAAGGTCAACTGGAATTGCTTTAAAAATTTACTTCTTTTTGAGGGTCCACACAATTATAATTTAATACCGATATGACCAAAATATGCCCAAATACTAAATTTGATCAAAATCAGTCCAATAGTCTACGCTGTACATCACTTCACGTATGACAGACGAACATTATGCCATCCGCAACTACTCAACATCCATTTTTTTGACACATTACGTAATTTTCTTCATAGTACTTTTATTTGCGATAATAAAATATATACCCTCGTAATTTTGACTTCGGACTTCCATGCAAAATTATTTTTTTGTTTTAAAGTTATTTAATAATGGGCCTAACGGATAAGTCGAAAATATCTGATCATGTTTGGTCCGAAAATCATAAATTTAATGGCTAGAGGCAAAAATAATACACTTTATACAAACGAAAACTAATTGAAGCCTGATTTATAAAGCTATCGGACAATCCTACCAGTCAGACAAGTTTAGAAATAAAGCCAATATGGCTTCCGTTAATAAAAACTCAATTAAAAAAAGAGATAAGTATTCTCCTTTAAATCAGACTGAAATTATCCCGCTTATTCCAAAAATGGGAATCATTACGCGATCGAAGACTAAACTATTAAAAGAGCGGGAAAAAGTTGTTTACCACTGATAAACAGTTAGGACAACTTTCCTTCGTCTCCATCCCTTGCAATCAGTACCTTGGCATCACATATGTGTAATGTAGGCTTGTGTGTTATGGTTTTATCTGATCATGTTTGTATTTAGTCTTGCACCTCATGAACATTCCTAGACCTGGGTAAGGTTAAGTTGGACCTAAGTGTAGGGCTCAGCTCTATCGTAGGGTACTTCATGGTGCTGGTATAAATTAAACAAGTTTTTGTGGTTTGAGGAATCCTCGTTTTTCTTTATTAGTTTTGACTGCTCAGGCCTAATTTTAGACTTGAGTTCTTAGATTATAGATTTAATTTTAGTTTCCAACATGGCCCTAGGCTTCTAGGCTGTGTTGGTGTTTTCTCTTTTATGTTATAGTTTCAAACTTGAAAACAAGAATTGATTTATAATCTCGAAACGTTATGTAATAATTTTCTATACACAAATGATGGCAAATGTTCCTATTAAACAGTATTAATAATTTAAATTTTTTTTCTCATATTACGAAGTTCAGAAGGGTAGTTACATTCCTTCTTATATGAGGATCCGAACTTCAATTAAATTGTGAGAGGGTTCGGTACGTACCATGATGCGTATATTTATATTTGACGACATATAGAAAAGTGGGTGAAATAAACATAAATACATAAAAACCCACCAAACTAAAGTTTTTCTTACAAAATAGTATTAGTGCTTGCTATTTTCCTCAACTAAAAGAAAAGGCGTGTTGGTTTTTTAACAAAAGTTTAAACAAAGAGAACATAACAGTTAATCAAATGCCAGGAACAAACAATCTATCGCCTTTGAACGTGTTACTCTCAGCTTTTCTGAAGATTAGTTTACTCACGCCTTTATAGAAACAGTTAAGCCCTTTGGTATCAGATTATGAATACAGTTTAGATTATAAATTAAGCATTTGCTTGCTTTTATACAGGGTAAAACGGGAAAACCTTACTATTTAATTTTAATATTAAAAACATTTATTAACACAGATTACATGAAACGGCATCAAATCTATGAGAAATCAGGGAGATTCAAAATAGCTAGTAATAAATGTCATTGTTGCCGTTGCTATAGGAACACCTTTATATTATAGACATCACTCGAAAAGTCAATACCTCAACCCACTCTTCAGAACATGAAACGACAGGTGGAGTTATGTTTGAAATGGAAGAGGAGGACACTTCCAACATATACGTTATAAGTTAATTTTATTTTCCTAACACTTCTGTACAAATTTATGTAATTTCTGAGCTAAATAAATAGTTACTAATCAACAAACATGGTAAAGGTTTTCAGTATAAAGTTAGGATGTAAGGTGGTACGTCACTGAGCTCGGCATCTACTTGGGAAATGTCCATTTTACCAACCCAGACTGTCAATAGCAGGAAACAGCTGACTGGGTAGTTTAGTTAAGCAGACCATGCTAGTTCAACTGGGACTGGGATAAGGAATCCGTCCGTAGAGGTAGCAAACATGCTGTGCAGTGCAGTGTAGTTTTTAATTTTGGTTTAAATATATACGTATCCAAAGTGCAGCATGGCTGGTTAATTATTTGGGGTCATGGGGTTCGGGGTCTATGTGGGGGGGCATCTGGGGTGCTTGGGACAAAGCAGAATTTTATCCAAAATTTAAGAGCAGGGCAGGGATAAATGTAACATTGCCGCAACAAATTGGTTAACAATGGTTACAAAGTAAACAAATAAATAAGATTTGAATGGTTTATCAATGTTCTTTAACATTGTTGTCTGCCATACACTGTAGGCTTACAGCTGTACTATGTATTACTACAAAACACAGAAGTTTATAATATTAGTTATTATGTTATTATTTAGTGTGTCGACAACTCAGTTGTTGTTTAAGCTACTGGAAGATTTGGAGATAAAATTGTCCAGAATTTAAAAAAAAACTTGTTTCTAGGCTAATATTTTGTATTATAGGCAAGAATTAACAATTAATGATTTCAGTTTTTTATCGGTAGCTCAGTAGTCCTTTAAGTTACAGGAAGATTTGGAGATAAAAATGTTAGATTAAAAAAATTAATTCTAGGCTCATCTTGGATGTTGTAGGCGATTATCAAGAATTAATGTTTTTAGTTTCTTATCGATAACTCAGTAGTTATTTAAGTTATAGAAACATTTGGAGATAATATTATCATCCAGAATTTAAAAAAAAAGAAGTTTCTAGGCTAATCTTTGGTGTTGTATGCAATTATCAAGAACTAATGTTTTTAGTTTCTTATCGATAACTCAGTAGTTATTTATGTTATAGAAAGATTTGGAGATAATATTATCAACCAGAATTTTAAAAAAATGTTTCTAGGCTAATCTTTGGTGTTGTATGCAATTATCAAGAACTAATGTTTTTAGTTTCTTATCGATAACTCAGTAGTTATTTATGTTATAGAAAGATTTGGAGATAAAATTATCAACCAGAATTTAAAAGAAATTTTCTAGGCTAATCTTTGGTGTTGTATGCAATTATCAAGAACTAATGTTTTTAGTTTCTTATCGATAACTCAGTAGTTATTTATGTTATAGAAAGATTTGGAGATAAAATTATCAACCAGAATTTAAAAAAATGTTTCTAGGCTAATCTTTGGTGTTGTATGCAATTATCAAGAAATAATGTTTTTAGTTTTTTATCGTTAAATCATTAGTCTTTTAAGTTTCAGTAGGATTTGGAGATAAAAATGTGCAGATTAAAAAAAAAAGTTTCTAGGCTAGTCTTTGGTTTGTAGACAATTACCCCAAGAATTAATATTTTCAATTTTGTCGATAATTCAGGTATCTTTAAGCTATAGAATGAATAAAACAAAATGGTTTGTCGTTATAAAAGAAAAATATTTTGTCTCTTACAAATATTTTGTAAAATTAACGGTTTTTCGGACATTCGATGTTAAAAAATTGAAATGGGTAAACGAAATAGGTTGATTATAATATGTTTCAAATTAGGTCTTTATAACAAAGTAGCATGCAAAGTTTCAACTCAATAATATTTACCGATAAAAATAAATGATTTATTTTTGGTTAAAAACCAAAAATGGTGGCTAGATAGAAAGAAACCATTTTAGGAAATATATTTAAATAAACATTTTGATGTGAAGAATAAGTTCCCGAAGTTTTGGAACTATTATTGGGAACACTCTGTATATGGATTTTTTGATCCGTCATCTAACTTTCCAAGTATTTAAGTGTGTATGTGTTAAGTATATGTGTGAATAAAAATATCTATAAACGAAATTTTTGTTATGATGCGTAGTTAGGCATGACGATGTTAAATGGGATTTAAAATCAGTTAAATGTTCATTTGTCGATCTTGGAACCCAACATAATTACTTTTAACTTGAACAATCTCTCATTTAGGTAAATTAATTTGAAACCATACCCTCCCCTCCAACCCCTCTACAGCCAAACAAACTTCAATGACACCTACGCTGTTAGTACGAAGCGTCGACGCCGAAGCGCTACCATCTTTAATTTCCTATTAGAGATATTCGTCTGAAAGCGTCCGCTCCGGTAACAGTCAGCGCGTGTGGCATCTAACCGTCAACATATTGTTTGTTTTCTATGTAACTCCAGATATCAGTGACAGTAATTCGGTAAGAATTCAGATTACTATATATGTATTTAATTGTTTTATAGCGTGACAATCCCAGAATAAAGTCAAACATATTTAACGAAAATCTAACTGCGCACTTTGTTGTTTAATATGCTCTAATTAGTTTTAATTTATTAGACGTATTTGTAATTTAACAAAAATAATCTTACAAAATGATAATGACTACTTGAAATAGTAACAATTATAACAAGACATTAATTGTTATCGTATTAAAAAGAAATAAATACAAATTTAGCGGATGACTCGAGAATTTAATAAGTAAAATAATAACGTAAATATAAATTTTATTTGGTATTATGTAGTATTTTTTAATACCAGTAAAATTAATTTTTTTGGTCTATTATTCTTTCTTGTCAAATATAAAAACAATAATAAATAAATTTTACTTTAGTATTATTGCTTATAACAAATGTAGACTATTTTCAAAATATATATCACTGAGAATATATAATAATAATGTACACAGGGTGATAATTACATAATGAGTACTATTGGTGTCTCGTAAACCTTGAAAAACTTTGAATGGATGATCTTCGTTAATTTTTTATGTGATTTAAAAATATATTATCCAAATTTTGAGAAGGTTGCTACATTCTCCAATAATAGGAAACTTTAAAATTCCTTATAAAAAAACCATATATTTTATGTTAGTTTTTGATTTCTCAGAAAATTGTAAAACTTTTTAATAAACCTATTTGGAGTTTTAACTTTCGAATATTCAAAGTTTGATGAATTTTTGCGAGGCAGTTTTCCTTACTCCCCTTTGTTGAATCAAGTTAAAAATCTAATTATGCACAGTCTAAGAAGTGTGATTAACAATACAAGACTAAAATTAAACTAAGTAATTTTGTAACAGAAAGTCTACTGTGTATTTATAAGCAGTATTTCAATTATTTGAACCCGATTTAAATATGTAAAATATTGTTTACTTTGGTTATGTAATTCCTGACTTATGTTTATGAAGTTTTTATCTGGTCCACAAAATTTGTAATTTTCAACAAATAACCGTAAATCATAAACTTTCTAAATATATTTTTAACTTTTAACAAAAAATCCCCCCCCTAAAATTACACTAAATTTAAAATTTTTCAAAAATTCATTTGCCGTAACTTCTAAACGAACCAGTTTATTAAAAACAATTAAAACGTTTTTACCTTGATGCGAAATTGAGAAGTACAGAAAAGCGATACAAGAAAATACACCAAACTTCAAAATTTCAGAAGATTTAAACCCCTCTAACTTCTAAACATATCGGTTTATAAGAAACCAATCTCAAAAATAAAAACCTCTTTAAATTCATGAAAAAATATCGAGTACGGAAAATCGCTTCCCAAAAATACACCAAACTTCAAATTTTCAGAAAATTCAAGCGCCTTTAATTTCTTAACAAGTCTTCTTAAAAAGAAATCAATACCAAAGAATAAAAAACGACTTTCAATTTTTGTAGAGATGGGAAGTACGGAACATCGCCTCCCAAATATACAACAAACTTCAAATTTTCTAAAATTCAAGCTCCTTTAAATTCTAAACAAGTGGATTTATAAAAATCAATACTCAAGAATAAAAACGTCTTTTACTTGATGCAAAGATGGGAAATACTGAAAATCGCCACCCAAATAACACTAAACTTCAAATTTTCTAAAATTCAAGCTCCTTTAAATTCTAAACAAGTGGATTTATAAAAACCAATACTCAAGAATAAAAACGTCTTTTACTTGATGCAAAGATGTGAAATACTGAAAATCGCCTCCCAAATAACACTAAATTTAATTTTTTTAAAAAAATTCAAGCACTTTTAACTTCTAAACGAGTCGTTTTATCAAAAACAATACCCGAATAAAAAGTTCTTTAAACGGCCACCATATTGTTTTTTTTGAAATAAAGGCTTCGTTTATGGTATGCATGTAAACGTATCATTTTAAATGCGTGCACATACCCGTATGTTACCGGACGTTTTTATGTAACGTCGTATGTAACATGTAATACGTAATGTGACGTATGTTATTCGTATGTTTTATGAAACGTTTTCTTTGTTTCCACTTGGAGAATGAGCTTTGAGAATACAGAGAGTAGTTTCTGAAACACCCTGCTTACAAATCGACGACATCAAGAAATTAACGATATACACCAACCATTACTAGGTTCAGAAATCCTGAGTAACAACTGTAGGATAAGACTCGTTGATCTATCAATACAATTTAATAGGTCCAAGAAACCAACTTTTGGGTATTACAATTAGAGAATCCACTTGTTATTTCACAATTTGTTTTCAATATGGCTTAGCATAATGAGTATGTGATGGAAATCGTTTCTCAGAAACTGTTAATTAAATTTTGTCGTAGCTGTTCTCAGCAAAGTTTCGCATTTAATTATTTTGGAATGTATACAAAATAATTAATATACACTAAATAATAATTATTTACCTTTTGGAATTATGCTTATTAAAAACAAGTTGATGAGAGCCATTATTGTACTTACACAGTCCAATTATGTAATGTAATATCAGCAGATCTTATAAATGTAATATAAAAAAGTTAGTTCGTTGAATCTTGTAAGAAATGTTAAATATATTCTTAGATAAAAGGATCTTACTCAGTAGACTAACTTTGTTTAAAACAGTTGCTACACGGGATTTATGAAGCTCACAACTGTTGATATCACCACTTTAGCGAGGCTTGTGCATGTGTGTATATATTAAAAATTCTCCATTTGCTTCGCTCCTGTAAGGGCTCTAGTGCGCCTTAAAGCTGTACATTTGTAAAAGAGTTTACTCTCGTGTCAGGGATCTGACGGGACTCAAAGCTGTACATTTGTAAAAGAGTTTACTCTCGTGTCAGGGATCTGACGGGCCAAATTTCTGTACATATGTAAAAGAGTTTACTCTCGTGTCAGGGATCTGACGGGCCTCAAAAAGCTGTACATTTGCAAAAGAGTTTACTCTCGTGTCAGGGATCTGACGGGACTCAAAGCTGTACATTTGTAAAAGAGTTTACTCTCGTGTCAGGGATATGACGGGACTCAAAAAGCTGTACATTTGTAAAAGAGTTTACTCTCGTGTCAGGGATCTGACGGGACTCAAAAAGCTGTACATTTGTAAAAGAGTTTACAATCGTGTCAGGGATCTGACGGGACTCAAAGCTGTACATTTGTAAAAGAGTTTACTCTCAGGTCAGGGATTTAACGTGCCTCAAAGCTGTACATTTTTAAAATAGTTTACTCTCGTGTCAGGGATTTAACGTGCCTCAAAGCCGTACATTTTTAAAAGAGTTTACTCTCGTGTCAGGGATCTGACGGGACTCAAAGCTGTACATTTGTAAAAGAGTTTACTCTCGTGTCAGGGATCTGACGGGCCAAATTTCTGTACATATGTAAAAGAGTTTACTCTCGTGTCAGGGATCTGACGGGCCTCAAAAAGCTGTACATTCGTAAAAGAGTTTACTCTCGTGTCAGGGATCTGACGGGACTCAAAGCTGTACATTTGTAAAAGAGTTTACTCTCGTGTCAGGGATATGACGGGACTCAAAAAGCTGTACATTTGTAAAAGAGTTTACTCTCGTGTCAGGGATCTGACGGGACTCAAAAAGCTGTACATTTGTAAAAGAGTTTACTCTCGTGTCAGGGATCTGACGGGACTCAAAGCTGTACATTTGTAAAAGAGTTTACTCTCGTGTCAGGGATCTGACGGGACTCAAAAAGCTGTACATTTGTAAAAGAGTTTACTCTCGTGTCAGGGATCTGACGGGACTCAAAGCTGTACATTTGTAAAAGAGTTTACTCTCGTGTCAGGGATCTGACGGGACTCAAAAAGCTGTACATTTGTAAAAGAGTTTACTCTCGTGTCAGGGATCTGACGGGACTCAAAGCTGTACATTTGTAAAAGAGTTTACTCTCGTGTCAGGGATTTAACGTGCCTCAAAGCCGTACATTTTTAAAAGAGTTTACTCTCGTGTCAGGGATATGACGGGACTCAAAGCTGTACATTTGTAAAAGAGTTTACTCTCGTGTCAGGGATCTGACGGGCCAAATTTCTGTACATATGTAAAAGAGTTTACTCTCGTGTCAGGGATCTGACGGGACTCAAAGCTGTACATTTGTAAAAGAGTTTACTCTCGTGTCAGGGATCTGACGGGCCAAATTTCTGTACATATGTAAAAGAGTTTACTCTCGTGCCAGGGATCTGACGGGCCTCAAAGCTGTACATATGTAAAAGAGTTTACTCTCGTGTCAGGGATTTGACGGGACTCAAATGTACATTTGTAAAAGAGTTTACTTTCGTGTCAGGGATCTGACGGGCCTCAAAAAGCTGTACATTTGTAAAAGAGTTTACTCTCGTGTCAGGGATTTGACGTGCTTCAAAGCTGTACATTTGTAAAAGAGTTTACTCTCGTGTCAGGGATCTGACGGGCCTCATTTCTGTACATATGTAAAAGAGTTTACTCTCGTGTCAGGGATCTGACGGGTCTCAAAGCTGTACATTTGTAGAAGAGTTTACTCTCGTGTCAGGGATTTGACGTGCCTCAAAGCTGTACATTTGTAAAAGAGTTTACTCTCGTGTCAGGCATCTGACGGGCTTCAAAGGTGGACATATTTAAAAGAGTTTACTCTCGTGTCAGGGATTTGACGGGCCTCAAAGCTGTACATTTGTAAATGAGTTTACTCTCGTGTCAGGGATCTGACGGCCTTCAAAGATGTACATATTTAAAACCTCCATAGGCTATCAGTCTGGATTTGGTTTACTGTGTTGGTCTGGTATTTAGTGTATTATATTATATAATTTATAGTAACCTATACGCCTACCAGACTACGTAACGTTTTGATCCGATAATTTCGCTATTTTACACTGTAGAGATGTGGGGTAGGTAGCCTTACATGCAGAATTGAAATCTCTAAATTTGTATATTTTCAATTAGAGTTTTCTAATTTGAATAGGTTTCTATATGAGCATGTATTCTCTACACCTATCTTTATTTTTTGTGATCATATCGACTTGTGTACCGACTAAGGACGGATTGTATATCATAAATCTCATTTTCAGTTTCTCGAGACCATGAAAAGTAAAGATCAGCCAAAAAATGGAGATCTAATTTTAAGACATTTACCAAACTTACATTATACTTCTTGTACTGGGTAAGAAATGTTACAATGAACATAATAATAATAAGTAATGTAAGAACATTAAAATATATGAAAACTGTAGAAATTTGGCGTGTAAGTGTAGTTTTAGTAGAGAGCAAACACTAAAACTTGCGTTTAGTTAATGTGAACGAATTAAAGTTCTCGTGACGCTAAACGTTTTATGTTATCGAGTAATAGATTTTTATCGCCCTTAATATACTCGCGCCGTCAGTTACTTTGAAAAAACTATCTATTTTATTTTACATTTAGGGAGATATATACAGGGTGTGTGCACTATTGTTATATCGTAAACTGTTAATCTGATGAAGACATTTATTTGTTCCTTTCTCATATAACTTAATAATCTGTTTTGAAAACATGAAAACATCTGTTTTGTATCGAAAAATGGCCGCAATCTTTTTAATTTCTTATGGAGATCCTTATTTATTTTAGTATGATGTTTTACGACTTTTTTATTCACTTGACGTTTGAACCATTTCCAGGATTCGATTTTCTATAGTTTTCATTGTTAAATCAAGTTATAGTGTAAGTATGAATCGAACAGGACGTCTAAATAGAGGTCACAATAAGAAATTTAAACGCAGGCAACCATATTGATAAATATCGGTAGCTTTTGAGAGTTTGCAAAACAGATTTTTAAGTTAAATGATAAAGTAACAATAGTCCTCCATTTAAAGTTTCTCATCAGATAAATAGTTTCAATACATCATTAGTGCCCAAGATAAAAGAATTATTCTGCATAGTGATGTTACAAATTTCATGGATGAGTTGATTTTTGTAACCCTGATACTTGTAGGCAGGCCATTTTCATGTTTGTTTAGTTTACAAAGCAATCTGTGGTATTTTTGTTTTAATCAACGAATTGAGCTTCTTAACAGGTAAAGTTTGATTGGGATGCTCGATGTAGTGTAACTAATTATATTTCACATTTGTTGTGGAAAAAGCCACACGGCCCTTCCACCGCTGAAAGTCCTTAAGATGACATAACATATAGACAGTTTTTCAGTTGGGTAATATGCGATTATCACAACGAGTTCCCTTCACTGAAATTCAAGCCTTCTCAACTATTCGTAGCTCCTAACTTTCCCACAATGCTGAGTCAACACCTTAACTTTTTGAGCTTTCAGGGAAATTTAATTCAGGTTTCCCACACGCCAATCGAAAGCGCAAGCCACCATGTTATTTCCTTAAATATAGATACTGCTATGTGAAGATTAGTTACGCAAATTCGTAAGTAAAATCGTATTTACTCGACCACCGTCAGTAAAAGCTCGATTCAATCATATAAGGATTAGGACGCGTTTATGTTTAGGCTATATTTAGTTAAATAAATATCTCTCCAGACGGTGAAATACTGTTTATTTCACTTTTACTTTTCTGCGACAGCTTGTAGATTTTGGAATTCGTTGCCAGAAAATATTAAAAGCATTAACGATCGTACTCAGTTAAAGTAGGCATTGATTTTGTGGGTGTTTTGGGACGCATGGGTAGTTTGAGGGGTAGGCTTGAATATGATTGTGAATGGATAACAAAATGTTTTATTCTGTTTAATTTAAATCAATATTATTGTAATTTCATTTCATCACAGACTATGTATTTAGCACCAAGTGTTTTTCGTTTATGTTGTATTGAAAGTTTCTTTAGTTATTTTTTATTGTATTAATTTTTGTATTTTGTTTCATAAATCCAACCTGTGTTTTATTTTACTTTGATGGAGGTTATTGAAAGAGAGGACCGTAAAAAAATTGATTTAAATAATTGAATCCTATTTTATGTATTATTATTATTAATGTTGAAATTATGAATGAATAATAAAAAAAAAAATATTCATACAAATGTTCTTACTGTTATTCTTATAATAATCCAAGCTATGTTCCTAACTTCATCTCTAAAACACTACACTACACAATTTTTTAATCATTCTTAAAATAATGTCTAACAGTCACTTCATTACCACACCTAACCTAACCTAACCCAACCTAACCTAACAGCATAGACAATATGATCCAACAATTATTCCTTGAAATGGGATACTAATTCAAAATTAAATATTTTGTTCAATTAGACCATTTGTTCTGACCATAATACGTGACTGATGGAGTCAAAAAAAAAAATAAATAAAAAAAAAATATATATATGTTCCCAAGCTCGATAGAATTCCCGAAATCGAAATTTCAGCAGCGTCATAATACTTTCGTTTCGTCGTAACTGCACAGTAAAACGGAGTGGCAAGAAAAGTCAATTTTCATTGACAATGGAAATAGAACGGGAATTGGCAGTAACAACATCCACAGCAGAAAGCGAATTCTCTTCAATGAAGTAACGAAATTACCGATCGTTTATTTTCATAAACTTTTTTTTAATTCTTTTTCTTTTTCACTGCTCTTTAAGATACCATAATTGAATCCATTCTCTCTCTGTATTTTCCACTTTTCTCCCATTATTTACAATTATATTGCTTTATTTACTTTCTTATACGTAGTATAAAAAAAGTATATGTAGCGTAGTATGGAAAAAGTTATGCGATGTGTATTAGTTAATAAGGTTATGAGACGAGTAGTATTTAATAACGTTATGTGATGTGAGGTATTTACTAACTTTACGTGATGTGTAGTATAACGAAAGTTATGTGATGCGCGGTATATATGCGTAGTATTTAATCAAGTTATCTGATGTGTATTGTAAAGAAAGTAATGCGATTGGAGCATTTAATAACGTTATGTGGTGTGTAGTATAAAAAAAGTGATGTGATGCGTAGTATAGAGATATAATGTGATGCGCAGTAAAAGAAAGTTATGCCATGCGTAATACAAATAAAGTAATGTGATGCGTAATACAAAGAAAGTTATGTGATGCGTAATACAAAGAAAGTTATGTGATGCGTAATACAAATAAAGTAATGTGATGCGTAATACAAAGAAAGTTATGTGATGCGTAATACAAAGAAAGTTATGTGATGCGTAATACAAATAAAGTAATGTGATGCGTAATACAAAGAAGTTATGTGATGCGTAGTATAGAGATATAATGTGATGCGCAGTAAAAGAAAGCTATGCGATGCGTAATACAAATAAAGTAATGTGATGCGTAATACAAAGAAAGTTATGTGATGCGTAATACAAATAAAGTAATGTGATGCGTAATACAAAGAAAGTTATGTGATGCGTAATACAAAGAAAGTTATGTGATGCGTAATACAAAGAAAGTTATGTGATGCGTAATACAAAGAAAGTTATGTGATGCGTAATACAAATAAAGTAATGTGATGCGTAATACAAAGAAAGTTATGTGATGCGTAATACAAAGAAAGTTATGTGATGCGTAATACAAAGAAAGTTATGTGATGCGTAGTATAGAGATATAATGTGATGCGCAGTAAAAGAAAGCTATGCGATGCGTAATACAAATAAAGTAATGTGATGCGTAATACAAAGAAAGTTATGTGATGCGTAATACAAATAAAGTAATGTGATGCGTAATACAAATAAAGTAATGTGATGCGTAATACAAATAAAGTAATGTGATGCGTAATACAAATAAAGTAATGTGATGCGTAATACAAATAAAGTTATGTGATGCGTAATACAAATAAAGTAATGTGATGCGTAATACAAATAAAGTTATGTGATGCGTAATACAAAAAAAGTAATGTAATGCGTAATACAAATAAAGTAATGTGATGCGTAATACAAAGAAAGTTATGTGATGCGTAATACAAATAAAGTAATGTGATGCGTAATACAAATAAAGTAATGTGATGCGTAATACAAATAAAGTAATGTGATGCGTAATACAAATAAAGTTATGTGATGCGTAATACAAATAAAGTAATGTGATGCGTAATACAAAATAAAGTTATGTGATGCGTAATACAAAATAAAGTTATGTGATGCGTAATACAAATAAAGTTATGTGATGCGTAATACAAAGAAAGTTATGTGATGCGTAATACAAAGAAAGTTATGTGATGCGTAATACAAAGAAAGTTATGTGATGCGTAATACAAAGAAAGTTATGTGATGCGTAATACAAATAAAGTTATGTGATGCGTAATACAAAGAAAGTTATGTGATGCGTAATACAAAGAAAGTTATGTGATGCGTAATACAAAGAAAGTTATGTTGACGCGTAATACAAAGAAAGTTATGTGATGCGTAATACAAAGAAAGTTATTTGATGCGTAATACAAAGTCATGTGATGCGTCATACAAAGAAAGTTATGTGATGCGTAATACAAAGAAAGTTATGAATTGCGTTGAATAAAAAAGAACAAATGTAATGTTTTTTTATGGAAATGTCAGTTTAGCTGTGTCATGACTCTTTATAAGTGGTTTCTGTAATCATGTCAATCTGTCTGGAGAACCGGGTTCGTTGGGAAGACCTTCAATCGTAAATGATGAAATCGTAAACCCTGGAAGAAGCAATACAAAACGTAGTTAAATAAACGTCAGCAAATTTAAAAATTCCGCGCATAGCATAGTGGAAAAACACATGGGCACATGAGGACGACACATGATCACCTGTTCTGACACGCTGCTGTTGGTATAAGCATAAAGCCGAAAGTATTATGAAGGAATTTGTTCAGCAGTCATCGGTAAAAACCAAAACAAATATTTCTTAAAACGCTTACCAACTCGTTCCCCCACTGTGACAGCGATTCTTCTGCAGTTACGTTTGCAACGAGTATAATTTAACGAAATAAATAAAACCGTAGCTGTTTTATCTTCCTTGTAAACAAATCGTCAGACATTTCCCAAAGAAAGCAATATTTTTCCTACTAAATAAATAAATGAAGTTAAATCTTTCCCCTTAAAATTGCAAGAAACTTCAATTAAAAAAGTAATATTTATTTTTGTAGTGGAATATTACTATAATTAGAGAGGGAAAAAATAATATTACAGCAAAAACTGTTTGAAAAATAGATATTTTAGTACCGATGAGTTAATGTTAATGAATTAGTTTAACATGTTTAAAATTTTTAATAAAAAAACTATCGTTTAAATCATAAAAACTACCTAAAGGTAATAAAAATAGTTATTTACCTACTTATATTGGTATTGAAACAGATCGGTAGCCTCGCTGGGTGGGTTAGCACCGTGAACGGAGCTGTTCAGATTGAAAACTGCGGACTACACTTGCTCTCCTATTGGCATTACACAACGGACTTGATTCGTGGTGAATGTTATAGACTAACTTATCTTCTACAAGAATTTTTCTTGTAGTTTAAAGGCAAAACCTCTAGGTCATCATAGACTTATAAACAAAAAGAAATACCCGACTTTAATGGTGTCAGGGTCGGGAAATAACAAGTGTTGGTCAAGGGGGACAGGATAAAAAAGATCAAAGAGAGGGATCTAACCCGAAATTATTTGAATAATAGGAGTAGATCCAGGTAGATTTCCTCAGGGTTGCCAGCTCATACTGACCAAAGTTACAAACATACTGATCTGAGGGTTTCACAAGGAAGAAAATATTATTTTAGTTTTTCACATGCTGTGGGTAAAAATATCGATTTTTGGTTTTCACAAATATATCAATTTTGAGATCACCTGAGTCCAAATTGAGTTAAAAAAAAATCTGTTGTGTATACAGTTTTATGCAGCTCAAAGGAGTTTACTAAAATATAGTCTGTTGACATATTTTGAGACGTTCATCATATTTTTTCTATAACTTTAAACTTGGCAGCAGTTTACCAAAAGAAATATATGGGGTGTCTCATGAAGAGGTCACTGTTTTTTGAATTAATATACAGAACATATGGAACACTCTACAAAACTTGACATTTTATAGTTGTGTTACTAAAGTACTCTTGAATTAAAATTTTTTATGGTCAATCAAAACAAAACGGCGAAATAACAAAATAATGGTACGTTTTCACCAACATGATTTTATTTGCATAACCATTACAAATTGTTTATTTACAGATATATTGAAAATGTGTAAAACTTAATAAGGAAAAATAACAGTGATGAATTATTAATGTACCAAATGTGATCTTTATTCGAAATGATGTCCATCAATATCGCACTGATAGGAACGAAACAAGAAAGAGTCATAAGAGCTTTTGAAAAATTGCCGTGGTGTCAACTGTAATACTCTTTAGTCTGCTTCATTAATTAATCATCTGTTGCTATAGAGTGAGAATAAACTTTTACTTTCATAAAGCCTCATTGAAAAAAAGCAAAAAGTGGGGATCTTGGAGGCCTCATGTGATCAGTTAATATTGATGCGTATCTGTCTCCAGTTATTGTCTGTTGGAATATGTCATACAATAAAACACCATTCCTGGAGACGGGAGCCCTAACAGTTACACTGTCTCCATGTAGGATTTTGTGTATTACAGTAATAATTACAATTATATCTGTTTATAGATCCCGTCCGGTAAAATATTGCTTCATCTGAGATTACAATTATTTCATACCACTCGACATCTTCGTCAAGCTTTCCAATTACCTTCCAACAAAATTTCACTGGTCTATCTGCGTCATCTTCCAGCAGTCCGTGAACTTAATGTGTTTTATAGACATTTATTTTGTTTTTATCGGCACACATTTGAACTGACGACTTTGGTATCCCAGTAGTGGATGCAATTTTTCTAAGTGAATTTGGCATGTTTGGAGATTTCAGTAAAGTACCACATGCAAGCTCTCCATTATCTGTGTTAGAAAATCTATAGTATTTCTTTGAAACCGATCCAGTTTCTAGTAGTATAGTTTTACATTAGAAATTTATTTCCTTGATGGAACAACCACATTTTTGGGTATGTTTTTTTGAAAACACCAAATAGCTTCTTACTCATTTTCAAAAGCCCAAGAATAACATTTCACTTTTTGTTCAATTGAAAAAAATCCACACATAAACTGATTGAACACAACTAACAAATTGTTTCATTGTTGTGTGTTAACAAAACAACAGCTGATCGAGATTCAACAGATGCCAATGCACATTTCAATTAATATTGTGGTAGGAAGTAGTTTCCTCCAGAAAATAAATGTTCTTTTTATTTATTCTGCCATTTTCTTTTGATTGAACATAAAAAAAATTAAACTTGAGGGTACTTTTTTTACATATCTATGTAACATAACTGTAAACTGTCAAGTTTGTTGAGTGCTCCATATGTCTGGAATACAAATTTAAATAGCTATTCGTGGGACACACGGTACTAAAAATTATGATTTTCTTAAAGTCGGCTCTACAGACCTCTAGCCTCTAAAACCTCTAAAGACTCAAAGGAAAGAAATAATTTGCAATCTTTCCAAAAACGGGCAGTTTGACTCTATCGATTTCGTTCAAATTGTATTAAAATATGAAGATTAACGACACAAACTCGTGTATAAAGGTCGGATAAAAACAATTGTAGGTTAGATTTAATTAGAAAACATACAAAAATGACTCTTAACCGTTGTCATTTAAAAAATTAATTTAATGAAATTTATTTTTAATGAATAAGTGTTTGTGGTATAAGGGAAGTTCTTTTCAAATAAGTATGTTTAAATATTAGAGAAGGGGGGGGGAAGTTGATAAGGAGGGAGGTTCTTCTCTCATACGATACATTAAAACACTTAGTATTAAAGAAATTGGACATTTCCCGTTATATCACATCATCATTATTATCAATATTTTTCTGTTATTTCAGATCATAATTATTATGATGATTTGTGTAAACACTCCTTAAGATCAAGACACAGTTGACTTTTAGAACCTCTTTAAAAAAAAAGATTGTTTAAAATCAGCTGATTAGAGTTATTGTAGAAGTTTTTGTTATAGTTTTACTTTTAGTAGTTGTTTAAGTAGTTGTTATAGTTTACTTTAAACACAGAGAACATAAAATTTCTCTTTAATAGATACCAAAGAAAAACTATTAGTTTTTTTACAGAACAAAGGTATTTTGCATATCGTAAGTTGTGCACTAATGGACATTATATGAAGTTGTACACCACAGAGGAGGTCACTTGGAGGTTAGGTTACATTATTGGCATATAAGCCAATTTTAAGCCTACTTCATAATGAACTTTGAAATACTGTTAATTATTATTAATTTTTATTTACAAATAAATATAATTATTTTATGTAAAATCCATTTGAATTTTTAATCCTATTTACTTATGATCTGAAATAACAAAAAATTAATGATAGTAGTGGTGTGTGAGATGACAGAAAAGCGCTCCTTGAACGCTGTGCTTCTTTGTCCAATATAAAAGCTTATCACATTGGCTCCAGCATACTTTTAAAAAAATCTTACGAATATAGTAGTTTAGTAGTTGGAAAATGATGGCGAATATTATTTTCAGTGTTCTGGGTGAGTCGTTTTTCGTACATTTTTGTGCAATATTTTTAACAGTTTACATTATTTTTTGCTATAAAACAGTTTAAGTTAAGTTACGTACAGTTTTGTGCAATATTTTAGCACAATTTTCATTTTTTTTGCAATAAAACAGTTTAGGTTAGGTTGGGTTGGGTTAGGTTAGGTTATGTTAGGTTAGGTACAGTTTTGTGTAATGTTTTCGCACAGGTTACATTTATTTTTGCAATAAAACAGTTTAGGTTAGGTACAGTTTAGTGAATATTTTTGCATAGTTTGCATTTACTTTTGCAATAAAACAGTTTAGGTTAGGTTAGGTTAGGTAGTGTTAGGTTAGGTTAGGTTAGGCACAGTTTTGTGAAATGTTTTTCCACAGTTTACATTTATTTTTGCAGTGAAACAGTTTCGAAAATGAAACAGACTCTATGAAAGAGCAAGTCTTAAAAATGTAACCTATAACTTTAGCTCTATAGACATCTAGGACGGGTACAATAATGAACATCAGGAGTTAGGGATGTAATAGCTTCCTTTCTCCGGTTGCAACTGTTCAATACCGTTAACCCTTTGTGTTACACTAAAGATTTCATATTATATTGCAATGCATTATTATTTACTAAGGAACTTCATTATACTTTCTCGTATATAGTATAGAATAGAAATTTAGTGTAACTATAAACATATAGAATAAAAATTTTATCGAAACATATACATAAGACATTAACAAAACTCAATAACACAAAAACTAAATGAAAAACAAACCAAAAATGTCCTTAATGTTATTACACTAGAAATGATGGTATTTAAAAATAGGACAAGTACAGCAAAAACATAAATAATGGATTAAATAAATAATACACCACGCATAAATAAGCATTACAAACCTGAATGGAGGAAAAAACGGTCGCTTCATTAATTTAAAATAGCAATGCTTTGAGGCTCTTAATGTCATGACAGACTGTAGGATACAATAACAAAAAAAAAAACAAACAAACTTATAACCTATTTTAATTAATTTATTTGTATAAAAGTAGAATAAAATGAAAATAGAAACGGGAACAAATTACTTCGTCTTATTATAACCTTTCTCATACTCAAAAGTACAACTGAAATATTACAACCTTTTAAAAGTACTAAACAACAGATGTTAAATGGTATAACAATTTAGGCCGCTGTTACAATTACGATTGCAAATTTAGTCTAAATTGGGAAATATTCAGACCATTTAGAATATTTAATTAAAGGGCTCCTTTCAATTGCAGCAATTTCAATTAATTTGTGTGCGAAGGTAATTGTTTTTCAAGTGCCTTTAAGCAATTTTCAAAAGTTTGTTGACGTTCTAGTGTATGCGACAAAAAATCCCTTTCTTCATTTTTGTGAAAAATAATATCAAAACGATATTCAGTTATACACGAATTTAATGTTAGGTCAATGTAATCATTAGGGTAATTTCGACATATAAGTTGTTATACAGGGTGTTTCTGTAATGTGTGGATATAGTTTAGGGGATGGTTATATGGATCAAAATAAAGAAAAACGTTCCTATGGATATCCGCCATTTTTTAAATATTTTTGTTTACTAAATAATTTACATCTCTTATAACAAATAATATTATAAATTAAAAGTAAAAAGAATCAAATATATATAATTAGGAAACCAAATAATAATACAAAAGGAATAAATCATATGCATAGCACAGAGAAAGTTATGTGCCGTAAAAAAAATAGATGATTGGGAAAATATTAAGACACCTAAACTGCAAAAAAGTGGTTTTGGAATAATGTCTCTTACTTTTGCAGAACTCTATAGTCAAAACAAGTGGGTTAATTTGGCCATGTATCCAGACGTTTTAAAAACTCAAAATTAGCCCCCTCCTACCCCACCACTAAAGATCAAAATATTAATTTACGATTTTCTCCAAATCTGTTTTAACAATTTTCTCAAAATCAGTATTATCTGTTTTCATCAGTTTTTGATAAAATGCAGCCGCTCTGCACCCGAATAAAACGTATTGGTCGACTAGGTTAAGAAGTGTCATATTTTTCGGCAAAGTAAAAATTTCCCGCGGTAAAGTTTAAATTCCATTTTTCACATATAGTTTTTTAAATCTCGTTCACACCCGAGTACGCCCAAATTAATATTCGTAGCGCCCACGTCCATATCATGGAAGAATGCATTGTGAATTAACTGTTTAAGTGATCGGCATTCTAAAACTAAAATGAAAACCTTGTACATATATTATTTGATATGAAGAAGTAATCCCCAAACCTGAAATAAAAGACCAACACAATTAACGATAGGAAGTTTAATAAACCCTTATGTACATACTGTAGCTACCAACCTCAGAGGGATATAAACCAATAATGAACTAAAATGTAACAGTGAGACGATTTAAAATGGGTCAAAAAAATTTGCCTATCAAGAAAGTGGCAGGGGCGGCGTGCCGCTGAATCCTACTGTTCTAATATAGTTTACAATGATGAGTTTTTAAAGCCAAGTAACAAATATATGTACATATGATAAAATACAAAATTCTCTAATATAACTAATAATAAAACATAATGGGAAAACAATTACCATATTGTGTTAAGAAAGTTCCAATCAACATATCAGGGTTATTTAAACTTGCTATCGTTAATCGTGTTTGTGATTTATTTGTGGTTTAGGGATTACTTCTTTTATATCGTTATTAAGCACAAGGCTTATTGGATATGGTACATATTATTTGGTTTAAAACTATCCGTCTGGCAGCATAAAAAATGAAATACCAAACAGTCGAATTGAACAAGAGACTCGGCCAATAAATATATAATAATCTTATAAACAAACTGTGCTTTGCAGATCTCGAGGGCAGAATTATTAAAGATAAATGCCGTATAATTTGTATATAATTCAATTCTGTTACGTCAGAAACAGCCAGACTACATTAAACATAACGAGGCTGATTCAAGGTTTACATCATGTGGGTGAAAGAGATTTATTAGTTCATTTAAATATTGATCGGTCTTTCCATTTTCTCTAGCTTTCGAAGTTACCTTTCACAAAATTTGGTCGAAACATTGTTTTGATTTTTCACCGTGTGGAAAAATATTTGAGTGGGTTTTGAGTTATTTACGAATAATAGTTTTCTTTAAAATGTTGAAATTGGTTTGGATCATCTTACCTTTATTTCAGTTTATCTGGGTACAAGGAAACTGTAATTTTGAATAATATTTTACACAATTTTTAACCATATCTTTTGTTAATAACGAAGGTGGTACTTGTTTTGAACTGAAAATTATTGTATATTCGATTGAGTATTTCTCAAGTTTTCATAATTTTTATATCAATTAGGAGGACGTTTTAATGCTCCAGTAGATTTTAGATATTTCGGAGATTGAAATATTGTTGGTGCAAAAGTTGGTACATAATTAAAACGTTGTTTAGAATTTTAGGAATTATTAAAATCGCTTCGTAAGTTTCTAAGTTATAAGTGCTTTAATTTAAACGCCTCCGTGTAAGGGACTCGAGAGTACACTAGGTGAGATGTAGTCTAAGTTATGACTCTTATGTTGCCTAAAATGTGAGGTAATGTAACTGTTGGATTGGGGAGATATAAGGTTCGGTTTGTTTTATTATGGCCAGAATATCTTCTCTACTATTCTCTCTTAAGCATCCTTTGTAAATGACCTGCATATTTTAGCCTTGCCTTTTTATTTTAAATACTATCCTAGTTCACCATATAACTGTTACAGCTCTTTGTTTTGACTTATTATCCAAATTATATCTTCTTTAACATCTATCTACGTCTTTAGGGATATTCTTATCCCATTTTTGCACTAGTTCTTCCTTTCTTCTTGTCAATGTTACGCTTCCGTGCATAGACGGCGACTGTATGGTTATATATTTAAACTCCGATAGCCTTTTAAAATGAACAATCTGCATATGTTTTTGTAGAACATTTTTATGATCTTCTCTCAGTTTTAAGGAATAACGGAATGACTAGTAAATGTGCCAGGAACTAAGTCCATTTGTTGAAATCTCAGTGACAAGGGAAAACTTAATGAAATTACACGCCACTTTATCAGAATCAAAGCTTATCCCGTATCAAGACAATACAACCAACTCAATTCACTTAACACTCCTTACACTAGAGGGGACAAATTCAATTAAAAGGGACAGAGCCATCACTCGGAAGTAGATATTTGTTGCGAATCAAGGTTAATGCTTTTATTTCCATCAATCAAAATATCTGTGTTGACTTTTTTATATAACTCCCAAGTTTATTATTATAATTAGGTGTGTTTAATGATTTTAATCTCCCCCCCCCCCAATTTTCTTAGGGGTAATGGGGTAGTATATAACCGAAAATTGTCTAACCATTCTCTTGATCTTTCTCACCAAAGACACAAAGAATTTTGATGAGAGAAATATGAAAATTGATATTTTGTTTTGAGTGCGTAAAACTGTGTTTATTTTTAATTGCTCGCCCTTTTAACTTTTCATTTCAGACTAAAATACAGGAGGACGCCCGGAAACCAGTTTGTGTTATCATTGCAGGAGAAACTACTGCACTTTAAAAGTTTTATTTTAACTGGTCTAGATATCTGCTTTGAAGTTTGAATTTTTGTTTTTATAAACAGAAATAAATCAAACAGTTGAGTAGAGGAAAACCTATTTTATATTTTAGAGGAGAAACTTCCAACCCTAACTTAAAGAAATTTAGGCGCAGTACTCAATATTCTGTTTTACAGCCATATAGAACTTGTATCATCAAACTTTATTTGGTTATTGCTTCCATAATACATGTGAATAATTATCAAAGCTCCTAAGGCAATAGTTGTACGATTTAGATGATGCAAAGTATCTTTAGAACATTTTAAAATGATGTGGTTTTTATTGGTTAGGAAAATTTGCTTGTACATTTGGAAAAATGTAGTTGTGTATATTTGTATGGTTGTAGTGGGAGATGGGTTTGAATTTTTAATTATTGTTTAAGTTAAATATTAGGAAATGTGTAGGGGGCCTAAGTATAGTATATCAGGAGTGTGTGTGTGCGTGCGTGATTATATGTATATTTAAATTACATTGTCTTAAGTATTTTGTTTATTTCTTTATTAATTGAAATTCTTAAAATATTATTATTTTCTATTGTATTTATATTTTAATTGATTAATTTTTAATAGCCTGTTTTTTGACTTTGTATTTGACAAGTAAGAGGGGAAATAGTAGGAGTGTAGCCTCCAAAAATGACTGGTAATGCTTAAATAAGGTAGCTATATTTTATTTGTATATTTTTGAGTTTGCATGCTTTGTTTTTAGCAGTAAGTTCTGATTTAAGCTACAATATTTTTCTATTAATAATATATATTCGGTAAATGTGTTTGAAGATGTTGTTTTCTTTTCTTTTATTTATTTGTTGTATTATGTTTTGTAAAATGTACAAAGAAAAATATTATAAATCAATTTGTCTTCCATAAGAAGTAAATGGGTAAGAAATTACAAATGAAGATAATGATTTTATTTTTCGAGTTTGATAATACTTGCTATTTACATTATTTTTTATGCCTGTTTATTTATTTATTTTTATCTGACGAATTGCATTATAAGCAGTTGCTCTGTTAATGCACAATAATGCTCTGTCCAATAAAAGATAGTGATGGATCCTTTCTACCCAGCTTATCTGGTACATTCGTTACCTTCTACATCTCTGTGTACGAGCACTCGGTGAGAGGTGCACATTGGTACGGCAGGCAAGTCTGGAGATATTCTCACACAACCCTTGAGGAAATTTGAATTAAAGGCTTTGAGGACCCTCTGTCTTTCCGACAGGATTTGTAAAGATGCTTATCAAAGTAGCGATTAGTTAATCCTGGTTTTACACAAGCCAAGATTGCTTAGATTTCCAATCTGTACAGTCTCCTCCAAGACTTGCACTGAGTTGTCTTGGAAGACTGTACACTCCAAAACCAGATTTATGATTGTACCAGGTGCCTGCAGTTATTTACTCTTTCTAGTCTTTACGTGAGCAAAGGTCTACGAAAATCGGTTCAGCTTCTTTTCCTCTTAAGAAAAAAGTCCCTGACTAGCTTTCTTATTATATCTAAATAGTCGTAATGCGATTTTTGGAAAAGTACTAAACAGATGAGGCAGATTTTTAATATATATTACTCAATTATGACAAACTGGAAAGTCCTACAAATGTATTAAATAACTACAGTCAGCAAAATTACAAGAACCTTGAATTTCTCATCTAAATTAGTTTATTTATAAATTAAAAACTAAACAAACTACTTAGCCATCTGTTATTCAATTAAAACTGATGTTATAAATTTAAATTAAATTACGCTTTTTACTGCGTGTTTTCTTTCTCCACAGTAAAAGGTCGTTAACGGTTTTTCCTTGATCCTAATGTTCTCTGTAAAGAAAGTCAATATAAGAGAAGAGACTTTTTATAATACTTAAGTTTTAGTAAAGTCTTGAAAGAAACTTAAGCGATTTATCATTGGTTTTTTTTTCAGTTAAATCCATTTGAAACTTGTTATAGGTTTCTTTGTTATATATTTAATTTGAAGATTATTATTGTCTTTTTGATTTTATACTTCACTGTAAAGCGATAACTGTAGTTTATGTCAAAAAACAGCTCATTGTAAATTACAATCCAAACTGAAAAGCGAATTATTGAAAAAGTAACTTTGACAATAAAACAAGTTAAATTAACCAATGAATTTTATTATTACTAATAAAAAAAACATTATTCAAAAATATTTTATTTCACGCTGATTTAGTTTATTATAGACAATTGGCAAGAAATCATGTTTTTAGTTTTTTGAACTAGAGTAAAAATTATAAAAAATCATTTTGTTTGACAAAAAAGGGAAACTTTTTGTCTCCTATAATTTGTTATAGAGTTGACGGTTTTTGAGATAGTGGCCAAAACAATGAAGATAGGAAATGAAATTAGATAAAACTTCGAGGTCCACCAGAGCCGAGACATGAAACAAACGAAAACACGTTCGTTCGGGCTTAGCCGACGTCAAGAAAGTAGTGACATTGGCACGAGCGAAGCGAGTGTAGTGAACATTTTTAAATATATACAGACCTACGAGGCCGACATCAAAAAGCAGTGGCATATACAGTTGTGTAACAACAGTTTTAAACAAATTTATCCTACTGGATAAGACCCCTTGGCTACCAATATAATTTAATCTTTTGAACAAGGGTCAAAAAACCAACTTTTTGGGGATTACATTTAGAGAATCTGTATTACATGTATGTTGGGGTTTGGTTAGTGTGTTGATGGTTTAAACTTGTTTTTTACAACTATTCTATTGGATTTGAAAAGTTTTCCATTTCTGGTAGATATTAATCACGAAGTTTTGGGCGTTTATTTGTTTACTTATATTGAATGCAGCCTAGCCCGACAGGAAAGAAAAGTAAGATTTAGGTGTCTGTAAGATAACCTAAAATCTCATATCTATATCTAGAGTTGCTAATTACAAAAACAATATACATAATCTAGTAGAGTTTAATATAAACAAACGCGTTTAACAACAAAGTAGCTTTATGCGTATTTTGTTCGAAGGTGAATTTTATTTTGAAAATTATTTAAATTAAAATCATTCATAACCTATTACTTTATTGTCAGTAGTTAAAATACAAGTGAAACTTTAAATTAATTTGTAATAAAAACTGTTGGAGACGGAGGTGGGTTGGGTTGTTCACCTACAAAGTCAGGTTGTGGATTTGACAGATGTTAGCGGACAAAGAGGTGTTTTGACAAATTTAATAGCATTTGTTTGTTTTGTTTTAAACAATTGTTACTTGATTACTTTATAGAATGTTTTTACTTAACAATACTTAGTCTTGTTTATTTGTATAAAGTCATAAATAAATGTTCAGTTTGATTTGTGAGATACATGATCAAATAAAACTTGAACACAAATTTTCACAGATAATACGTTTATTTATTCAAACGCGTTTCAACGATAAAGTCGCCATCTTCAGTGATGCACGAGCTACAATAACTAAATTCTAACGGTTATTGTAGCTTTTGCATCACTGAAGATGGCGATTTGTCGTCAAAACTTGTTTAAATAAATAAACGTATTATTTATGAAAATTTGTGTTTAATTTTATTATGTATAAAGTCACTTGGTAACTTATTTGTCATTTAATTAAAATAATAATAAAAACCCCGTGTCGCAATAGCCCAGACTTGCTAAAATGGTCAGCACATCGAGTTTGATTTGATGTGATTATAGTCTTGGTAATCAGAATTCGCTACTACTCGAAGTTAGGTCAACACTATACCTTTTGGAGGCTTCCGGGAATTGAACCCGATTTCAAGCAATGAGCTAGCTACTAGACCACTCTCTTGGCAGTAAAATGTACAAGCATCAATGAACTATGCTTAGCTCCAATAAAGTCCTTGATCAGGCTTTAGTGAGAACACCTCATGTAGTAGTGACGAGGGGGTGAAATGAACTCGTGTTGTGCCTCCGACATCTTCTAACCCATCTATAGAAACCCTTCCAGTCTTACAATGAGGGTCAATTATTTATCTCTGCTACATCAAGCTGGTGCTCTTCCAGACTTTTGTGCATTGCTGCACCGCATTCGTTTAATACATGGTGTGAGGTCTCCTCTCCTGCAGGTACTGTACTATCATTTTCTATTACATATTACTCCTGGTCCATTCAGGCTTCTTCTCAGTTAGTCATTTGTCCCACTATGTTAAGCTAGTGGCAGAAGAGAGCGGGATGTGTGTCTGATACCCTTCTGGCATGTCTTCCCTTATTTGTTGGGTGCTTTTTCTATCTGGAGTACGATTCATCCTGAGTGACCTGTTTGACTTTCTCTATTAGGTTTATTATATCAGCGTTGTTGAGGAAATCACGACGAAGAACAAGACTTCCTATGTTGGCAGTCATCACCTAGGGGATGCTTTTGTATATGTCTTTAGGTTGTCAATAGTGTTTTTTATCCTTATGTTCGATAGTGTTTGTTAATTTTTAGGTTTTTCAATAGTGTTTTTATCCTTATGTTAGATGGTTTTTCCCTTTGTATATGTTTTTAAGTTTTCAATAGTGTTTTTTATCCTCATGTTCTTTAGTGTTTACCTTTGTATATGTCTTTAGGTTTTCAATAATGTTTTTATCGTTATGTTCGTTAGTTTCTCCTTTTGTATGTGTTTTAAGGGTTTTCATAGTGTTTTTTATTCTTATGTACTGTCCAAAGTTCACTGTGGTGAGTAACATTAATGAAACAAAGATTCTCTAAGTCACAACCACCTCTCCAACCACTTTTCGTGGAACATCAGGATTTAAAATAAATTACATTTTTTAAATCACTTGGTTATTTGTCATCGTACAGAGGTGAGGTTTGGTACCATTACATGGAGAATTGAAATCTGCAAATTTTTATCTAATTTAGTGTGTTATAAGTTGAATAACACAAGGGAAATGAACTTAAAACTGTTTAAAATGTACTCTGTTTTGACATTTTCAATTAGATTTTTCTAATTATTAATAGGATTTTATATGAAGACATTAAAAAATGGGTGAGCTATCGTGGTTACAACAACGACTACTGACGGAAACATTTCAAAAATCACGTTTTTGGTTTCCTGGGGTCTTCACGTGAAGATTAGAAAAAAAAATAATAAAAATAATAAATAAATAAATAAATAAAAAAACAAAACAGAGGATGGTTACTAAGTTACCCATATACTGGGTAAATAAATCAAAGACTAAATAACATTCATCTTGGTCTAATGAGTTAATATATACATACTAACTAACCCTAACCTAGCCTACAAACACAATTATAAATGTACATAACTTTCCGCAGATAATATTGGTTAATTACTTTAACGCCAACAATGCTGTATATCCTAGTGGAACACCGGTTTCGACAGTATACTGTCATCTTCAGGGTCGGAACATCATTCTTCTTTATTTCCTTTCTTTGTAGACTTCGTCTATAAATAACATTTGTTTATAACTTTATACTGACTATTTTATTTAAAAATACAACTTTAAAACTTATCTTTAAAGACGAACACAAACTCTACTGACACAATTAAAAAAAAAAAAAAAAAAAACGAACATACAATATATAAAAAATCAACTGCGCACATTTATTGAAAAAACCCATTATTTCTGTTGAGCTCAATCAGCCTGGCGCATATATGTAGGTTCTACGTTATATGTTGGGTGGTCAGGAAGTAAAGAATAATAATGTCGCGGACTTGAAAATGACGGGTTGTCGTCGAAACCGATAGTCCAATAGGATATACAAGTGTTATTGAGGTTAAGGTAATTAAACTATATTATTTGATTAAATTCACAACCCTGGAGATAAACAATACCATATTTAACTTTCCTACATTCCTTTATTGTCATATGGACTTTAATATAATATATTTAGATTATTAATTTTAATCATTTATAAATAAAAACTGAAGTTAGAATAATTTTTTTATAAAACTTGACTTTTAACGTAAATTGCATTTTATAATATTGATTGATATGAAATGGAAAACAAGTTTTCTCATAAATAATTAATATTAAACCACAGACTTCGTTAAAATGGCCTACATAACATGACTTTGCAATATTGATAAAGGTAATAATAGCATACGACAAATTATAAAAGTTTCCAATCGCCATTTTGGTTTTCAAACAATTTACATTAGGAATGTCACTGTAGAAATTGTTTTTCCATTGTGGGGAAGTTTTGTTTTTAATCCCTGTATTAGTAGTACTTAATTGTTTTATTGAGTTGATGTTCAAATTGTACGAAATTAAAATAAAATGTTGAGGGATGAGGGAAGATGTAAAACGTTCTAAATTGACCCTTAGGGACTCACTTATAGTGAGTACGTGCTTAGCATTCCCGAGGGAATCTAACTGGATCTACACCTTTTTTTCATGTAGTCTAGGGTTATAGGCATTTCTTTCATTTTTCCTATCAGATCTCTCTTGACCAAATCTTGTTCTTTTCCGACCATGACACTCTTAGAGAATTATTTTTTCAATTATTGTTAATCTTTAAATGCGAAAACGTCTCAGTCGTCATCATCTTATAAAAAGGGAAGAAAAGAACATCATAAAGATCCCTAACTTTCAAATTCTCTAAATGAATCGTGTGGATTACCTTAATTCCGCAGCTCACAGTCCTGTCTTTATTTTTTTAACTTGACGATCCTTTCGTCTCTTTCTCCATGCATAACATACTTTAATATTTCTTGTACTTGATGCTCGTCAATTTATATATCACTCATAAAACAACACTAATTCACGTAACAAGAACACATTAAGTTCACAAATATAAAAATAAAACGGACACATTTATATACAAATGTGCACTCTTTCATGGTCAAGTTATGTGTTGACCACATAGGGGTCAATTTGAATTATCTTATCAAAATTGTGTTTAACTGAAAATTGATTTTTTCATTTAATAACGTACTATGGTATATTTTTGTATGTTTATAAATTTAAAAAAAACTAGCCTCCATAGTTTTATGATTAGAGATAACGTAGAGACTTCTTCAAGGCACTAAAATTTTCTTTTTTATGCTCTTCAAAATTATATATCACACGATGGAAGTTACTATTTGAAAATATAGGTTACCCCTATTAACCCTTCCTAAAAAGGGGGCGAAAATGTTTCTACCCCTATATGACAGAATTTACCCTATGAGATTTGGGGAAAGCTAGATGTTTTCATCTCTACTCGCTCTAAAATGACCTAGAGGTTGAAATATAACATTGATTAGCTTGTACCACGCTAAGTGTGATTCACATTTCAATGAAATTAATGCAATATTAGCTAATTATGCTGCTAATTTTTTACTTGTAATTTACACACACATCTGAGACATAATTTTCCACAATTCACAAATATTTGAACAAAAATTGTAAATCCGATTTCGAGAAAAGATTTCTTAAAAAAACAGCTCCTTGAACGAGTTCTTGGTTTTTACTTTCAAGTGCAGAACCGGTATTTTATTTTTACAGATGGCAAACTAATTTGTGTCATTTGAGTACATTCTGGCAAAAGTCGATTTTGAGACAAAATTAAAACACCCTTGTAGTTTCCCACAAATTTTGAGTTAAACATTTTTAAACAAAAAAAAACAGATACGAAATTTGGTACACTTGATTAGGCTGCACAGATGATAGACTGAGAGACACCATTCAAAATGTAACTGGTACTTGGTGGTTATAGGAAAAATGGTTAATAGTTTGAGTACAATATTCTATCAATCCTAAGATTGTCTTGTTATTTGTATTTGTCAACACGTTTCAGGCGTCTTTGAGATCTACTTTAGTTCTGGATTCGTCCGTATATTTCGTATATATAGCTTTGCTACGCCCTTCCTCCACCATTAGGCTCCACCTCCAGTAATTATAAGAAATTGCTAGGGTCGGCAGAAGATTAGTACTCAAATTAACCAAGTAGATCCTAGTTGTTGATACAATTATTATAATAATTTATCTCAAGCACCAAGTTTTCTAATTCAGATCCGTTTATCTCTTGACAGTTGAACAATTATAATTAATACCATATACCACGTCCAACCTACCAGCACACCGGAGAAACAGCTTTGTTAATTTAAACATTAATAGAAACCAATCAAATAATACAAACTTAAGAAATAACACTCAACACATTTCAAGACTAGCTGTACCTTGTTTTAGATCTATTCGTCAATATAGCCCATACAACTAGATAATTTCTACAAACAGAAATGTACAGGCCTCAGGGAAAACCCAACACCACAAACCTCTGTAATTTAGCCCGACCTGTAATAATTTGAGAATTGCCGAAATATAAATATCTAACGAAGTTATCGACCGGCCTTCTTGGCAGACTCGACTGATAAACTCCGTTCACATTCACAATAACACTGAATAAATGTGATAGGTAAAGGTAAAGTCATGATGGAATAAAACAAATATCAATAAATCATTGTAAACTACTACAAGTTTACCGCCTACTAGATAACTGTGTTTTAAATTAGTCAACAATGAGAAAACTCGTTGCTATGGCAACAAATAACAGCTGATGTTTTAATAAATATCATTTGTATCTGCATAAAATAAAGAGTTTTTCTCGGCGATTGGACATCAATTAACGAAACCACAATCATTTAAAGTTGTAACTTACTTTTGAAAGACCCTGTATTTTAAACGTGTTTTGGTGTATAACTTTGTTTTAAGTGACTTATAATAAATTTATTTACATTGGCTTGTGATGCTTGCTATAAAGTTTGTATTTATCAGGGACAGAGAGAAAAATAAATAATATAAATAGAGAGGGTGGGGACTTCATGATCACATTGTGACAAGGGCCATTAATTGTGTCATGCTGCATACAGTTATTGACTGAAGTAAACAGGAGCGGTTAGTTTGATGTCAACTCTAAAAGTAGGTTATGTGTGTTTTAAATTGTAATATAAATATAACGATAGACATTTAAATATAAACAGGAATTTATCAGGTAAAGTTTATGGAACGCAATAAAATATTTTATAATTTCTTATTTACTTAGAAACTATTACATATCCAGTATACAAAGTATGGGGTAAGTTTGGTAATTTTCAACAATTTCGACCTCAGTTTTTGACAGGTCTTCAGGTTTCATGGTCTCAGAAAACCGAAAAAGTGATTTTTAACAACTTGTCCGACTGTTGTAGTCGTCTGTAAGTATGTACAATAGTTGTCATGAAAATTTAAGATAGGAAAATGAAATTTGGTGTAGGAGACTATAGTACGCTCATATAGAACCCTTTGAAAATTTTTTAAATCGACTTAAAAATGTTATAGGGTGGATTTTTAAATAGTTCTCGTGTGTTATTCAACTTATAACAAACTAAATTAGATAAATGCTTGCAGATTTCAAATTCTGTATGGAGTGGTATTATCCCCACCTCTCTACTGTGAGAAACATTTCCATCTTTCTTTATCACTTGTTTATTAACAAATTTTAATGTTAACAATTACATCGTGCAGTATTTGTTTTAGATGTTTATTTCATTTTGTTATTACAGCTGTTTCGGTACTAGTACCATCATCATAAACACATACAAAACACTTGTATGCAATACACACAACTAAATAAACATTTTAAGTAACTTTGGTACGGTATGTAGTAACCTACTGTGAGTATATACTTGACCACAAGTACAGGATGTGGCCACACCCCTCAATTTATACTTTAACGTGTACTGCAGTATCAGTATTATGTAATAATTTTGTTTATTATATTTTTGTATATTGTGTATTAGTGTTTAGTATGTGTTAATGTCATCTGATGATGGTACTAGGGCTGTGATAATCCCGAGGTACTCAGACTGGATCTTCATAACAAATTCTTGTTCTATTTCTCACCCTGACGTCTATAGAGTATTCAAGAGCTAGGGGTCTCTACTCTTTCTTTTTCTTTTCTTTTTTTTTCAAGGCGATGACGACCGAGAGGTTTAAACAGTTAGGTACGTTTAAGCCTTTGCAACACAACATTATACATTAATTTGTAAGTAAATGTGTTCAAACTAAATTCTTCTTTACATTTGAATATCTGTTGTAATATTTCATTACATTACACAAAATAAACTTTTATTGTATAAATATATGTAATAACTATATAAAGAACAATATTTCTGTTAGGAGAGTTTAAAGTAAAATAATTTACCTTCCAATATTATTTCTTTACAAGTTTTTTTAAAATTATTTCGTGAGCAGTGGAGCTGTTATTGAAGGGTTTCAATTGAATTACCGACTTTGCAGTACGTCTTCAATTTTACAATGAAGATCATCGTTAGATTATTATTGTAAAATAAAAAAAATATTGAAGAGTAGTTAGGTCGTAAACAGCTTAATTATAACTTTACAGCTTGACTGCGTAATCCTTTTTATGACGGGTTCTATCATTTTTGTTGTTGTTGATGATAAAATCTAACATGTATCCAAACAATTTTTACTAGGTACTAAAATATAATTAAACATAAATATACAGTTACACTCAGTGAAACACTTACAAACATAACAAATTTCAATAGAATTACAATAAACATCACCAATTACACGTAACTTACAAAAAATAACAATGTTAATGCACTCCGATAGGTCGACCAGTTACGAAATCGCAGTTACTTTAATTTTTATGTAATAATATTATAATGGGAACAATAAATGTAACACAGCAATTAACTCGACGTTTAAAAATTAAAGTAACTGCCTTTTTGTAACGCATTATAAATTGTATGATGAGGTTGAGTAAGTACCATGTTGAAGCCCATTACCCTTTTTTATAAAGGGCTGGTAATAAGAATTACGCATAGCAGCCCAAATATGATATAGTTATAAAAACTTTTTTTTACATTGAGAGTAGATTTATTACATTTATGAGGTTTTTAAAGTAAGTTAAAACTTTGATTGACTAGGCTATATAGTTGATTTGTTTTTCAACATAGAACAAAATAAAGTACATAAATTCCTTTGGAATAAAACAGTATTTAATAAAAAAAAACTTAAAGATAAGCCAAATTCTTATTTATTAGGGTTATTATGACAGGTGTTCAAAGTGGCCACCATTCTATTCCTGGAAAAGCAGTGGTCTTTCCTTTATTCTTTGCGCGGCATTTCTTAACCTGTTGACATTTATCTCAGCTACGTTTTGAATAATAGTTTCTTTCAGTTCTTCAACTGACCTAGTCTTACGAATGAAGGTCTTTCTCCTCTTGATGTCTCTAACGGACCCGGTGGTTTGAAACTTACAACTTTATATAAGCGACTACACTAGGCAGTCCGTCCCTCAAACCGTTGTAAGTACGAAACTCTGTTAACACTCAATCATAATAACAGTGAATCATTACGATGCCTGTTTGTTGGTAAGTCATGATGGAATAACAAAATAATAGTATATTTCATCACTAGGACCGAAAGTAAAGATTTTTAATACAAGCTCAAGTTTAAGGGCCGAGTCCGGGAAATGAGCGAGGATAGAAAAGCTTCTTTTGGTGCAAGTGATGAACTATATTTTTCGTTATACTGCAAATAATTATTATAAGAAAACAACTTCACAAAAACTAAAATGTTATAACCTATTTACCTTCAAATCGATGGCAACAGCTGTTTTAACGGTTATTTACAATTGACAGTATCGGTTGTTTTTATAGATGCTTTACAATCGTTAATTAATTCTTATTAGCGAAGTAACAGCTGATGACCTCGACCTCAGCTGATGTTTTTAGGTCCTAGGACTAAAAAGAACCTTTAGTATCTCAAAGCATGTATTAAAACAGCTGTTTTTGAACAGTATGACGATTTTTCTAACAATTTTTTTCTGAAAAGTTTTTGTTTTTTTGCGTCATTCATTGACAAGTTCCATGTCACTGTCTCATATGTAGTAACCGGTCTTATGAGAATGTTGTAAACTTTTATTTTAGTTGCGCATCCTATCATCTGAAACTTTAACAGCCCTAGGTTTGCAAAACCACAACATATACAAAGCTATCCACCTTTTCAAACATAAAACCGCTAACAGCAAAATTAGAAACCTGTAGCTACTTAGAAAGTTTTAGCCACAGTTATGTAACCCTCCCCCCCCCCCAATTGACTTTGAGTAGGTTAATTTAACTTTACTGTAGCAGAAAACGTCGTACACGATGGATTAGTCAATGTATTGCCAACGTTAGAGAAATTGTTCATAATGAAGCTAATCTAACATGTTATACCAATAAGGTGTGAATACATTGTTTAATATTTGATCATATCACCTAATGTAAGAGTATTCAGTTGAACATAATTGATGTCACTTGATGAAATGCTTGTCGGCCTTTGGTTCGTTGAGAATAGTTTCAAGTACAAAATAAAACAATTGTTATATTTGTTGAAAATACTTGGAGTAAAGAGTTGGGTTTTATGGTTCTAAATATTATGGAATTTTAATAAAAAGAAATTCTAATTCTTGTGGAAAAGCACAAAATTTTGATCAAAGTTTGCTCAAGGGAGGCCTCTAAAGATCCAAATATATTGGTTGCCATCTCACTAAAATTTGTCTTCTAAGTTATCGGTAGAAAAAAATTCAGCCTTGAAGCAGTTATGGGATACGTAATAGCCTAAATTAAAATTAGCTGCAGTGATTGGGTTAAACGTTTAGTGAAATGTGTACATTAATCACCTAAATACGTGTAAAAACAGACAAGTAAAAAAAAAATTAAGGCTCTGAAATAATTGGCAGGAAAGGGGGGGATCTTTGAACCTTTACTCCCGTTATTAAAAACTCGTTTAAACATAATTTATGCTGACGAAGCGTTTATTGTACAAGAGAATCAAGTTTAGAACAATTGTAAAAAATTGAAGACAACGTCCAATGTCCATTTTCACTCTTTGACTGACAACTACCTAGCTTACATTTTTGATCGCTATTAGTTTTGTGTCGTTTTAAGTTGGTTTTAGGATTGAGAAAGCTTGTGCAACGTTTAATAATAAAAAGTTTTGTTTTGATGTTTGTGTGCATAAATGATTTAAAACTATGCATAAAATAACATTGGTTTGTCAAAGAGTTACACACTTTGTAACATACGTTAGTTGTTAAAATTGTGTATAGTGGTTATACAAATATTTAACATTACGTGGTTTAAATGTTCTGTCCATTGAATTAATTGGTATTTTTGATTTATTTATGAAGTTCAGTTTTCCAGTTTTATTATTTTAAAAACATTTATTTTTCTTTGGAACAAACAACTGGGATATCTGTGACTATTGTTGGTCTATCTATTATTAAAATAAAAATAGCGGCGACAGTACATTTGAAAGTTTTTTTTTGGATTAAGTTAATTTTGTTGAAACTCAGGTTCCCATATATTTAATACACATTTGTGGAATCCTCAATTTGAAGAGATGGATGGAATAGTCTGGTATAGACATTTCAAGACTTTGCAGTGTGTAAAGCTACACAATAAAAGTTATTGTAAATTAAGAATTAATGTATATGAGCAAACTAAACGTTTGCATAACAGAGTGTCTTCACGAAGAAAAGGAGAAAATTTTAACAATGTTCTATGGATAAAACTAGAGTAATTTTTTATATTTAATTATATACATGTCCTAAATTTGTTAGTTTTATATCCAGCCACTATTTTGTGTTAAAAAATAAAATATTTTTTAACGTCAAATGATACAGAGTTTAAATTTTGCATGCTACTTAGTATTGTAATGATCCAATATTAGAAAAAATATTAACCCAATTTTCTTAACTCATTTCAAAATGGCGACCGTTAAAACTTTTTAACATTGAATCTCGATAACCGTTAATTTTACGAAAAAATAATTAGATATAAAAGTTTCTTCTTTTAACGACAAATAAAGTGTTTTAAAATATTTCCTTTAGGTCGATAATTATTTGAGTTATCAACAAAAAACATTATTTTTCCTGCCACATTTTAGGTCTATTTTGTTTTTAATACATAAATATTGAATTTCTATACCTTGTATTTGTTTTCTATTGGGTTTATTTACATCAATATATTCTGAATTCAATAAAAATTAAGTCACAGAAAATTTACATTTTTGGGTACTCTTGGGTATTGAAAACAACTACCAAGAAATATCGTTTTCAGTTTTTTATCAATACTTACATTTTATCAATATTTGTTCTTTAAGTTACAATATACTGTAACTTAAAGAACAAATGGAAAAAAAATCGTTAAACTTGTTCTGTAAGTCAAAAGATAATCGAGTTACCGAAAAAAAAAATTGAAAACATAATTTCTTGTTAATTGTCTATTACACCCTAGATTAGTCAAGAATGAAAATATTTGTGAGTTTTGCTAATTTTTATTTAATTTAAACATAATGTTTGGTGTAACCTACTGGATTGTGTATTCAATGAATATATTACAGGTTATAAATCCACAATGATGAAATTTTGATTGTCTGAAGGAAAAATGAAGGTAATCACTATAGGCCCTATATATAAACGGCTTTGTCCTGACTGACTGACTGAATGAATGACTGACAGAGAATCAACGTAGAGCAAAAACCAACAAAGATATTGATACCAAAATTTAAAGGCATATTTGTATGAGGTCATAGACGCTCACTAAGAAAGGATTTTGCGAAATTTTAATTTTAAAGGGTATTAAATACAAAAAGAAAAACAAGTCAATTTCATTCATTTAATTTTAAACGTCAACATACACGCGCCTAGCGGCAAAAACATAAGACTCGAATCAAAACAAATTCTAAATCTAATATTTTCCGACCCAATAATTATAACTAATCCAGAAAATTGTCAATCTAAAACAAATCGAAACCTATATTAAAATTGCGCCTAAGAATTTGATTAATCCATAAAAAATAACAACACACAGTTAAAGACAAGAAAACTTAAATAATTTGTTTTTATCTAGACGTGAAAGGTCAACTTGGAAAATAACCGAATTGAAAATATAACTCCGATCTTTCGCCGATTATAAAAATACAGAAGACCTAGAGACAAAATGAGATATACAGAAATACGAAGTAGATATTTCTAAATATAAAACATCACCTGAGTTCATATAAATATTTAATAACAAAGACATAATCTGTCGAAATATGAACGAAAATCTGGAATTAAGATGGCGACCATTAGACGTTAGTTATAAAATACACGCCCACAGAAGTTTGTGATTGGAGAAGAATATCGCGGGACTTTCTTCGCCGATATGAATAGAAACTATATATTATATAAACCAAATGTATAATATTCTATGCTGTGTAAACGTCAAAAGACATCATTGTACAAGCCCAGCCCGATTTTTCACCGTGATCATAGGTCACTCGAAACTACGAAAATCGTTGTTTTTTCCATATAGGCCGTGATCATCGGTCTTTATACATATGAAGGTGATAGAAATAAACGTCAAAAGACATCATTGTACAAGCCCAGCCCGATTTTTCACCGTGATCATCGGTCACTCGAAACTACGAAAATGTTGTTTTTTCGATTTAGGCCGTGATCATCGGTCTTTATACATATGAAGGTGATAGAAATAAACGTCAAAAAAATCATTGTACAAGCCCAGCCCGATTTTTCACCCTGATCATCGGTCACTCGAAACTACGAAAATCGTTGTTTTTTCGATATAGGCCGTAATCATCGGTCTTTATACATATGAAGGTGATAGAAATAAACGTCAAAAGACATCATTGTACAAGCCCAGCCCGATTTTTCACCGTGATCATCGGTCAATCGAAACGAAGAAAATCATTTGTCTTTCGATATAGGCCGTGATCATCGGTCTTTATACATATGAAGGTGATAGAAATAAACGTCAAGAGACATCATTGTACAAGCCCAGCCCTAAACATGTCTCTGCATCCAAGTTATGCAGGATTAATCGAACTAACAGCAGCTGGAGAATTATTTCCTTATCGCTTTGAAGAATACCGCAATAGTGCACTTTATGAAGTTTTTGGAAATAGTATCAATCCTACTAGAAGATTGCGCTAGCTACAATATTTACTGGTTGTGCTCGAGGTGAATCTGTTTTTATACCTAGAATACCACTAATCCCGTCGGAGAGTAAGAGTTTCCAGTAAGAGTTCTTTCCAGTAAGAGTTCAATTTCCTCTGAAGATATGCTTTGCTATGTCTATTAATAAATCTCAAGGACAAACATTAAAATTTGCAGGAGTTGATTTAAGAGAAGACTGTTTTTCTCATGGTCAATTGTACGTTGGTGCTTCTAGGGTCAGTTCTTTTAATAATTTAGTGATTTTAGCACCTAAAGGTAAGACAACAAATGTAGTTTACAAAGAGGTCCTAAATACTAAAGAAGTACATTTTTAGTTCAATTTTTTTATTTGAATTGTGAAATAATTAAATTTTTCTTTAGTATTTTATAATATGAATTCTTAAATAGTATAATATAATTTACCTATAACTAGAATAATTACGAATTTTTGTAGTTGTTTACTTTGCCTTTTGATATTTTTCAACTTTAGTAACTTTAAGTTATTGATGAGTAAACATGATGAAAATAACAGATTTAGAAAAAAATATTCTTTTTCTGAAATTACTCTATCATTCAATTCACAAATTCTGTATTCTTAAATATTACACACTACATTAAAATTAGCCGGATTAAAGTAATATTAAACTTTTTTATCAAAACATGCGATTTAATAAACGTATAGATTACAACTTGAATGATTCGCGGGCAAAGCCGCGACGGGAGATGCTAGTATATATATATAAACGGCTTTGTCCTGACTGACTGATTGAATGAATGACTGACAGAGAATCAACGTAGAGCAAAAACCAACGAAGATATTGATACCAAAATTTAAAGGCATATTTGCATGAGGTCATAGACGCTCACTAAGAAAGGATTTTGCGAAATTTTAATTTTAAAGGGTATTAAATACAAAAACAAAAACAAATTTTATTAAGCAGCTAGGCTGATTATAAAGTTTATTCTCTTAGAATAGGTCAAGTTGTTTCTCAATTCTAAACCAATTGTATAATATACTATACTATGCTGTGTGTACTTTAGGAACAGATCTAAACATGCACGCATGCAGGTATTCTTTTGTATACCTGCATGCGTGCATGTTTAGATGCGTAGTTACATGAGATCCGAAATGGACAGAGTTCAAAGGTGTATTATTTCCTGGTCAGAAATCTCAAGATCGGCATGACATTATAGCCAGGGTATTCCACCTTAAACTGAAAGCTATGAAAGATCTATTAGTAAAAGGCAGCGTTTTCGGTGAGGTTGAGTGCTTCATGTACACAGTTAAAATCCATTGTAATCCATTGCAAAAACGTGGATTACCTCACGCACTGGTTAAAAGATCGCCTGGTACCAAGTTTAACTGATAAAGTGGTCTCTGCAGAAATACCTGATATCAATAAAGATCCTCTTTTGCACGAAATTGTTAAGACTAATATGATTCACGGTCCATGTGGTACTTTGTACATGAATTCTCCTTGCATGAAAGATGGGCGATGCAGCAAAAAGTATCCGCGACCCTTTTTGAAAGAAACACAAACTGGAGAAGATGGTTACCCAAAATATAGAAGGTTATCTCAAGAGGAAGGTGGATTTACTGTGAAAATAAAAGATATGGATATAGATAACAGTTGGGTTGTACCTTACAACCCCGTTTTATCTCGCACTTTCAATGCCCATATTAACGTTGAAGTTTGTAATTATGTAAAATCTATTAAATACATCTATAAATATATTAATAAAGGAACAGATCAAGCAGTTTTTGAATTAAAAAATAAAAGTAATGAAATAAATGAAGTTAGTCAGTATGAAAGTGGCCGTTATATCAGCAGCTCTGAAGCAGTATGGCGAATACTTGGTTTCCCAATTCATGAGCGATATCCTACCGTTGTTCACCTTGCTGTACATTTAGAAAAATGGTCAAAGTGTCTATTTCACTTCAGATAATTTAGCTCAAAGACTTAATAATCCACCTCAAACTACACTTTTAGCCTTTTTTGAGTTGTGCCAAAAAGACGAATTTGCCAAGACCCTGCTTTATTCAGAAGTTCCATCTTATTACGCTTGGAAAAATAATAAAGTGTTTGAAAAGAGAAAAAGGGGCGTAAACGTTGAAAATTGGCTAATAATTTAGTGATTTTAGCACCTAAAGGGAAGACAACAAATGTAGTTTACATAGAGGTTTTAAATACTAAATAAGTACATTTTTAGTTCAATTTTTTTATTTGAATTGTGAAATAATTAAATTTTTCTTTAGTATTTTATAGTATGAATTCTTAAATAGTATAATATAATTTACTTATAACTAGAATAATTACGAATTTTTGTTGTTGTTTACTTTGCCTTTTGATATTTTTCAACTTTAGTAACTTTAAGTTATTGATGAGTAAACATGATGAAAATAACAGATTTAGAAAATAAATTCTGTTTCTGAAATTACTCTATCATTCAATTCACAAATTCTGTATTCTTAAATATTACACACTACATTAAAATTAGCCGGATTAAAGTAATATTAAACTTTTTTATCAAAACATGCGATTTAATAAACGTATAGATTACAACTTGAATGATTCGCGGGCAAAGCCGCGACGGGAGATGCTAGTTAACCTATAATATATTCATTTTATTTAATTCTAAATAGATTAATGTTAATGTAAAGCAAAAACTAATTAAAAAATTAAATATAATTAAAAAAAATAGAAATGTGTAGAAAAAAAGTTTTTTTATTGATAATTCAATTATCCTTTGACTTAAAGAAAAAAAACCGTTTATTTGACGTTAAAAGAAGAAAAGTTTATTCTTTTTTAAAAGAAGAAATTAACTGTTTTCGAGATATTTGATGTTACAAATTTAAATGGCCGCAATTTTGAAATGAATAATAACAACATTGGTTGATAATTTTTATCAAATTATGTCTTTATAACACTAAGTAGGATGCAAAATTGTACTCGGTATTATTTACCGTTCAAAAATATAATTTTTTTTATTCAAACCACAAAATGGCGGATAGCTTGAAAATTAAACATTTTAAGAGATATTTATGTTAATATGCATTTTTTTCTTTATTTTCATACATATAACAAATCTTAAAAATATCACAAAATTTTCGTTTGTGTACATAATTTTTAAAAAATATAAAAAACTTCAGATTTTAAAATTGTAATGTTATAAGGTGTTTTAAAAATGAACTCACGATGTGGAATGTTAATTAGTTCTGCCGATTTTGATAAATTTAAAGATTAAAAACTTAAAATAATGTACCAAATTATAAATAAAAAGTAAAACATTCAAATGTTGATGAATTCGCCTTCGAAATTTGAGTTTTAAAACAGGGACTAACGAATAGTTTTGCAGAACATTTCAGATTGACTGTTACTTTGTGTAGAGGTGTGATTATTGTCACACGATGTTAAATTATTTCCTAAACAATATATTTTGTATATGATTAACACTGTCACACAGATTCCGAGATAAGTTTAAATATGTTACTTGAACTTTGTTTAACCACTAGGAGCTCATTATAGTGAGTAGGGCTTGACAATCCCGAGGGACCTAGCTGGATTTTCACCTTTTTGCATGTAGCCTTGGGTTATATCCCTCTTTTTCATTTTATACAGGTCTTTCTTGACTAACTCTTGTTATCTTTAAATCCTGACGTTATTATCAAGAAGATTGGAGATATTTATTTTTATTCATTTCTTCAACTTACTTTTTAAAATAAGGCGATGATGACCGAAAAGTTTTGGAGTGCATTGGGCGTGAGCACATTAATTCAACCGTGACTACTTAAATGATCGTAGTGGAATTTTTAAAATACATTTTTATCTAGTTTAATTTTTGGAATTAAAGCGTGATGTAAGAATTTGTGAAATTCAGCGTATATTAAATACTTCAATAGTTTGCCATGGAACAATATTTCACAACCGTGGAAGGACACCAGCTGGCGATAATCTCCTCTTCAAGTTTCTGCATCAATTAATATTTTCCGTTGTATCATGTTTGCAATTTATTATCTAAATAGTTTCATATAGCGTTATTTAATCATTGTTGATACTAGTACTGATACTGAGTCGTAATCAGTGATGTGTTATCGGTATATTTTTTGGACAAGTCATTATTTGTATATGAAATAATTAAAACTCATACGAGTAGATTGATACTAAGAGTTAATAAAGCCTCATTAATTACTTTGACCAAATTTGCTAGCTATTATACATATAGTCTGGATATTATATATAATAGCTAGATTAATTACTTTGGCTGTTACATTTATATGAACTTTTTAAATTATTTTGGGGCAAAGAATACACTTGTAAAGTATATTGGTTTCCTTCAGGAACACCCTGTGTGATAACCAAGAGTTTTTTCGCCTTTAAACAACAAGGAAATCAAATTTAATTTATGATAGGACCAAATATTTTGGGTTATTTTCCATTTAACTACCAAAACTAATTTGGTGTTCTCTTTCTGTTCGTTGTACTTACAGGTCTTATTGTCTCATCAAAGTCATATTCACATGTAATATTGTACAGTTTATAGTATCCATTCGTTTTCACAAAATTTTGGGTAATATCGTCGTGATTATTGAATTAATTTTTAACGTTATGTAGTAATTTTTATACACACAAATGTTGCCAAAAGTCTGTATAAATTATAGTATTAATATGAACGATCCATTATTGTTCAATAAAAACTGTATTATGCGTGATATGAGTCCAATAACCTCCCTGTATACGTTTGTGATTTATTGGTTTTGGCGTTCATTTAATGTATTTGTTTAGGGCTTTTAATGATAATCAATTTTGTAGTTGTTAAAAGTCTATAATATTATATCGTATAAGATTTAAAATCAATAAATTAATGTACTTTGTTTATCTACAAAATGATTCCAATCAACTCTGCTCTTGTTGTAAATACATTTCTATACTTTAAAAGTATATTGAACCATCCTGATATGTATATATTGTAGGGGAATTAAAAAAGCGGCTTATTCCAAAGAGCTGGCTGGACATATTGGGGAATTATCTAGCTTTAATCAGCTTTAATATATTAAGATTTAAATAGATTCGTTTATTCAATCAACTCTGTCCCATCAAGGCTACATCAGAATGTAGAGACTTTTCTGCTGTAGGCTTATTGAAATTAAAACCTGCTAGGGTATCTGTTGCTTGAAATCAGACAATATTTTGTTATACAGTGAGTCCTACGAAGAAGTTCGTGCTTTTGAATTTATAATTATTTACACTTCAAACGATTATTTTGAAACATTACATACATTTTAATAAAGTGACAAAAAATGTTGTGTAAAAATGTCAATACACTGATGTTTATGGAATCAAAATGGCGGCAACACAAAAACCACATTTTCTATGCCTATGTACGTTTATGTCTTTTACGCTTGCAGGTTTAATTATAGAACAATTAAACAAATTATTAGAACAAGCTGCTCGATTCAAATTAAACAATAATTACATTAAAACAGAAAGTTATAACATAATTTTTTGAGTACGATTTCATTGTCCTTTGTAGTTGCAAAATGGTTTGTACAATTCAGTAAAAAGTAAAGTTTTTTGGATTGGTCGTGGATGTCAGTTTTTCGATTGCCCCGATCTCCTACTTTGACTGTGTGATTTTTCTTGTAGGGGTATTTAAAGAAGCAAGTGTACAGCCATAGTTTCAACAATTATGAGGATTTGAAGAGCTTTATCGAAGAAGAACGTCTTCGGATCCCATTTTTAGTCTCTCTCTCTCTCTCTCTCTCTCTCTCTCTCTCTCTCTCTCTCTCTCTCTCTCTCTCTCTCTCTCTCTCTCTCTCTCTCTCTCTCTCTCTCTCTCTCTCTCTCTCTCTCTCTCTCTCTCTCTCTCTCTCTCTCTCTCTCTCTCTCTCTCTCTCTCTCATGCTAATCATTGTTTCTAATAAATGCATATATTCGTTACTCTCAATACCCTGCAAATTACAGACATTTGTTCGACAAATTTTTTACTAATGCACCTCTTATAAAAGTTTGCATTGTTCATACAACATTTCCCATATTCGTTTTTATTTTTGAGTACATTTTAGATGGTTTTGTTCCTTCAGAAAACACAAATATTATAACTGCTCGTTGCTCTTCCAAAGTGAAATTTTCAAGTAGACGACATTTTCAAAATAATGGTAAAAATGGTAAAATAAAATATTCCTTCAACAATGAAAAACAAGCTGTTTTAAATATTGGCAGGGTTACCAACTCACAATATTTATAGTTGTGAAATTTCCCAGGTGATTATTTTTGAAACTGTGACGATTTGTCTACTTATTGAATGCCCCTCTTAATTATGTAATAATTTGAAGATTTCCTCTCCATCTAAAAAATGTCTTTAAAAAAGTTCATGTTAATCCCGTTATTTTCTATTAATTTGTTAATCAGTTTCACATCTCCGCGTTTTGAAATATTCGAGGGAATTAATGTACATTTTATTAACAGCATAAATCTACATTGGTTTTTGTAATAAGTGTAAGAATTTTTTAAAAACTGAATTGAATTTTTATTTCCCTTTTAGAGATACAATTGGCTATAATATACATATATATACACTTACATATATAAAGTTATATACATGACATAATATCTCCTTATATCCTACTATATATATATATATATATATATATATATATATATATATATATATTTATTTATTTATTTATTGATCAGTGTTTAATTAAATAACATCAAATACTTTATATTAAAACAACTGAATTTAAAAACAGGGAAATTGACAACCCCTTTAGCAAATCGAGTTTTTGGGTTCACCTTCACTAAAATGCAACAAAAATAAGAGCAAGGTTGTCCTACCCTATCCTCTCAACTTAAAAATTGATTTCACTGTTTAATTCAACCAACTCGGTTTTACCCCATAATAGTCTTCATCCCTGCTACATAAATAACAGTCCCCTCCCCTCTTAATTCAATAGATTGTTTTAGATTAAATTATTAAATTAAATTAAGCAATCGAAGATGTCCCCTCAGTATTATCATTTTGTAATAACCAATTATCAATTTTTCTCAAGAATTGTTTGTTTCCATGAACTTTTTTTTATATCTGATGGTAGTTGTCATTTGAATTTTTTTAATATATCAAATACATTCCAAGTAAAACAGGTGACATATTTATGTCAATCATCCTGTACACTTGATTAGAGAATTATGTAATATCTAATAGCAAAATGACGGTACCCTAATCTGTTATTGTACGATAAATAAATTACATATAATCAAAATTCGGTAGCACTTTTCAAAATTTCGGAGAAAATTGTGTAGTTATAAAGTGTATTATAATATATCAATAATATTCTAAATTAGCTCCCACGAACATTGCAGTTCAGTTAATATTTCCCCAGTCTTTACAACGGTCCCGATGATACAAATGTCTGGGTCCAATCTACTTACTTAATTGCATTGACTCCCTCCACATCTAAGTGGATTGGATTACCCTTAACATGTTTACGTGCCATATAAAGAAGCTAATGGACGAGTGTGCGTTGATTAGGACTATAAAAGTGTGTTAATGTAATTGTGTGGAATTGCATTCTGCCAATGTTTTAACCTTTACAGGTCAAAAAGAAAATTATTTATATAAATTCATGTAATGATGCTAATTAAGGCAATCTACTGTCAGTTTTGTGATTGTCTTCGCACAGAAGTTCTACATTCGTTTTGAGCAATTATCTAATCATAACCTCGAAATTAATATATTTTCTTGTTGATTAAAAGAGAAATACCTTTAGGTATCATCCAAAAGAATGGTTGGAAAAGAACATAAAATAAAGTCTCCTTACCCTGTATACAATAATAGCGTCAGTGACGAGAGAAAACAAGAATTGGTCAAGAGAGAAAAGATAAGGCAACATGAAAATAGTTTTAGATCCAGCCAGGATTATTTGCGATTGCCATCCCTTACTCGTTAGTGAGCTTTCCTAGATTCCTTTAAATAAACCAATACCAATTTCAGAAAAGCTGTTAAGCTAAATTATGGGATTTAGCCGTTCTTCTGGAGCTCTTCTAATTATTTTTTTCCAAAAGCAAGTCTCGGTATCACTTCTTGGTTAGCCAAATCTCAATATTCTACTTCTTAACTGCTTCTCCTTGCAATTCAATTAGTCTCTTACATGTATTTCAATATACCTTCATTTATCATCTTTTTGTTGTATATTATTTTCTTTGTTGTTGAAAGGCGAAAAACTTCTCACTCATCATAGCCTTATAAAAAATGAAGAAAATCACATACAATGAAAACGCGGATACTCTAATTGCGTCAGGACCGGAATAGAACAAGAGTTGGCCATTAAGACCGGAGAGGAAAGATGAAGGAAAAGGTTTAGTAGAGAGGTTTCTACGTGAAAACAGTGTAGATCCAGCTAGGTCCTCACGGGATCACCAAAACCCGTACTCACTAAAGTGAGCCTCTGAGTGTTTTGTTGAACAAGTGCTATCATATTATCAGGTGTTATTTATTCTCCTTATTGTATTGCCAGTGTATATTTCTTTCTCTATAAATGATTTCTATTTCACATGAAAGAACAGGAGTATCATCATATTCGGTCCTGTAGCTGTTTTAAAAACTGTTTTCCACTTCTTTGATGAAGGTAATGCCTGAAATATCTATGTCGTGGTAAGGCGTGAGCTAAATAGAACCTTACTTCTCCATTACCGATCATGTCCCCGACCTTTGATGCTTGTCTTCTCTCTGTACAACATTCCCGACACCTATACACTTTTAAATAAATATATAAATATGTTTCTTTCATACTTTTCCATTCACTTGAACTCCACTCTTTTGGATCAACTTTAATATCCTTGAGGTTATATTTCTTTCCTTTCCCTGCACCAGAAGTTATAAGCGAAACCGTATCATGTAGGAGACAATCAATGAACATCATATATCTAAAGGCTCACATAATTTTGAATTTATTCTACGTTAGAAGTGGTCTGGAATACACGTCTGTTATATATTCTCTCTGTATGTCTCCCAGTTTGACAATTGAAGGTTCGACATTATAGAAAGAAAATTTGTTTAACATTATTTCTGATCTAAGTTGGTACAGAAATATTTTTTGTAGTCAATATTGGTTTAGATTTATAAACCTTCTATTTTCACAAACATTTTCACAAATTTTTAATTTTAAGGTTTAAGGATTTACTTTTTGAATCTTAAACGTTTACTTTCTATACTTACCCAGTATACGAAGTATCTTCACGTTTCATGGTATCAAGAAACCGTAAAAGTGATTTCCGACAGCCGTCCATCTTTGTTGTTGTCGTCTGGGCCTAAACATTATAGTGGCAACACAGAAAGGATTGTAGTGTTATTCATAAAGACATAATAATTGGGTAATTATTTACTCAATATTAGCCTAAATAAAAATATGATGTAATTGTGACAATTTAAAAAAATAATCTATGGCTCAGAAATATATTAAAGAATAAAATCATAAAATCATAAAATCTACGGGTAGACCCATGGAGGCTGCTTTATTCCATACAGTATATTTTTTGTTTATCTTAAATTTTTTATCTTTGTTTATGTTTAGGATTTAGAAGTAATATTGTTTTGGGTTTTCTTTCCTGTTGTGTATTTTAATTTAAAGTAAATGTATTATTATGTCATATGTGAATTTATTTGTTTTGTTTTAGTTTGTTGTTAAGGAAAGCTTTATTTTTTATCTTAATGTCTTTTTCTGAATCTAAATCATGTTTTGTTTATTTAAATGTAATAAAAGGAATGGGGGAAAAAAATGTTTTCCTTGACAGTTTTAAAATGGCGACTGATGTTTTCATACTAATTTCAATATTTTTTTTGTTTAATCCGGTTAGGTTTTAACTCACAGAAAAAAATTGTTTTTGGTAAAAAAAAAAGTAAAATATATTGTTTATTGTAAATATTTTGTAATGCTAATAGTTTTCGAGATTTCATATTAAAGTTTAAAGTCCGCCATTTTGAAAATGCACAAAATAAAATTTTAGTTTTCTGCTATTACTTTTAAAAGGCTACAAAAATAATGCGTATAAAATGGCTGACAAACAGAAAACGAAGTGTTTCCGGACCTATTTTTTTTTTTTAAAGTTTTTCTTATTTTTCGCTCTAGAATCAGCTAAATATTGTTGTGCAATTTTTAATCACCCTGTATATATAAATGTTTTCTCTCATTATGCAAGTAAATTTTATAAAAATAAATTCTTTAAATAAGACATTAGGATATCTATTTTATGATAAACGCACACATTTTATAAAATTTCCCTACACTTAAGTACAAATGAATATTGCACACATTGATGTAAATTACGATTTCCTTAAACTACTATCATCGCTTTTAAAGCTATCTAAAATGTTACACAAAATTCTATCGAAAGTAAAGTATAACACAACCCATCGTTCTATTAATCTAGTCTCGAGTGGAAGAACAGATCGATTTCATATCAGCTGTAATGGACAGGGAATCGACGCAAACAATGACGTCACGTTTACTGTCAACGATAGACCATATGGCTGGATACCTCCATCTGACACTCAATTATTCAGCGATTGCTTGATTTCGATTATTATCTGTTGGTGACAGTTTGTACTATTATGTCAGCTGTATATGACATCTTCCAAGACAAATTAATCAAATATTGATTGCATCGTTAGACTTTTGTATGTTCAATAAAGAAGGAGTTCTCATTAGAGAAATGATGGAATTGTTACAAGTACAGTTTGTATTTGTGAACTTTATTATTTGTACTATGAAACCCATGTTTTCAGGTCACATTTACATTTAAAAAAAAAAAGGAAAATTTTTTTCAATTTAGTTAAAACAAGTTTATGAGCGCTTTATATATGCAGAATCTCTAAATGTAACGTCCAAATTTAGATTCTTGGGCCTGCTAAGAAAATGTTAAATTGTGTTGGTATATCAAGAGGTCTTACCAAGTAGGGGAAGTTAGTTTAAAACATATATGTGACTCAGATTTATTAAACCTGTCATTGTGTATATCACCATTGCCATTTATACGAATGATAACGATAAAGAAGAAAGTAAGGGTGAAAGGATAAAACAAGAATAACTAGAAGGAGAGTGACTCTTTGAATAAAAACTAGAATTTACATGTAAATAACTGGAAATATGGTACATCTGACTCTAATTTTAGAAAAAAATTATTAGGTATATGCCATCAAGCTTAACGTTCAAAATGGAACAAAAAGTAAAAATAAATAACTTGTTTACAAAGTTCTATACTCTAATTTTTTTTTTAAATCTCATTTTAATGAACCAATATCACTGAATTTATTTCTTACGTAAACCTATTGTTTTGGTTCACACACACCACAGATCATTGTTTTTGGGTTTTTGTTCTTGACTTTACGTTTCACATCTTTTTATTCTTATCACTCATTATTAAAGTTGGATGTCTCTTTGTTTCAGCTGATGCATGCCTCTTTGTTTATGCCTAAAGGCGAAATACATGTGATTTAATAACCTTCTGTTTTAATTTTACCTCTTATGGTACGTCTGCCTAATCCTCTTTAGTCAAAATCTTTACTAAAAAGACGACCGTGCTTTTGGGTATTCGCTCATCTTCAAATTAAAAGACAAATTACAAAACAGTTACCATAACACTAATAAATATCCATATTCCATATGGAAGTTATTAAACAGTTCAAACACTTAATAAACATTATTTATAAAGAGTGATTGGAACAAATTTTTCTCTCAATTTACCTTGAAACGATGAATTTTTGACAGTTTTCAAAAAAATCGTGACTTATCAAAGAAAAGTTCAATTTTCTCAACTCTCCGGCCGCCATCTGTTACTTTGTGTATTATTTTCAAAATTTTACTCGTTTTCATAAAATAATACCATAAGTAACAAACGGTGGCAGGAATGTTGAGAAAATTGAACTTTTGCTTCGATAAGTCACAATATTAATAAAAAAAAAAAAAAAAAAAAAAAAAAAAAAACTGTACAAATTCATAGTTCCAAGACAAATTGAGAGAATTTTTTATTTTTTTAAATTTTATAGTATGTACTTTTACCGAAAATATGTTTGCCACTAAGTGCCAATCACCCAGTATGTCGAATAATGTGCACGGTAGCTGGTCAAACATCATTCGAAATATAAATGTTTCCAACTCTTCAATATGTAATCAGTTATTACTGTTGTGGTAAGTGTTTTTATGACTTGTGTTGTTACCTGAAGATGGGTGAATACCCGAAATCGCTGTCATATTTTAAGTACAAATTTGACCAAAAAGAATTACAAAAAAAGGTAAAGTTACATTATTTAATTAATTAATTATACACTAATAATTAATGTAGACTACGAAATGTGATTAATTAAACTTCTCTATTGTTTAATTTATTTTCCTCGTAAATTATAGTGTTATTTAAGGTGTTCTTTTAGGGGCTCTGAGTGTATATATCCCGGAAAACTGGACATCGTCATTTGATCCATCACACAATATTCACGATGCTACGTGTATGTAATGACAACGAGAGACAAACTGATATTGTTACTGTACTGCAGGCACTTCACAAACACCGCTAGGACGTATCTAAATGGAATACGTGATCCTGCCTAATGTAAATGCGAGAGTAAAGAAGATGTATGCAGAAGGAATAGAGCTAACTAGCCGTTAAGCCATTTCCACGTCCCTTTGAAGTTTATATTTAGACTTCATGCTTTGTAAACCTACACTTAGAGGGTAGTTTGTGTTTCCAGTTAATAGCGTATTTAAATTATGCAAAATTTCAATGACCTTGAGATTATAATTTACGAAATTTTTTTTAAGTATGTTTTTATTATGAACATATTATGAATAGCCTACTTTCTTAATGAACAAAATTTGAAATGGTAATACGAACGACAATATATCTTTAATTTTCCACGTAAATAAACACTTGTATTTATTTTTCATGAAGAATAAAACACTCGTTGACACGTGGTAAGAGTGTTTTAATTCCTTCATCATAGGAGTCTGCCACGATGAAGTGTTTCTCTTTAACAATGTCATAAATTACAGATCTTGAAATTTGAAAGATATATTTTTAAGATTCATCAATAACGAAACGTCTGTTTCTACGATTTGCTCGTTTGTCACTTCCCCAGTGATGACAGTTGGTTGTCCGGATCGTGACTACGTTGGTTCGGATATGATAAAAAAATGAAAATCAGTCAAAAAAAGTATAAATCGATACCCTAATATATATTTAAAAAAATACAATACGTTTTAAAACTATTCCATCTTTTAATTTTTACGTAAAAAAGTAAAGATATTTATCAAATTAATATAAGTGAAACATATTTCTTGAAATGTTGACAGCATTGTATAATACATAGGTTTTCTAAAAGGATAATATATAAGATACATATCCATTATTTACTGTTATTGTTTATGACTCTTCTAATTATCTACCACGTGTTACAAATACAAATTAAGCGGGATATTAAACTCCTCTCATTCCTTTGCTTACATGGCTTCCGTTTCGTGTTTCAGATAACGAAATTGTTTAATGATATAAAATGGAACGTGCAATGTTAAAACATGTAAAAAAATGCACTAGCTTTCAGAGACACCCATGCTACACGCTGCGTTCTCTATTTCTCTGCAGCAAGGAGATCCTATTCAAAAGCTATGCTACATAATGCGTGATTCTTTTTGCTGTGACTCTAAAGGTCACACATGTTTGTTCTGCTACACTAAACAACCTCTACTAAATCCCCATATTATAGTCGGATTACTCCTGGCTTGATGTTTCTTCCACACAACACATATATTACGATGGTCCGTCCTTTTGACTTATTAAACACACATGTCTGTTCACGGAACAATTCTACTGTAAACTGATCAATCACCATCTTAAGGTTGCTTCTGTCCAACCTGATATGTGCCCTTCCTCTATCAGACTTTGCTACAAGTAGTCCTCTGCGAATCAAGTTAATAACAGAGCTAAGTGGAAATCTGAAGATGGGATCTAGCTAACACTTGGATGACGAAGCTAGAAAAATCAGATATAGAATATTAGCACGAAGAAAGCAGAATTTTGTAACAGTTATATAGTAGTTGAACTGTTGTCAAGTAGACATGTCTGTCACGCTTTGTCACTCTGACAACACAAGTTCTCGATGTGAAGTTTCTAGGTTGAAAACAAATCAAGTTGTCAAGTAATTATAAACTTTGACTGAATGTCGTATCGTAAGCATTAAGGAACAGACGGGAAGGAAATCTAATCCAAAATTCAGATAAAAAATCTTCAAGAATTACAGGGACTTCTAACATTGTAATGAAAACATTGTAGTTCTTATGAATGCTATTATTTTAGTAATATTTATTCAATTCCTAAATGGAACTTTACTTTTTCTATTTGTCGAGCACTATTCAAAACACATGGTTCCTTCAATGTCAAGACGTTACTGAAACGTGATTGGTTGTAGATGTAACTCTTCTACGGTGTTCCCATTACCTTCCAGGAGAAGCAATAGTGTTTCAACTATGCAATGCGCGGCATTTGTTAACGCGTTGACATTTATCTCAGCTACGTTTAGAACCATTGCTTCTTTCAGCTCTTCAACAGACTTTTTCTTACCATTGAAGGCCTTCCTGCTTCTTGATGTCTCCAACGGACCTTGTGGTTTCAAACTTACTAACAAGATTTTTATACGCGACTACGCTGCACGGTTCGTACCTCAAACCGTTGCGAGTACGAAACTTTCAACCCGGTTGATAAACACAGTTCGGATTCATAATAACCTTGAATCAATGCGATGCGCGATTGTAAAGGTAAAGTTATGACGGAATAAAGAAAATATTAATTTATTAATAATTGTAAACCACGACAAGTTTACCACTTACTCGATGCGTGGGTTTTAAATTAGTCAATCAATGAGAAAACTCGTTACTATGACAACGAATAAATAGCAACGAAAAGAACAGCTGGTGCTTCAACAAATCCCAATTATATCTGCATACAATGAAGAGTTTTTATCGGTAATGGACAAGAAATATCGAAACCACAACCATTTACAATTGGAAGGCTCGGTGTGTGTATATATTTAATATCTCGGGGGGTGGGTACTTGATTTACGAAATGATTTAATTATTATTTATTTATTATTATTTAAAAAAAATAGTAGTGACAAAAAAAGCAAGAAATTAAAAGTAATAAATATATACCTTATACAACCTGGGTTTTTATATATCTTGTAGATAGTCCCAATCAGTGGAGAGCCATTGATGATTGATGTGTTTATCACCTTCCTACCCCAACTGGAAGCTGAGATATTGATATTGCAATATATGTTGGACTTTTGCCCAACCTCGTGTATGTATGCATATGTATATAAAAGTATCAATGTACAATATTATGTTTTTCCAACCCAGCCTAGACGGTCAACTGACCATTGCTGTATAGTGAGTGATTTATTTATAATTCTTTAATCTTATAATTGTTTACAACATACTAAAAAACAAAATGTTTTTTTAATTTTTTAATTAGATTAAGTATGATATCAATAAAGCAATATTTCCGTTCTATTCTACAGTGTATATAGAAAGCGATATTATTTACCAATAGGGCCTACGTGATGCATTCTGTTCTTTCGGTATTAGTTTGGTTGCCCTGTACCCTAGGTTGGTTGCCTTATCTATTCCTTGGTCGAGGCGTAATAATAAACTAAAGCGTCACTAGTTGCGTTGAACGTGTATCGTTTTGCCTGTCTGTGTCAATAGCTATGAGAAACGTAATAGTTCTTTTAGTAGAGGAACACATTTTTGTCTTTCGTCAAGGAGACAATTATACTGATTTAGCGAAGTACTAGTCTTATCGAAAAAAATCGAACAGCAGTCTCTATTGAAGACGCTGTGGAAGTGGGTGACCACCCAAACTAAATGAGCAGGAGCTAGGGATATTTTGAACAATATGACACAAAATCAATGCTTAAATTAGCTCAGAAGCATGTCTATTATATATAAAACTCTAAGATGAAAACGAATTCATTTCGCGAACAAAGTTCTGTGTATTGAAGAACTCAAATCTTCTGACCATGCCAATGGTTCGCACAGTTTATGGATTAAAATTCCGTAAATATCCTTTAGATAAAGTTTCTTACAAATGAAGCGTTGTTTCATCTAGGAGGGTATATTAATTCACAAAATATACGAATGTGGTTGATAACTAGCCCCCATGTGTTTACATGAAGCAAAGTTAAGCACTGTATTACTGGAGCAACTGATATGTGTTTATGACAGTAAAGCTAAGGAGCTTGAAATTGCTCCTAGAAGTCGGAAGAAATAAAACTCCCTTATAATATATTCCAATAATCATTAATTTGATTGGAAATATTTTATAACTATGAAATCAGAGATTAATTCCTGAAGAGCAGACAACTCTAAATGTTGAATGTTGTGTGTTAACACAGACACGCAGGCAATGTAACTAGAATTATTTAATTAATTCACTTTTTAATTCTCTCCAAAGCGTCAAGTTTGTCAGTACTCTAATCAAGAATTTGTCCATGGTTTAGCGGAGTGTTCTGAACACAAAGCTCAAAGTTACTGTACTGCTTTGTATGCATTACGAGTCACGACAAATGTAGGTAGTTAAGGATCCCGTTCCCGTAAAAATAATGAAATGAGAAGGGAGGGAACACGGGACGGTAGTACATAACTACCCTTCCTGCTTACGCAAAGTTTTTATGAAACAAATTGAAATTGTTGTCCTCAAATAATAATAAATAAAACATGAAGAAAGTTTATACAGGCTTTCCCTTTATTTATTTAGTTGAGAGAAAGTTTGATCTGATTATTGGTAACGTAATTATAAATACTCACTTTTTAATAAAAATTTGGTCAAATATGTTTTGGATAATTTTAAAATTTTCCACTTTTTTGAAAGGCTTCTAAAGTTAGTTGTAAATTTTTGAATTTATAGCTACCGAACTGGTGGAATTTCTAGATAGTTTGTATGAGACCTTCGATTATGTATTTGATCAAAATCTAGACGGTTGTTGAGGAAAAGTACGGTGATTACAATAGAGAAAATATGAAAAACATATTTTAAATACTATGGCGTAGGGGGTGTTGGTATTGTTAACTTAGATGGGTAATTTAGAGTAGAGCAGACTCTGCTTGGATCTGATATGGAGAGTATGCCTTGTAGCGAATGGTGGTGTTGGAATAAAAAGTTAAATAGTAGAGAGCTCTGGGATCTGTACAGGGGAGATTCGTGTTTGAGTAGGTAAAGTTTGGCCGGGGAAAAATCCTCTACGTAGCTGGAGTATTAGGTGCGTTCGCTACTTGTTTGTTGTCTGCAAGCAGAGTAATCTCTGCCTTTAGTTATGGAATTGTCGGGGAGAGGAAGGTTAGGGTGACAAAGTAGGCAGCCAAGTTTTACCCTAAAATACCTTTCTGAGTGAGCAATCGAGCTTCACCCCAATTTACCTTCCCTGCCAAGAGGCAGCTTGTTGGATAGATCGCCGTGTGTTAGTCCAATTCCTTCCCTCCCGGGATGAGATTTCAAACGGTGGACTAGAAGTGGCTGTACATTTCAAATGGCTGTACAGAAGTAAGACTGTTGCTTATTCAAAATATCGTTCTTTCTTAAATAACCTTTTTCCTATTTGAATAGGTAACCTAAAAGTTTTGCAAAGCAATAGTTTAAATGAGTAAAAATTTAACAATTGTTAACATAATGAACGATTTAGACGATAATAACCTTAATTTAAATGTAGAACTTCAACTAAATGAGATTTAAGAAGTCAAGCAAGGTATTTTTTCGCCATCGTTCTAAATTAGGGTTATGTTTACACAACAGTTGAATGTAAGACATTGATATCATTTTTCCAGCGTCTCCTTCCGGTCGAATCTCTCAAATTTTTGATTCAGCTGTATATTTGACAATCGTTGTGATTACAAAACTGTCGTTTGTGTGGACAAGCAAGCGAGTCCGCTATCAGATCCTCGTGGAGTGCGAGTTACTAGAGTACAGAAGAAGCAAACTCTTGTAGCCCTGGGATGGAAAACATACTAGTGTAGGCAAGAGAATTCTCCAATTAATTATTGAATGTTATGGGAATTATTCCCCCTGACGAAGCTTGAGCTGAGCAGGATAAAGCTCTGATTGACGTGCTTGTGACCTTCAGCTTCCTGATCTCCAAGTATCAATCAATCAAACCCTCACAGCTTGATATAAAGGATCATTTTGTGGAAACAATAATGGAATTTGTTGTCAATATACACAAGTAATATCCTGCAAAGTTTGCACAAAAACAGCACAAACAGATCTGTTATTAATCCTATGTTTTCCTTATTTTATGTTCTTACTGTGTCTTGGTGATTTTACTTTTAAGAAAATATTGTTTTACGTACAATTGTAGCTTCGAGTCCAATAGACGACGACAATGATTTCCAAATATCACAAGACATAAATTGCCGATCAGAAATCATTTCTTCGATAACCACGAGCAGTTTATATTACTCATTGTCCTACCTTTACCAAATATACCTTTTCCCCCTTTTATCTTTGCACTTCTTTTTCGTTAACCCTTTAAATCTTCATTTTACCAATAATCAACCCTTTAACTTAAATTTCATTACGTCCTTTCCTAATTCAAAAAAACTCTTCACATCCTGTAACCATTTTTATTATATTCCTCAAATATTTTTTAAAATTTTTTCTTTCTCATACTCAATTATATTGTCTACCAAGATAACTATTATTAAAATTTCATTGTAAGGTTATATCCTTCCTTTAATTAACCTCTCTCCGGACTATAATTTAAATTCTTTTTTATTCTCGCCAGCGGGAAAGGAAACCCTTGTCTTTAATCCTTTTCATAGCACGAATTTTTTCCCATGTTACTATTGTTGATTAGGAATTGTTGGTTGTATTAGTCTAGCCTGGATTTCACTCCGAGTTCTAGACCTGTTACTTAGCGATTCTTCAGAGCAATAGTTGGTTGAAACCCTTGTGATCCAATACAGTCAACAATCAACCAATTTGAGATTAGGTTAATCAACTAGATCCACGCAAAATTAGCAATACATGTTGTATATGCTGTGACGTATGCAGCCCTATTATGATTTTCATTTTCAGGGTTAATACTTAACAGGTTGATCTTTGATTATTTGACTTTTGAAGAATTTTCAGGAGGCGATTTTCCATAATTCCCATTGTTGAAGCAAGATAAAAATGTAGAGATAGTCAAGATGTGTAACTACTAATGTAGGACTAAAAATTAATATATATATATATATATATATATATATATATATATATATATATATATATATATATATATAGGCTGTTTAATTCCTTAGTTACTTTATTTTACACTACTACTTTACTTAGCTTACTCTAGATTCTAGAAAGTTTTAATTTTATTTGTTACACAAATTATTTGTTTTATTTGTAGTCCTACATTATTATTTAATTATTACTTACACATCCTAGACTATGCCTACTTACATTTTTATCTTGATTCAACATTGAAATTACGGAAAATCGCCTCCTGAAAATGCTTCAAACGTCAAATGTTCGAATTGTTACTCATAAACGAGTAGATTTATTAAACAACAACCGAGAAAAAAAAAATATTAAATTTTTGTACAGAATCTGAAAACACCATACAAAATAGATGTCCCTATATAAGAAATGAAAATGTTGGCTGCCATTTGGAAATTGGCGTTCATTTATCAAAGTTAGCAAAACAGATTTTTAAGTATATGGAAAGTAACAACGGTCCCCCATTTAAAGTTTTTGATCAGATTAATTATTTACTATATACTACGATAAAAGAGAATCACTCTGTATAGATATGTTATTTTCAAATTTTACTTAAATATCAGTTAAATTCGTCAAAATTAATAATAAAAACGAATTAGAGACACTTTAAGAATCAACACAGAAACAAAAATTAGTTATCAGTGTTTTTTAATTTTTATTGTAACTGAATGAAACCTCGTGTATTAGTTTTCATATACTGTACTTAAAAGATGGCAACTAAACCATATTATTAATAAATACAATTGTTGAGGTTAGTAAACAACGTTAATTTCAAATATTACAATAAACAATATTTAATTATTGTGTAAATCTCGTTAATAACCAAATTGGTATCCACAGTTTTTCATGAATTTAAAATGGACTGAAGTTCAGTGCTTGCACGTAGAATAAGTAAATTAGATTGTGTTGTATGATAAACCAAAATATTCCCAAGGGAAATTCTTCATAAATATCACCCCGCATTCCAATTTGTTAGAAGAAAGTCTACGTGTACTTTACTTTCACATATACAGGGTGTTTCTGTAATACGCGGAGGTAATTCAGAGGGTGTAGTTATATGGGTAAAAATAATGAAAAATCTCCTATAACCATATGTACGAATTCGCTTCTTTTACCGGCATTTTTTTCACTATCCGTAATTTTGTTTTTCTTTACTAAATAATTTATTTCTCTGGTAAGAGATAAGTTTTTTACGATTAAGTTGAAATTTTGCACGCTGGTCATCAATGTAAAGAACTAGTTTAGAAAAATATCCAATTTGTTCCAATTATCCGTTTCAAAATGGAGGTCATTTAAAATGTTTTAATGAAGATAACTTTAAATGAGTTATTTTCATTTAAAATATTTAAATGGTCGCCATTTCGAAACAGTTTATTAGATCAAGTTGATTAAAACTAGATCTTGATATTAATAAGTACCGTGAAAAATTTCAACTCAATCTGTTAAGCCGTTATAGAGATATAAATTATTTAGTTAAAAACCAAATGGTGGATAGTTTGTAAATGAAGCGTTTCCGGTCATATGACTATAGGAGTTTTTTTCTTTATTTTAACCCATATAACCACCTCTTGAATTATCTATGCACATTACAGAAACACCCTGTATACTACTAGTAATAATAATAAATCTACTTTATTATGGAGACGACGTTTGGATTATTTAAAGGTCAACTTAACCTTAAAATAAAATACATTAAAAAAACTCATTACAAAAATAAAAATATAACAAAACACAAACCATCAAACTAATAAAATTAAATAGTCATCCTGTAAATAAAGGTACATATATATAAATACATAAACATTCATACATGTACATTTGTAATAAACTAATATTACAAATTATAAAAAAGATATCGTCAGGGATTCATTTTACGGGCTTGGTAATCCCGAGGTAGCCAAGCTGTATCTACACATTTTTGGGTTAGATCACTCTCTTTCATGTTTTCTAACAGATCTCTCTTGCTCTCTTCTGATCCTGAAGCTATTAGAGTATCCGATGCCTAGGGGTCTTTATTTTATGTTCTTTTCTTCCTTTTTTTTATAAGGCAATAATGACGTAGAGGTTTTGTACCTTTAAACAAAAATATATATATAAATACATAAAGAAATATACATATGTATCTCTTAATAATACTTATAATAATAAAACATAAAAAAGTTATTTATAAATATAAAAAAGGTAAATAATAGTATATTCATTCACTTAAGCCCTTAAAAACACTTCAAAAACCACGTAGCTCCACAAAATACTCAATATTAGGGTAAAAATAACACCCTAAAATATTTTTGAACTGGCATTTTTGATGATTATACTATGTTCAGGCTTCGAGTTACTAAGGTGTCACAGTTAAATATCGCACTTTTATGTTTGTTATTAATAAAAATAGTGCTAATCTTCGAGTGTCAATGGAATTAACAATAATTCTCTAGATATCGAGGAAATCCAGTGACAGGAATATAATAGCGCTTTTAAAGATTCAAAAATGAAATTTATTTGCTGTAAAATAATCGCATTTTATGTTAAAATGTAAAGTAAACAATAATTTTGAGTAGCTGAGTTAGCTCGACATGTCATTAAACTACTGTCTTATAATAGTTAAAATGTTATGGAGATTTAAAATAGGGAAAGCAGTCAAAATATTGATATGTAAAATGTAGTACCAGTTATTTTAACAAACTAGTTTAGATTTAAACAAATTGTCTTGTTATTGTTTAAAGGCAAAAATCCTCTCGGATATCATTTAAAATTTAAAGAAAAGAACTTAAAATAAAGACTCCTAGTCATCGATTACTAAAATAACGTAAGGGTTGAAATAAAATTATATTTGATCAAGAGAGATCTAATAGGAAATATGAAAAATATAACTCAAGACTACACAAAATGAAGGAGTAATCTCTAGCTTAGTTCCCTCGGAATCGCCAGGCTATTGACATTAACAAAGATTTGTTATGAATTAAATGTGAACCATCAAACTGTTCATCGTATTTTGACCCAAGATGAAAAATATAAGCGAAAATGATTCCAAATAATCTCATTCAAGAGCATCAATAATCTAAAAGCATTGAATTTCTTGAACATATTGAAAATGATCCAAATTTTATTTTAAAAATATATAATGGGTGAGGTTCAAGAATATTTTAGTATGATCTAGAAATAAAACTTCAATATAAGGAGAATTGCAAAAAACAATAAAAAGAACACGGAAGTTCAAATCAGTGCTCATAACAGAACTTATATTTATCCTCTTATCTTAGATTTCCTGTTCCCAAACCTCAATAACTATCTTCGAGTGTTAATTTAAAAGATTGTGACAATCCGAAGGCGTTGGCTATAGAAGCAATGTTTCAGTCATTGTTGTGTAAAGCCTCTCGTACATCATATCCTCATAAAATAGTAAGGAAAGAACATAGAATATAAACCTCCAGCCCTCGAATAACACCAGGGTCGGAAGAAATGGTTATAGGAAAGATGAAAGAAAGGCATCTAATCCAAGACTACATGTAAGAAGGTATAGATCCAGTTACATTGCTAAGTCCGTACTTAATATACATGTGACCTTGAGGCTGGGATTAATGGAAAATGTTACAAGAAGGGGATCCATCTTTTAAAGAATAAGAATCTTCCGGACAGGCTCAAAGTTAAATTGCTGAAAGAGACAATCAAGAGGATAAATTTGCAATGATTTGGGAACGTAGTGAGTACAAGTTAGGAGACCAAGACTGGAGATGAGACGGGTGGAGTCTGGGAAGGTTTGTAGAGAGTGTCAGGAAATTCTTTCAAAAATCGGTTGTTTTTATATGCGATATTTTTTTATTGATAATTCCCAAACTGGCATGTTTGGAAAGATCGCGATCAAAATGTTTAGCTTTTAAAATTTTACGGAAATAGACATGATTTGAGGAAATTGAAATTTCATGTTTTATTTTAATGGTAACTACCCTCCAAAATACACATACCAAATTTCATATAAATAGTTTGGGTTGTAGATAATTGCCTAAATGACAGACATATTAAAACAATTTTTTTTTGGAATTGATAACGGATATTTTTCAACATCTATTTTTTGAGCCATCTCTGTACTATGATATATTTGAAAATGTTAAAACTGTAATCATTTGACTACATTCCGGTGATAATGTTGCTAACAATATCACCAGTTGGGATACGCCCTAAGTACGGAATGCACGCACGCATGTCATTATAGAAATTATATCTTTGCATAACTACATAATGCTGATATTGCAATTATGTAAAGTATTTACTTTCTTAAATTTTATAGCTAATGTGATGGGTCAAAAACACATATCGAATGCCCCCTAAAATATACGTACCAGCGAACAGATGTGAATAAAACTTGCAATTCGAGCATATAACTCGAGGCGTTTTTTCATTATTTTTTATTTGATAACCAACAATTTAAAGGAAACGCACATTCGGAATTGTAAGTTGTTTAAATTCAATTTAGTTAAATTAATTATAACCGCCAAGGATAAAAAATCTAAACCAAGTCGATATCTTATCAGAAACTATGAGATTTTGAGGGATTCGTGAAAAGATAGTTTACCAAATTTCAGAAAGTCGATTTTTAGTAGGGAGTTATGGAAGGAAAATGTCTGTTTTATGGCTTGTATCTCCCTGTGGACCAATGGGTCTAACAAACGTTTTCTAGCGTATTCTGTCAGCCGAAAGAATTTTAAATTCCTACCAGCTCTTTCCCCCAAACTCATCCTCCCTCACCACCGTGATTCGGAACGTAATTCTTGGCTTCTACTTCCCACTTTGGGGGTCCATTCAAAGGATTTTTTGTTATGGTTCCAACCTACTGTGACAACATGCTCAATACAACGCCACTTATTTACTTTTATCTCCTCATCCATTAACCTCTATTTTACCTGTCACCAAAGATTTTCATTCTTAATCCAAACAGGCAACCATATCTTCAAAATTCTTCGCCTGCATCCATTAAAAAAATACTTGTATGTTGTTTATTGACGCCTTTCATGCCTTCCAAATTTCTCACGCGTAGAGAAGAACTCACTTGTGGTGTTAAATGTCCTTAGTTTGGTTGCCGTTTTCAATTGGACACTCCTCAGGGATATCACACTGCCAAGTATTCTTCTCCACACCGTCCACCATTACTTCCATTTGTTCCCCCGGATTAACAGCCGTAATTTTTGTTTTGTGTTGGTTGATTCATAGACGCAGCTTTTTCGGTACCTCAGTCAAGTACAATAGCTTTCCTCTTATGTCTTTGAGCTTATGTGGAAGGAGACAGATGACATTCAGATAATCCACATCCTCAATGTACTTCCTAAATCTCACTACAGATCTCTTTCCTGTCACCTCCTTAATAACCCTGTCCAAAACCAAAACAAAAAGGAAAGGTATACTTAACTGTCTCGCCCCCGACCCTCTGCCAATACGCTCATATTTAAAGAACATACTCTGCAAATTTTACGATTCTTGGTTCATTGGTTTGGTCTAGAATTTAATGTGGAAGTCAGTCAAGACATTTGATTATACATAGAGAAAGAGAAAGAGAGATATTATGTATTTAATGTAACTGAGGTCTTGTCCCTAATTACCAGTTCAATGCGTAAGAATCGATAATGAAAGTTGTGATCTTAACTCTCTGCTTTTCCAATAAATCTTGGAAACAAATTTATAGTGGTGTAACTAAGTGAACCCACTAAGTGGGAGCAATTAATTTAGAACAGAAGGGGGGAGATAAGTAGGGTTATGTTCACTGCAGAACAAGAATAACATTGGAAAGTCAGCCCGTTGATCCTCTCTCTCATTTATAACTCTCCTGTCAGAAGGGTTTAGAACACTTTAACAATCATTTATTTGTTTGTTTGGAGGTTAAATTGTTAATTTAATTAAAATAAAACAGCTGACTTTTAAGCTCAATAGGTTAATAATATTTATATAACCATTGCTAATGTGTCATATTTATGTAAATTAAAGCATTTTCAAATTTGTACAAAGTACACAAATTTAATTTTTCGATAGTCAAAATCCGTCGTTGTTTTTATCAAAACAGTTTCGACTTTTGTTTTTCGTTTACTACCAAACTTTAACTATGTGTTAGTATACTGTATTCAAGATGGGTGTTTAATGTGGGATAATTTAGTGTCTCAACTTTGGATCCAGTAAACAATTTGTTCAGCATATTTATTTACGATTAGTATGAAAGTTTCATTTTCCTTTTTTTTCTTCTTTTTTTTCTTTTTCAACAGAATTCTATAAACTATAAATCCTTTTAAATTGGTGTATATAGATATTATAACACGGAAATCACTCGCATTAAATCATGAAGTTTTATTGTTTCTAACCAACAGTTTTTGCCGGAATACTTATTTTTCTTAAAGCGCCTGTTTTAATCCTTCGGGCCATTACCAAATGTCAGATGAATGTTTATATATTATATAATGAATACTTTGTAAAAATTTGAGACAACTTCACCTTTGTTTGAAATGGAATAAGTTTACATTTTTTGTATACAATCTCGTCTATGTCGGCAAAATATTTGACATATCAAAATCTGTCAAATATAGGCTGTTACAAAATTGTGTTCCAAACTGCAGGAGGTGGTTTCCCAAGTAAAAACTAAGAAAATGCTCTTATAAAACGTATACCCGGAATTGCTTAGTTCCCAGATATCCGCCAGTTTTATTTCACAAAATATTTTTATCTCCAGAATAGTTTTACGGATTGAATTCTAACTTTGGTATGGTACCTAATGAAGTAAAGAGCTATTGTTTGAAAAATAAAACTTGTTTCAAAATGACAGCTGCTTAAATATTTCATAAAAGTTTTCCGATTTAGAATAATTCAGATTTTCTCAATATTTTGTGTAAAAACAAAAATGGCTTATATCTGGAACTTGAGCAAATTCGGACATTTATCGGAACTTTTTTAAATTTTAATCTGAGAAAACACTTCCTGAACATTGAAAACACAATTTTACAAGATCCTGTATATGTCTGATTTTTTCCATATTTTTCTAAAGAGAATTCATTTTTACCCAAAATATGACGTGTGTAGATTTTATACCAAACTCCTAACTCCATGGTACAACATATCTTGAAGAACTTGGGCCTAGTAGACAGTTTTTCAGTCTGGTAATGTATGGTTAAGATATTCCCTTCGCTGTTGTTCTAACTTGCTCAACTACAGTTCACTACTCATTGAAGCTGCCCAACTTCCTGACGAAGCTAAGCTGAGTCAACTCTGTAACAAATTAAAGCCTCCACGGCGTTGAATTAGGAATCACAGTTTACGACGGTTGTGAAGCCAGAGTGCTATACTCTAGTTTAGATTTTATAACGCTGAGATCATGGTAGACTAGACGTTGATTGTCTCCAGCTGTGGATTTTTGGCAGAATAGTTTTCCAAATAAAACTTCCAAAAAAATGAACAGATTTCAGTGAAACAAAACTAGTTCAATTTAAAGCATTTTCAGTATATAGGATACAATAACTGGATGAGTGTTTCATTCCTCATACTTTTCTGAACAGAAAGTTTTATTTTCATTCTGTACAATGATGGGAATAGTTTTTAAAACTATGTAATTTATTTCATCATCACCTATAATAGATGTTCAATGAGTAAAGTAAACGATTTAAAACACTGAAACCCCTACCAAAAGTTTGGTACAATAACACACACTAATAAAATAAAATAAAATATTTATTTGCCTTATGTTATTATTACACTTCCCTGATGTACATTTTGTAACCACGTTACCATCACGGAGGGATCTGAAATAATCGGTGTATATATTTCATATCCCTTCGTGGTGGTAACTTGGTTATCGAAATGTACATCAGGAACTATAATAATAACATAGGGCAAATCAATATTTTCATTTTATTTGTATGTGTTTTATTGTACCAAACTTGTTGTAGGGGTTTCAGTGTTAAATTGATCACCTATAAAGCTATTAAAATAGGCCATTTGAGAAACCTCATAAGTAAAAACACAAGTTGTCAAATTTAACATGTCTGGGATTGTTAGCGTAACACCGGCGCAGAGTAGGCAATCTGACTACATCACTCAAATGATGTGACTAACCGAAGTGTCAGTGGTTGAGAAGCAGGTCGTACATTCGTATCCCAAGTTAAAACTCAAGCTGTACAGTTCGGTTCACTCCAACCTATGTTGCGACAGTGGGAGGGTCTACTACATACAAACGATGGTTGGCTTGAGTGGAAGATTACATAAGTATACGTGTGGAATATCAAATAAAACTGGAGTTATTCTGATTACGAATATGTATTTTTATTTGATGAAAAAATAAAAATATAGGCGCTAGGCCAAATTTAAAGTGTCAGATAGCATGTTCCTCCCCTCTCTAACTTGAATACGGCGTGATCTACAAATCTGAGGGAACAAACATTATTTGGATTTAAAATTAAATTACACTGCGCAATCATATATTATAGATTTTTGTACGAAGAATACAACTTAATTTAAACCACACTATGAGAAATGGGCAGCATATAAGTTTAAAAACAGTTTTTTATGAAATGGGAGACAATTCAATAGCCATTAAAAGATAGATTGCACTTTAATTGATTTCTTTTTATAAGGGTCCGTAGGTAAAACCAAGGACTCTTATAATTTCACGCGCGTGTCTGTATGTTTGTTACAGTTTAAACTGCTGTTTAAAAGACTTCAACTTAATAAAAATAACTGTTCATAAGGACACTAAGTCGTGTGATTTTAGTTTACGCTTGTCTTTCATTTTTTGTTATATTATTGGGAAAGTGTTTTAGTTTTGATTTCGTGGTGTGAACATTAATATGGAGGGGAGAAACATTATAAAAATGTGTTTTGTAGAGGAAAACACCTTAAAATTCATAAATGTTTGTTACATTACATTACTTTCCAACCCGCGGAATTAAAAAAAAAAAAATCTAATTATATAAAGATCACAAATCTCTTACATTTATCCAAGAAGACTTTGCACTTGTGTTATAAATCAAGACGCGTGGGCATGTTGAGCTAGATTGCTGTTAAGGGAATTGTGTTTCCCCTTCTTATTTATAATTTAATACAATATTGTGCTTTATGAATATGTAAAAGCTGTTAAATTTGTCGTAGGATGTTAGGTTGAGATATTTAGTAGGAAAGGAATTTTGGAAAATGTTATGGTTTGCGAATTTAGAAGTTTCATTTCTCGTAAACTTTTTATTATGTTGTATAATGAACAAAACAACCTGTCAAAGTGATATTTGTTAATTAATCATTTTTATCGGGCTATATACATACTTGTGTCATACTCAATCATGTAATCACACAGGAATGTTTCATAAAGATGTAATTATTTGGAAACAAATAAGCTTATTTTTCAAATGTCATGTTTAAAAAAATTAATTTAGATCATTGGTGCAAAAATATTACACTAACTTTCTCACACCGCGCCAAAAATACTATTCGTTACTATTTGAACAAAACTGTCTACATGTCTGTACAACTTTTTTACAAAAGCAGAAAACAAATACCCCATCTATGTCTTATGGTTTGTTTTTATCCACTTTTTTGTGAAATTTTAAATTTTAATATAAACACAGTATCCGATGAGGACACAGAGATAAAATTGTTTGTAGTAGAGTTTATTAATAATTCCATAGTTATCACAAATTAATATAGAATTCTTGCTACGAATTCCCCCATAGATATTCTCAAGACTGAAATGCTCACCGATCCTTCCCGTAGGACTCCATTTTTAGCTCACTGTATCATTATTTATTTACTGTAAGCTATTGCATAAATTATTGTTAATTATTTAGAAACTATTATTAATCCAGATTCTATAATGTTATTATTATAATTAGTAACTCAACCTTTAGGCATTACACGGAACATCAATTTATATTTTTCTGTACATTTCTATGCTGTGGAGAATGGGAACTGACAATTAAACAAAAGATTCAAATTGTTTCTAAATTTAACTATTTATTCAGTTTTACTTTGTGTTTTTTAAATATTCTATTTAACATTTGTAAATCTATCATGTAAGTTATAAGATTATGAAACGTGTATTAAGATTATTTATTTAAAATTATTATTTTAGAATTATTCAGCTACAAAAGATACAAAATGAGTTGGTTGCATAAAATAAATTAAAACTGTGAAAACTTAATCTAATCAATTTGGATATCTGATATCTTTAAAATTAATGAAAGGTGTGTGATGGTCTTAAGAGTGAATATGATACAAAACTGATGGTGGATTGTTTTTCTTCTTCTTTTTTTCTTCTCTAAATGGTATTTATAATGTTAATATTAGTTCTTTCGTTCACAGTTTTGAGTTTGTTATTATGGCCTTTAATGAATTTTTAGAGAGTTGCAATTTTCGTTGTTCAATTTTAGATGGATATAATCTGGATGAATGGGTTTTGAAAGATGAATTTACAACTTTGAATCAATTCCTGGAGGGATAAATAAAGTTATATGTTCCACTCACCAAAAGTTCTAAGCTAGCATATTATAAATATAAAATAATTAGCTATTTTTGATCACTAGACTTTCATTTAAAACTGAATCTTCTTGGATCTAAAAACATGATGCTGCCTCTTTGGATGTTTCGAATAGAATGTTGCAAAACCTGACGTACTTCACAAGCATAGTCTTTGGACTAAAATAATGAAAAAAGTTCATAAAATATAGGTCGGAAAACGTTTTGATTCCAGACAATCCGCCATTTTGTATTAATTAAAACTAAAACATTGTAATTTTGGGAGTAGATAACATAATATATTCAATTCAAATACACATTTATTATGTAACTTTTACAAGCGTACACAAATTTTATTTTGTATAGTTTCAAAATGTCGGCCGTTAAACATTTTTAGTAAAGTTAACTCTTTCATTCGACGTTACAAATGTTTCTGTGACCGAGTGGGCTAGAATGTGTATATAATTACACACAGACATGATTCATCCATTAACACATAGTTACTAATTGCGTAACATTCACTAAACACACTAGATTCACAATGGAAGTTGGAAGACTGGACTACATGTCTGTAGGCAGGTAGTTAACTCAGAACAACGGTTTCCGGTTGGTTTTATGTAGAAAATAAGCAGTCTTGTTCCATTCAGGACGCACTGCTTGGTTCCCTATTCCATTTATCGATATTTTACTTCATAAAGAATATAGGGACAGCCACTAGTGTTCATATTTATAAACTACTCTTTCGGTCAAATTATATTCCAAATGATTTACTTTAATAAACTGTTTTTAATTTAAAGTACCGTTCCTGTTTCTTTCTTCACTTTTTTGTGCTGAGGTGATCGCTAAATCTTCTATATCGATTTTATATTTACTCATAACACATTTATTTATTATATATATATATATATATATATATATATATATATATATTTTTTCTTTTTTACAACATTATAGTAAAGAAAATAGTATAGGTATACAAAATGAAATAATACAACATACAAAATTAAAGTATTTAATTTGATACAAATTATTAAATAACAACTGCAAAAAATTAGTTACTCTGGAATAATTGTTACCTATACCATAACTTAAAAAAAACATAAAAACTAGAGTTCAAAAACTAAATTAACAAGAAAGTTTTTTTTTACCTGGAGGTTTGCATGGCAGACAGAATTTAAATAACTACTTTAAGTATATAATAAATGTTCATTATCCAAAATCAAACAAAACAAATCCATACACAAGATACATTGAATTGTGGCTTTCCTACTATAAAGACATTTTATGTCATAGTAAGTGGTATAAAATATGACAAAAATTATTACATTAAATATCTCATATACATAGGTAGACCTACACATGTACATATAGCATATTATACATTAAGTATATTAATATCTTTAAATTCTGTTTGTATATATATGTATATATTTTGTACACATGCATACTCGCATCAAACCGAGACCTACTCTCGCACTCTTTATCTCTCTCACGCACAAACACACATTATTACAATATAAACGCACTCCTACATCCTACAGGATGTCATCAAATTAGGTAAAAGTCAAGTAAGATGTCCACTCCTGCTAGTCTTACTAGCCACGCTTTTAGTTTTTCGAAAATTAATTGAGCTTCATATTTTTAAAACATCCGGCAGTTCATTGAATAATTTTAGGGCTGTTATAACTTTCATTCTATATTTATTAGAAATTAATGTATTTAATAACAATACATAAACTATGAACTTTTAGTACATTTAATGTAGTATGCCTGGTAACATTTTAGTGGTTACATACACTGTAGTTCCCATTACTATTATGTTTACATATTTAACAACTGCGTGACGTGGTTTTATTTAATGGACAAGTTTGAAAGCAACGCGTTTATGGCACTATTTGAACCAATTCCAATTCTCTGTGGGACATTTTAAATTTGGTTTTTTCTGAATTTTAATATGTTTCTATATAACAAAATATATCAAATTATATGTTCTTATCTTAAATATTGTGCCCGCTATCGTTCTTACCTATAGATGACGACGGACGGACGGATTGTCAAAAATGACTTTTTAAGTTTCTTGATGCTATGAAACGTGAAGATCATTCAAAATTAGAAAGGTTGAAATTTTTCCTACTACCAACTTACCCTATACACAGTACACTAGCAAAATAAAAAAAGCCCCAAGTTAAATTAAACAGTTTTTAATATTCACCTCTCGCTTTTAACATGTCTAAATTTAATTTACTCAAATAGTAGATAAATCTGTTTACATAAAGATGAAAGCTTCGCTAATACTCTTCTTATGCAAGAAATAGGATTAAATTAAAATTCAGAATATCTATAGCAGAGATATATTATTTTGGAAGGGATTTTCTCTGCGATGCATACATATTGCTATATTATCCCTAAAGAGACATATTTTTATTTAAACTGAATACACAAGACTTTATTAGGTTTACAGAATAGGAATGAAGTAAGGTTCCAATATAGACTACATTTCCTGATAAAGTCATTTTTATTCAGCATATTTTAGGAATAAGTGGGTAGGTACTTGGAATAGATAAATCAATACAGTACGATCTGTGTTGGCATTATCTTATTAGGTTATTTATATATAAGAAAACTACTATTATGTATTTACACGAATTTTTTTTTAGTTATTTTAAAATATACAACATAAAAGGGCAGCTTAAAATAGTTTCGTATAACGGTTTCTGTCACTTTCACTTTCCGCAGAAGTTTTAAATAATGAAGTATTAATATTGAAACACATAGCAGTGTCAAATTGTTATATGAGTTCTAATTGATAACATATTCGAAAGCATAGGAACAAAAACAATATAAAAACACTCTCACTGCTTAGTAGTCCAAAGAAAAAGTCCGTCTCCACGGAGTTTGGAATATTTTTAAACCACACCTTGTAAAACGAATTAGCCAAAAACAATATCACTACAAACAATAAATTACAGAAAACATTACAACAGAATCTTTACAAAAATAAAAACAAAGACTTTGCCGAGCGTAATGGTGTCTACAATTTGATTTGTTATGATTGCCCTAGGTACTACGAGACAGGGTAGTATATAGGACCCTCGTATATACGACAGACAGGACTTTTTTGGTAAAAGATTTAAGGAACATTTGCCTAAATCAAGACATAAAATCCAATTTTACTACATACCTTATTAATTTCGATCACAAATACACAAAATCTAAAGACCAACATGAGGGTGTTAAAGTTTTGCGAAAAGAGTAGATACATGAGTGAATTTGAGATTTACAAGGCAGTAAAATAAAACGATAAACTATAGTTAATTGTAATATAATATTTGACACTACCTTGAAGATATTAAGTGATTTTGCGAAGGAGGGAGGGGAATGTCATCGACTATAGGAGGAGATCCTTATCTACAGTTATGACCCGGCTCTCGTATGTCTCATGTTCGTGTTATGATGTTTCTGTGGTGTAAAAATATTTAATGTTCTGACAACTTCATGTGAGTGACATCATCTGAAATCGCGGTAGTGTTTAGCACAAAAAGAGGATCACTAGACGGACATATAACAACAGGTAATATTTTATTAACCTATTTATAACTTATTTTAAAAGCTTTTAATTAATTCCAGAAAAAAAGATCCTCTCATAAAGTGCAACCTACCACATACGAGCAATAAAATGATCAACTGTAAACATATTTACAGAAATAATAGGACTTTAGTTGAAAGACTTATTAAATTGACTAGCAACCATATAACTAATTAGCTTTTGAAAATGTAAATTTAAAATTTTTGCCAATTCTTCTATTTACTTTCTTACAAATACGTAGCGCGTAGTATAGAGAAAATCAACAAAAATGATGTAAAGTTTTTTACTGATAAATCCATTTTGAAGTCTTCAGAGACCGAAAAAATCATTTTACTGTTTATCGTTTGTCGATTATCATATGCTTTAAACTCCTAACACACGAAAGGATTTTAATCAAATTAATCACATATCTTGTACATATCTGAGGAAGTTTTTTCCCGTTTGTTTTATAACTGAATATTTTTTTTACCCCTCAATATGGCTCCTTAGTAGTCTATCGTCAGAGCTAGGCGACATGAACGCCACCCACCTTTTATCCCTAAATATAACTAGATATAGGTAGATTGAATATTGAAGTAGGGAAATATTTACATTTTAATTATTATGAAACAGAAAGACTACCAGAACATTGCATATATAACAAAAAATAATTAAAAACTACGCACGCATACATGTTATCGTGATGGGTCAAGTAACTATATTCTGTCTTTTGTTGACAATGGCAAGGCCCGATCTATGTAAAGTTTTATATATTTAATATCTGTTACTTAATTATTTTTCGTATTTTGGGGAATTTGGGTATTTTAGGAAAAGTGTTTGAAAGAAACTTCAAATTTATTTACTTCTCGGATTATTATTATTAAAAATTTTCATTTTGTTTGGAGTTTCACGTTTCCTTTGATTTTGGATAGATTTTGAGAAAAGGAGATGACATCATTTTCTGTCATGAAAGTAAAATCAATAAAACTATCTCCACAGATTTTGAAGTAAATATTTAACGTATTAAAAATACAGACAATATTTTTTTTGTTTTTTTCCACACCAAAAGAAGGAAGTTTATTCCCTGATCAGCAATTTCATCCTAAATGCCAGCTCTCAAGAGAAAAATCACTTTGATATATAGTAGGCCTGTCGACTAGCTTGATAGTCTTACAACAACAAATGGAAGCAATTCTTTGTTGTTATCGTTACTCAACTTTTACCCATTCTATAAATCTTTGTCCGGAATTTAAAGAACAAGTGTGCAAGTAAGCTTGTTATAGAATTGTTCTTAAAGAAAGAATTACAATTGATAAATTCCTTACGTCATACGTTTGACATTCCGAGAGATTTCTCAGAAGTAATACGGACTTGTTGAAATAATGTCAACTTGAAATATAAATTGTAAACATAAAACTCCTGTCGGTAAAATTAAATTTTCTATTCTACTGAAACAATTAAAGCACTCTAACTACAGGTAATAAAATCAAATTTCTTTTATATTCATTAAAATAATGTTAACACAAGTTTTACAATTGAATTAGTTATTTTATGATGAAAAACACGAACACTTAGCTCAGGACGCATCCTAGAACATTCTCCAGGATAAAAACGTTGAACAATTTCAGCCCAGTTTGGGTTTTCAGTAAAAATAATAAAAAGAAGTTGTGCCATATTTACAAACGATCTCATCTCGGTATTTTACTTCCATATTTCTTGGGCTGCTTATAAAAGTCGATGGGAGAATGACACATTTTCCTACTCTTAAATTTTCAATACTTGGTACAAAAAGTCCGACAATCCTTATTAGATTTCTGTTCAATAGATGAAGAGTCTGATGATTGTTTCTTATCCACTCAAGCCGAGTTCCTTCCATCCGAACATAAATATCGATCATACATTGTAAACAATAGTATCTTATCAACCCTCGTGACGATACGATGTTGAACATTCTGTAACATTGTCCAAGGAAGTTCAAGTTGTCAGCCTTAATCACCAGAACTGTATATACTAAAGAATCTAGATAAGAACTCAAGATAGAAATTCTCTCTGCTCAAAAGAGATAAACAGTTAAATCTCGTTGTCTTAAAACCAATAAAATCATAATCTCAGTTTTCCAATTGACGAGAAACTTTGATATTTTTATGAAAATCCCATTTTTTTATGTTGGATTTTATTTTAAACAAAATTGTAAAACTTTTTTTTAAATATTACTCATTTAGGAGATATAAGACCCAAAAGTTCGCTGAAGTTTAGTTTAAATTACATCGGAATAAGATCCAATTTGTTAGTACTCTTCTTCTAATTTCTGATATACATGTATTGTTTTATAAATACTGTTGAATTTAAGGTTTTAAAGAAAGGAAACTTTACAGGAACTAAGTATTTAGGATTCCTAGAAAACCTTTTGATGAAATCCGTTGAAGATTTTTCAGTTACTATCAGGATAATATAACAGCAAGACGGAATACCAACTCATAATAGTGACGTAGTTGTGCAGTTTTTGACAATAGTTTTCCTAAAATATGGCAAGGTACTTACGGGCCTATATCTGGCCAGTAAGGTCTCCAGACCTAAAGTTCTTGATTTTTTTCTTATAGCGGTACGGTAACTACAATAGATAGAGAACTTTATGCTTCGGTCGAGGATATAAAACAAAGAAATAGAGAGATCTATTTTCAAATTCATCATAACACCAATGCTAATGTTTGCAACAGTGGACATTTTGAACATCAGCTGTAAGACTAATCTTCAATATATCAGAGATATTTTTAAAGATTTAATAATTCACTAAATTGTTAAGATAAAAATTGCCTATAAATCAATAAAATATAATATTCACTATTTATGTGTGTTATAAAACCATAAATTCAACAGTATTCGTAAAACAATACACGTGTAACCGAAATTAAAACAAGAATATTAAGAAATTGGATCTTATCACATGTATTTTAAACGGAACTTTGGCGAAATTTCGGAATTACAACTCGTAAAAAAGTAAGATATAAAAATATCCAATAATAAAATTATTTCGTTTAAAATCTAAATTCATCATAAAAAATGGGGGTTTATATAAGACATTTTAAAGTTGGCCGCCATTTTATAAAACGGAGGTCGAATTTTCAAAAATCAAATACACCATTTTATTATTAAGGATAATCTAGGTAAGGTCCCCCCCCGTTTGAAGTTTTCTATATATATTATAGTTTCAGATGGCCCTATTGAAAAAAGGATACAAAAAGGATACCTGTACATTATTTGCATTGTCACAAACAGACTCATTGTTGTTCCATATTTATCTAATTAAACTATTGCAAAACCTTCCCACACAAATTCAATGTTTGCATGTTACTGTACAATAATTATTTAATTCTGTAAATGAAAACTTTAGTTCCTAATCGTTTTATGTTTGGTACAAAGTTAGTTGATTATTTGGAACCACTATGGAATTTCTTAATACGCTTTGGTTCATATGTACAATTTACTCGTTTGAAAATATAAAACCTTTACAGCTTTAAGAAAACATTAATTCGGTTTAGTACGGTATTAATATTTAAATATTATTTATTTCAGAATTATATTTCGCTTCAGCATTTATTGATGGAATAAAATTTTGTTCTCTAAGAAAAAAATCATTACCACAAATTACAGAAAACAAATTTGATAGACGAATTGAGTTGTCTAGATAAAACGCACCTGGGGGGTGATGAGTTTGATAATTTTAAAAAAATACCATAATAACTTTAAAATCCATGAAATTTTACATTATGAAGAAAAGGGAAAGAGATTAAATTTGGAAATATACAAATCAAAACTAAAAGGACACAAAATTATGAATGAACAAATAAATTAACAAGGAGATGTTATTGTTAAAATTTTGAAGAGGTTTTTCAAAAGAGAATTGCAAGAGACTGGAAACATGGGTAGAGAGAGGGGAAGGGATTAATCAGAAACAAGTTAAACGAGTTTTAGATTGCCCAACAATGTACTCATTTTAAAGATATTAATATATTTAAATAGAGTTAAAACTTACTTTGCTTGTGCTTTATTTAATCTTGCCATAACGAAAGTCGTATTAGGTTGAATAGGGTTTTTAATAACAAAGTTGAAGATTTATTACCAGGAGTCTGTGAAGCAGATTTTGCGAAAGGTCTTTAAATCAATTTTTTGTCTTTGATCGGTAATTCTCGAACCGGTATTTTTAGTTGGATGACAACCATTTTATTTGGGACCTTGGAGGTCCGAAATTATATAAAAAACTACCACCAGACATTGAAAATGGAATTTTGAGTTGTGGCATTGTGGTAGCTACCCACCGATTTTGAATTTAGAAATCTATTTAAAAATAATCCCCACATACCAAATTTCATTAAAACCCCTTCATTCGTATGAGCTGCATAGAACTCCCCAGACGAAAAACGGACATAATTATAAAATTCAATTTTGGGGCTCAGCGAGTTTCAAATCACAGATTTCTTTGACAATTTCGACATTAATTGTTGATCCACTTTATAAATTTATCTATTCTGCGTATACATGAGAAAGTATAATGTACACGAATAAGAAAGAATTATTACTATTTTTGTCGCCTATATTTTTTCTCATTCAAGTGTAACTAATAATACATCCGTCAAAGCTTTAGAAAAGTATTTGAAGGTGTCAGTTAAGGGGTTAAACCTGTGCGCTCCCCGTTCAAACCCCGGGCAACTCCAAGTATCGATTTTAGCCCTCCCAAATAACTTAGACGAGTGCCAGACTATTATGACCAATATCAAAGTTCCAACAACTTTGTCGATTTCCTGAATCCATTTAATGTTTTATTCACATTAAATAAACGGGACGAATGTTTTGTGTAAATCATGCAATTATAACCTCAAAGTTAATAACCGATTGAGCAGTTAAGAAAAATCATATTGTTTAAGTATGATAGATAATGTATAAAGCAGTTTTATATTGTGGTGTTAGTTTTACTTTATCGTTAAATACGTTGTGTAGAAGTGTATAATGTATACAAAAATCGATGTAGAGTTTTTTTGGAAATATCAGGCTAGGTTAGTTTAGGTTATGATAGGTTAGGTTAGGTTAGATTAGAATAGGTTAGGTTAGGTTAGGTTGAAACCAAGAAATTAGAAATATATCTGTTGTCGTCCCTGCATTAAAAACTCAAACGAGTGGAACAATTTTAATGAAAATTGGTATGTGGCCAAATATATATTATAGCCATGTATTTTGAGACTTTTTCTATGTTTTTAGATATTTGATAATTCCAATTAGGCTATAAAATATTAGCTTTAACAATTATGTTCAAATGTGTAGCTTCCAAGAATCGAAATAAATAGTATTGGTCTAAATCTAAAATGCCGTTCCATGAATTGTTGGAGGGGGGGGGGGAGAAGGGGGAAATTGGTCATGGAGCTGTTATGAAAGACGTAACCTAAACTCTTCAAATTTCTCTAAATCTACTGATTTCGTTCAAATTTTGGTTAGTGTGAATATTAATTAACCGAAACCAATGTCCCTAATTTTAATCCTAGGAGTAGCCATCTTCATGTCGGTGTTGGACTCGACTACGGTGAGTTTTTAGGGCGATTGGTATTGCTGATCTGTCTTGTCCATTCGTGGTACATCCATGGAACGTTAGCGTGATCGTGTTACCTGGCTCTAAAATTAAGATGTAAGAATGTATTGAAATGCTGATAAAATATATTAGATTTAGCAATAAATGGATAATCTTACTTCACAAGGAGGTTATAGTGTAGTTCGGTAACAAAATATTAATAAACATTTGAATGTCCAAACACCAGTAGTTTGTTATCGACCTTTAAAACCGTTAAATTATCCTGTATTTTTTTCAAAAATGATATCTCCGAACACAACTCTAATAATTTCTATTCAATAATTTTGAAACTTTATAATAATTATAACTCACTACAAAGGCTAAAGATATTGATTTCCCTACTACAAAATAAGGTACATTAACAAAACCCAATGTATTAAAAAATTAATAAACTATATTTTGATACTGTAATTCTCTGATGCACGTTTCAGTAAAGAGTATATTTCATGAACAATCACTACAAAAGGTTTCCTGTATAGAATGTAATTTAATGTGTACAATTTTAATAAACAAAATAATACTATTTTTTTTATATTACAGGTATGGTGCATTTATTTGTGATTTGCCAGAATGTCCAGTTGTTAGGCTATGTTCAAAGACTAATCTAAAGTTTGTTTATAGGTAAGTCACAATACACAAAGTTTATTCCTATTCAAATTGATTTTTCAAAATTAAACAAATTTCCCGGCTGTAAAAATTTCTTAGGGTAGTTCTAAAATTTAAAAGTTGCAGTGTTTTAATTATTCCCCTAATACACAGTTGATAAATTATAATAGATTCGCTTCTTTCAATTCAGAAGGTTACACCTAAATTGCAGAGTTCCCCCCCCTGATAAATCATTGATAAATTATAATGGAGTTGCTACTTTTGATTCAAAAGATTACCCCTAAATTAATTTTCAACCTTTTATTTAACAATCTATTCTGTAGGGATGTAGAAAATATACTGATTTTAAAAAGTAGAACAAATAAAATTGTACACTTCGACGTCATTTAAAAATTTGAATTTGGCTTTTGGTTGATCCGTCGTCACAGATGTCGATACTGGATGACCTGCAACCATATTGGAAGGAAGTTGAAGAGAGACAACGGTTGATTAATATATCGAAAGTGATCCATTGAGAACGCAATTTTTAGTTTTCCCCGTTATTAAAAAACGTTATTTATATCGCACGAAAAAAAGTAAAAATGAAAAATTAACATTTACAATATTTTAATAGGTTTATAATGCATAAACAGAATTTTCAGGAATTTGTTATTATTCGTCCTTTTGATACGACAATCTTCGTTTATAAAATAAAATTCCACCCTCAAAAAGTCAGTAATCAATAATTTCGATCGTGCTTTCAGGTTATAAATATAGACAGATGGTACTAACTATTACATCCAAAAAGTGGGAAAATATTTTAGCTTCGTGTTACTTGCATGTGGATTACCGTACATTGCATCGTTGTTCCACAATTCTGACAGAAAAAAGATGGAGCTTCAGTTGTAAGATATATGTTAGGAGGTGACAGTTAAATTTATGTCTTCTCCAAGGATACACAATTCAAACTGCACTCAGAGATTTGATCCACTTTGGAAGTATTTTATAGTGAATATGTTATAGGTATTATTATTATCAGTTCCATTGCACGACCAATGCTCGGTCTTGCAAGTAAGCGTAACCTATTTTTATTTATTTTCATCATCAGACTCTTTTGATAAATACAAATTTGTGTAGCAAGCGTCATACTTAATTATATAATCCTAAAGAAACAACAGAAAAATACAAACAAAATTATACAAAAATACAAGTTTAAAATATTTAAATAGAAACTATTACAATAAAATGTAATAAGTGGTAAAGATTTTTCTATTTTTATTGATAAATATTAAAATTTGATATCATGAAACTCCTCGATTGTCTGAGAACATGCTTTTTAGCAACTGTTTAAGAGTACTTTTACATCAGCTTGTGAACATTTTTTGGATTAAATACTATGAGAGGTATTTTACTTCAAAAGCTGTTGGCGGTTTAAATGCAATATGTCGAGGTTGAAACGCTTCGCCACAAAGTAATTAAAATACAGATCTTTGAACCTGCATGTTTCATCGACGATGGTAACCGCTCAGAGGGTTCTATTTGGTTTCCTTACTCGGTAAACTTTCGTGTGGTGTAATGTAATTTCCTCTTCAGTTTCCTTTCTTTGCAACGTCACTTTTAATTGCATATGTAACTTCTTTTAACAATTTTATAATAATAATAAAAAAAGTCTTTTTGATATTTTCTAACTTTCCGGATAGTTTTGTCTTTTACAAAGTACCACACTACCTCTTTCTTTTTATTGCTTTGCAGCACTAAACTATCTGCTGTTGTTATCGTTAACTCTAGCTTTGCACAAACTGTATATACTTAATCATCTGTAATATACTGTTCCAGCAAAACTAAAAGTTTATTGGAACATGATAAGGCAACTTCCTGGTGTCACAAACGTCGCGATTGGATGGCGTATGTTTCAGTGTATATGATCGTCGCAGATGAAGACCAGCTGTTGTAAAAGTACTATTATTGATCGACTTCCATGTTTCTTTAAACTCCTTCGAAAGTTTGTTAATAAAATGGACTCCAGTTTCAAACTATAATAATTTAAAAGTCTGTACGGAAACGATATCTAATACGGATCTTATCTTAGGATCTTTAATGGTAAATCTAAAGATTTATTATAACCTTAGTTTAGTGTTTTTTTTTGTTTCGTGGAATCTTTCTTTTCGAGACAGTGCTTTCTGAATAGTTGATACTATAAAGTCATTTGTAAAATGTGTATATAAGGAAAAGTTATAATATCATTTGTGTTTTGAATATAATTCTACAAGAATCATCCCTACAAGGCTTAATTCTGATTTTTTACATTTAAACAATATAACTATGGTAACTCGGCCGTGTCAAATCTCATTACATTTGCTTGAGAGGCCAGAATTCGCAATTACATATTTGATCATAATTTCGCTATTTTTCATCCTAAAGTGGCAAAGTTTGTTCCATTACATTCAGAATTGAAATTTGTATATTTTTATCTAATTTAGTGTATTGTAAGTTCATATCCAAGATATACAAAAAAAACAGTTTAAAATGGTTTAAATTGTGAATTGTTTTTCGATTTTACTGAATTTCAATAGGGTTCTATACGATCACATTTTAGTCTCATAAACCATATTTCATGTTTCTATTTTATTTTTTGTGGCCGCTATCATGCCAACAGCGATGGACGGACGGCAGGTTGATAATCACTTTTTCTGTTTTCTGAAATCGAAATTTTTTGCCAATAAAAATTAATCTATACCTCAACTATACAGTGAGTAAAAATTATAGCATTGTTGTGAGGAAACTTGACAACAGAAAAGGGACTTGTGTTTTTGAGAATAGGCGGAAGTACCTTTCGACAAAATACAAACAGCTTAGTAAAAGATAGTAATAATAAATTTAATTACATATTCCTACTAAATCGTCTTGAAATCAGTTTAAAGGTTTATGTGCTGTTAAACAACTTTAGTGTAGGATTTCTTCATGAACACTATTCATTATTATTACTGTCACTATGTGTATTCAAAAGAACGAAATGTAAATTGCTACTTTTGTATTTATATACATTAGTGTTCTTTCTGTGTAAATAAAAAGAATACAAACACAGACTTGTTAAAAATAAGTAAATAAATACATATAGACTACCAGAGGAATAAATGGCAGCAATAAAGTTTGTAAAAGGAATTCTCCGAAAACAATCCTTTGAACCGTTTGAAAATGAGAAGGAAGGGGGACATAAGGAGTTGATCTTGGATGCATGCACACGTCACCAAAGACTGGCTGAATATATTGTAAAGATTGGAACCGAGAAAACGAAGTTTATATTGTTCAATAAATCCAATCACAAGAGGTGTGTTTCTAAAACAGTAGGAGGAAACGGTTCTGATTCGTAAACATTTGTAAATAATTTGTGTAGTCAAGTAGGTCGGCCTTACGATATTTAACCCAAGTAGTACTTTTTTAATTGAGTAAAATCCGATATGAACTAATTTTTTTTTCTGAAGAAGCTTATTTTATTGCTGAAATAAGTTACATTTTATAGATATAAAAACAAATTGTCTCTATTTGGATGTTATTATTTTATACTTTTTCGTTTTTATAACTTATATAAAAAATGAAGTTTTCAACAAATTTGTTCTTTATTGAATTCCAAAGAAAATTAGATGGGTTTGTAATTGATTAGTCTATTCAATAAGTCTTTATTTAACGTCAAAGTTTAAAGAGGACTATTTAAAACAATGAGCTATATAGAAATGATATATGCTTTTTATTGAAAAAAAAATATGCTTCTTATAATGATTAACAATGACGTAGAATTTTGAGTTAAAATGTTTGAAAAATAACCTAAAAAAACGCATTAAAGATAAAGTTTGTTATAATAAGGTAAACGATTGAAGAGATTGTAGCTTTTTAATAGTATATTACAAGACCGGTAAGAAGAGGTTTCTGTGCGAGCTTGATAGTTCCCGCGCGAAGCGGAACCGAGTAAAACACTTACTGGCGAGTTACGAGTACGTACTTTGCTTTATACTTCACAAAAAAATGTATTTTACATTCTAAAATTGAAGGGACTGCTTCAATTTTATGGTTTGAATATTTTGCAAGCTTATTTGGAACCATATATATTCAGAGTTGAAAACTTACCTATGCTCGTGTCGGTAACTTGGTTATGCCAGATATCATAATTATATAATTTTCACATTTTCTTGGTAGACCCAATTTCGAAATTATATATTTTATAATAAGTTTGCTATTTGTCATTGCAGAGATGCGAGCTTGGTATCATGCAAAGTTTAAATCATAAATTTGTATATAATTTAGTGTTTTATAAAATGAATAATAAGTTTGATATGAACAAAATACTACGTGAAATGAATTACCATTTATAATTCAATATAGTTCTATATGAGTTCACTATATTCCACTTATTTTTCGTGCTCGCTGTCGTACTTATGTCAACGACTACGGACGGACGGCATATCAAAAAAGATTTTTATGTTTTCCTGAGGCAACAAGTAGTCAGAAATCAGAGGTAGAACATTTTTATTACTGAACTTTCCCTATACTTCGTATACTAGTTAAATAAAAACGTCCTTAAGGAAGTATGTTTATTACAAAAAAGAAGTAATTATACGTCGCAGCATATTTAATGAAGATTTTATCCCCCTTTCTAGTTTATGCATTTCATGACGACCTAGTATTTCCTATAGTTATATATTTTGTTGTACTGCTTTCAAAAGAGTAAGATGATGTAATTAATATAAATAGCAGGACTAGTTTGTTCCATGGTTTTCTATCAAAGCTTTGAAGAGTGCCGTTCATTGAAATGTCAACGTCAATGGACATTCTGCCAGATTCTCGGATACTCTACAAATTACTTTAAGACAAATCTTTCATGACAATATTAATTGTATTTCAATTCAAGCTAACAGAACTGAATGAAATTGTAATGCTGTTATTTATTTTATGTAATTATGGGTAACAATGTCTAAGGCAATTGCAAATACAGGATGTATAAACACGGTTTGATGAACAGAAAATAGGAACTGAGCTACAATTATTGGTCAAATTGAACTATATTTTTATATAGAATTTTGTAAGCTCAAGAGTGTAATTCAAAATTTTCAAATGGAAGTCTATGTTACTATAGGGTTCATGTAAAATCACATTCACTTGATTTAAATCGTGTACATTTTTTTTAAAGACGTAATGGTGTGAAAAATTGTTTGTAATTATTTAATTTCATGACTTAATATTAAATGTAGCTACTAATTAAACATTTACCTTTATACATTTTTTAGTTTACAAATTTAAATAATATAGCTGCATTAAAAAAAATTAATGTCTTTTAGAGGAATAAAGGTCCGATTTCACAAATCAAATTGTTATTATATCAGATTGGCTAGATTTATGTAATATTAGTTCTATTTTTTTTTTAAATTGTATGATTAGAGGTTTAATTTTGATTCAAGGGCAGAAAATTCTATAATTTAAACATTTCTGAGAGTCAACATATTTAAGGTTTGCATATAAAAACAGTACCACGACTAAGACATCCTAAAATATGATTTTATATGGAATTCTGTAATAATACATAGGTTAATATTTCGAAAGATTTTTCTTACATCTTCTGAAGGCCCTTTTTAGACTTTGTGAAATTGACCTGTGTTCCCAGTATTTGAAGTGTAAATAAGTTTGAATATTAAAGTCATAAATTTTGACCTCCGTGTTTTGACTTATCTTCGCGTTTCATTGCTTTAGGTACCGATAAAGTAATTCTTGTAGTCGTCTTTACGTAAGCACGGTAGCGGACTAAAAAACAGAAATAGAAACATGAAATTTGGTGTAAAGGACTACTCATATAGAACTCTATTTAAAGTAAGAAAAACCGAATTAGAAATGCCATATTAAACAGTGTTTTGTTAATATCTCTTGTATTCAATTTACAATATACTAAATTACATACAAATTTGCAGATTTCAATTCTGCATAAAGTTAGTGCCCAATGTCTCTAAAACGACAAATAAAGACACATTGATCTACACTTACAGTTTCACATTACCTACAAGGACGAAGAGACCAACTATTGAGCATTACATCTAGAGAATCTGCTTGTATGACATTGAATGATAAGGCTGATGTTAGATCAATTGTACCCTGCTTGGGTTCTTTCACTTTTAACTAAATAAATCAGTGGTTCAGTTATACAATTAATGTTTCTTTATTATTTATTATAACCTGATTATCTCTTTCTCAGCTTCGTCATATACTAATACAAATATCTTAATCTTATTACCACTAACAATCCAGAATGACTCTATTGTGACTGATTGACCTGATTCTGCTTTAATAATTTAATAAAATGATTCTGAAAATTACAAATTCTTTTACAAATAAAGTTTGCTCACCCTTCTGCCACTCTCGCAGATTCTTGTATGAAGGTCCTATCCCCTCGGAACTCTGACAAGTACGTCTGGCTATCTTCAAAACCTACAGCAGCTGTCCTCTTGATCAATTATTGACACCGTTCTCTGCTTAGCATTTATATACAACTGTCAGTTTTATGATGTCAATCGTATTTGCAAGGTAAGCAATTTCATCAGTTTATCAGGTCTGTCACTATAATTGTTGTTACTCTGGTTTCTTAAAAAGAAATTAGACTATAATCCTGAATAAATTTATCCCTAATTCCTAACACTGGGTAAGTACCATGAGGGAACCATCAATGTTTTTTTTCAGCTTTCGTTATTTAACTGTTTTTGTATATTTTTTATATTATTATATACATAATTGAACATACACATCCATATTAATTAATTAATGCACTTGGAGTTTCATAATCGATGCTCCTCTTTTCCTACTTATATAATCGATGTTCCTCTTTGCCACAATTATAAACGTATAAAAAAGAAATTCGTTAAAAGGATTTGGACACATAATTGGATCAGAGCTTTAAGTAAAAAGTAATTGTTCTTTTTCTTTATCTAAGGTTCAAAGACTTCCCTTCACCCCTCTCTCCCTGCTCCACAATCTCTCTCACCCACCTGATCCTTCGTCTATCGTGTTTGCCCTTCATTACTCTTCCATGCAGATCTTTTGTCGCATATGTTATCAACATTAGTCATGCTTCTTTAACGTTGTATTTGTAAATTTTATTTTTGTCTTATTTCCATTAACTGTAACCCTCAGGTGGTTACTTGACAATCTCTCAAGCCTCAGTGACTACGGGCGTGGCAACCCCGAACAAACTTATTTGGATCTACATGTAGTCTTAAGTTAGGTCTGTTTTTTTCATCTTTCCTATCGGGTCTCTTTTATTCTTTTCCTACCTTCACTCTATTAAGGTATTCAACGACTTTAGTTTGTGATCTTGTCTTGTTTTTTTTATAAAGCAATGGAGACACCGAGAGGTTTTTCCTATTAAACAACAAGGAAAACTCATTAACTGAATTTACCTAACCTGGCATGTTAAACCACTCTATTAAAAGCGTTACGTAAGATCCCTTACATCACTAGCGACATAATGGGACGTAACGCGATCATTATGTAATGATTTTGAAAATTTCCCGTCGCGGCCACTGAAAATGTTTAATAATATCAGCTGTTTTTATAAATTATTATTTTGTTTGTTGGCATCTTAGTAATGTGTTCAAAATAAACACAAATACAGTTGTTTTGATATTTATTATAATCATATGTAAGATAAATTTGTTTATTGTAGGCCTATATTAAAAAAAAAAAACACACGGGCTCAGTGTTATTCTATCAGCTGTTATTGATTCATTTTTGGGTTAAGATCATAAAAACCTGTTAAGGTTAGCATACAGATTTTAATTTTATATGTAATGTTATAAATTGTTTTGTTACACTGGGGTTAGGTAAAATAGTGAACGACATAAGTAGAGTAACGCATATTAGCGCACTCTTGAATTAAAAAATCACACCTGTGCTATAATAATGTTCTTACTATCTATTACGCGATTGAATTTACTGAAAGAAATCAAGGGGGTTTATAAGCTGAGATAATGTTATGTTGGAGGGATTTTCATTAAATGTATTTTATATAATTATTAGGTACCATGAGCCATTGAAAACGACGGATGTCCACTATTATTGAAATTAGTTAAAAAATCTATAACAAAAAACTTATTTGTTTCTTACATAGAATCATAGTAGACATATTAAACAGAAGTGTTCAAACAAATCAACCCAAAAAATTAGTAGTGATATATACAATTACGAAATACAGAAAGCCTGTGTAACAACTGTTTTAAACAAACTTATCCTGCTGGATAAGACCAGTTGATGTACCAATATTATATAACACAGCCCAATAGACCAACTTTAGGGAAATCCATTTACAGGATCTGCTTCCAATAAATTGGAAGATAGGGCTAGATAATTACCACCATGGAGCCCAAAAACTTCGTTATTTATTGTAATACTACCTACAATGAAAATTGTTTTTAAAGATTGTCATTAAAATACTGTACCATATTTTTTAAGTAATATTTGTTTTGTTGTAAAATAGATTACATAAAAGGTTTTTTAAATTTTGTTAAAGCAGGTATTTGTTTTCATTTAATAAAAATAGCAGATATTTTTATGGTATGTTTGAGGTCTCCCATGAAGCTCTTGAAATTTTTTATCTTTAAATACCTGCATTTAATTGTTTATTGGAACCTTTTAACAGAAAACCAAATATTAGTTCTAGGTTTATAGATCTATGACTTCAAGTTGACTATATGTGACTTTACTTAAGTGGGCTGAGAGGTTTAATAATTGAGTACAAGAAGGGAACATAACCGTAGGTTAGGTTAGGTTACGTTAGGGTAGAGTATGGTAGGGTAGGGTAGTTTAGGGTAGGATAGGTTAGGATATGTTAGATTACATGTTATTACAAATTTATCAATATTTTTATTAACCGATTTTGAGAGTTTTGTTTTTATACCAGCTCCCACCAAATTAAAATTTTTCGAAGCCCTGAAATAAATTCACATGATTACCAAATTGAATTAAAAATTTTAAATCGGGTTATATAATTTCATTTAATAAAAATAGCTGATATTTTTATGGGATGTTTGAGGTCTCCCTTGAGGACCTTGAAATTATTTATCTTTAAATACCTGCAGCTAATTGTGTATTATAACCCCTTAACAGAACACCATAGTTTGTTGTTTACAGGTCTATAACTTTAGGTAAACTATATGTGACGTTAACTTAGGTGGGCTGAGGGGGATTTAATAATTAAGTACATGAAGGGAACATAGAGGGCTTAGAGGTATTTAACCAAAGCTAAACCTCTATCAACTTGTACAACATCAAATGAAAATTAAAATATTAAACAGCGTGCAAACTATGAGAATTAACAAAACAAAACAGTACACAACAAATGGTTAATCACCATTTACAAATAATGTTTCTACAGTATAATTATTTTTTAGTTGTTTTCTGTGTTATTTCCTTTGGGGGGAAAAGTTTCTTCTTTCTATTTTCACTAAAATATATTTAAAGAGATAAAAGTAATTTGTTTTAAATATCTACTTATTTTTCAGAAGTGGTACTTTGAAGTTTTCTACAAGAAACTTGTGAAATTTTCTTGTGGTGTTTACCGTCGGTCTTCCAAATAAGACGCTGAAAGAAAATATGATTTGTGTTATTCAAGTATAATATTTATTGGAATATAATGTTAAAGAAAATTTGTATATAAAGAGCAAGAAACATTCATTAGTGAAGCAAAACAAACAAACTGCAAGTAAAAATAACACAAACATATAAAAATGGGGGAATTCATGATCATACTGAAAATAGTCCTACTGAAAAGAGACTTCATGAAATTCTGCAAAGTAGTTTCCTTCGTTTATGCACAAGAACATCTAGAGTGTTGTGTTGGCTATATTTTGTTTAATGGTGACCGCCTCGCATTTCCCTTGGTTTTTAAGCACAAGAACATCTTAGAGTGTTGTGTTGGCTATATTTTGTATGGTGCACGCCTCGCATTTCCCTTGGTTTTTAATTAAGAATGGCCAATGAACAACCTTTTTGAGAACCCTAATATCCTTTGGCACAGGCAAAACCACCTTCCTTCTTTTCCTGCTGATTGTAGCTGGTGATGTCAGATCAGACGGGATCTTTTGACCTTTGTGAAACATTTCCTTCACTTTCTACATTATATGAAGGAATATGTTTGTTGATCTCCTCCTTCTTGTACACTCTTCATCTTTCTTCTACGTGTTATTAACTTTCTTAGAAGTCTTCTTTGTAGGGTTAACATTTTTTACTTCTTTCTTGCTCTTTGTTTTTGTAAGTTTTTTTCATTGTCAGCTTTAGCGTAACATTTTTATTTTCTGATTGTCCAGTTAGCCTTTCATTGATCTTTGCAGTCATGTTTAGTAGTTGGCTTATTTAATTTCTATATTTGGCAATTTTTCTACTTCGAAAACGAATATTTCTTGCTCTTCGTGGGGATTTACATACACATTATCTTCAACATTACGTCAAAACGTTCTTCAAATTAAACCAAAATTATTACTTACTGAAACCTAACAACTGGCCATTAATCACCCTTCTCCTCCACATTATCACTAAGTGCCACTATTTGTTAGTTATTCTAAAAGTTAATCACAAATTTCTCTTGATGTTACTTTCTCCAAATATCATGTAATATTTTGTTTCCCAACTAAAAACCCACAATAAATTTAAAGCAGAAAGAAAAGTAACGTAACCTCAATCTTGCAACAAAACAATCAATTTAAAAAAGTCAAAATGGCGGCCATTTAAAACAGTTTTTGTGTGTCATATCTCCATCAACAAATTAGATAAAAACAAGCAAATTTTACTTCTCCATTTTTTGGTACCAACTCCAACTCCAAAGAAAATGTGTGATTCTTATAGATAGGAGTTCGGCAGGGTCATGAGTGGAGATTCCTCCACATATAATATAGGCTACAGTTTCGAGGCCCACAAAGGTGGAGACACTGTCACGAGTGAAGCGAGTAGTGTACTTTTAATCTACATGCCCTGTTAAGAATTAGCCAACGTCAAGAAAGTAAGTGATATACATAATTAAGAGGTTCAGAAAACCTGTGTATCAGCTGTTTTAAGACAGTACAATTTAACTTTTTTAAGGCCCAAGAAATCAGACTTCGAGCATCTACTTCTGTTATATTGTATGATCGGGCTGGGTAAGTATTGATTTGTTTGACTTATTAAATTATCTGTTTTTTATAAATTAAAAAAGAGATGTTAATATCTAAACAAACTAAAATAGTTGTTATTATCTACTACTTTACGTGCAGCGCGTATGTAATTAGGTGTACAGTATGTCTGTGGCGCAATTATTCAACAATGTTTTGGACATTTTTATGTTTGTTTCGTATCTGCATTGTCTTGTAAATTTATGATTTACTATTCCTGTAATTATTAAGCAATGTGAGGTCATGTTTTCACTTTAACATTTATCATTTCATTTGTGTTTGTGTGTTTGTGACGCAGTTATGGACAAACGCTTTCAGCACTTATTATGAAATTTACAGATAAGGTATTTTGTAATTAGGTTAAGGTTTTATTTTAATTTGATTTTCTGTTTTAAAATAGCTGTCACTCAAAGATGTTGCGGCACGGTTGCAACGTGCGAGCGCAGTTTTGACTTATTTAATGGTGAAAAACCTTGCCTTACGACTAAGGAACAAAAGAAGATAAAATAAAGCCCTCTATTATAATTTCTAAGTCTACCCCCCTCAACATGTGATACATATTGCAATCTAGAGTGAATTAAGGCAAAGTACAACGTTGTATCGCAGATATCCTATAATAGTTGCAACTGTAAATATTAATACCGAGTTAGAAATATTTATGGACGATTGTGCTTATAGATTATAAAAACTCATAGCTATATCATGTTAACGAGAAAAATGATTATCAGTCACATGTTTCACATTTGTTTATTCAAAGAAGAGAGTTCATAACTTTGGTTAAACGAATAAAAATGCAGATAGCCAGAGGATTAAGCATACTCGTGACAAACTATCCTCTTCTTTATCGGCTAGTTACGTTACCATGGCAACAGATTAAGTGGATTGTGTTATCGTGCGACTATTATTTGTCATGTCTACAGTTTTGATCGTGTTGTTGTCATGGAAACGATAGTAATGAAATGCGTTGTTTATTTTGTTGTCGCTCATTTTATGTGTTTACACATTGACCGGCCTTGTTGATGTCTTTTCTGCTTATTTGAGCATAGTTTCCATTTATTTGTTTGGAGAGATATATTTCTATTTAATAACAATTTTCTAGTTAAAGCTCTTTAAGTTAACTAGAAAACATATATATTTTTTTAAATTAATTTTTTTTAAATAAAAAGTGTACAAAATACAAAAAGGACGGCAAGCAACTGATTGTTAAAGGAGTAGAGGCGAGAGAAAATTGTCCTAACTGTTTATCGAGGTAAACAATCTTTTACCCCTTCTTCGAGAGTTTAATCCGCGATCGTGTTATCAGTCCCACATGGGGATTAACCTGCAAAATTTTAACCAAGGAGAAAAATTATTAATTAAGCTTTAACTAAAGGAAACTGTAATGGCCTAATATCTACATTGGTTTTGGGAGGTAGAATTGTCTGATAGCTTCATATATGAAGTGAATTATGTTTTATTTTTTTAATTAAGTCCAGGGTTCAAACATGTTCGATTATTTTCGATTTAATCCGTTAGGCCTAAACGTGTGTTCTTTTATGTTCACTAATTCTTATATTTCGAGGTCTTTTGTTTTTCCTGTGTCATTAACATTTAATACTGTTTTATATACACAAATGGTGGTAAATATCCGATTAAACCATATTATTAATAATATGAACGATCCATTATAAACTTTAAAACTAGGGACAAATTATATTAATTATATATTTGTTAAGATAATTCATTTTAAATGTATCGTAACTAAGATATGATATGAGGGAGGAGCATATATTACACGGAAAGAAGTAACAGATGTTTAAGTTATTTTTAATCCAAATTTCATCTAATTATTTGCACTGAAACAATAATTTTTTTAAAGTATGAGAAAACTGACCAACATTAATTTTGCACTGTAGAGAATAATTTCAAAATATTCCACGTGAAATATTTAAACATTACTTTAAATAAATATTAGAATATGAATAGTGACACGAGTAATCTGATTGGTTTGATAAAGAAGTATTTAAAACCTTTTTGACAAAGGAGTTTCCTGGTGAAGTACAAAAGGGAAAGAAACGCAAAAAGCATTCCAATCTGGTTTGTATTGTATGAAGATGAGGTTTATGTAAAATCCAGAAGCCACATTAATATTAAAGTGCACTTCACTTTTTATGCAAATGGAAGGAAAAAAACATTTTAGTTTTCTAGTGTCGTAGAGTCTGTTATAAAAGCGATTTGAAATTGAGTTAAATTGAAATAAGGTACAGCCGTCCAGAATAGACTTGCGCTTTTGATTTATTTACAAAGTCTCATTATAATCATAATTTTTATTGAAGTATAAACATTGAACGAAAGAAAATTCTCCAAAACCACAATAAAACACTAACAACACGAAGACTGTATAGTTATGTTTATTCTATGTTCAGTTGTACAATACACACTCAAGCTTAAGTGTATGTTTTACCACTGAAGAGATAGCAGTGCTATTGAAATATACATATGCTAGAATAAACATAACTATACATTTTTTCTGTTGTTAGTTTTTTATTGTGGTTTTGGGTAATTATCTTTCATCGTATATTCAGCACAGTGATTCATTTTGATCTGACGGTTGTTTAATTGTTTGGGTGTTTGTACGACACTTTACTGTTTTGAATAACTTCTTGTATCTTAGTGGGTCAAACGTAAATCTCTTAAGTCGAAAAGGTGGTTATGTGATACCTTTTTTAAAATATTTTAATGATCTTGATGAACAAATGATAAAAAAAAAATCGTAATTCAAAATGGCGGTCAATTAAAGTTCAATACAGAGCTTTGCAAACGCATTTTTTTATATAAACTGATTATCTGTTTTTAATAAAGGAATTTTTGCCAATGATCATTTTTGGGTAGTTAGGATGTAAAGTGAACATTTAGAAGACACACTGATAATTTGGATGTATTAAGTTAATATAATGAGTAATAAATTATTTTTATTACCTTTATAGTTCCGTCATGTGACTTTGTGTTTGTCTTATTACAAAGACGCGTTTCAGAGTCGTAGCTCCATCTTCAGTAATTTCACTCCGTAGAGGTCGTTAAAACATTAAACATAACAAAAACATTAACACTAAACACACAAATATATACACGTATACGTTGATTGTAACATTTTCTTACATGTGCACGGTTTCATGGTTCGCGAACTACTTAGTTTTTAGTACTAAATAGTAAAAGTAATAAGTAGTTTTTAGTATAAAGTTAGGAAAATTTAAAAAAAATGGACAATTCCAACTATAATACTTTAGGTTTTATATCGGTAAATTAAAATTGAATACTTTTATGTTGCAGATGTGGATTATGGATTAAAATGTTTAACTCTAGTCTCTGAATTAATAAATACACTTATAGTATACGCATATGTCCGTCGTTGCAATTCTTTCGTTGTGTTTCTCACTAGAGTTGTTACGCTAATTAATGCGGCATGATCAGGTGGAAATTACAGAACAATAAACAACATAAACATACACTAACACAAACACTGGACACCTTAATTGCCTCGTCTTCAAAACGTCAAGTTATTAAAATTTAAATGAGATTCATCCATCTTTTTGTCTTAATTTTGCTGTTTTGCAAGTTGGAAGTGGACTCCTTAAGATTGTGGATACAATTAACTCCAGGTAATTACAATCTGAAAAAAGTCATCCCTCATTTTTCAGGCAAAGGGGTTATTTAATCAAACGAGATTTTTAAATCCTGTAAACTTCGCTTGATAAAATGCGTTAGCAATTTTTATGTCTGAAGTAGCAAATATTTGAAAAATTAAAAAAAAAATTAATCCGAAGAAATTAGTTCCAATAATATCGGATATGGCGAGCTCTGATTAAAGTGAGACAATGTTTCCGCTGATATACCACGTGTCTAAAGTAACTATTTCTAGTGTTCAGGTAGGTTAAGGAAGTCACTCTCTGATTAAGAGTAGGATTGTGGTTCAAATATCAGCCAGGACACAAGGTTTATTCTGTGCAGTTTGGATTTTTCAACTTGTGGTAAGAAGGAGGGAGGACCCACTTTAATAAACGGTGGTTGATTTGAGTGGAAGTTAACGGTGTTGGTTAGTATCTGCTTCTAGAAGGACTTTGTCTTTGTTGATATACCAGTTGTCAAATCGTCCCGGAACGGTTAAAAATTCTAAAAGAGAAAAACCTGGGATGGGAAGGCTTCAAGATGTTATGCACACTCGATTTTCTGGAATAGGCTTTTGTCTCTTGGTCTGATTGCAAACATATCATTTCTTGGAGATCCGTTGGAGTTTTTCCAGCAGCTCAACTTTTTTCGTGGGGTTGGAAGACGACCGCGGACTTTTTGATAATGCATTGGTTTTCCCAATTGTTGTTTAAGCAAAAACCTCTCGTTATCGCTTTAAAAAGGAAGAAAAGTACATAAAACACTTAACCCTTAATAGCGTCAAGGTCGGAGAGAACGAGAGATAGACCAAAGAGACCTGAATTCAATCTAACTCAAGACTACATTAAAAATATGTAGATCCAGGTAATGTCATCGGGATTGCCACGCTCGTACTCACTATGAAGACTTCACCTGGAGATGTGTTTGGTCTGATTCGAATAATGGTGAGCCGAGTTGGTAAAACTCCTTTTGCAATACAGCACGTTCTCGCTCTTCCAGAAGCACTTAGGATAAATTTACTTTTCTCGTAGCTTCCTTTTGTTTCTCCCATCACATCAAATCAATTGCATCATTAAATATAGCACATTTGAATTATAATAATATGGTTTATTGATACATTTGCCATCATTTGTTTATATAAAAACTAATACAACGTTTCGAGAGTATAAATCAACTTCGTTATCAAGTGTTAAACTAATCTATGTTATACTCATGTTACGAGTAGAAATTAAAAATAATAACTTAAGCCTAAAACTACGCCAGATCAGCCTAAACTACTAGCCTATGTTTTATGCTCTAAAAAAATAAATATCGTAGACTTACAAGTTTATTTTGAGTCTAAGATGTTCCTTGTTTCTAACCGTGTTTATTTCAACCGTTTTGTATTCACAGAGACATCATCAGGCTTACAAATAATGTTAACACAATAAAATAAACAATAACACAACACATAAACCTAAATAATATTTGTGGTTTACCACTGGCGTCTAGGTTTTCTCCATCTTGGTTCTCAGCTGACTATATTCAACTGAACTGATTTTATAAATACAATTTACTCTAAAGGCTTGTTTATTACACAAGCGAAGTAAGATTAGGCTTTCCTTTAAATATATAAACATTTCTATGGTATATTGTTATTTTTTGATTAACAACTTCCAAAATGACATTATTTGACGATTAGTTTTGGTTAATTTTTATTTGGTTTTTGGAATTGGTCAGTGGAAAGTTAATACAATATTTTTGCACAGTATATTTAAGTATTATAATTATAATAGTTCAACTTAAAATATAATAAATTGTGCTAAAATGCACAGATTGTACTCTAATTTTTTTTTAAATTTGATGACGCTGTGGTCAAATAGGCTTAATGGAATATTATAATATAAGTAAAAAATACTAACTCTGTTATAATAAACAATAAGTTTTTTACCACTTCCACTTTTAACTGGTATATGTCATTTACAAGTGTTTCTTCTTGTATATACAGAGTACCCCAAAAAAGGTAGACCGGCTATTCATTTTCGGATTAAATACATCAATAGGAACAAACAATGTCTTGCAACATATAGTAGAATTTCCCTTCATTATTAGCCTATGCGTCATTTTGTTCTTTCATAAAAAAACATTATAACTCCAGAAATAAATAAGATATTCTATTCAGATTTGTATGTTACGTTTTATAAGTATATCAAACAAAAAGATTTTATAATTTTCAAAATGGCGGCCGTTTAAATTTTTTTAAAGTTTACACTTTTTGAGATATCCCATAAAAGTTTTAAACGGCTATTTTGAAAATTATAAAGTCTTTCTGTTTGATATTGTATTACGTAACATACCAAATGCTTATACCAAATCTGAACTCAATATCTTATCTATTTCTGGAGTTTTTTTTGAAATTGAGCAAAATGGCGGAATTCAACTATATGTTATTTGATATTTTTTGTTAGTTTTAATGTATGTATTCCAAAAATGAATAGGCAGTTCACCTTTTCCGGGACACCCTGTATAAATCATATTTACCAGTTGTCGAGTTGGTTAATGACATTTAAATTTTAAAAAGTAAAAAGCTCAATTTTTAAATGTTTTTTTTAATGAAAAAAAACATCATATTTTGGCATTATAAGGTAAATTCAATCCCACCCCAAAAAAGATGGGGGGGGGGGGCAATAAAAAATTTACAAATCTAACGCCCCATCGCATAATGAAAAGTGTTATTTAATAGAAAATAACTGTGCAAACTAGAAGTCTCTATTTTACTACAATTCAAAAAGGCGATTGGTCAAATATTCCATTTGGTAGTTAGGCCTATGTTTAAAAATTTAATTCGGAAAAAATAAATTTTCAGTTTAAATTAAATTTCAGGTATTTCAAACTTGAATAAAATAGTAAAGTTTTTCCTGTTATAATTTTGTCTTATTATTTTCCTTACAGTAGATTCTGAAGTACATTATATTTTTTGAATATTTGCCAGGTCGCCATTTTTTATTTTAGTAAGATTGCGACCTCTAGTTTGGGAAATTATTTTCTATTAAACAAGATCTAAATACTTGATGGAGCTATACATTTAAAAATGTTGAGTTCCCCCTCAAATACCCCATTTTGGAACAGGATTGAATTTACCTTATGATGACAAAATATGGTGTTTTTATACAGAAAATAATTATAAAATTCGAGCTTTCTACCTATAAAACTTACTTAACCATGTCAGGATATTTTTCGACACTTGCTATAAAGTAACTTTAAACGTAGGAGTCAATATGTTGGTTGAAGAATTATAGTTTTATGGGTTCAGATTCAGATTGCGAGAGTGTGATATGAATCGGAGCACATGTTATTGAAATTATAAGCAGGACGTTAGGTGGTAGTACTAGGGCTACTCATTTCTCAGCTTCAAAGCACACTATGGGGATGGACAATCTATTTAATATGTAAAATAAATGGTTTCAGTTCGGGTGTTCTACGACCATAAATTTTCTCATAAGTACAAGATTTAACAGACATTTAATATTTAGAAATTTGCCTACCTTACACCTGAGTTAAGGTACGAGCAGAAATTATTTATACATGAGCATGTTCCACTGTTTTCTTGTATAATGTGTCTTGGCATTAATAGTTTAATATACACATAATTAAGCATGTCTAGACTACCACTGGTTAAAAATACAAAATATTTAAAAGGATCTATCTTCAGCACCATCATAGAATAAAATATTCATATGAACAATGTTAAACCAGTGAATAGAATTACGCTAATAATGATCATAGAAGGATGTACGATTGTTTTAAAGTTTAGAATACTGCGAATGTGGTTTAGAATACAATTTTACTTGTACTAAACAAGTATGTGATTTTTTTTATTGTGTACTTTCCCAGTCCCACAATATAAGCAGATCCTCCAAATGTAATGCCCAATAGTTGGTCTCTTGGGTTTTGTAGGAAGTGTTAAATTGTATTGGTAGATCAAGAGTATTGGTCTTACCCTGTAGGATGAGTTTGTATAATACAGTTGTTAGACGAGTTCTCTGAAGCTCGTAATTGTGTTTATCACTTGTTTATTAACGCCACGCCGGTCCTAGATGTGTACATATTAAACATTTTCCACTCGCTTTGCTCGTGTCAATGTCTCGACTCTAAGGGTCTTTGAATCTATAGATATTTGAAGGAGTTTTCACTCGCTACGCTCATATTGGTTACTCGTCTCGTCTATAAGATGTCGTAACTATAAGAATATCACATTGTCTTTTGAGGTCAGGATTCAAAATAATATTTTTGACAATAACTTCGCTATTTGTGTTATTGAAACCACTGAAATTTGAAAATATAATTATCTGTGTTATAAATTGAATAACACATAAAATATGGAGGGGTGCACTGTTTAAAATGAGAATTATTTTGATATTTTTCAATTTTATTTTACTGAATTTCAAAATAATAATCATATTTTTGGTAGAAATATTTTATCGCAGGTCGGTACATGTTTGGAACCAAATCTCTTCATTGACATATTTTGATTGAAATAATGATATTTATATATTTAAAAAGCATGGTTAACATTTAGTTTACAAAATTTATACATGAGTAATTTGAAATTTATGTGGTAGCAACGTCCACTATTTTTCTTTTTCTTTTATTTAACTTTTTCATCTATTATGAGGAATGACTAAATCAATTTCAGACACTTAGAGGCAACCACAATTGTTTGCCGTCTAGACTTGCGAAATCTACAGGAATTTCAATTGAAATAAACCCTTCTTTCTTTTCCGAGCACATACGCAACAGGAATTAATCGAATCTGTATTCCTTTGTGGTATAAAAACCCAAAGCCCAACCATGTGTTCCATACAGCCTATGGGGAATTTCAGACTATATTTCACTGTTTTAAATTATCCTTTTTTTAGTAGTTTCACTAGAGATTCGTTTCCACATTTCAACAGTTCTATATGGGTAAGTTTAGATAGAAAAACAGAACCATTATCGATTTTGAAGTATGAATTGTTTATTTTCTGAATTTCATTGAAGATTGTTCATATTGATTTTTGTTTAGTTCGTTACTGTAGGCTTTGTTTACAGTTTCATTCTCTCGCTTGTTTTGGTTCTTTCCCTTGCAAGATTCCTCTCTGTACTGTGCAACTGCAACGTGATAGGGTTGTCAAGTGGGAAAATTGAACTTGGAACACGTGATCGCCCACGCCTAAGCTCTTATTTCATATATCTCTACAACCACTTTTAATTTGAGAAAAATTCAATAGGGGTCCCTTTGTTAATTAATTTTAAATTCAACATAAAATGTTGAGTAATCCTGTAACAAACAACAATCTATAATAACTGTTAATTTAATAAGGATCAAATTGAAACTTATTATCTGGTAACTGCAACAAACTACGTTATTGTAAACGCAGTAACTTAGAATGCATAGTGTAGGGTTTGGTAGCCTCTGTAACGGGTTAATCTGCTTAAAACTGTAAAATGTTCCTCTGGTGGCAACTCTAACAGGGCCTAACAAAACACCACCAGGGGTTAACAGTTTGGCAATTCAGGTCTGCGGTTATCTCCACACTAGAATATAATTACTGTTAACCTTGTCAACCAACCAGCACACCAGGGTACCAGCTTTGATAATTAATTTAAAACATTAAACAATAACGTAACTTATCAAAATCACTAGACTCGTCTCCAACTTATTCTAACAGCATTTACACTGTTAGGGCGTAGATCTAGGAAATTTCCACAATCGGAGTTAACACTGGTTAATATCCTGCCGGGAAAACCAAGGATGCTAGGAATCTTGGTAATTTACACAGCCATTGTAATAATTATAACTACCAGCGAAGGTAATGTGGAAGTAATCTGTCAGCCATCTCGCTCCAGGTCTTAGATTCGATTATCACACAGCTGAATTATTCCGTTCATGGTCTCATGCGGAACACTACTCCACTTTCTACACGCACGAAGATTCACCTTCGTTCGTGGTTGTTTTGCTTCGTGGAACTCGGTTCCTGTTCGCCAAATGGGACCGTGATACAACCCGCTTTCATATTTTGTAGATATTGATTAATTGGTTAAAATTTAATCAACAAATTTCAAATCTGATACAATAATAACGTACATACAATAATAATGTATGCAGGCTGATTACAAAAAACCAAAGTTCAAAGGTCGAGAAGTGAAATAGAAAAGAAAAAACAAATTTTCTTTTTAAATTAAGTTATAAAACTAATTAGAAAGTCTCTCTCTGTTTGAGTCGAGTGATGGTATTATTGAGGTAGAAATATCGAATTACCTCTTGAGCTGTGCAACTTTTTATATTCAAGTCTTACATTTTAATTAATTTCTTTTACTTTGATGTGTGATATATTACTCAAGATAAAAATTATTAACTGTCACTTAAAGATGGTTATTAGATTGTTCTTTTATTACATTTTAGCTTTGCAGTTCTCCTAGCGTTGAAATCAGGTTTTATGTGATGTCTATAATTTGTCTTTGGCTTCGCCTGCGTAAGATATACTATTTAGTGTATGACGCTCAGGATGAATTCTAATATTAGTATCGATAAAATTAAAATTAACTATGAACACAATTTCTCACAAATACGTTTATTAAATCAAACAAGTTTTGAACGACAGTGTCGCCATCTTCAGTAGTAAAGGTACGTCCCGTTTGGTAATACAGTAAAAACAAAACTAGTACAGATACAGAAAAACTATTTATTGGAAAAACCTACAAACCTTGAACTATTTTTCTACATAGCTCCCAGAGTTTTGTAGGCACTTGTCATTGAGCTGGACAAGTTTTTGTATGCCTTCTTCATAAAATGTTACCCCCTGTGTGGTCATCGTTGTTTAAGTTTTGACCAACAAGGACCGATTTCAGGTGCAAAAAGAGATGAAAGTCGCTATGGGCGAGGTCAGGATTGTACGTAGGATGGTCAAGCTGGTCCTACCCAAAGTCCTATAAGAGTTGGGTTACGATCGCAGTGTAAGGTCGGGCATTGCCATGAATCAAAACAATACCGTTTCTAAGCATTCCTCGGAGCTTATTCTGTATTGCGCGATGCAGTTACCTAAGCGTCCCGCAGTAAAGTTTTGCATTGATTGTTTCACCTGTTGAACGACGTGTCTGTCCCAAAACACGGTGCGCATGATTGTCAAGACTTGCTTGGCTTTAGTCTTTACTGGTGACGAAGTGTGCGATAGATTGTCGTTTTGATTCATAAGCGGCCCAAATCTCATCCCCGGTCACTATCTTTGTCGTAACGTGTTAAAACGTCAAACGCCAGTGCGTTGTTTTTTGTGCTGATCTGTAAAAATTGTTGGCATCAGGTGAGCAAAAAGTTTTCGAAAAAGCTGTTTTACAGAAACAGCTTCACGAAGAAGTGATCATAAAATTTGTGAAAATTCTATAGAAAAAGGTTGTACGCTATACAGTTTCTGAGAAAACGGGACATTTATGTGTTATAATATAGTTTTCGGGAAATCGAGTTTAAAGACAAAACAATTTTAAAAAAACAGCAAAGTATATTTAAAAAATGAGTTTCCATACTTTTTAAAATATTCCATATCTTTCAGAAAACTGTCGGAAGAGAGTGGCCTAATTAATATACTAATACTACTAGTAAAAACAGCTATATTAAAAGTTGTCATCGACTAGCGATATCTAGTGGTGAACTGATGAACATTTTAGGCGTTGTTTATCTAACTACGGGGTAGGATAGGCAATCTGACATCACTCATGTGTTGTTAGAACATGTATGTTCACATATGAGATTCGTGGATTCAGCAGATTAACGCCACTTTGATTTGGCCCATGCCGTATCATGTTATTAAATACGCCAAAACTAAAACTATCCATAACTTTGACATATCAAACAATTATTATAATTGTAAATAACGTTTTAATTTTGTAAGAATTATACTTGGTAGAACTTCTTGTTAAATAAAATAGGAACACAATCTTTAATAAATTTCTTCAATTTATTGAGTCTTGTCAAGAATATATCGCATAGATTTCCTCTTAATCACTATTACAAAATTGTTGATTTATCAATTGGGAATCCGTGCACCAATTTTTAAAACTTTTGATTTCCAATTAGCATTTTTTCACTGACAATGGATTTATTCACTGAAAATGATTTTAAATGTGTCAAAAAATCAGGTTTCAGAGGAGGTTTATAACTCAGGAGCTACTGGACCGATTTGAAAACAGCTTTCAGTTCTAATAAACATCAAATGACACACGAGTTTGTTATCGAACCAAAATTCTCTTCCTGGAGAAGCACTAGTCTTTCCTCTATGCTATGCGTCGCATTTATTAACGTGTTGACATTTACCTCAGCTACGTTTTGAATAATTGCTTATTAAAATTCTTACGATTGAAGGTATTACTGGCCTCTCGATGTCTCCAATGACCCGGTGATTTCAAACTTACTAACAAGCTTTTTATACGCGACTATACTGCACGCTTTGTTTTTAAAACTGTTGCCAGTACGAAACTTTCTTAACCCGGCTGATAAACTGCATTCACATTCATAATAACACTGAATCAATGCGATGTGTGTTTGTAAAGGTAAAGTCATGATGGAATAAAAAAAAAGCAATTAATTATAAACTATTCAAGTTTACCACTTAGGCCTACTAGATTCCTGTGTTTGAAATTAGTAAACAATTAATTACTAAACTCGTTGCTATGGCAACAAATAAATAGAAATGAAAAAACAGTTGATGTTTTAATAAATCCCATTGTGACTGAATACAAGAGTTTTTCTCGGGGATTGAATAACAAATAACCGAAACAACAACGATTTAAACTTACTTTTGAAAGACTTGATAGTTACAAATATATCGGTTTCTGCTTTGGCTGTCAATTTACTGTTAATTTATTCAATGACAGTTACTGCTCAATTTTTCAAAAGTATACAAAATGACTTTGACAGGCTCATTAGCCAAACAAATTGAAAATCTGAAGTCGAGTTTTTCATCGATTTTTACCGCCTACTTAGAACAATTGAATATTTTATTATTTTTTAAATATTTTCGTAGTTTTGAAGCAATAAACGACAATTCTAATAACTTGTTTTTTGTGGTTAAATACTTTTTGAAGAGTCATGCTAATTAATAAAACTTTCCAGTTTTTGTTAGAGAGAAACAATTTAATTATAAACTGTATATAACAATCTATAGAGAGAGACTTTGCCAATCCCTTACGGATTACAGTGACTATCAACTGTTTCAATCTTCCCCATTAAAACGCAAACAAACCAAAACTTTTACATGGTGTGGATTTACAAATAAAGTTGAACTTATATATTTATAAAAACAATTTTGTCACTCAATACATTAAATTCAATTTAAAAAAAATAATAACGTAATAATCTAGTTTTAATAAAATCTAACTTATCCTTCTGAAACAATAGTCAATCGATCTTTTCTTGTTGGTCAAAGAACATGTTATTTTTACTGTTTCGCTTATACGAAAAACAGGAAATGTTTTATAAGGAGTAAAAAAAAATAAAATAAATCCATGTTGAGTTTTTGCGAATAGAATATATAAATTTTGAGGTCCTATATGACTTCTTAAAAGTGGATTTGGTCTTTCGGGGTCTCTTTCTTTATTGTCTGTCATAAATATGTTTGTCTGTCTATCGCACCCTTGTCTGTAAGTCAAATATCTGTAAGTCAAATATCTGTCTGTCTCTTGTATGTTTGTTTGTCTATCAAACGTTTGTTTGTCTGTCTGTCTGAAGTACTCCTGTCTACTGTCATATGTTTGTCTGTCTATCGCACCCTTGTCTGTTAGTCGAATGTCTGTCTGTCTCTTGTATGTTTGTTTGTTTGTCTATCATACGTTTGTTTGTCTGTCCGTCTTAAGTACTCCTGTCTATCTGTCTCTCTGTCATATGTTTGTCTGTCTCTCTGTCATATGTTTGTCGTACGTCTATCTGGTGTATGTTTGTCTGCTTATCGGACGTCTCTCTGTCTATAATACGTTTGTCTGTTATATGTTTGTCTGTCTGTCGGTGGCCTATATCTATCGTATGTGGAGTGTTTTATAGTCCATACGCGTGGACAGATTTTAATCAAATTTAGTATATGAACGTATTTTGGTCAAATCGCAGGGTTTTTTGTTATTTTTTATATTTATTCATTTTGTATAACTGAGCCCAACTATTCCCTTTTATTGGAATTACGTCTGTCTCTCGACGAATGTATGTTGTGCAGCATTTTACAGCCTGGAGGCGTGGACAGATTCTAATAAAATTTGGTATGTGGAAATATTTTGACCAAAACTCTGGCGTTTTCCCCTATTTTTTTATAACTCAAAGATTTGTGTGTAGCTGCCGAAAAAAACATAAAATTAAGATTTTCTAAAAATCTGCTGGAATGATTTTAATCAAATTTTATTCAAGTATATCCTGTAAGGACCTAAATAAAATGTATTAGTCGCTATCTCTCCAAAAAATGCTGGTTTGTAAGTTAACAGTAAAAACAAATCTGCCAAGAAATACGTTATTTCTTACAATCGACTCTACCGATTTCGTTCACATTTTAGTCAACATATGAAGATAAATGAATCAACCCGTGTGCAAAATGATAACTTAAAAATTACACTGTTCAGGAGTAATGAACTATAAATGAAATGAATATTGACCGTCCTCGTAAAAAGTTAGATTTTAATCATATAGAACTTACTCTGAGGACGTGTTTATAGTATAAGCTATCCATGTTTATCTACTTATTTATTTATTGTTATTTTACAGGCAGAGTTAGGACCTCAAGGTCTTCTCTTCTACTTAACCTCAATAAGATTCTTACTTAAATATTATTATTATTTTCTAAAATGGCGTGAAGGTTCATTTTCACTTTTTGATTGACAACTACCGAAATGAAATTTTACGGTGATGATTAATTTTGGGTCGTTTTTAGTTACACTGTTATACAGAAAACCATAATCCACGAACGTATTTCATTTGCAGTTATTACGCCGCTCGTATTGTTTGTAATTATCATCCTTCAAAACTTTGTAAATGTCGTGACACATCCCTGGCAGTAATTTTGATATTACTTGGTGATATACGAGACGTAAAATTTGCAAGGATCTTCCATTAGCCAGGTAAAGGAGAGTTGCAATCAACTCATGTGGTGTGGGGACTTGTTTCATGTCTTCCTGTTGGATGAATGGACAATATTTATACATTAGCATAATGTTACGCTAATCTTTTGGAAGTTCTTTAAGCAAATTTAAAAGTAAAATATTTTTGTTTATTTTTATCACTTTTCCACATTTAATGTGTTCGTATCTTGTACAGAATAAACCAAAATAAATAGTAATAAAAATATAATTATACAACATTTTAATTATTAACCATAGTGTTCACAATTTATGTAATATTCGGTAATGTAATAAAAAAAATTGGGTTTTACATAGGCTCGGAGGACCACTGCTTTTAATGAGAAAGCAAATAACAAGAAATTTTAATATTCATCTAAGCTACAGAATAATTGTATGTTAGAGTACTCACGGTGTCCAATGTCCATGGGAGGCGTTGTATAGCGCTTCAACTGTTCTTGGCCGATACTTGTAACCATATATTGTATAATAAAGCACAGTTCACACAAATAATATAGTTCCCATATTACACATACAATACAATTAATACTTTCACAAAGATGAATATTTTATAAAAGGTAACATAACATAGAAAAAGAATTAAGTGATATTTATTTTAATTAAAAGTAAACTGCTGCGTTAATTAGCGGGGAAAAAAACGAAAGGAATTGCGGAGCGAAAAATCCACGTGTTGTCTCTTTTAGACTCGTCTGGTGTAACAACTCTAGTCATACTACTTTTTTCTAGTTCGCTCCCGACATCAATCGGACGTGTCGTGGTTTGTCGCTAGAAGCCAACGACCAATCCAAAGGTCCGGAAGTACTATACATAGCGGCGCCCTTGAAACAATGTTTCAACAAGTATTGACATGAGGAAAGGTATGTGAGTGCGAGAAGGACTGGGAGTTATAAGGTACCCGAAGAGTATGCGGTAGGAAGATGGGTGCAACTATGTCCATACTTAATCTAATTTTGAAAAGTAAGAAAAATTAAAATGAAATAGATTTAGACTTCAAGGGGTAACTTGAAGATTTTGGTGACTGGGCGAGAAAGAATTCCAGACTGAGTTTGTAATGTGACTACGCGGACAACACCATCCTTGCCAGGATGAGTGTGAAGAATACGGCCTAGCGGCCAAGTCATGGGTTTCGTGTTAGGTTCTAGTATGAGCACAAGATCTCCTATTAACAGGTTGTCAGAAGGACGTGTCCATTTAGACCTTTGTTGAAGCGTGTGTAGATACTCTACGTTCCATCGTTTCCAGAGCATCTGGGTATAGCGTTGAACTTGTTGCCATTGCTTTAGGCGGTTCGGTGATAAAAGCGTTACATCTTCTTCAGGAGGCAATAGAAGAGGTCGACCTATCAGGAAATGTCCTGGAGTTAGCGTAGCGAGTTCTGTGGGATCAGAAGAAAGCGGAGTTAGAGGTCGCGAGTTCAGAATGGACTCTACTCTTATGGTAAGCGTGATAAAATCCGTAAGTGTTAGACACTGATTATGGAGAATGCGTTTGAGATGATGTTTAGCACTTTTGACGGCGCTTTCCCAGAGACCTCCTTGGTGAGGTGCAGCTGGCGGTAAAAAATGAAAATTTATGTGATGGTTGGTTGCGAAAGTGCTGACATCAGCTTGAAAGTTATGGAGTTTACAAAATGAAGAGTTAATGTTGTTAAGTTTTGCGGCGGCGCCCGTGAAATTAGTTCCACAATCAGAGTAAATATCGGAACATAACCCTCGGCGAGAGATGAATCTAGTTAAAGCATCGATGTATGCCTCAGTAGATAAGTCCATAGCGACTTCTAAATGGACCGCTTTAGTAGCGAAACAGACAAAAAGACATAAATAAACTTTGACCTTTTGGGCTCTACGTAAAGTATGAATTTTTACCAAGAAAGGCCCTGCATAATCAACACCGGTTTTTAAGAAAGGAGGTGTAGGTGTGATGCGTTCACGTGGGAGATTTCCCATAAGTGGAATTGTTTGAGCTGGTTTAGCTCGAAAGCAGATTATACATTTGAAAATGCAAGTGCGGATAATACTTCTGGCAGACAGAATCCAAAAATGTTGTGAAATGAGCGATTGCAGTAACTGAGGTCCTGCGTGAAGATGCGTGATGTGATAGTACTGGATTATAATTGTTGTAATGTGATGTTTCTTGGGAAGTATCACTGGGTGCATTGCGTGATAGTTAAGAGAAGATTGTGGAAGTCTTCCTCCAACTCGTAAAATCTGATTAGTGTCTAAAAAGGGTGATAGTCGTTGTAATTTCATCGTACATGATTTATGATTTTTGAGTAGTTGAATTTCATCCGAAAAGTTATGGTGTTGAACCAGCTTTATAATTTTGATTTCAGCGGTTTTTAGTTCCTGAACAGTTAATGGTTTTGTATTTTTAATTTTGTCTTTACAGTTGTTTATAAATCTGATAACGTAAGCAAGTATACGTTTCGTAGTCGTCCAATTAGAGTAGTGTGTTAAGAGGTCCCATTCTGTCGTCGTTGAAACAATACCAATGTGGAGGGGGTTACTACGGATTTCTGGCAAAGTGTCCATAACCGGCAACAGTGATTTTGGCCACTCATGGGTAGAAGATGTTAGCCAAGTTGGCCCCGACCACCACAAAGGATGGTTTATGAGTGCAGACGGAGAAATGTTACGCGTGGCACAATCAGCTGGATTGTAGCAAGAGGGGACATGAGACCAATGTTCTGGTGATACCCAATCTTGTATTTGGCTGACTCTATTGGCGACGTAGACTTTTAATTTGTATGATGAAGTTTGAATCCATGCCAAAGTTACCGATGAATCAGTCCAACAGCGAGTCACACTGATATGATGATGCGGTTGTACTAAATTAATACAGTAGTGCATTAATTTTGCGAGCAAATGTGCACCACACAATTCTAAGCGGGGTAGCGAAATTCTCTTCAGAGGAGCCACCTTTGATTTGGCGATCAAAATAATGGTTTTTATTATGTTGTTAGCGTCAGTAGTGCGTAAGTAGACAACAGCGGAGTATCCTTTTTCGGAAGCGTCACTGAAACCGTGAAGTTGAACGTCAAGAGCGTTGCTGAGTTCAAGACAGCGTGGTATTCTTATAGAGCTTAAAGAATGTACGTCAATCGTAAAAGCTTGCCATTCTTGTCCGATGTTGTCGGGCAAAGGATCGTCCCAACTTAGACCCATGGTCCATAAGCGTTGAAGTAAGCACTTCGCGTAAAAAGTGATTGGTGTAAGCCAACCACAAGGATCATAAATGCGGGCTATGATTGATAAGACAGAGCGTTTAGTGAAAGCGTGATTTGGAATATCCATTTCATAGGAGAACTCATCTGAGATGGGTAGCCATTTGATTCCTAAGATAGAGAACAAAGGTTGATCTGGAGATCTAAAGTATAGTGGTGATTCTCTATCAGGTGCGGGAACTGCGTTTAAGAGTTCAGGAGCGTTTGACGACCATTTTCGAAGCTGAAATTGGCCTTTGTCCAACAAAGAAATTAGTTCTTGTTGTAAATTGAGCGCGTTTGGTATGTCACAAGCACCTGTGACGATGTCATCAACATAAATGTTGTGTTTTATGACTTGTGAAGCGAGCGGAAAATTAGGACCTTCGTCCTCTGCTAATTGATTTAGCGTGCGTATTGCAAGATAAGGTGCGGATTTAACCCCGTAAGTAACAGTAGTTAATTTGTATATTGCGAGCGGAAGATCAGATTTTTCTCTCCAAAGAATCAACTGGTAATTTTGATCGGTTGGAGATATTTGTATCTGGCGATACATTTGGCGTATGTCACATGAAAAGACAATGTTGTAGCGTCGAAACTGAAAGATGACATCGGAAATGTCATTTTGGAGTTTAGGACCACAATGTAGAGTTTCATTTAGAGATATACCGTTACTAGTTTTGGTACTAGCATCGAAAACAACTCTTAATTTGGTTGTAGAACTTTGTTCTTTATGAACAGCGTGATGTGGTAAGAAATAGTTTGGCGAGGTTAAGACAGAGTCGTCAATTAAGGTCATGTGACCCGATTTTATATAGTCGTTCATAAAATCTGTGTAAGCGATTTTTAATTCATGGTTAGAATTTAATGTTTTTTCAAGAGCGAAGAAACGTCTCTTAGCTTGATCAAACGAGTTGCCTAAAAGAAGTGGGTTGGATTTAAATGGTAATGATGCAGTGTAACGCCCATTTTTGTTGCGAGAAATGGTTGAAATGTAATGGTTTTCACATTCCAGATCATCAACAGAAGTTTTAGTTATGACTGGAGGTTCTTCAATAGTCCAAAATTGTTATAATATGTTACTAAGATCTAGGTCCTGTGTTACTAATAACGACAAAGGAGCTTTGTTTAGTAAAGTGGTTTTTATTGACCCAATTAGTGTGTAACCAAAAATGGTTCCTATTGCGATAGGCAGATTGTGGCCTAAATGAATTTTATGGCCTGTAATTACATTTGCATATAAGTCAGCGCCTAATAAAAAATCAATTTTATCTGGATTATTGAACCTAGGGTCTGCTAATTTTAAATTTTTCAATTTAGAGCGTAGATGTGAAGTGTTTTTCCATTTAGGAAGATTACAAGCGATTTTGTCCAAAACAATAACATTGTGATTGTGTTTAAGTGTATAACCACTTAGTGTAGAAATGTTGAGTTTAGCAAAGCCTCTTATTGTTGTAGAGACATTAGAAATTCCATTTAATTGCATAGAAGATGGTTTAATGTATAGACCTAACCTGTTAGCACAGTCGGTCGTAATTAGTGAAATTTGACTACCTGAGTCGAGTAATGCAGTCACAACGAGAGATTTGTTTGTATTACAGGTTAAATAAATTTTAGCGGTGCTTAATATAGTAAAGAGTCCATCATTGTTGAATGGAACACTTGCCTGATGAGAAATGCTATAATAATTTGGTGTTTTGTTAACAGGTTGAAGGTTATGTTTAGATTGCGGACTGAAATGTGTCTGTTTATTCTTAGATAGTCAGCTTGTGGTAATTTCATGTGCGTTGGGTTTGCGTGTATCAAAATGAAGTAATGTATGATGTCTATGGTTACAGTGGTTACAAGTATTAGTTGATTTGCAGTGAGAAGTTGAATGTAATGCGCTTAAACAGTTGAAACAATACTGATTAGATTTAATGAATTCAAATCGTTTGTTGACAGTTAGTTCCTTGAACGGAGAACACATATAAATCTTATGGTCAGATTTATTACAATAGGGACATAAAGCGTGAGAAGGTACCGCTGTGTACACTTGTTTTGAAGATGGTAGTACTTTAGGTTGAGTAACGAGCGGTCTATAATAGGTTAGGTTAGGTTTGACGACAGTGTTTAACTGTGAACCAGAGGCGGTTGTAATTGAATCTTCTAAATGAATACATTCCGCTTCTAAGAATGTGATAAGTTCTTTAATTGTAGGTAATTTATGGTCTATTGAACGTTGATTTTCAAACCGTTTTCTTGAAGATGAATCCAATTTGCGTAGTAAAAGAGTTAAAAGGGTTAACTCTTTACTGATGTCGTATTTAAGAGCGAACAAGGCTTGACTGTTTTCAGAATATGTGTCTAAAAACTGTCTTATGTTTTTAAGCGTAGCGTGCGTTATATTAGGTAGATCAATAATGTTATTGATATGAAAATTAACTAAGCGGCGAGTGTTTTGATAACGACTACAGATTGTGTCCCAAGCTATCCTATAATTTTCTGGACTGATTGGTAGGGACTTGACAAGGTTCAATGGTTCCCCTTGCAAACAAGACAAAAGATATGTAAATTTTTCAACAGGAGTTAAAGAATCATTTTGATGAATAGAGTTTGAAAAAATGTGAAAGAAATTTGACCAATCAGAAAGTAGGCCATTAAAATGAGGTAATGACAATCTAGGTAATTTTATCGCTGTTTTGTGTAATTCAGAAACTTGAGATGAAGTGGTTTGATTTAATTCATTTGCCTGACCAATATTTGGCATTAAAGTTTTAATGTTAGTTTTGGCGTTAATTACGAGTTCAGATATATTTTCCTGCACCGAGCTAATTTGATCGAGTTCCTGGTCTGAAATCTCTTCGTTGTTTGTGACTCGGTCAACCCATGTTTCGAAGTCAAGAAATTTTCTGCATACTTCACCATGATATTCTAAAACTTTCCGTTCAGTCTGTTGCGGTATATTGTCTTTACATTCTTCTGCAATCTCCGTTATCGCAGTATTAATTTTAGCTAATCTTTTAGATAATAGTTCAGCTTGTCGTGTAAAAGCTTTGTAACGCATCATTTTTGTTTAAAAATTGATAGAAAATAATTTTAGGTTGTAAGCCTAATACCAGAAGCGTATTCAAAAATTAAAAAAACAAAGATAGAAATTCCAAATTTAAGAATTTTGTTTTTCAAATTGTAAATTTTAATAAATTCTAAAAGCAACTAAATTTTTATTTATTTAAAAGAAAAATGTTTAACCACATTGAATTAGTTAAACAGCATTAAATTGATTCATAACTCAATATCATGAGTGTTGATACAAAAATTATGCTTGGTTTTGAAATCAGGTTATGTTTTAACACAGCTGACGTTGTTTACAATTTCAGCCAATCGTAGCGTTTGATGTGGCATGCGCAGAGTTGAATAAGTTCAGACGAAAGTGGATTCGATCGATAAGATCAATATGGAGTATTGAAAATTGATAAACTGAATCCTAGCGTGGTTCAACATATACGACGAATGAAATGAACTAGGTACATTTTTATCGTATATCGGGCCCGGAGGACCAAAATGTTCACAATTTATGTAATATTCGGTAATGTAATAAAAAAAATTGGGTTTTACATAGGCTCGGAGGACCACTGCTTTTAATGAGAAAGCAAATAACAAGAAATTTTAATATTCATCTAAGCTACAGAATAATTGTATGTTAGAGTACTCACGGTGTCCAATGTCCATGGGAGGCGTTGTATAGCGCTTCAACTGTTCTTGGCCGATACTTGTAACCATATATTGTATAATAAAGCACAGTTCACACAAATAATATAGTTCCCATATTACACATACAATACAATTAATACTTTCACAAAGATGAATATTTTATAAAAGGTAACATAACATAGAAAAAGAATTAAGTGATATTTATTTAAATTAAAAGTAAACTGCTGCGTTAATTAGCGGGGAAAAAAACGAAAGGAATTGCGGAGCGAAAAATCCACGTGTTGTCTCTTTTAGACTCGTCTGGTGTAACAACTCTAGTCATACTACTTTTTTCTAGTTCGCTCCCGACATCAATCGGACGTGTCGTGGTTTGTCGCTAGAAGCCAACGACCAATCCAAAGGTCCGGAAGTACTATACACATAGTAAACTATATACGTGATTGCTTATCTTCGAGAAAAATCCAGGTTTTATGTGTGTTACGTTTCGTTTAATACAAACCACGTAACCTTCCCGAAGATTATGAAACATATCTATAAAAATAGGGGAGGTTAGGTTAGGTAGGGTTATCGTCGCTTTATGAAGTTGAAAAAAAGAACATGAAATAAGACCACCTTGCCTTCAAATAATCTAACAGCTTCAGGGCTAGAAAAAATAAAATTTGGTCAAGAGAAACCTTATAGGAAAGTCGAAGGAGAGGGATTTAACTCAAGACTATATGAAAAAGATATAGATCCAGCTAGATTCACACAGGATTGGCAAGCTGTTACTTACTATAGCGGTAAAGAGGTTGTTGCATTCCACTTAGAGATTCGACAATATTTTCTCGTAGCGACAGAAGTCGGTGACTGTTCTCGGAAAATGGCTTCCTTGAGTATTCCCCAAATGTAGGCGTCAGGAGTTGTGAGTTCTTGTGAATAAGAAGAGTGTGGGAATTCTGTTCCAAGGGAAATGAGACAGTCACCAAACAAAGTATGTCTTGCCGAAAGGAAGGTAGCACTATCCTGCTGGAACCACTGGGAATCGTGCTTAGTTTCTAGTATGGTAAAATCTCCTAAGGTCTATTATAAAAGAATCAATGATCTTCTCACTGCATGTAATCTGATGTACAGTGATAGGCTTTGAGCTCTCGTCTTCATAAAAATAAGGTCCGAAATGACATTTGACGACACTGCACCACCATACGGTCATAAGTTTACCGAGTTGTGGTTTCTCTACAACTACATCTGTTCCTTCAAATTCAAGAAAACTGGTTGTCTGTCGGTTAATGAATCTAGTCAGATAAATGGGATTTAGTCAGTAAACCACACACTGGACACAAATTCAGAATATTCATATAACTTTGCAGCACAACACCTAACTCTACACGACTCAAACGTTGACCAATGTGAATTTCATACGTAAAACCATTAATATTCTTAAAAATTCTTCTCGTACATATAAAGGATGTTCGGAAGAGACTTCTTTCTGATGATGTTTGTATCTGAAAAGTGGAGATGAATGACTGAAACCCGAGTGAAAAACCCAAAATTAAAGAATATTAAAGTTCGGAAATAATGATAACCGGCGTTAACGTTATCAATGTTATCATATTTTCTATTATGTTCAGTCTCCTACCTTTGTCACATTTATTTGTAGTTATTTCGTAAATCTTTCTTATGAATAACATAATTACGTAAGCTCTAGGAGAAATATAATGAGAAGTAGGCCTAGTTAATGACGATGAAGGTAGGCCTAATACGAAACGTCTCAACACAAGGCGGCAATGCTAGAAATGACATTGTACTCAAATTGTTGAAGTCTTAAAATAATTTAGAATGTAATAATTGCAACATCTTTGTTAATGTATTTACACTTTTTTGTAAACACATATTGCAAACAAATTGTTAACTTTTATTTTTTTGTAGGTGCTGTATCGGAAGTGTACTGTACTTATTTAAGAGGTAAGTGCAAATATACTACCGAATTGATTTATGTACTTTAAGGTATTAGATTAAATGAGAGGTTAAAGGGGTAAACTGTCCCTGTCACCGCGAATATTGTCTGTTGTGCAACTAACCCTGTTACTTCTAGTTCCCTTACAAATTTTATTAGTTCGTCCAGCGAATTTCACAACCATTTGGAAACCAAACACTCTTTGCCTCTTGCTGGCAAAGACTCACAATCATGTATCCTGCAGATTCCACATCTAACACGCATAGTCTACACAATGTTTCCCCGTGCAACCTCAGACTACAGTGTCCCGCGATACGTCTGAGTTGCTCTCTGCCCGAAGAATCCTCTCTTCATATTAATTATTTTCGTAGGTATTACTACGGTTAGCCAATACCGTACCCTTAATAATGATAACGTTACACTTACAACAAAGTTCATATCGATATCAACAGCTGATTTTAATTATTCTAAACAGCTGATTTCAATTTATGTTGTTGTTTACATTGTTACTTGAATTAAACTTGTTAAATCAAACTATTTGTTAAACAAGAATTCTATAATTAATAGAGCAACAAGTCTAAACATAGTATTGCTTGTTTTAGTCCTCTTGACTAGGCCACCCTCCTTGACAACCTATAATAAACATATTTTTGGACACTTCGCAATTCAATGTCAACTCATTCTGATGGATCACTGTGTGTATTTTTCCCTGTTTACTACGATTAAATTTCTCCCGAAAGCGAAAGGACGTTAAGGCTTCACGAAAATACTATGTCTAGACGACCATTAGTAAAATCTCTAAAATTAAAAGAGATATGAAATCTTAAAATGGGATTCCTTTATTTTTTTACTGATACAGTAGGAAATTTTGAGATACGTTATGCTATTTTGAAAAATATCTTAAGTATGTGTTTTTATTTTATGGTACGTATCCCTAAATGGGACATAACCATTGGATATATTTCACGGATCTTATAGAGGGGGTTGGAGGAAGGTCCTGCATACATTGAATTATCTCTGCTTCTAGTTGGCGTAGGACGATGATAGAGATCAATGGAACTATCTATAGGATGTGTTAAAACATAGAGTCCTTATACGGAGTATTCGAAAAAATATTAAATGTATTATCGCCTCTTTTTTTTAAATATAACAATATCAATTCCCCTTTTCAAAAAAGCACCTCCATTTTTTTGAAAACTGAATATTTTTTTGTTTTATTAGTTATTAATTTACGAGGAATCAAATTTTACACGTTTATATCATTATTACACGCTCATATTACTCTTTTCGACACTGTGTCATGTGGACGTTTTGAACACTTACTCTCTGAAATCGTCTATAGTTAACATTGTTCAGATTGACAGTTTTACAACAGCTTACATTTTTTATTTTTTTATAGTGGTTTGCTACATTACTTTTAATTTATTATACAGTATAACATAGTATGGAGACAAAGTTATGTGATGGGAAAAAAATTGACGTGGAGTCATGCAGAAATATCAATGTTCCATTGAGCCTCAAAAAAGTGATTTTTGGAATTATGTCTACGGTATGTGTCTAACTGTCGGTGCAGCCCAAAACGACGACGTTTTTATTAAATTTGGTATTTGGGTGTATTTGATCACATCTCTAGACTTTTATTTTATTCATTTTGTTCATCATTTAAGATTGAAGGGTAATTAACAAAAAACCAAAACTCAAAAAGTTCCAATGGCTCAAAATCAGCACCAACAATTCAGATCAAATTTTGCTGAAAATTTGTACTTGAGCCCATATTCTTAGGCTTTTGTTCATTCGTATTTTAGGTTACCTATATAAGACCAAACACACAAAATGTAGATGTTTTACAAAATCTGCTCCAACTATTTTGATCAAATTTTAGTTGAATGTCACCCAAAGTCCCAAAATAAACGGTATCCTAAAATGTTTAGTTCCGAACGTATAGAAAAAAATAAAAATATATTTATTCAGATGTTATAAACGACCTAATTTTCGTAATTCCTCCCTACAAATTTTGTTAACAATTCTTTGTTATTTATTCAACTTTAACTATAAAACTATATCTCTGTTTAAGCGAGAACATTATCTGATAGTTGTCTAGTATTTACTAAAATAAACTGTCAAATGGTGATAACAAATAATGATGACGTCATGCTATTACCCATTGCTAAAATAATATCTTATCGCTTCAAATCAAAGTCCAACTATTCCGCAACAACTCTACCTTTCAATAACTGACCTAATTCGTCGCAGTATTCGAAACGTTCGTGTAACGAAATGTTAGGTTATGTTTCGTTTATGGGTTTATTAATCGTGTAACCGTAGTGAATGTATATTTTAAAGTGTGAAGTGTGTTTAAACTGTATTGTGTCATATTAATTTATTGTTTAGTGTTCGCTTTAAGGTTACACCTAGGTTTGACATTTTGAAATGCGTAATTTCAAGTAAGTAGGCCTAGATTATATTACTTTTTCTTTTGTTGTTCAGCCTTCATTGATTGAAATTTATAAGTTATTTTCTACATAGTCTTAGAGCCCATTCCACTAAAAAATAAATAGAGCGCGCGTTTTCGTAAATAGAAAATTCGCGAGTTCAAACAAATTCGCGAAAGAGAGGTAAATTTACTGCTTCACAAGTAAGTATGACAAACAGGCGATTGACTATTTGAATATAGAACAGAACCGTAATCTATTGCGGAGTTTTCACGTATCATATTGTGTGCAAATCTGCCAAACTCAATTTAAGGACAAAACTAGTTTATTAGTTCATGAATCTATTTGTTTATTTAAATTCTGAGATTTGTAAATTTAACCTTCTAAACATATTTCTCTCAACATGTAGAATATGTACCATCATATAAAAACATTAATTTTAAAAGTAGTAATAGTTGTAATGAGGAAAATGTTGGTCAAGCTGTTACTGACAATTAACTATTATTTATTATTTAGTATTCACTTTAAAGTTACCGATAAATTTGATGTTTTGAAATGCAGTAATTTCAAATAAATAGGCCTAGGCTATATTATTTATTCTTTGTTATTGAATTTATGGTTAATGTCCAGTTGATACCACTTTGCGATTTAATATAGAAATTTTATGAAATCGTATTTTACACACGTCATTATGAAATAATTGGATCATTCTTAAGCTGGGAAATCCATTTTCAAGTATGAAAATCCATTTTTTCATTGATTTGTTGTTTTATAAAATGGCCTAAGTTAAGTATTTTAAATAACTTATTAATTCAATTTTAAAGTTAGGTGACAAACATATGTACACAAATGGATGTATTAAATTTTAATGATATGAGAATACAATTACAACCATCGAGTGTCCAATTTTATTGCCGTTTAATCGTTAAACAGTTTTTACATAAATTAGTATGACTATACGGGTTGTACCAGGGTTTAGAAGTTTCTGTTAGTTAACGAAAATTGAAATTTTGAAATACAATTGTGTATAGTCAGTTTACCCAAAATATGTTAAGTATTTCGTTAAATTATATAACGATTCGTTAAATATATTGATGTTTTTCTAACATCCGTTAACATCAACGAATCTGAGGTTAACCTAATAGATGAAATTGCAATAAATAACAATTTAATGATGTGTTTCTAACTTCAGAGAAAGGACTAGTTTCGGTTAAACATTGAATTGCAAAATTGTATGAATAAAGTATTGTATTCATAAATGCAAGATTCCTAAGTTGGTAAAGAAGGGAGGATTATTTTGGTAGTAGTTTTTTTTAAACGGTGTAAAAACATTGCACAAACTTTCTCACTCTGCATACCCAAAAAGCAAGTAAAAATGTATCAAAACCAATCGTCAACAAAAACATAACTTCGGTAGTTGTCATTAAAAGTAAAAATAAACCATTGACGCTGTCTTTTTTTTAAAAAAAAGGACGTTAAAAGGTCCTAACTTGTTTAGCTTGTGCTATAAAAAGTTTTCAGTGTAGTTGTATTACATTAAAATCGATATTTTATTCACGGCGGACAAGTCGTTCATTTTTATTTTCTGACAATTACTTCTGAATCGGAATTTATCTTTTATTGGTTATTTTGCATCCTTAGAGTTTCCACTTCAACAAAATTTTATAGAAATCGTAAGAGTCGATTTTGATAAAAAACGTATTTTATAACAATTCCATCATCAATTGTTTTAGTTAATACCAATAACTCATGACTAACCATTTTAGGAGAGATAGCAATCAATAAGTTTTGTTTGAATCTTTGTAGCTCTACTTGAGTAAAATTCAATCGAAATCGAGAGAACCGATTTTAAGAACATACGTATTTCATAACGATCACATTATCGATTTTTTTAGTTTTATTTTAGATGAATCACTATTTTATGTAAAGATAGCAGGGAATACGTTTTGTTTGTGTTATTAGAAGTTCCACTTGAGTAAAATTTGATCAAAATAGTTATAACTGATTTTTAGAAGTGGAGTCTCTAATGACTCTAATGAATAGTTTCTAATCAAATTTGGTATGCGGGCTTTTTTCCTTTTATATTTATATAAAAGAATAAAATCCCACTTAACAAATTTGATTAAAATCGGTCCACGCGTTTAGGATATATGAAAGTTAGCTATCATTCTTGAAACTCTTATCGTATTGTTTGGCCCTATACTACGTATATGTAAGACGATAAAAATATACCAAGCTTTATTGAAGTTGTACACTTGTTAAAAGAAACATTTCATACAGCACTGCACCCTATTTCCTCTATTTAATCCTATCCTTTTCAACCCCACAGTTCTGTCATGTGTCAACAATTTGTCATAGCAGACTATTATTTTACCCCCACCCCCTCTCACCACAAATGGTTATTTTCTTCCACTTTTGTAGAAGGTTATGTTTTCAATTAAATTTAATCTATTTGAGTCTAGAATTATTAGAATACCCTGATGCTATTAGAGTTTTCTACGATTTTATTTTACCTCTCTTAAAAAAAAAAACTATGATTACCCAGACGTTTTTATTTTTATTTAACAAGAATTATTTTTTTAAGTTTAAAAGAAAGGGTTATGAGTCGTGTATAGAGAAACCAAACTATTTGTAATTATTGTATAGCCATCGACATAATATTTAAAGTCCTGTTGTCAGACAGAAGCCACATGTCTAGTCTCCCAGATTCAACAGAAAAAAAAGTCAATTATTATGAAGAGTAGTATCTAGTAATAGTAACACTTGATGTGAGTGTTTTTGTGTTTTGTGTTATATATAATTATATACGACAGCCTGATGATGCCATTTGTACAAGGCAAAACATGTAGCTGAGTAGTGGTGAGTAGTTGAATGTCAATTAATAAACCAGTTCGGTGGTCATTAGACAATATAAAAGTAACCATCTTCAGGTATTACACTTTCACAAAATTTGTGGCACTGAGCCAAGAGAGGTTAGCTCAAGCAACCTCTATTGGGTTAGTGTTACAATGCTTGTGTCCAAGTAACAATTTAAAATGATAACATATCATGGTAACCCATTTGTGATGAGTTTCTAGTGGAAATTGATTTAAAATTCTCCACACGTTTTGCTCTTTACAGTTGAGAATGATTTGATAAATTGAAACAAGTTCTGTCAGTATAGCCTCCATACCTAATATGTATAATATGAACATAGTGTATGTATTATTTATATAAATAATTTATGAATTGAAAACGTCAGAATGAAAAATGTTTTAAAATTTACGTAGCCTGCGTAGCCTGTAGGGAAGACATATCTGGATATATAGTGATACCAAGGGAATTTTTGTATTCCGCGTCGTGTTGGGGGGGGGGGAGAGTTAGTGAAGTTTGAATTGTTACTGTATTCATATTGTTTTTTAAGTAGATACATATTTCACTGAAGAAATACGTGTTGGCATCCTGAAAGTTTTGGTAATAGAGTTTTAAACGAAAGAGTAACTGATTAAACACTTTGGTTATTTATTAAAACATTTCTGTTAAAGGGTCGAAAAGTAATGATTGTTGTCGTAATGATATCTTATAGAATAAAATACAATAGCAATATGATCAAACAAATAGAGGGTGAAACAAACCACAAACACCTATAATATATTTTACTGGATCTGCACATTCATTTGAAACAATGTAAATATACACTCAGGTTTAACTTACATTCAGTGAAAAATAATTTACATTGAGTTACACTTTCTTATATTGGTGGCTCTAGTTATACAGTGTCCCGAACAATGTTAACTGGCTATTCATTATTGGATTATATACTTCAAAAGGAACAAAAAATATTAAATACATATAGTTGAGTTCCGCTTTATTATCTGTCTATCCGGCATTTTGTTCTTTTACAATAAAATCATAACTCCAGAAATATATAAGATATTAAGTTCAGATTTGGTATAAGCATTTTGTATGTTACGTTGTACAAGTGTACTAAATACGAATACTTTATTTTATAATTTTCAAAATAGTCGTTTACATTTTTTTTTAAACTTAACAGCTATGAACATATTCAACGTTAATCGTTTTGAACGTGCGCCATTTAGAAAATTATTCAATTTAATTTTTGTACTGGATACACTTGTAAAACATAACATACAAAATGTTTATACCAAATCTGAACTCAATATCGCATCTATTTTTTTTTAAAGAACAAAATGAAATGATAATCAGCTATTAAATGTTATTTGAAATGGTTTTAATCGTATTGATGTATAAATACGAAAATGAATAGCCAGTTAACCTTTTTCAGTACACTCTGTATATTAATAAATTGTAAATTTTCTACTCAAATATATTTTACAAAGCATTTTTCAGAACTTTTAAAAGATAGCAGACTCGTTGTAAAGAAGAGAACCTCGTATGGTTATATTGCACAGCGTATTGGAGTGTTTGTGTTAAACATGTTAATGATTTCCGACATGCCTTGGCGACGTTGTCGTCCTTGTTGTATATAGGCTACAAAAATTAATATAGTAACATGAAATTCGGTATCGTGTACTCATTTAAAACACTATTGAAATACAGAAATATTGAAATAGAAATGAAATGGCGTCCATTATAAATATTTATTCTTTCTAATATCTCTTGTGTGTTTTTATCACACGAAATTAGATAGTAATTTACAGATTTCTCTTCTCCATGTGATGGTACCAACCCAACCTCTCTACGATACGACAAGCAAAGTTATTATTAAAAAAAATGTAATTTCGAACTTGCAGGGGCGTGTCACCAACATGAGTGGAGTGACTGGAGGGCTCTTCACAAATGTACATCTTCGGACTCCTCGAGCTCCTACACTGATACGAACTTAGCGAGTGAAGATTTTTATATAACAATCTACGAGGACCCGTTAAGGACATTTAAAAGGTTCGGAAAACCTCCGTAACAACTGTTTAAAAAAGGCTTACGTATAGCCCTTGATTTAGCAACGTAATTATACATTCCTTACAAGGCCCAAGAGTCCAACTTTTGCGTTTTACATTAAAATGGCGCAAGATGACGCCCACCAACTATTTAGTTAGTCACCTGTTAATTTTTGTCTTATGGATTACTACTGAAACGATTAAGGATTGCGTTTTCTTGCCATGTGTTTTAAATGGGATTTTGTTCGAACTGTAGAATATTCTTTTCTATTTATGTGAAAACAAATATTTTTCTCCACTCTACGGAGGAGATATTTTTTAATTAAGATGATAAAAATGTTTGTGATACGTTGTTTCTGAATTTGGAAGCAAAAATAACAGTTTAGAAATTCATTATATTAATTTTATTTAAATGACTATAACTACATATAGTTTATTTTATGTGCATTTTTATAGTTTTTATAGTTTGAGCGATTTCGCACCATTAAAGCCGATTATAATAATTCAATATCAAAATGGACGTCCATTTTAGTTTAAAAAGAAATTTTCTATGCGTATAAAAGTCGATGTTTTGAAAAGAAGAAAAAAAAAGTTTCCTACGTCTCTCTTTAGTGCAGTGCCTAAAGATTATATTTTGACGTATGTCAAGAAGTTAAAGAAACAAATTGGATGAAATTTGAGCTATATAATCAAAATAATGTGTTTCTTTATAATACAAATAGCTATTTTGATAAAATATTGACCAATTGCAGCTTGTAAGAATTGAAGACCAAAATATTTGTCAGCACTTCTCCTAAAATACCGGTTCTAAATTTATCATCAAAAAAAAAAAAAAAAATATGAAGATGAATCGAAAACGTGAATTATGGAGGTGTACGATCAAAACAAAATAATATAGCAAAAATTAAAGTACGTGAAATTTGTTTTAGGTATTCGCAATCGTGTTTCCAAATTTGGAAAGAAAATTTTTCTGTATTTAATAATAATAATAATAAACTTTATTCATATCATTATAGCATTACAACTTAAATGGCGTCTATACAAAATCAATTTTTACTACAAACTATCATCATGTATAATTTATATCAGACAACTACAGAAATATCATTTAAGCTACGTCATTACTTCAATTCAAAGTATTCCCCAATAGAATGCAGTGGTTTTGAAATAATATATTTCCTTAATATTTTTTTAATATTTCTTTATTAATTTGCTTTTTTATTTCTATTGGTAGCCTTTTTATAAATTTACTGCCCATATAAGTTGTTTTCTTTTTAAAAGAATTTCAATCAAGGAGCCAGTATTTCAATATTATCTCTACCTCAGGTCATATAGTTGTGGTTATCTCCCAACTGGAGTAGATATCCAGAATTTAATTTAATATGTACTACTGTCTGGAATATATATATATGTGCTGAAAATTGTCATTATGTTTAAGTTCTTAAATTGTTCCTTTACTTGTATCTTTCCAACCTGTATTTGACATAATAGGAATTGCTCGTTTTTGCAGAATAAGCAATCTTTCCATGTATTTAATAGAAGTTGCTTCATATATAGAGAGACCAAACGTTAAAATTGAATTAACATGTGCAAAATAAGCTATTTCCAGTGTTTAAGTTGTATATCTTTACATTTCTAATGATTTGAGGATGTACAAATTTCAATATATTCCGCCTACTAGAAGCTATTGACAAATAACTACTGAACTCGTTTTTTTTTGTTAATAATATGGCGACAAATCCTTTGTGTTTGATTAGTATTTGGTTTAATATGTTTTCTTCAGTCACAGAGAACGATAGTATAAAGAGAGGGCGTAGTAAATAAGTAAGAATCAATTTATTTTTGATGATAATTTCCACTGATTTTTAGTTCAATAGTTAAAGCCTATTTTAAGTTAATATAAATTTATTGTAAAGTTTGCTGTAGAATATTTACAAACCACCTCAGAGGTAGATTAAATGTGTCGGGATTTTGTTATTAAAACAAACATTATATCGCTTCTCGTCACGCACCTGAGGAGTTTTTAATTGTGTATTAACTTTAAATTAATTTAAAAGCATTAAAATTAAAATTAATCACATTTCAGTGTGACGGAAGAAGAAGAATAGGCGTTGGATAAACATGATTTAATTAGTTTTTAATCCTTTGAGAATTTTGTTGTTAATCACAAGAGTTTGTAATAAAGGTAATGGCCGGTTTTGTTAGTTATAATCTGATAAATAAATGCGAGAGTGGAAATGATCACAAGCTTGTATAAACACAAAACAAGTCAATTTGATTCAATATATGGGGAAAAGAATTTTTATTTTCATATTACGTAGTTGAGACTTGTTACTCAGATAAACAATAAATCAACTTTTTGATCTGTAGTTTCAGTTTATTTATGTTTTAAGTTTTTAAATGTGTAGGCTTGTAAATACATTTAATCAAACGATACCGTTAATTTATGAAGACACTAAATATACACAAGTGTAAAGTGTATTCATTTCTTTATACGGTCGTTTAAATAATTTTCCAATTTCGTTACTGACAATTTTAAGTAAATGAGTAAATCCTCCCTTTCCTTAAGAAACCGTTAGAACTCGGATATTACTGCACCGATTTCACGAATGTTTTCACTTCCTATTAGCGTTTAAAAAATATAACAACGTTATCTCTTACGAAATATATATTGACCCTAAAAATTTCATATAATATGTAATATGCAAAAATTCTGTTTTTTATTATCAATGCAGATAAATAATGTTTTAGGACCAATAGAACCAATTTTAATCAAGCAATTACTTAAAGATAACGTTCCTTGTATATGAAAGAAACCTGCATTTATATTTGGAACAATAAATTGCAAATTTAAATTCTGATTTTTTTTTATCGATCGCCATCCAATACGTTATGTTTGTATCCTTAGAGACTGCACTTGAGCAAAATTTAAATCGTTACAACTGATTTTAAGAAAATTGTAATTTTGTGTTTTTTTCATAGCAGATAGTCAAAAATATATGTTTTCAAAAATATTTTTGTAAATAAAAACAAAATTCCCAGTTACACATGTTGACTAAAGTAAGTCTGTCTACGTTGGTGTTGTACACATACTACAGACAAACATAATTCTTGAAACGTTTTAGACTCTGAGGACCTTATTATGTAGATAACAAAGTAAAAATACCTTGCGATCAACTTAAAAGAGGCCCGGGTCTAATAATATAACCAAATTAGGTTATACATCTCTACGTACAATAATTTTAATCATTTCAGTCATTGTTATACACTATTTTCTGTTCACTAGCCTGGATCAGCTGATTTTAATTTATTACTTCAGCTTATTAATGTAATTGTTGTTATTCAATTTCAGAACATTATTGTGTGAAGTGTTGGTCTCATTAATTGAACAGTGCATTAAAAAATGCGTTCTACCGTACAAAAGCGTGTGTTTATTGTAGAACACTTTAATAAATATGGTTCTTACAAACAGTGCAGAGAAGCAATTCTTCTAAAATTTAGTAAAGAAACTCCAGTGAAAAGTGTTGTTCAGAAACTTATTAAGAAGTTTCGGTAAACTAGTTCAGTAACGGACAAAAAACGTGAAGAGAATAAACTATTAGTAGATCTCCTGTGAATGCCAAGGCATTTCAAGAAATTATTCAACAATACATTGGTCTGCTTGCAGCAGGACCTGCAACTTGTCATACCATGAATATGTTGCATAAGTTTTTCAATGAAGGAATTATTTCCAAAACTTGACTAAAAGCTACCCAAGTAACTTTCCTATTTAAGAAAGAAACCTACATTCTTGCTTATTTTCTTTAGATATTTTTATTGAATTTGTGAATACTTGTTTTGTTCAAAATTTAAAATGTAATTATACCAGCTAAAAACTTGTTGTTCAGCTTTGAAAGACATAACAATTAATTTAATCATAAGCACAGGCGGCTTATGATAGCTGACAAACATGTAGACGTTGCTATATAAACCTCAGATGTTCAATGAAGTTAGTACGGGCTTGGCAATTCCGAGGGAACCTTGCTGGATCTACACTTTGTTCATGAGTTGTTGCCTTATATCCCTCTCTTTGACCAAGTCTAGTTTTTTTCGACCCTGACGTCATAAGATTACCGAAGGGTAGGGGTCTTTATTTTATGCTCTTTTGCTTCTTTTTATTAGGCGATTGTAACAAGGGTTTTTTTTCTTTTAAACAACAAAGGGGAAAAAGTTGCGTCATATTTAGAGATTAAATCTTTGTAGAAGTTATTTTTATTGACAGAACTGTCATGTGCAACTATTTGTGTCTATAATGGCAGGAGTGCCACATACACACATACATTTTGTGTCATAACAATTTTTATTAATATTTGTTACTAATTCTACTTGCATAAATTCAAGTTTCTAAGATTATTAAGTAAACTTTTATTCCGTTGAAAATCAATATCACAAAAATATACTCGTATGATTAAAATATGTCCTGGGTTTCATTATTCACAAATAAATCATTGCAATTTAAGAAGATGGCAATATATTATATTATCATTCGTAGGTTCAACGTATAAAGAAGTATACAATCTTGCCCACGTACCATTATATTTTTCAAAGAATAGTTAGATTTTCACGATTTACTTTCTGTTACTGAAGTTTGTGTCCTTGTAGGGCGGAACCACTTTAACTTAAAAGAGAACAAGTTTCCGGTGGAGTGAGTCCTGTGGGAATTGTTCCTGAAATAGCCGTTAGGGACGCTTACCCCTATTTCAACATCTCTGCTAAGTAATTGCTGAGATTCTGAAATAAGAGAAAAGTTTAAAATTCAAAACGTATATCGTGTTGTTGGAATGTTTTAAAATGTTATAATGTGCATATTTAATTATTCAGAAACATGTATCCTAAAAGTGCAACTAACTAACAATTAAATTTGTCATTTACTAAAAGTTTAGTAATGATTTTCCCCCAATTATTTCTTAAAGGAGATACATTTATTTAGAAGAGTCCCCCCTCCCTCCTTATCCAAATTTCTGTCTATTACTTTTTAATAATATTTTGAAAGACATCAACATTTTAAACAGTGCTTCGCTTCGCGTGTGCTGTAAACTCGCTCTAAGAGTCAATCGTATTGGCTATATCCAAGTGGTTACGAGGATTAAAGCGGCAATCACTTGATCAAGAATTGGTGCCGAAGGTTGTGGGTTTGAATCTGTGTACTTTGGTTCACTCCAACCTGTGGTATAACGGTGGGAAGACTCACTGTAAATAACTGGTGGTTAGATTTAGTGGAATTTAACAGGGTTGGTAACAAATTGCGACAAAACACCAATGTTGTAGATCTGTAAAGAAAAAAGGTAAAATAAAAATATGTGATAAAATTATTGAAACTTGAAACTGCATGATTCATGACGTATTGTGTGTACAGTGGTATTATCTCATAAAGGGGAAAAAATTGACTAATGGGGTTTCTGAAATGACCGATACAAATATTTCTAAATTTACATTTAAAAAGGATTTAGCACATTATTTTGTATAATTAATAATCAAATTAATAATCATAAATTTTCAAAATTGCTTCACATTGTAAAATTTGCATAACAGCTGTTTTAGGAAATAGAGAGTGTCAATTAACTACTTGATCTTTATAAATTGTATTTACAATATTTTTATCCAGATAAATAATAATTATATTTCTTTAAAATGTTCACAATTTTAAGTCCTGGCACGTGAATAAAAACAACAACAAAATGTTTCTTTTAATATTATTTTATAGATCTTTATCCATATTTCAATTTTAAATTCGGTTTATCTGTTTCAGGTGCATAAAATGGTCATCTGAAAGTGCCCTAAACATGTTTTTTTACAAACTTGAGAGATTATAGCTCTTATCAGGTTAAAGATACCGAAAATACCAAAGAATAAAAAAGTCTTAAAATAATGAATTTCATCCAAAATCGCCATAAAATAAATTGGTTCTTACAAGAAAATATAGAGGTGACAGTTATATTGGGAAAATGGGGGATGATATAAACAAATTTGATATAATCACACCCTGTATATTTCCATATGTTTTGTCTTTATAATTTGTAAGCGTTTAGAGAGATGGACGCGAATATGTTTGTGGAAAGTTAGTGTGATCCTATTCACTTTTATTTTATGCAACATTAGTCCAACATTTATTTCTACTAAACACTACGAGAAGTTTACTGTACACACCTCTGACATTTTAACGTACAATTTGTAGCACACTTTCCTTTACCTATCTCTTCATCGCTTTGTGTTGATCCTAATTTACTGAATGTGAAGTAATGAGCACAGACAGATCTCATCAAGAAGTACTGTTTCGTTTTTATAGAATAGAGTTTCTATCTATTATAACTACGTTCAACAATTAGTTGATAGAAATACACAATTTTACAACAATTATACGAAATAAAATTCTGACTAGAAATAAAACACATTAACAATACAAAAAATAGATTCAGTACTTTAGGTTTCCTAGTTAATATACAGAGTGGCCATTTTATCGTAAACTGTCGAACATTTTGAACGGGGAACCTGAGTTACATTTTTTAAATTTCGAAAAATTGTTATTTTGTAACCGACTTTTTTCTAATATGGTATCGAAATTTAAAATCGCTTAACGAACTTGTATGGTATTTTTTTTTTTTTGATTTTATAGTAAATTTGATGACTTTTTTATTAATGATTTTTTTTTTTTTACTTTATATTCAGTTATTTTTTTCTTCTTTCTAATGTACTCGTTCCAGTGAAGTTTGGCATCCAAAGCCATTCCCAGATACCAACACGAAGTATTCGCATAAGGTACACTTTGCGAATTTAATAACACTGGTATTGAAGCTACTTTTCTGAATGAAATTGATATGAGTTTTCCATTTCTTGGTCTATATATTGTCATCGAATACGACGGCTTACAATCTTGTTATTGATTACTCTAAACTGCTGATTACGGTAATTATTGCTGTATAATCAGCGTGCATTGGTTCATCATAGATTGTTCAAAATATATAGGATTGACCTTATTATACGTCCTTGAGGTATTCCAGCAGATATTTTCTGTAGTTCAGAGTATTGACCTTCGTATTTTAAACTCTGATGTATTGATCTGAGATTTCAAAATCTGATAGAATTCTTTGGACAGATTTTGTTCAATTTCATATTACAACCCGATGATAAACTTTGTCAAAGCTTTACCAACGTCAAATAATACACTAAAGCTAATGTTTTTTTTCTCTTTTTGAGTGGATTTTCTTTAATATTATGTGGAGGGAACAAACAAATTTTTTTTTCGTTTTATTAAATGTCAAACGAAATAAAACATGAAAAGTGTCTGACCATAAATAGGTAGGTTCATGCAAAACAACAATAAAGATTAGGAAGCCTTAAAGGACACAATCATAGTAAATCATTGCTTAAGAGCTTAAGGACATCCCTTGACATAGTCCTGAAAAGACAATAATGACCCGATGTAGGGGACAACTCAGACAAATTACGGGATTTATTACCGAACACTGAGGCCTGAGAATGAATTTGCACAGGATAGGAGCTAATCATGACGAAACTGTGTGAATACTGAACACGAAGGATGAGGAGACCACAGATAAAATAATTTGCAATTGTTCTGACCAATAAGAAGCGAAAGGTTTTTGTATTCCAAATTCTTGGGAAACTATCGTTGGAAGATAACAAACTAGTAGATTACTTAAACTCGTAAGGGGGACAAATCTTCTAAGCTATAAAGAGGAGGCTTTAGTTGCACAATAGACCGTCGGTCGCGGTGCCAGAGTTGGTTTTTAAAAAAAGCCCTTAAACTCCAAATAAACTCAATCAATCAATCAATCAATGTAATGAAATCTAACTAACATTTATTTTTTTATTTTTCAACATAACGAGGTAAGAAAGTAATATAGAAATCTGTAGATGATTGATGAACTAGTGAATGTGGTGAAATATGGAAAAATTTAGACGAGAAAGTGAATTAGTCATTTACTTTGAATATAGCCAACACTCTGTCACTATTCATGCTTCTCAAATCTAGTATCGTCACACGTATTGTACAACGATGTGGCAGCTTGGTCTCCGGTAACCGTAACTGGAATCGTTGAGGAACATCTTGTGTGTATTTTCCACTAGTAACGTACGTTATTCAGCAATTAACATTATTATGACAACAACCACTTTTATAGTTTACTACTTGAGTAGCCGACCACCAGGACTAGATGCACACTAACGACATCTGTTATTTCTAATTTTAACTACGCATAAACAGAATGAAGCTACAGTTTTTGATATATTTTGCGTATTTTCTTTATTGTAAACGTCAGGTACAGATATATTTGTACACTCTGTATAAGAGAAACATTCATTCTTTTGTGTTTATCGGAGGGTAACATAATAACAGAGTTATATAAAGGTAGGTTTAAACGTAAAATTCTTCGTATATGTTGGAGAAATAAGAGATGAGATAAATAAAGGAACATTCCATTCTTTATCCACCTCGAGGAGAGGAATGATAAGAAAAATGAGGGAGTGAAAATATTAAAAATTGATATTACAAGCACATCAAAACCACCCTCCATTTCTCATTGTTACACTGGAATGAACAAGTGTAATTGCATTATTGTTTGAAAGTCGATTGAATTTCAAATATAACTCAATTTCCCGCGAGCTACGATTTATTATGCTTTGATTTGAAGTCGATTCCAGACTTTCATAATGTAATTCCAAAAGAAAATTTCTTGACACATCCAGACCATTAACTTACTTCTTTCAAGTGATTAGAAAGATGTGCTTAGAACAAATTTTAACATGATTAAGTAAATATTTTAAAATACGTTAATTAAAAGTTGTTTTGATATTTTGTTATTGGTTTTGTCTCCTGCGTAAGATCTAAAAGAGTATCTTTACAGAGTCACATGACCTCCTTCGTAACTGGCTATTATAATTTTATTATTTTTATAATTTCAATAATTTTTAGATTTTTTATAAAATGAGTACTTTAATATTTCGTGTGTGATTAGAAAAAACTATTAATTTTGGTTTACTCAGTGTTATTATATAAAAATATTTTCAAAAGTTCATATACAAATTTTGGTACATTTCTTGAACGTTGCCGCTGTCTTGGTGAAAGGAAAAAGCCAGTTTCTCGGTCGCATTTCAGTCAAGATGGTAAGCATTCAGACAGGTAAAAAAAAACGATAGTAAGGTGACTTGAGGGATCCCTAGAACAAAGCAGAACCGAAGTGCAATTCAATTTCTGTTAACTCAACATTTCCGTCTGCAGAAGTGTGTTGAGGCAGCCATCCTCCTTTCAGAAGTCAAGTTATCCGCTCCATATTTCGCTAACCTCCGTCAAAGATGTCCTGAGAACTCGAAGAAGGATTCAAGACCAACTTTGGTTAAGAAATCCTATAATAGTAATCATGTACTATCCCTTTTACTTATTATGTTGAGATGTGTGTTCAGCTCTTTCAACAGAACAATCATATTCGTCTCTGTTCAACCTTCTTAACAGGCACCTTCAAGTGATTCTATATGCTAGAACAGGACGTACAAATAATCTAGTACATCTTGGTACGTATATGGAAATAATTTCAATGATGGAAAGACAAAATTCCAATAGTTACATATACTTTACCACAGAAACAGCTTTGTCAGCTGTTGTAGTGAGATTTTAGCCTGACTGAATAGATATTTTTTTCATATTTTTTTCCAAGCTTTATAAAAGCAATAAAAAAAATCAAAAATTGGTTTAATATGTTATATAAACTATTTACCCTTATCCTAAAGTCGCTCTGCTTAACCTGATTAGTGCCCTTCGTCTACAACAGTCTCCTGCAACCATCACTTTCAAATAATTTTATAACAGGATGTACAAAATACTTTTGTAGGCCAACGTTTAAAGAAATAATTTCAAAGAAGGATAGAGAAGATTCCGATGCTTTTAATGTACGTTACCAAAGAAACAGCTTTGTCAGCTGTTGGAACGGGGATTTAAGCCTGAATGAAAACGTAATTTTTCACATTTTCTCCAAGCTTTATAAAAAGCAATATTTATATCAAACTGCTTTAATATATGTTGTGTAAACTGCCTTTATCATAAAGTAGCCCTTTTAACTTGTTAATACCCTTCCTCCCACACACACACACACACTGCTGCAAGCATCACTTTTAAATTATTGTATTGCAGGATGTACAAGAGGTGTACTCTTGTAGCTTCACGTGTAAGGAAATAATTTCAAAGATAGAAAGAGAAGATTCTGGTATGTTTAATGTACCGTTACCACAGAAACTGTTTAAATAATGATAATGTAAATGATACAGTAAACTTAAACCACTTGATCTGGTTTCCATGGTAACACTGGTTATAAGTTTCGGCTTAGATTAGATATATTTCTACAAGACACAACAAGACAGACGAATAAATCACTCAGAACCGGCGTGATGTAAGAGTAATCAAACCAGTTTTGTTAAGGAAAGTTACGAATAATTTGGTTAAAACTGTCCATCTGAAAGACATAATTTTTTAAACAAAATGAAAGTTCTTCAAATATAATCCAAAAATGTATAGAATATTTTGAAATAAAAATAAAAATTTAATTCCTATATATTAATTTTTTGTATAATTTTAAAATTCGTCATCTCTCCGTGAGCCACCTGTTAAAATTCAAAATGTAATTATGAATTACTAGTACAATAATTTAATGTGGGAACAAATCAAATGTAATTTTAGAATTACTAGTACAATAATTTAATGTGGGAACAAATCAAATGTAATTTTCTTTATGGCTAAGTTTTCTCACATGTATTTCTTTTGTTTTTTAAGAGGATATTCATAGCTTAAGCTTGTTTCTGTGCGCTAATTCTAAATATAAAATTGTATTAGATTAAAATTGAGATTTACACATAATGACTGAACGTAAGGAATATTTTTTTCAATTAAATAGTTAGGAAAACATGCTTGTGAGAAGTTGTATGTTTTATTTTCGTTCCACGAGGCTCAGTTTACACATCCGAAACTATAATCACAATTATGGGTAGAAATGTAGCAATCGATAGCAACACAACTCAAGGAAAGGGCATTTCAAATTGGCGCTCATTGTGTAGTATGGTTTGGTGTGTCTTCTTTTTTATCTTGTTGTTTAAAGGCAAAATATCTTTCGGTCATCATCGCCTTATAAAATAAAAGATAAAATATAAACCCCCAGTCCTTGAATACTCTAATAGTGTAAGGATCGGAAAGGAACATGACTTGGTCAATAGAGACAGGATAGGAAAGATAAGAGAGATGTAACCCAAAACTATGTAAAGTTTTATTATCCAGCCAGGTCCTCTCAGGATTAGTAAATACGTACTCACTAAAGTGAAGCCCTGTGGGTGGTTTGATATGTCGAGTCGACTGTAGAATCCGCGGCTGACTCATCGAACGTTTTTAACCATTACTCTTAATAAGTTGTAATCGTATTCTTTCCTAGTATTTTTATTGCAAAAATGTTGAACAATGTCAGTTACACTTAATGTATTTAGTTGTAAGATATCATCTCACATTACTTTTATGACATTATTAGCTTGACAAGAATTTTATTAAAGTAGAAGTATATGTAAATAGGCTGCATTAAAAATCAAAATCAATTTTCTCGGAGCATAACCTGTTATTAGTTTACAGTACCGAGGCAAGGTTTGCAAAGAAGACTTTTGCAATTAGTTTTGTAATTTGATTTCAAATCAAATTATCTGTGCGCTTCGAAAGTGAAAGAGCCTGATCTGATTAAAACGTTGTTATAAAATGAAATCTTTAACGTATTTTTTAACAAATTCTGATGCTATCGTAGACATAAATCATCTCTTCAGGATCATGGAATATGAAGTGATTAATGTTTCCATATCAATTGTTATCGCGATCTATATGTTCCACACAGGATGTCTCGCAAAGACGAAGAAACTTTCAGGACGCGTTCTATAGGTGGAAAAAAAGAAATAGTTATATGTTACAAAAAATGTACGAGAGATAAAAAGTTTTCTCTTTTAACAACAAATAAAGTGTTTTATCCCCTCTACATCTAAGGTAATCCAGTTGTCAATAAAAATGATTTATTTATTTACAATATGTAGAACGAAAGTTTTCTCTGAGTTCTGCAATTTTTTATTTAATTCTTACTAGATAATAAAGTCTATAAAAACTAAATGTAAACATTAAAAGATCGGTTTTTTTATTAAAGCAAAACGGACCACAAAATAGGTAAAATATTGTTTTATTTTGTACTTAATAAACATTTTTTCTAATATCGTATAAACAATCGTTAATTACTGAAAATTATTTCGGGAGATATACATAAATTTCATAAAACAAAATTTTACGAAATAACACCCTCTTAAAATGTATTGAAATTGTATTTTATAATTATTTTTAAGCAATTTACATTTTACAGGTTGGCAGTACTAACAGCTAATTAACAATTAAAATTGTGTACTTAGATTGAATTTGTTATAATAAAGTATTACAGAAATACACAAATAAAGAAACTGTAGTGTGATTATATCGTAGTGTAAAAATGCCGTTTCCATTTTTCAACGTTGAATAAATCAAATATAATTTTTGTTTATCGATTTTTCAACGAAAATTTTGAAGCTGCTTTGACGTGAATATCAGAAAATATTTCCTAACAGTGCATCAGTAACTTTTCTCGCAGAAAATTTCTTTCTAGGCTAACCATTGCAGTTTTAAAGAACTACCAAGAAATTTTATTTTCAGTTTTTTTCCCCAATAACTCGGTTATACTTTGACGTATAGAAAATTTTTTAGACACTTATTTGTTGTTAAGAGATGAATATTTTGCCTCTTGTATTTACGTTTTTTAATTAACGATTTTTAAGATATTCCATGTTGAACATTTTTAATGGCCACCATTTTAAAATGAGTAATATAATTCTGTTGATAATTTTTTTACAAAATGGGTCTTTATACTCAGTAATATGTACATTTTCAAATCCGTATCATTACCATCATGAGTATAAAAAAAATATATAGATTTAATTTGTAAATATTTTTTAATCTAGGAGGTTAAATTTCGTATACTGGCCGTGTGGTTTCATTGTTGTATAGCTAAAAGTTTTAGTAAACTGTAGAATTAGTTTGGTTGCTGGTTGAAAAACGGGTTTTATTTATTTTTTGAATGTTTATTTTATTAATTAATTAATTTTTTTTTTTTAAATTACGAAAAATCAGGAAAATAATTGTGTGTGATAAATTTTCTTTAAAAGGACGATGGACAACTTTTAAATAACTATTAATAAAATAAATAAAATTTTAGCTCATCTAGGAAGGTTATTGTCTATTTCTCTCCTATTTCGTAACCCTTTTTATCCAAAATTAATATAAAAGAGCATATTAACATATTTATTCACTTTATTATTACTATCTAACTATATCTTCCAAACGATATATATATATATATATATATATATATATATATATATAAATTTATCACTGGGCTATTATAATTTTCTTGTTATATTTGGAATATTAGGTAAAACATATTTAATAAGATTCATGAAAAAATTACTGGTTTAAGTATACAGTATTTATAACGATCTCACTTGTTCATTTGACATATTATAAATATAAATTTATAAAATACTAATAAATTTACAAAAAATTATAAAAACTTCCGTTCAGATTTTATTGTTGTATTTAGTGTTGACCCAAAAATTGGGTAAGCATATGTTTTTTAATATCCGTAACTACTTTTTAAACAAAAAACTGGGGTTAATGAACATTTCTGTTGGGAAGACATTTACGACTGACGTTTGATTATTTAAGCCACAATAGTTCAATTCATAAGGGATTTGATAACTTAACGAAAATTGATGTGATTGTAGTCCTAGATATACAGTTGCCATAGCGACGACTAGATATTTCTTACTCAACCTTCTTTACAAATAACACTTTTGATTGGTTGCAGTATGTCAAACGATACCGAATTACTTTATTTGAGAAAGATTTTTAATGTTAAATATTATTTTTTGAAACTAATTTTGGTACTATGGGTTTGTTTTAATAAAAATATAACACCTTTAAATTACTATAATTTCAAAAATGAAACCTCTAATAAAATCAAAACACACTCTATTAAATAAAATAAAATAAAAATTCTGAATTTGAATAATTATCTAATTAATACCCAAAACTTTTGTTAACATTAAATCGGAAAGAAAGAAACATCTCTTTTAATCACGTTTCAAGCTCATTTGTACTTCATACATTCTTTATCATGAAATGATTACAGTCAGAACAATTGTTGATCTACGCTTGTTTGGTTTCAAACGGATTTGACGGAATTTGGCGACACGTGTCTAAAATAAAATATTGATTATGACGATCGTAGAATGTATTTTGTTGTGTTTAGTTATTCTCCAATAAAATTGAAATATATCCAATCTTAGCCGAAACCTATAACCAGTGTTACCATGGAAACCAGATCAAGTGGTTTAAGTTTACTGCATCATTTACTGTATCCTCAGTTAAGCTGTTTCTATGGTAACGGTATTTTAAACATATATTGGAATCTTGTCTTTCCATCTCTGAAATCATTTCCTTATTAGGACTTACTTAGAGTATTTTTTAGGTCCTATTACAGAGTACAAAATGTTTTGAAAGTTATGCTTGTAGGAGAACGTTGAATAGGAAGGACATTTATCAGGTTAACTAGGGCAACTTTAAGATAAAGGCAAATAACGTTGTACCTTTAACTGTGATAAATTAAAGGTATTATTTATATATATAAATGGTATATATAATATAAATCTATATTATATATGTTGTAGATTTAATATAGTGCTTTAATTAAATTACAACATATATTAACACAATTTGATATAAATGTTATTAATTTAAAACTCATCTGTATCCAAAGTCACAAATTTGAATAAAAATACTAATTTTGTCTATCTTTGTAACTTTTATAAATTTAGTAATTTAGTTGTTTATGACGCGTTTCGGATCTTTTCCATCATCAGATTTTCGATCTATTGATACATCAATATAAATACATCACGTTAATACATCAAGATAAATTATACAGTCAATAAAACACAAACACACGCGTACAATATCACAATAGTGTACAAACTATAACTCAGCTTGTCCTCATCGTCGAATACATAGGTCACTCATGATGAAAAAGATCCGAAACTCGTCATAAACAAGTAAGTCAATTACGAAAATTATAAAAGTCACACAGATGGACAAAATTAGTCTTCTTATTACTTTCATTGAGCGTGGAGAAAATGTGAAGACATTAGGACACTAAATTATATATAGATTTGCAGAATTCAATTCTGCATGCAACGGTACCATCGCCACCTCACTACCATAACAAATAGTGAAGTTATGTAAATCTCACAAGAAAATTAAATATTTTTATGTTACGAGATCCGGTAGAGACGAGTCGAGACCCACCAATCACTGGCGCAAGTAAAACGAGTGGAAACTTCGTAATAGACACATTTACAGGGCGTAGCCGACTGTTTAAAAGTTGTGTATACACTATTACAAGGTTCAGAATACTTGTACGACAAACGTATACAAAAATATCCTACAGGATAAGATCCCTTATTTTACAATTATAATTTAAAATTTCCTACAAGGACCAAAAGCCCAACTATTGTGCATTACTGTTAGAGGATCTCCAAATACTACATTATATGATGGAGAAAAGTAAATATACCAAGATGGCTACTATCATCTTCTTTATATTTATTTATTTTTTTAGAAAGGTAGAGGAAGGACGTACTCCTAATACTTTGAGATTCATACTCACTAAAATCACCTCTCCCCTTCCTATTTTTAACCCTATCCTGTAGGACAAGGATTCAGGTTCAGGAAGATGTTCCGTGCGTATCTGTCGAGAAGGTCAAATACTAGCGGCAAGAGTGGCTCAAAATATGAAATTTGTTGTCGGGAATTTGTTACAGTCGAAAGTTAAATAGAATCCGGTTGAAACATTATTATTTATCACATATAACTTAAAGAACGGCTCATCTGAATTACTCAAACTTTTGTAATTTGGTGGGGTTCTTTTTAAGGCATAAGATGAAATAAAGACCCTAACATTCGAATAGTCTCATAGCTTCCGGGTTTGATGAAAAAAGAGTTGGTCAAGAGAGAGCTTATATGAAACATTAAAGAGAGGGATCTAATCCAAAACTACATGAAGTTGTAGCTCCAGCTAAAGTTCGTTGGGATTGCCACGCTAAAAGTGAGCCCATTAAGGTAATAGTTATTTGGTGTTGGGTAGATTACCCACGTAATGACTAGAATGTCAAAATACCAGTTTACCTAACATTACGAAAATAAAACCCTTAATTTGTATGTATTGTGTGCCTTGTAAAAATCGGATTTGTAGTTTTCAAGATAATCACCCAAACATTGTACAAACTTTTTCACACATCATTATACAAAACCAAATAGATATAAAATTCAATAAAATCGACAAATTTTTTTAAAAAATCCTCGCGATATATTCTAAAAAATAGATACACTGATTGGAACGTAAAGATGTTATCTCAGGCGTCTCGTTAAATAAATAACTTTCAACTGACATTAAATTATCTGTCGGTTTTAAAATCAAAGTATGTAAAAGATTTGCAGAAAGCCTATCACAAATTATTTTATGTTTTTTAGTCTTTGAGATCTTAGATTAAAAGAAAATCCTTGTAACCGAAGGAGTCAAAGGGAGTGTGTGGAGTTAACGGAAATCAATGGAAATCAACTTTATAGGCACTCATCAGTCTGAAAAAAATCAACTTATTGCAAGTTATCATTTTCAAATGACGGTTATTTAAAAATGATTAATGAAAATAACTCTTTTAAAGTTATTTTAATTAAAAAGTTTTAAATCGGAGCCAATTTCAAATAAAATATTGGAACACCTTTATTATTTCTTTTCAAACTAGGTGTTTGTAATAATAAAATAATATAGTACAAAATTTCAACTCAATATGTTAAGCAATTCTATAGATTTAAATTATTTAGTAAAAAAAAAACAAACAAAAACTTTTTTTAATGACGATTAACTAGTACAAAAAGCGTTTCCGGACATACAGTATGTTCATATGCATTTTTTCTTTATTTATAACGACATAACTACCCCCGCCCCCAAATTATCTCTGGGCAAAACAAAAACATCTTTTATATGAGTATATTTTTATAAATGTTTCTATACCTTATTAAAAAATAATAATATTAAAAAGGAGGTTCTACACTCCTCCTGTAAAAAAAGGGGAAAAATCACGTCCTCAATAAACCAATTTTTGTGATCGTAATTTTGTTGAGACGTCGTGTTATGTAAATAAATTTTATGATCCTGTATAAATATTTGACAATAACTTTCTGAGTTTGTTTTCATTTCTATTTGAAAAATACAGACACATCAGACAGTTACAAAAATGACAAGACATTTGCTGAAGTTACTAAACATAAAATGCTCCCATTATCATTCTGTCATTGTAACTTTACCCTGCAATATGTTGTAGACAGTATTATCTTCTTGATGTTACCATTCTACAGACACATGTCAACCTTATCTATACGAGACATTTGTTAAGTCATGTTTCATCTTGCAAGTAATGTTACACTTGCTGTTTTTGTGTATACATTTACAAAATATTGTATTGAATCTTTATTTATTTTCTTTCAAATCCTTATTACTGTGTTTATCACTGTTTAAAATTATTTTTAATTCAACAAAAGTTGTTGCTATTCTTTGAAATAACTAACTGCGTATAGTATCCGAAGCTAATAAATAATATGTTGTAGGAAACCTAACTTGAATTTGATTTTATCTGTATCTAGTAAATCAGTTGTTTTCGTTAAGCTGATGATGTTCATTTAATTTAAATTGGTTTTTAGCATACAGAGAATATTTAAAGGAAACCGACTATAGCCTGAACAGCTTGATTAGAATAAAATAAATGGAGCATCAAAATGAGAACTTTCCAATGTAGACAAATGCACATTAAAAAAAAAATACATTAATAGTTATAAAGTAATAAATCAGTTTTACATTGAAAGAAGAAATGGTAATGTTATTATTTAATCTATGCAGATCGTGTTAGCATTAATAAATTAATGAAACCATTTACAACATATATACTATATACAGAGTGTTTCTGTAAGGCGCAGAGATAATTCAGGGGGTAATTTATGTGGGTCAAAATAAAGAAAAAAATTCCCATAAATATTTGTTCGAAAAACCAGCTATCTGCCATTTTGTTTTTTACTAAATAATTTATATCTCTAGAATAACTTAAGCGATTGAATTGAAATTGTGTACGGTGCTCAACAATGTAAAGACCTATTTTAAAAAAAATCAACTTGTTCTATTAATCCATTTTAAAATGGTGGCCATTTAAAAATAAATGTAATGGGTTAATTTTAAAAAAACGTAAAATGTCCACCATTTTCAAATGCATTATTGGAACAGGTTGATCATTTTTCTCAAACTAGGGCATTCAATTTTATAGTACCGTACACCGAATTTCAACTCGATCGGTTAAACTGTTCTAAAGATATAAATTATGTATTAAGAAACAAAATGGCGAATAGCTGGTAAAAAGATGCGTTTCCGAACATATATTTATAGGAACTTTCTTCTTTATTTTGACCCATATAACCACCCTCTGAATTATCTCGGCGCATTACAGAAACACCCATATATAAATATTAAATGAATTAATAATTAATTAATCCTTTTTTTATTTTTGTACTTTTTTTAAAAGTTATTCGATAATTTATAGTTCTTTAATCATGAATTATGTTCAAGTCGTTCCATACATATCGGTTCGCTAATTACCAAAGTTATTGGTTTTCCTTCAGATAACCTATTTTAATTTCTATATACATTTTAGACTCTCAAAGTATTGATTTTAACTGAAGACAGAGTAATCAATGCACGGTATGATAACACAAAGTCGGCGATTTGCCAAATGGTTGTCAAACTGCTGTGAATAGAGTGGTAGAGAAATGAATACAGTGGCCGAGTTGCCAAATGGATGCCAAACATTCTGCTGTGAAAAGCATGGCAAATAAATGCTGAATAATAGAGGCAAGAGAAAATCTGGGGTAATGCTTCTTTAATGGTTTATTTGTGATTAAACTTTCACAATATAAAACGTTTTTATCGGTATATCCTTTTTAATATATTAAGTCTGTAATTCATTTTCATAACAAATAGAGACGTTAAAGTTTCTGTATACAGCTGTGACGTAGCGGGAAAAAACTGTCTATTGAATAAAGTATTTAAAGTACGCAAATTATTTACTTAAATTGTGTTTTTGTGTATTCTCTCGTATAGGCTAAACAATATATTGATGGGAATCGATGCCAGGTTTTTTAAGTAAAAATCCATTTTGAGATCCCTTAAGTCAAAAATAAATGTGATTTTTGAAATATTGCCCGTCACTGAGTTGGACAGATTTTGATTTACCCTTGGACGATCCTGTTTCTACAAACTGTTGATACCCAACACGCCGGACTGTATGTCTAACTCAGTCTTGCTAAACTGCAGAACGCAAAACCTTTTGTTAGAAGGACCCCATCTTGAAACTGATTAAGGTTATGGACAGGTTCAAAGAGCTAAGTGGTATCTAGCGGCGATGCTAGACCTCAGCTATTGGAGCAACACACGCTTTATTCATGGGATGTCCACAGTTCTATAATTGTAACGTTTTAAAATTGGGTCATTCTTTTTGAAACACCGTGCAGCTGCTGGAGTACATATATAACACTTGTAATAACATTGCTAAAACTTTATGACTGAGTATTTTGTATTTTGTTCCATTTTTGTATTGTGTTTTCATCAATAAATATATATTTTTCAAATCGGATCATACGTTACGAAACATTCTGTATTTACAAGAGGAACTATTTATATTCATTAATTGATTTTCTGTGAATCCTACGTGTTAAGACATTTTTAATAATGTTGGCTCGGCTTATTCGTAATCTAATCTCTTGAGATCTCTACTTGACTTTTATACCCAGTTAGTTATTCCTGTAAATCCTACGGGAATACGTTGTAGAGAACGAGGACACATGATATATACTTTGGTATTGTATAATCTATTATCCTTCTTTGTAGTCATGGAATCGTGTTTCGCTTGGATTATTGAAAATTATTAGCTTATTTTTATCAGAAATAAGATAACGTAGTTGTTCGCACTGAAAACCACATTTGGGACGATGACATATGTTTCGATTGTATATATAACGGGTGGTCTAATAAAACCTGACAGTTTTCAAAATAAAATAACTTTAAAGGAAATAACAGTAGCAATGTATTACAATAGCCAATATGTACATAGTTACGCCATTTACAAGTAGGTGTTCTCCACCAATCTCCACACATTTTAGTAATCTTTTCTGAAATTTTTTTATTACTCGACAGGTCGTAGACATTGGTATTGTAGCAACTACATTCCTTATGCAATTTTTAAATCGCTAATGGTGTGAGGTTTTGCCACCAAAACTTTACTCTTAAGGTAGCCCCACAACCAAAAATCACAAGCAGTTACATCCAGAGACCGGGCCGGCCATGCGAATAACGTCAAATAGATACCTGGAACAGTCATTGACAGGTTTTGCGGTGTGGGAGTCGCTCAGTTTTGCTAGCACCATCAAGAGTCCAAACTGTTGTTGCAATCGTGAAACTAAAAATTTCTCAATCATTTCCAAGTCGTTATTCACAGTAACAGAAGCAGCGTTTTGATTTTTTTCTAAATGAGCTTCATCAGACATTATTAAACATTACAAAAAAATGTTCGTCATTATTGAGATGCAAAAATTTTTGACAAAAAATAAGACATAATTCAGGATCTGCAGGATTGAATTTTTGTCCAACTGCTAACGTTTAGAAATGAAGATTCAAATCATGTAAAATTTGTTGTAAACTTGTCTTTGAAACTTCTTCTATGTTACGTGTTTAAGATTGAATTTTAGTATTTGTAAATATATAGAAAACAAATCTTGAACACTAATACGTAACAGGCAGATTGTTCCTATTTGATCGGGTTGGGTTTTGCAGTTCAGATATGGGCACATTTTCGACATTGTTTAGAGTACCAGTTGGTTTCATTTTTAATTCAGGTGAATTATTTCTGAATTTTCCATCCACCTTTGAAAAAGATACCGACAAGGAACAGCGCCATGACGAGGAACATGGAAATTTTTACGAAATAATAGTTGCGTGACAGTTACAGACTCATTATTAAAAAAAAATAAAAATAAAATAAATACAAAACCCATTACATGTTTACTATTGCAACAATCGACAGTCTAAACAAAATAACAGCTGAGCCACAGCTGTGTAAAACTGCCTGGTTATATTGGACCACACATTACTAAACAGTCACTGTCCATAAATTAATTGATTAAAAAGTAAAGGATATGAATTGTATTAGTAGATCAAGGGGTTTTATCCAGGAGGGTAAGTTTGTTTAAAACATCTGTTAAACAGGTTTTCTGAACCTCGTACTTATGTTATCACCTTGGCATAAAATGTTGTCACTAACTCATTCCCAAACCAAATGAAAACCATACAAAACCAATTGTCATCAAATATGTCTGTTCGTTGTCAATTAAAAAGTGGAAATGAGCCATTGACGCCATCTTTGAAAAGAAGAAGATTGACGCCATTTTCTATATATTAAAATGAAGGCCTAAAATTGCTCCGTTTGTGATATAAACACGTCCAGATTATAATTTTTTTTAAATTTGATTAAACTCGATTTATAATGACGATGGTCAAGATTCATTTTTGTGTTTTGTTCATTATATCTGAATTGTAAAATTTTTTTTATTGAACACTGTTTTGAGTCTTTAATCTTCACGGTTTTTAAAATTTGAAAGGAATTGGTAGATTCAATTATGAGAAATAACTTATTTTTTGTACCAGCCCCATGCCCGATTTTTTAACTACTGTAATAACTCACGAATCGGCATTTTTTGAAAAGTGAGATTCAATAAGTTAATCTTTAGTGCCTAAACTTGTGCAGAATTTGATAGAAAACGTTATTGACAATTTTGAGAAAATCGTATTTTATATTTTTAATAAGCCTAACATTTGAGAGAAAAAAGCAATTAATAAAACTTCGCTAGATATGGCCACAATACTCCACATATCAAATTTGATTACAACTGGTTCATGCGTTTATGCTATAAATCTCTGTACATATACGATAGACGATAGACAGATGTAATTTCAAAAATCACTTTTTTAAATAGAGATGACCTCAAAATGGATATATTCGCAAAAAAACACTCCACACAGATTTGTTGAACCATCACATAATTTTCTCTATAAAACGTAATAGTGGGGAGGGGGGCAATATAATTGAAAGTCAAAACAGGCTTTACATTTGGTTAAATATGCCGTGAAGACTGGGAGAAAGTTATTAATGGAAAACACACTCGGGTGTGGTGGGGTGGTGGGACGTACAGAATTAATGATCTCTGTAACTTTTAAGAAACTTGGCTGGAATCGTTTGTTCTTTCCAGGCGGATTGTCGGAGCCTAATGGATTTTTTATTTTAAAAAATCGGATAATTCAAAATAATTATATTTCAGAAATACCTTTTATTTAATATACTTTTTTTTATAGATAAAACATAAGATATATAAATTTGACATAAACTCAACGATAAAGATGTTCAATAATATAACAAAATACATATGTCAATATATAGAACTCATTCAAATACATATTAAACAGTGAAGCAACCTAAAACTACAGATAGAGAATTTATCAATGTAATCTCAAGCGTTCGTCAACCTTGATATAAACTCTTGACAAAAATACTAATGAGCCACCAATTAAAAGTTTTTTTAAGGCAGGATTAAATTGTATACTAGACAAAATTAAAATTTTAACAAGTAACATATTAAATAAATTTACTCCTATTTACGAGGGCCAATTCAAATAGTTTGGTCTTGTGCGATTCTAAATAAAAATAATACTTATTACGTATTTCATAGCAATGACAATGTCAAAGTTTGTTCTATTAGCCACAAAATGTAAAAAATAGTTTTATAAATAAACATGCGGGATAATGCCATAATTTTTAATGAGTGAAATGCATTACACCACTAATCTAGCCTTTGCATTTTCAGAATATTTCTGATTGATTTTTTCTGGATTTTGAAACCCTTTATATTCTGTTCTGAAGAACTTCCCCAGAGTGCAAATCCATAATTTTAAAACGAGGGCATAGTAGACTGATTTCAATGTTGATAAGTCACAAATCTTATTCACTCTACTAAGAGTATAAATGTCTGATTTTGCCCTGTTAATTTTACCGATTCCATCCAATCCAGCCTTCTGTCAATTTTGACTCCAAGATATTGTGCCCTTCTAATTCGGTTATGGCATTGACATTCAAAACTGGCTCTACCACAATGTTTACTAACAGAGTATTGGTGGTATTAACTTTAAGTCGTAAATTAGGAAAACATTTAGCTATGCAACTAATTTCTTGATTCGCAATTTACAATCACTTGTAGTACAAAGAGTTGTATCATCAGCATACATTATCAGCTCTCCCTGATTAATAACTCGAGGTTGGTCATTGACTCAATCATCTCTTATGATTGAAAAACTGAATTTAGATTTATTTTAAGTAAAAATGTTACAATACTAATTTGACCAATACAAACAACCGCACTTTGCCTCGACTGTAAAAATAGTTAGTTCAAAATAAACAATGTTTCAAAAGCTACGAACGGATTGACTCACAACAACCAAGAGAATACATTTTTGTAGGGCTGATGCAAATCATAAAGCTTTTTATTTTTTTATTAAGCCCCCTAGTACGTGATTAACTAAACGTAAGTAGCACAATTTTGGCAAGTTTCTTACGTGTTTCTTCAACATGATAATTCAATGTAAGACTGGAAATCAATCTCTATACCATGATTCGTTTAAAATGTAACGATCTAAGATTTCTTTCATTTAGCAATCAAATACTTCTGGTGAACATCTCACAGTAAGAGATCCAAGCCTCTCCAAATAGTTGTTGATATTAAGAAAAAAAACATCCTCAGCAAAGGATAACACATAAGATTTACACGATTAGCCATTGAAAAAAATAATAAAATAGCAAGAGAAGCGAACCCAATTCAGTGCCTTGAGCTACTCCATCGTTGCCTAATTTAATCTTAGAATCAACCTATATCCGTCCGGAGAGACATGATTTAAATAATTTTACCTCCAGTCCTTGAACATAACTGTGACACCTTCTAGAGCCTACTTACCAAACCTTAGCGTAGCAAGTTAAGATTTCTTTTAATTATATTTTGTTTGTTTTATATAAATGTTTACTATATAAAATCTGGTGTGGAAAAGTTTACATTTTGTAGGCTATAATATTGTGTTTTTTCCACCCATCATTTATAACGACTTATCTCGGCAAAAACCTGCTGTTCAAATAAAATAAAATATATGTTTACAGGGAGAGTGGTTGAATAGGATATTTACGTCCGGCTTAAATTATATTAAGTCGGATGTTGATATAAGCTTACACTGAGACAGAAGAGACAGATAATCCTATTTGAAATAACTAAACAAATATTTGTCGAAATCTCATCTCCAGTCATTTTATTAGACTGGAGTGAATATTGATCACAAACTTTTCAAATGTTATTAATTTATATATATTTAACAGAAACGTTGTTGTCTCATTCCACAAGATAAATAAAAGGAGTTGTCATCTATTTCTACAAACTAAATGAGAAATATTGTCGTCTCATTCTACAAGCTAAATGAGAAATGTCGTCGTCTCATTCTACAAGATAATGAGAAATGTTGCCGTCTAATTCTACAAGATAAATGAGAAATATTGTCGTCTCCTTCTACAAGATAAATGAGAGATGTTTTCGTTTGATTCTACAAGATAAATGAGAGATGTCGTCGTCTCATTTTACAAGATAAATAAAACATATTGTCGTCCCATTCCACAAGATAAATGAGAAAATTTGTCGTCTCAATCCACAAGATACAAGTAAGTTGTTTTTCATCTATTTCTACAAGCTAAATGAGAAATGTCGTCGTCTCATTCTACAAGATAAATGAGAGATGTTTCGTTTTATTCTACAAGATAAATGAGAGATGTTTTCGTTTGATTCTACAAGATAAATGAGAGATGTTTTCGTTTGATTCTACAAGATAAATTAGAGATGTTTCGTTTGATTCTACAAGATAAATGAGAGATGTCGTCGTGTCATTTTACAAGATAAATAAAACATATTGTCGTCCCATTCCACAAGATAAATGAGAAATTTTGTCGTCTCAATCCACAAGATACAAGTAAGTTGTTGTCATCTATTTCTACAAGCTAAATGAGAAATGTTGTCGTCTCATTCTACAACATAAATGATAGATGTTTTCGTTTAATTCTACAAGATAAATAAAACAAATTGTCGTCCCATTCCACAAGATAAATGAGAAATTTTGTCGTCTCATTCCACAAGATAAATGAGAGATGTTTTCATTTTATTTTACAAGATAAATTGAGAGATGTTGTAGTCTCATTCCACAAGATTATAAAAAATGTTATCGTCCCTTTTAGCACGATAAATATAATATATGTTGTTGTCACATTCCACACACAAAAATCGGTTTACTACCAGTACAAAACCATAATGTGGGCCGTATAGCTGTTATAAATTCTTAAAATCGGCAAAACTGATTTCATTCGTATTTAAATAAAATGTGAAGGCTAAACATGTGCAATGTAAAAAAAATATATCTATATACCAGCTTTGTACCAGTATAAAACCATAAAATATGACGTATAGCTGTTACAACAGACGTAAATTCTAGAAATCAGCAAACTGATTTCATTCATTCAAATTTGGATAAAATGTAAAAGTTATATCCATCTGAAAAATTGCAATGTAAAAAATAATAACACTACAGTACCAGTATAAAACCATAAAGTGTAGCTTAGCTGTTATAACAAATCATTTTTCAAAATCGCCAAAACCAATTTATTTCGTTCAAATTTTAATAAAATGTGAAAGTTAAAGATCTTTTTGCAAAATTGCAATGTAAAAAAAAAAAAAAAAAAAAAAAAAAAAAAAAAAAAAAAAAAAAAAATACAGTTCTGGAATTTTTTTATAAAAATAACTATTTCAATGTATATATATATATATTTTAAATAAATATTATTATAAATAACATATAAAAATCACAAACAAATAATATGAGGGGGTTCTATACCTACCAACTTCCCTCCCATAATAAATACACACAATAATAATGAAGAGATATTTTTATTTGCCACTCTTTAGTTTTGTGGGATGTGTTTGCGAGAAAGTGTGTACAATGCTTGTACATAGTGAAAGAAACACGATTGATTTCAATCTAAAGATTGGTTTTCTATATTAAGAGCTCGTAAATCAACTTGCAGCTGAATAACGTTTACTAGGATCACTTTCAGACATCCAATTAAGAAGTTGTTTCCACCAAACCGATTCCATCAATATCACATTTAATTAATCGAGATTTAGTAATCGATACTATGAGAGCAAACTTGTAATACTCCAAGTAAATGTAACTTGATAAATGTCACAATCGATAAACTTACTTTACAAATAAACTGTAGAAAATATTGCATTAACAATTTTAAACCCATCTATAAATTCAAAATAAATTTGTTTTCAGTGTCTCTAGTAAATGTCCCTATTATAAATAAAGGTGAGAAATATATCCCTCTCTCCCTGTATATTATTTGGTTCTATACACAAGTTTTTCTTATAGGAGATAAGTTGGTTTAAAACAGTCACTCTCCTTACAAATATTTTGCACATTCAAATTATTGTAAAAGAATGATAAATAAATGAAAATAGAATGTAAGCTTGCTTTGCTAGGCGTACATTTTGTTTCATCGTATCCCTATAACCCTGATCGTTCCCTCATGAACCCTGATCTCGTCTCGAGATCAGGGTTCATTTTTTTTTTCAATTATTCCTGAAGTGTTTTCTTTTTACTTGCGCTTTGTGGACACTGGATTGGATGATTATTATTTACATTTCACAAAATTTGAACGAAATCGGTAGAGTGGATATGTGATATTTCTATTGTGATTTTGTTATTGAAAACTTCAGAAATGACCTTTTTAGACATATTATGATAAATACATTTTTATTTTGTCCTTAGTGGCTACATTTGAAAAAAAATTTACCAATTTTCAAACTACCCTAATTTAAATTTAATCGTAATGTTGGGTTTTTTATTCTTGTAAGGTGTTCTAAATTTTAAGTCTTCAAAAAGTTTCGAATAATGGCTAAAATATACCCAAGTATCAAATTTTATAATAAATGGTCCACACGTTGAGTCGCACAGACAACAGACATCATTACAAAAATCACTTTTCTAGATATACAGGTCCACAAAACTGAGATATCCCCCAAAACTAAACAGAAAATGTCTTTTTAATTACTACTTGCCAATCTGGTTTGGGTCATTAATGAAAATTTTATTAAAATCTACAGTGCGATATTGAGAAGTCTCTTGAACATCTTCATACTCGATTTTTGTTTTTTGATATTGATACCTTCCAAACAGGCAATTTGAGAGAGATGGGATCAATACGTTTTGTTTGATTCCTTGAAGCAAAATTTGATCAAAATTATTAGAGCCGATTTAAAATAATCAAAATAATACAAACACTACCCTCATATTCCGAGTTGTTAAAGTAAAGATATATGGTAAAAAGATTCCAAATATAGTTCATTACGCCCAAATATTAAATTTGTTCAAAATCAGTCCCTTTTTCTGGCTGTATACCACTGCATCAGGTAACAGACGACAGACAAAGTAACACAATTCTAAATACCATTTTTTTTATATTGTTGGGCATCTAACTAGATACTTTGGGCGAAAATGGACATCGATTATTGACCAGTCACATAGAGATTTTTATTTGATAACAACCATATACACTTCTTGCAATCAGCGAAGTTATTCGTAAAACTTGAATACAACACGACGCATGGTGTGCTGATACATTCATATGCTGATATAAATTTAAATATTTTCTTTCCATTGGATTCACGTCAACAGAAAATCTCCGGCCTTAAGAAGAAGTTGCACGTCATATTTTATGCATTTACAGAATTTTGATGTCTGGAATATTGAATTCCGAATAGACAGACTGTTAATTTAACTACAATAAATACGCAAGTAATGCGAATCTGTTGTGCTTTGTTTTATCGGCGTTTCCATGGAAACCTATTATACTGACAGATGGAGAGTAGGCTTGATTGTTGGAACTCTTATCACTAATTCAAAGAATCCCATTTAGGAATTAGCAAATTTCTAATTTTAAAATATTGTAGTTTTGCGATCTCTCTTCAACGCCAACAGCCGAGACTATTAAAAGTTATATCAATAACTTCTGTAATTTTTGTTGTTAAATTATCTTTTTTCTTGAATAGTTTTTCGTCCAAACATTACAAAACATTTTCATTATATACAAATTTAAAATTTTAATCCAATTTCCCCCAAATTGTTTTATAAAATATATAAATTATTTTATATAAAATATAAAACATATAAAGTGGTAAATAAAATTTAAAACAAGAAATATGGTCTGAAAATTATAAAAAGATCGGCAGTAATGTATCTATCTAGTAACTGGATTTTAGTTGAATTTGACCGTGTAAACTTGGTTTTATTTCACTCTGAATATGAGATGTGTTCTAATTTCTAAAGCCACCTAGTCCAGTAGAATGAGAGGTACTGAAGGGGTAGCAATTTTACAGCATAAATTGGTTCAAAAATTTTCCTCTCTTTGAAGGTGAGCGTATTTTAGTATTTACAGATTTAAATCGCAAAACGGTATAGTTTTTTACATTTTCTAAACAACATCTCCCTTTCTATATAAAGGAGCTATAGGACCTAAAAAAATATTTACAAACAAACTTATATATTAAAAAGAAAACATTATTAAATTAAAAAGAATATGAAATGGATTTGATGTTGATTCCACTATTGAGTTGTTACGTGTTATATTCTCTTTACATGTTATATTCTCTCTTTTCTATCGCAAAGTACTTTTCAAAAGCTACATTCAAAAGAAGTCGGTACAACATTTCTACTTACTTAAAATTACATTTTTATATAATTTTTCAAACAATCTGACTCTTTTGGCGTGTTTTTTTTATATTCTCAAGAAGTACATTTGCTTACATTTCAACCAAAATCAAAGAATAATTTCTGTACTTATAACTAATAATTCTTTAAAATAGGCATTTGTATACGTTGAAGTTATGTGTGAATAAAGTAATCAATTTGGAACTTCTCGTTTTCTTTGTAATATAATTAAGAACAAATTTGATTGTAAATAATTGTTTTCATAGTAGCTTTGAATACGGAGATATTGTTTTAAAAAAGGTAGCATTTTGCAACTTAAATTGTCAATATACAAATTAGGAGATAAGACTATGTTTGTGATCTTGACTGATGATTTATTTTGTTAATACTGACTTGTCAATACTGACTTGTTTTGTTATTAATAGAAACAACTAATAAATAATAAGGATGAAAGTACAAATTTTGAATATATATAAAATGTCTATAGGAACTGAAGTAAACTATAACACTCCCTCCTCCCACCCTTAGACTAAAATTGTTTTATGTCTAATTCTACTGCATTATTCTCTTAAAACTTTAATTCAACTTGTTTGACACTAAATTAGAAAATATTGCATATTTTATTTCTGCATGTAACGATCCCTAACTCTCTACATATGACAAATAAAAATATAATTTCAAACCCTTACCTCCCAAGTAAATAGTATAGTTCGGCAGAGCTGAACCAATGACACAAACGTAGCAAGTGGATGCTCTTTCAAGTAGTGTTTTCGAGGCCCCCAGGCACTGACATGAGTAAATCGAGTGGAGGATTTTAATATATATACAGACATTTAAGAAGTTAAAAAAATCTCTGTAACAACTAGCTGTTGTAAACAAATGTACCCTGCTGAATAATATCACTTGTTCTAACAATACAATTAAACATTTCCTACATGGCCCAAGAGACCAACTTTAGGGCACCACATTTAGAGGATCTGCTTGTATTACCTATTATGAGATTGGGGTAAGTACTATGATGCATCCAATCAACTTGTTTATATTTGTTTTGTTTTCTTTTTTTTTCGTGGAATGTATAAAATCAACAGAAATAATGGAAACCTGTCCTAATTTGAGATTCTTACTCACTAAAATCTACCTGTTAGTAACCCTATCGTATAGTACAAGAATTAAGTGTGCCATTCTAAGGAGCTCTTTCTAACTAGAAGCTCAGCTACTAGTGATCAGGGTGGCTCAAAATATATGTAGTTTGATGTTGTGAGGTTGTTCTTAGGATTTAAAGTTAAAAGAAAACACGTTTGATACATCTGAGAAACGTATGGTCGGAAATACTAGTTTTTGTTAAGGCGAAAAACCATCGTCTCATACGAAATGGAAGAAGAGAATATAAAATAAAATAAAAACAAATAAGGTAGTAGAACTATGTTGACTGATGTCTCATTTTGTCTTTTTATATAATGAGCACGTTTATAGTGACTTGTCTAGTGAAATACTATTTGTCAAAAAAGACTAATAAATAAAAATGATGAAAGAATACATTCTGTATAACTGTACAAAGTTCTTAGGAACTGATGCAAACAATATTACCGTTCCCAAAGAACAAAAATGTTCTACAACGGAAATTCGTTGTATGGGGTTATATTTTGGTCAAAAAAGAAAAATATCAAAAAATAATCCCAATGCAAGGTTTGGATGTTTTGTAGAACTTTTTACTGATTATAGCCGGTCGGTAAGATTGAACTATGAAATGGTCCAAGGTCAACTCTTGCCGGCTTGTTCTAACAGTAAATTCCTATGTCGGCGGATTTTGAATTGAAAAATCATTTTTTATGAATTTTGAAAATGTGAAATAATAATGTATAAGGATATGTAGTTGTAATACAAGTTGTATGCAATACATATCTAGTACTGTTATTTCATATTAAATAACAGGCGCTACGGCATATTTAAATGAAGAATTTAGAAATTTTCAAAATTAATAAAAAATAAAAAACCTTGTTATTTCTGGAAATAAAATGTAATTTTAAGATAAAAATATTCTTGTTAAAATTTGGAAAAAATTGATATTTAAAAAGTTAGCAGAAAAGCATAAATATAAAAGTTAATAAAAGTAAATAAAAATAAATTTTGAGAAAAGGATTGTATAGAGTCAAGTAAATAAATAAAGTTGTATCATAATTAATAATTAAAAATTAAAATTTAGTTAAAACAAAAGAGTTATAGTTTTCACGTTATAGTATGAAAATGATAAAAGATGAGAAGTGGAAATTTTGCAAAAATAATTAAAAACCTAATATCTAAGAGATGTGTAAATTTCAGGAAAATCAGTCAATAAATAAACCCCAAACCCAAAGGTGTGAAAAGACGCACTGGATTACATCACTACGGGAAGTCGCAGAGTTATGTTATCACGGCTAGTGCGTTGAAATCACGGAATAAACAAAGTGACAAAGTTTGAAAACAAAAACTTTAAAGGTGTGAGAATTGAAAACTGTAAATTACGCAAATTCTTACGTAAGCGATTAAAGGCGAATGAATAGTCCGACAAATGTCATTCGAAGTGCGGGAAATTGCCGCGGTCGAGAGCTACAAGACACCGGTTACGTAAAAACGAAAAAACTATTAGGAAAAGTGTTATAGGACAATTAAAAGAAAACAATGAAGATTTTTACATCGGCCAGTTACAAGTTGCAGAGTTTAAATGTTCAAGGATAAGTGACGTAGTGGTAGGCGGAGCTAGAATACCAACCTACAGCAGAAATAGATTAAAGGATTAATTAGAGCAAAGTTATTAAAAAAGGACAATTAAAAAATGGTAAACGTAATAAATAAAGTAATAATAAATAACTGAATCACCTACACCAAAAATAATCAAGAAAATTGCATTGAAAGACACTATAAATGGAACTATCGTATCGGTCCAGTGAGGGAGAAAAATTGGTATCGATATACGATATTTTTTGGCTATAAAAAGAGCCGCACGAATCTCAGTGGGGTCTCTCTCGTTATAAAATTGTGGAACAAGTGCTAGGGGTGACTATGCCCGATGGTCAACTCAAAATTGTAAATTCTCTCTGAAAAAATAGTTTGAACAAGTGCTAGGGGTGACTATGCCCGATGGTCAACTCAAAATTGTAAGCTCTCTGTTATAAAATTTGTAGAAGAAGTGCTAGGGGAGAATATGCCCGATGGTCAACTCAAAATTCTAAGCTCTCTCTTGAAATAAAATCGTAGAACAAGTGCTAGGGGTGACTATGCCCGATGGTTAACTCAAAATTGTAAAGGCTCTCTCTCTTGAATAAAATTTGTTGAACAAGTGCTAGGGGTGACTATGCCCGATGGTCAACTCAAAATTGTAAAGTCTCTCTTATAAAAAATTGTTTGAAAAAGTGCCAGGGGTGGCTATGCCAGTTTGCCGACTCAAAATTCTCAGTAAGAAGTTTAAGTGTTACTATGCCAAAGTATTAAAAAGTGTCATCGAGAGTGATAGGAGGTGATAGATTCGAACCAACCAGCCAGCCTTCTAAACTCCATGGAAAAGAAATGAAACATCTGTAATCGCTAAATACAACCAACCAGACACCAGAGGACCAACAGCATCCCAGGACTCAGGAATTTCAACACGGCGGACAAGGTCTGAGAATAATCCAAATTTCCTTTTTTAAAGGGCAAAATTGGCCCGATATTAGCTTATCACTGATTTTCCTGAGATAATTTTTTTTTTATATAATTAAATAAATTTGTTAAAATAGATAATGTTAAACTCATGTGTGGATACAAATCTTTATAGATAAATAAATTTGATAAATTAAATAATTTGAATTCGTATATAAATAGAAATCTTTATATAGATCAATTTTAATAAAGTTATGAGTGATTGCCTTCTGCTCGAAAAAAGAAATATTTTAGTTGTTATTAGTTAATTTTCATTATAGAAATTGTTTGAGTTTTATTTGTTGACTTGTGTCAAGATTATTATTTCAATTTGTTTTGTTTCAAGTAATTAAAAGAATTAATTTTTTTATATTCTCTAAAACTGTGTTTTATTTAGAATTGGTCACACAATTATATGTTATATTTTCAGGTTGGTTATAATAAAAAAGGGTAAAATATATTGTATCAAAGAGGTATTCCTAAGGACACGCACCTACGAGATTAAAATTAGAAAATAAAGTAAATTCGTGTTCTCCCTGAGAAATAGGGTAATCTTAAATACAGTTACTGGAAGTCATAAATAAAAAGGGGGTACCGGTAATTTGGGGCAACTCAAATTATCGAAGAAGTTATTCAATCCAGGCCAGAAAGATAGTAAGCCAAGAACTTCCAGTGGATTGAATAATTTATTCTTTTTGTCACGCGAGAACGAATCCTGTAGGCTAAAAATCTCAGGATTCGAGACTATTACGTATTAATAAAGATAGGGGGCGTAATTAGTCTGACTCTAAAAAAGGTAGAGTTTTTTCGTTGTAGTTCATTATTCGATTAAAATTTTTATATGGAGTTATGGAGTGAAACTTCAAAACTCATTACTCATTCATTCAATCTCAGGCTTATTTTGAAAATGATTGTTGTTTTTCATGTGTCAGATATAACTTCAAGTTTGTTAAAAGTGAGTCAAGTAACAGGACAGTTTGTCTCATTAGCACAGTACGACCGTTGCTATGGCAATGGAGTAACGAAAGTTATAGAAAGTTTTATTCCAAGTTGTTGTTTACTCATTACTATCCTATAAAAATAATTACACCAAAAACAGATCTGCAGTGATAATTGTCAAAGCAAGTTTACTTTTTTTTAAATGTTTGAAATGCCTTTCTCCGAAAACTACACATATCCCTCACCAATTTCTCTTTCTACTGCAAGATTTTTTCCTTGTTTAAAAAGGAAACCTTTCAGTCGTCATCGCCTTATCATAATAGGAAGAAAATAACATAAAATAAAAACCCTAGCCCTGGAAGACTTAACAATATGAGTCACGAATTAAGCCCGTTGAGTTTGCCAATAGGAGTGCAAGAGTAGTGGGCGGTTGTCAATTTGAACTAAAAACTAAAACACGGCCGATGCACCATTTGTTAGAAGTCGGTTTCACATAAAATGATTTGGGCGATTAGTGATTCAGTACTAAAAATGTTTGTATTGACGATTTCTTTAGTTCATTATTATTAATGATTTGAATACATGTAAGACATGTCCAATTAATTACTATTATCTCTAAAACGCCTAGATATTAATATTCAAGATTAAACTAATTTTTACGCTAAATATCCTAAGCTTCGTTCCAGAGCTATCCCAATAATTATGACAGAAATATATTTAAATATGAATTTGTTAGGAATTAATTTATGGGTTCAAATGAAATTTGTAGCATTTATTATAACTTGTTCGGTGTCTGAGACCATGAAACACCGAGATGACATGTTTACGTCTATGAACATCGTACAAATTATCCCTTGGTAAGTAAAATGAAACACAACACCGTCATTATTCCAAGTTTTATTTTTTATTTAATAAAACTACTTAATCATTTTTAACACAAACCGTAAGACAGTTTACTTTTTATAACCATACCTCCTTTGTTGTCCCATGCAAATCTCGTATTCTTGAACGATATGTTCTCCTATATCCTTTGTAAGAGCTCGTTTTTCATCGATGAAGTCTTTAGTGTTTCTTAAATATGCTGCATATTCCTTTAACGAGCTCCTTGCTTTATCTGTAAAATCTAAGATAAAATCTTTGGTTTCATAAATGGTTTTTTCAACTTGTTTTTGTGTATGGGTCAGTTTTTCTATGTCTTGTCTAAACTTGATGAGCGACCCGGACGTTTCTTCTTTCACATCAAATCTAGCTATCATAGTTGCGAATGACCCTGAAAATAAAACAGAAGTGTATAATTTATTAGGCATTTGAAGTATAACGGTAAAATACAGTAAAAATGCTTTAAAATATTTCTTTTTAAATAATTCGACTACTCCTTAGTTCTACGAAGAGTCGCTTTTTATGGAGAAAGTGTTAATTAAAGGAGTGAAAATCTTAAAATAATGTTTGAGGTACAAAATCATTAAGATTTTCAATGCCTTGTCATTTCAAGCTTGTTCGTTTTAGAAAATTACACCAAAAGAAAATTAAAAACAAAGTTATCAGCTTTCAAAAAATTGTTCTCAGATTTTTTAACATTTTTTTAGGAAGTTATTTCACAAACACTGCAAGTGTTTTTCAAACGAAAAAATTGTCATTTTGTTGATATACATTTTAATATTTGCATGTTCAATTTAATAAATATTTCATATAGTTATAGATGTGTCTAGATATGTAGAAACCATTGTTGATTTTTTACAACGCAAAGTTGCAATTGTTTGTAAAAAAGTTCTGATTTTTAATATTCCTGTAAACACACAGTGACAGTAACTTAATCTGATGACGGTTGAAATTTTTAAATAATTAATTATGGCATTCGAAGCTCCTTTTTACTCTTTCTAATATTTATAACAATATATAAAAATCTATGTGTTTTAACCGATTTAAACTTCAAAAAGTTTTTTTTATATATGTCTGTCTGTCGCTGTGCAGTGAATAGCTCAAACAAGTGGACCGATTTTTATCAAATTGTAATGTGATCATATTTTGGTCATATTTCAAGAAATTTTTCCTTTTATTTTTTCGACAATTTAAAATGTTAGGCTACTGCTTTAACACCAAATTACGTACTCTAAAGGTTAAATCATACAAATTTAGCTAAAATGTAGCACCTAAGTGTACCCAAAAGAAACCGTATTGGTTGTTATTTCTTTATAGAAATTCTGGTTTGAATTACAAACATAAAATAATTGGCTATGACGTTAGTCGAAAAATGTTAATAGATTATGAAGATTAACTGCCCCAATAAAAACAAAAATGACGGTTGAAGAATAATTTGAAAAACCAAATAAATGAACGTTGACTATTATTATCATTCAGTTCAATTTTAATCAAATACGATATTTGTTTAGGGGCGAAGCAAACTTAGTATTCATGTTTCATTTTGACTTCCAACTTACGGAATTAACAATTTGGTTTGTGCACTGTCTATGTTTCTTTGAGGAAATAAATATATTTCATTACGTTCCCGAACTCAGTTGATAGCAAGGAGTACAGTATGTTTTCACCAATTTATAATTTTTGCCATCACTCTTTGTTAATAACCTCTATCACTAAAAAACTGGTAAAACAATTTATAGAAAGTTTCCATTGGTTTTTATAGTTATACTTATTGGTATTTTACACTTCTATGTAAAAATTCTACTATTTTAATTGTTTTAATAATGTAAATATTTTTATGTGTTTCTTAAAATTTGAACGCTATTCAGAAATGTTTTTTTTTTTTTTTGGTTTTAGTGTCAGCATAGCAGAGTTTTTATGTTGTTCTACGGCAGCAATTATTTTTCTTTTCTTGTTTATCAGGGTATTTCTAAACTACTTTCTAAAACATCAGTGTCATACTTGGGTCAAAATAAATAAAAAAGTTTATTGAAACATATGTTGTAAAATGCGCAGTTTTCCGTCTTTCCGAAATTTTGTGTTTACAAAAATTATTAAATTTTTGGAAGTAAATTAAATAACGAGTCCAAATTTGGGATATTTTTTATGTGATTTATAAATATACCAAAAAAACCAAGATTTATTTTGCATATTTTCAAAATAGCAGTCATTTATTTATTTATTTTTTTTTTTAGTTAATGATTTCTTATATATTTAAAAGAAAACGCAAAACAAATTTCCGGATTTGGTACATTGATAAAATGTTACATAAAAAATATGTTTACTAAATGTGTACTTGACATCTAATTTATTTCCCCAAAAAAAATTATTTTAACATAAAATGGCTGAAAACTAAGTATTTAAAGACATATGTTCATAGGAACGTTTCACTTATTTTTGACCCATCTTGAAGTTTCGGAACGTATCTTGGAAACACCTTGTACATTTGAGTGAGAGTAAACTCAAATCTGACAAGGTCACATATAATTATCTCCAAAAATTTTATAATTTTCGGTTTTATTTATTGTTAATTAGTATCACTGAAATCACTAAATGTGTAATTTTATGTATAAAATAAAATATATTATTATTATATTTTATGAATGATACATCAAAAATACTTACGTTGATTATACAGTTCCTGAAAGATTGCTTCAACTGTTGAGTTGCACATTCTCGCCTTAGCATTGTTTGATACCTGGTTTGATATTCTGTTTATAGCATCTTTAAATGGCTGTAACTCATTGTTTATTTGTTTATCAACTTTATTATCAAACAAGTTGGCTAAAGATTTACTGTTTTTTTCCAGTTTAGTCACAACTTCTCTGAATTTCAAATATGTTTCACCTATTTTCCCGAATCCGTAAAGAAGATCTCCAATAGGATCATCATTTTTCTTTTTCTGAAGAAAAATAATATATTTATTGGTACATTGTGGATAGGGTTACATGTAGTTTAAAGTGAGCCACTATTTAAAATAATTTATATTTAAAATAAATCTATAGTAAATAATTTAGAGATAAAGTTCATTTTTATTTCAAAATGGTAAATCGAAAATTTTGTTATATTGTAACAACCTTCCAGAATATCTGAACTAAAATGTTCCGATTAGCATCTATCTATGCATTTTGTAAAAATACTCCTATGTCTGAAGAATGTGTTTAAATATCGAGTAAACATTTTTTTATGCACGCTTACGTCTGTTATTTGTTTTTTGGATTTTGACACGTCATCTATGAGCTAATGTCTGTCCCTATGTTTTACGGTAAACCGACCCCTTGGTTTATCTCTGATGTGTTCCAGGATCTTGTGTAAGGTACTTTTGTTAAAATATTCGATTGATTGCTGCGATCTGAAGATTCTCCTTCTTCTGGATTCAAGGACCTTGCAAAAGAGTATATTTGTTGACGTTTCAGATTCCTGACTACAGAGACGACAATTAGCCGCAATGATTTCATTTTTTTTTAAAGTACTAGTGAAAAAGCCCTTTTAATTGTTTGGGCTTCGTTGCCCTTGACCCTTTGCTAAATCGGAGACCCTGGACAACTATTTAAACTATTTTGTTCCTCCATTTTGAAATACAAATTAACGTTACATGTAAATTATTTACCATAATTTTTTCTAACAAAATAGTAAAGCATGTTTTTAGCGAACGCCATTTAAATAATTTTGTATATCTCTAATAGTGGCAAAGATACGAATATTTCACTATAAAATACAATATTTATGTTATAAATATGTAAATACAAACAAAGATACCATCTTACACTTATTTTGAGATTTACTTCTTCGTCTGAATCCAAATAGGTACCAAGTTCATCAGATAAAGATGACAGTTGCTGTGAAAAATTATCGTTTTCAAAATCCGCCTGAAAAAAAAATTGTATAACGCATCATAAATTCAATAAGTATACAAATAAATATGTATACCATTACATATTTTTATAACTATCAAATCATATTAATAAAACGCTAAGTCTGTCTGTTTGATTTTTCAACTCGAAAACTTATAGGCTAGGAACTTGAAATTCCGCACAATCATAGACCTTAATGAGAAACTGCTAAAACTGAAGTTTCAAGTATATAAGTCAAGTGGTTTCTGAGATATAAGTTCCTGAAGTTTCAGAAATCTCCATATTGAAACTATTTCGATATATAAAATTTAAACAAATAATTGTAAATAAAAAACAAATGTATCAGCTGTTTGAATTTAAATACATTTAAGTATGTTTAAACTCAGCCATTTTAAGATGATTATTTTATCCTTATTTTACGGGGTTGTCTTGAGATTGTTTACATATTGTTTGATGCCTTTACATCACAGTCTTACAGTAATGGGTTATGCCCCGTCGAAAACTTACTGCTCGAGAAAGAGCAGAAGCTGATGATCGCAAAAGATTGAATTCACATGAATGCATGAGGCAACTGCGTCAAAGTCAAGATTACAGAAATAATGAACAGGAACGAAATACCTCAGCACATCAGGAGGCGAGACGAGATTTGGAATATCGCCAACATGAACAAGAAATAGACACGGTAGCACATCGAAGAAAACGTTAATCACCAATCGCAGATTTTAAAATTGCATTAGACTTTAATGGCCAAATTGAACCTAATTATTTAGGGAAAATGAAAGAAGAATGCTTTGAATGTTCCGCACTGTTATTTTCATGTGAAAGAAGGGGATTTGGAGATGGCTTTATTCTTTGTTGTTCGCATGGTAAAGTCAAATTACCTTCAATTCGTACATCGTATGTGCTTTTGGATCTTTTGCACAATAATAAAAATTATCTTACTTATATTCGATCTTACAATTCGGCAATGGCAATGGCAAGTACGATTGCAAAAGTTGAAGAGCCTCGCCTATTTGGTCCGAGATACTTTAAGGTTCACGATCAAATTTACCACAGTGTTGGATCGTTATATGCTCAAGATAATGATAGACCTGTTTACGCTCAACTTTACACTTACGACGCTCAGGAACGTATGGGAAATCATTTAAATATATTAAAAAAAGGAAAAATCATCGATAACTCATGAGTAGTTCCATATTCTCCATATATTTCCCAAAAGTACAATCAATGTTGAAGTTTGCGCACCAGTTCAAGCAGTCAAGTATCTATATAAATATTTTTTTAAGGGATTTGATTCTTGCGTTGTCGTCTTTAAAAATCAACAGATTCAAAATGAGTTAGTGTACGATGAAATAAAATCATATTTAAAAGCTCGATATGTTACTTCTCATGAAGCATGCTGGCGATCATTTGGTTTTGAAATGTCTTACATGACACACACGGTAATGCGTATGGCATGTCACTTAGAGAACCATGAGCCAGTTCTTTTTAAGGAAGGTAATGAGGTAGCATCTGCAAATGCTGACCATCGCACAACGTTAACAGAATGGTTCAAAGCCAACCAAGTTCCTGATTCACCTTCAAAACACTTGCTGTATTACAGAGATGCCGCAAAACTACACTTTGAATCAAAAAGAATGGCGACCACTGTTATATATTTTCTTAATTAGTTTGAACTACTGAACAAAGTTAAATGAGTTTTAGACTCATTGTAACCGATCACGTGAAATGACAGATGATCAAAATTGAACATTTTTATAAATCAATTTCGCCTTAAGATTAATAAACTTTTTTAAATTTTTTACCCGTGGTAACGCGGGTAACGCGGGTACGCGGGTCGCTTGTATCAAATAATATAATATAATATCAAATATCAAGGTTAAATCCATATAATTAACCTAATCCTAATAGTCAATATTTAGAAAAGTCCTTGAAAATTTGAAGTTTGTAACTGCTACTGAAAAATATGTACATGTATTTATTTATATTGTAAACTCCGCAGGGGGGGGGGGTGCAGACTAGCTGCAGTAATAAGATGGATCTGGCGCCCCTCACGGTCCCCAGTCAAACATTTACAACACACAGACTATCATTCATACGGTCATGTACACAGAGTTCTTCTACATTATACAGTTACTAACACTTACAGAGGGAAACAGACTAGTTGCAGATACTGAGAGAGGTTTCTGGCGGAACCTGAGCTACACAGGGGAGCAGATACTGAGAGAGGTTTCTGGCGGAACCTGAGCTACACAGGGGAGCAACAATAACACAAAATAAACCTCCAAATATTCATACACATACAACAATCAAAATACTTTTCACTTTTGGTAGAGGCTGTTATATGCCAGCCACTACGGTCCTTGGTCAGTAAATGTTCGCGATGGGGGAGGTGTTGGAAACTACCTCTCCATCCTCCGATCTAAACCTTTTTTGAAAATAAAATATGTAGATATCCTTTATAAATTATTCAACTTTCTCTTTCTATCAGTCACATTATAAATACGTTTACAATCTTCAATAGACACAGGATCTCACGCTAACCTTACGAAATATGTTTACATTTACAAATGTTTTGAAATGTATACATTTAAATCTAAATTTCAACTTTACGCTTTCATTTTTTTAACCTTTTGATAGTTAAATTTTTAAAAAATGAACTCAACTACCATTCGACCAGGACATACCCATTAGGTAAGTGACGTCCTTTGTTACTTGTTGTAGTCACTTCTACCACCCGCAGTGTCATTACCCCCTTATTATTTTTTAAACGACACTTCAACCAATATAATTTGTTTTTGTTGTTTTGTACTACATTTTTTTTTAATTTGATTAAAAACGTTGAGAAGATCTGACTCATTACTTTATGTTCTTATGCAGTTTTTATTTTTCTAAAACATAAAAAAATAAAATTCGTAAGATTTGATAACAATATGCCCAATGCCCACCTCAAAAATTTGGTCCATGAGCTGTAGGGCTCAAGCGGGAATAGAGAGATTGACATCGTTCTAAAAACTACTTAAATATATCGAAACAAAAATTTAAGAATACAAGCTGTAACATAAGCTACAAAAATAGAGTAGCGACTATGTTCAAGCTCTATTCTATACAATACATAGTGTTTTAACTCACCCTATTTTGTCCCCTAGATAAGGAACAGCAACCCAAAAGTATAACAACCAAATTAATATATATTCTAATAACCATCCTAATAACACGCTGCTCAATCTACTTAATTAAGAGATACAGGTATTTTGTAATTTTGTTTTGTTTAAACAAACGTAATTAATTACTGATGGTCTTTTCTTGTTCAATAAGAAACGATAACAATGGGTGTAACCGAACTTGGTTGATCATTATTCTTTGTTGAATAATGTGTCTAATCAATAATTAATTATACGACTTTATTAAATTATATACGGTTCTTGTACGTATTAAATACATCTTATCTGTATTTGATTCCGCGCTATAAAATGAACTGTGCCCAAACTTTCTCATTCGTAATCGAAAAATTCTTTGTCACCAAAAATGGAAGTCATCTTTGATTTGGTTGATTAATTTAAACAAGATTTATTTAAATCTTGCATCATAAAACTCGTCTTAAACATACATATAAGTTTAAATAACGGCTATCCATGTAGTTTTTGTTCTTTGAAAATTATTCCTTACGTGCAATTTTCTATATTTTATAATTTTTCAAACGGTTTCGAGTCATTAATCTTTACATTTCACCAAAATTCGAATGAAATCGGTAGATTTAATTAAATATCGGTATATATAAGAAATTGCATTTTTTAAACAGTTACATGACCTTTTTTTAAAAAAATGCCGATAGCTCACGACCCGACATTTTAAGAGAGATACGTTTTGTTTAGGTACTTAGGGGCTACATATACAGGGTGGCAGAAGTTACTAGACCAAACTTTAGAAACTGGTTGGGTAGGACACAATATACAAGAAATTCAATGTAACATATACATTACCGATTTTAATCAAATTTGCCAGTGACAAAATTTCCGCCAGGTTCATTTTGAACCTTCTGATAGTCAAACAGGTAGAGATTTTCTTTGTTAAATATTGACCATACTGTAGTGTGCGGCAAACCAATATGTTCTCCTCGTCAGTGACACGGCGTTGTTCTTCTCTATCAACTGAAGAAGAACAAGTAGGAAACAAACCAGTTATACGTAAACATTAGAAACCTGAGGTGAAGATTTTCGGATTTGGATATTTAGAAAATCTTTCTTGATTTTTGCAGCCAGCGAGTTTCCATTGTAATACCCATAAATAAAAGTTGTGTCAGCATATTCCTCATATGAAAACTGAAATGGCATTTGGATAACGCGGAATAAATGTCCACGATCAACTTACCAGGCGTTTATCATTCTTCCAGGAGTTTTTCAAGGATAAAGTCATCAGTCTCAAACCAGTCGGTACATTGCGGGTTCATTTAACACTATGACAAACAATTTAATTATCTCGTGTGTCAATTAAAATTACAAATAATTATTTTTAAGATTAATCAAAATTATTCACTTCAAATGTCAACCTACAAAATATATTTTTTTATATAAAAGGCAAAAACTTATATCGGTTTTCATTGCCTTATAAAAAAGGAAGAAAAGAACATAAAATAAAGACCTTTAACCCTCGATACTCGAATAGAGTCTGAGTTGAAAAAGACAAAAATTGGTCAAGAGAGACCCGATAGGAAAGATGAAAACGAGTCCAAGACTACATAAAAAATATGTAGTCCTAGCTGGGGCCTTCGGTATTGCCAAGACTGTTCACTCACCCTACGGGACATATAATATTAGCATCCTTCTATGTTATAATAAAATTAAATAAAAAATAGACAAAAGAATTCTCTATCTTAACATTCAAGCCATGCGTCGCAATAAGGAGGAAAACAAACAAATGCTCTCTGATAATAGAAAACAGTGTAATTGAATCTATGTGTGCGCATGCGCTGATGTCTTCTATTGTTTAGCAAGGCGTCGCTCTTAGTAATTGACTTGTTTCAATTGTGCAAACACAAATGGTTAATTAAGTGAACCCATGGAAAACCAAACAATAGGAATGTGACGTCATGGGAGTTATGTCGGCAAGATAATAATATCTTTCCTAGTGGAGTATCTAACCTTATATTATAATAGTGATAAAGGTTGGAAAATAAACGAACGATATCGTATATAAAAGTATATTATAAGCATACTGAGATTAAGATAATAAAGTTGCTAGATATTATCTGTAAAATTCTCTTGCATGTTGCCTTTAGATTCTAAGGTACAGTTTGTTCCGCAGCTATTAACATTAGTCTAATGGTCCTTTAAAAACAATTTGTTATATATTTAATATTAAATTTGTTATATATATATATTAAATTTTAACTTAAAGTGCCCCTGTATCGCAGATGATCACTTTGAATGTTTTAGTAACAGTAATAATATATCACTAAATGTTAAACAGGAACCATTGAACACAGTGTGACCTACAGTGGAAAACAATAATTTTATTTGAATTTCAGTGCAGAATCATATAGTTTTTGTATGACGAATAGAACTAAATTTAATGACAAAATGAAAAATGCTTAGCGTATAAGGCTTAAAACAGTTTTTTATGAGATATGAGACAAACAATAACCATTAAAAGATGGATTACATTTTAGCTGATTTCTATTTATTGGGATCTGTAGGTAAAACTTTGGACACTTTTAATTTTAAGCGCGTATCTGTCTGTGCAATTTAAACTGTTTCTTAATAGACTTTGATTTTATAAAAATATCTGACCCTAATGCTTACGGATCTCTTAATTCGTGTGGTTTTAGCAGGTCAATTATCTCAAAGACCTCACAAACGAATTCGACCTAACTTAGGTGAAATGTGTATATTTATAACCTACCAAACAAAATTAGTTCATAAGTAAATTGACAAATACAGAAACAAACTCTGATGTGCGACAGAATCTGTTGGATAATAGAATTGTGATTTTCCATTACGTTTGATTTGGCATTTTGGATTGGAACATCAATTTTTATATTTTTATCGTTATCGCTTGTAACGTTTATGAGATATTTAACCTTATAACATGATATTACTTTTTGATTGATTTAGTACTGGAGTATTTCATGGTAACGAGTTTTATATATTAATTCTTTGGTTTCAGCACCTGAGTCTGAGACATTTAACGCTAGTTTGTGTACTGTTTATTTAATATGTCATGCTGTAGTATGATTGTTAATAAATTTTTTTTCAGGTAAGTAACCAAAGAATCAGAGTTTAGTTGATTGTAAGTCATTATTTTTATTATTATCTTTGAATCACTTATTTATATTTTAAGTTTAGACGTCAGATTTTACACAGAAAGAAACCTTACATAATATTATAATAACTGTTTGTTAATGTAGAAAAGGCTTAATGCCCTTCACTTAAAATTTTAAAATGTGAGGCCTACTTACATACAAACCATTGTACATAAAAAAATTCAATTCGTTAAACAATATACTGATATAAATATTAGTGTAAATTGATAATTATGATAATACCTACTTTTTGTAATGATAAGAAAGGTTTCCCATCGTAATCAATGAAGCTAAAACGCAATTTATGATCAATTCTCTTGTTTTTTATCCATACAACCTACTTTAAAATTAATTGATTAATACAACATACGGTAGGTATTTTACAATTAAAATACAAAGGTTATTAGTCCAGTTTTAATTTTCAAAAATGATAAATTGGTATTAAGAATCTCAAAAACAAAGAGACATCGATTTTCAAGATCGACGAGTTTTATTCCAATGATTACTTATTGAGTAAAACAGGACATTCACAATAGGACTACATTTTTCTTAATGGCAAGTACATTACAGAAAGAACAGTTTAAAATTGCGCTGTATTTTATTTCAAGTCTCTGGAGATAATCTTTGAGGATTTGTTTTTAAATTGATCTGAAACTTAACATAACGATATTTTTAAATTTTGAAGACAATCCAGTTATTAACTCTTCAACTAAAAACACAAAATAAAAACTACTAGTCGTTTCCAATAAATTAGGAATTTTAATAATTTTTATGTAAGCACTAAATAAGTTACCCTAAACATAATTTAAAACAGCTGTTATAAATTCTCAAACGAAATAAACGTATTTGAGAATTTAAACCATTTAATTTTGCGAGATGTAAGCAATCAATCACCACACAACGTGAATCCCCACAAATAACATAAGCACTATTTAAGTTAATCTAAAAATATCTTAAACTGCTGTTATTACTTCTTAAACAAAATAAAACCTATTTCAGAATTAAAACTGTTTTATTTTGTGAGATAAACAATCAATCACAACTCAACGTGAATCCTCACAAATAACATAAGCACTATTTAAGTTCACCTAAAAATATCTTAAACTGCTGTTATTACTTCTTAAACAAAATAAAACCTATTTCAGAATTAAAACTGTTTTATTTTGTGAGATAAACAATCAATCACAACTCAACGTGAATCCTCACAAATAACATAAGCACTATTTAAGTTCACCTAAAAATATCTTAAAATGCTGTTATTACTTCTTAAACAAAATAAAAACTATTTCAGAATTTAAACCATTTAATTTTGCGAGATGTAAGTAATCAATCACCACACAACGTGTATCCCCACAAATAACATAAGCACTATTTAGGTTATAACCTAAAAACGCTGTTAATAATTCCTAAACAAAATAAAACCGTTTAATTTTGTGAGATGAACAATCAAAATTACAACTCAACGTGAATCCTCACAAATAAAGTTGTAGCATTCAAATTCAAATCACCTCTGAAATAAAAACGTCATTCACTCAACTTCCACACATACAACTTCCGTTGCTTGACAGATGCTGTCACCTGCCGAGATTGTCCAAAACTAATGATCGTACGATAGCGGAGGGTAAAGTACAACGGCAAGACAGCCTATCTTCTCTAATAAGGGTTGCTTAGTCTACCTGTAGTCACTCACAATGCCTGACTTTTTTTACATAGTTACGTTAGAGATAAATTTTTTTCTTGGTTCTCAAAATTCTCTGCTTCAGTTTTCAACGATGTTAATATACAGTTTGTGCGATTTAGTCTAAAATGTCAAATAAATTTTCGTTTTCACGGCGCAAGCTCACGTGGACTGCGACAGGATTTTCCAGGTACTCAGCCTTACAGATTTTATCATATTTTAAATTTTTGTTAATGCTTTAAAATAATTTATTAATTATCATGTATACTTTAAAATATGTATTTCATGTTTTATTTAATATTCAATGTTCTTTTGAAACTGAATGATTATAAAAATTTACCTTTTTTTAAAAACATACTTTACAAAACCTTGCAAAGGCACATTTTGAGTTTTGAACAATTATGTGAAATAGGTGCAAACTAATGTTGAACTTTAAATGATCAAAATATCTTATTGAACATGTCAAATATAAAACAATTGGAGAAATCTGTTCTAAATCAGAAAATTTCGTTTTACAGACTTTTGCAGATCTTTGCAAGTCTTATACAAGCTTTGTTTCAAACAAAATTAAATATATATAAATAGATTTATAATCATCTAAGAAGCTTTTAAGTACCATCTTAACGAATTTCTGTTATACAATCAATTTTCTTTAATTTTGACAAATAACCAGATATTTACTTTAATAATGAACATTAATGCTACAACATGTCTGATTTTGTACAGACGCTAAAAAACATGTTTTTTTTGCTATAGCTAATATGCTGGTAGAAGAAATACAGCTAAAGATCTAAACATGTTTCGTCCTGTTAACAAAACACGTTTTGTTCAACATAGCTTCAGAGTTTCACGTGCACAAAAGTGATGTTACAAAAAAACTGACTTCATAGAACTTTAATTAAACTCATATTGTATATGTGCCTAAATTTACTTCAACGAATATGTTTTTCTTAGAAAACTATTTTTTTTTAGACGTAGACTTGTGTAGTTAATTATAAAATATATTAAAAAAAATTATTGGGTGGAGCCTGCATGCAAACTTTCGGTCCTAACAACCTCCAAGAGGTTATTCTCTAAATTAAAATAATTGACGTCAATTTAAAAATTTAATATTCAAAATTTTCTTTTCTTTTCTTTTAAAATAAACTACTCTTTCCATAATAAATTCTTTTATCTAAAACATATATATATTTATTGGCCAAATAGCATTTAAGAAATTTATCAAATAAGTAATATTATGTAACTGTTTTAAAAAAAAAACTATCTTTTCATAAAGTCAAAAAGGGGGGAAATAAATATCAGTATCTTTTCATCTTTTTTTTTATTTTGTAATTTTTACATTTAAGGGCGTATAATTTTTTTTTTTTGGATTAATTATAATCCTGTTAATTGTTAAGCTGTGCTCATTGTCTTTTGTTAAATTTTGTAACTATAAAATATATAAACTAAAAAGGGGGGATAAATTTTCAGAATCTATTGATTAATTTTTTTTTTATTAAATTATAATATTTTGCATTAAGGGCGTATAACTATTATTAATTATAATATTGTTAATCATAAGCTGATTATGATAATTTTGTCTCAGGATGTCTTTCTCAGTTGTAAATGATAAAATCTGAAACGTCGAAATTTCTTTTGTTTCAATAAACTTGAGCCTTGTTAATCACTAAATTTGTTTTTGTCTTTTAATTTTTAATTTCTAAACATTGTTACCATTTTGGTTCCGCCTTTCTTAAATTTAAGTCCCCTGGTAACAAAGTAAGCACTGTATAAGTTAACCTAAAAAACAATGTTAAAACAGCTGTTATAACTTCTCAAACAAAACAAAATAAAACGTATTGGAGAATTTATAACAGCTGTTTCAAATTTATATTGATGGTAAACATGTTATTTAACCATAACAGGGATGTTTTTGAATTGATAAATTTATTACAAAATAAGTGTTTCCGAAAACAATGAATAATTTTCGATAAATCTGTAGGTAACACTGTTTAATTTGACACCTCAATTGTTAAAATCGACCTTTGTAAAGAAATATATGACTGGAATTGAAATTCCTTAGCGATTTAAGTGTAAGATGTTTCGATAAATTTGACGTTGCCGTTAATTTTTTACAAGTTTTATAAACACTATTTTTGACTCATTGTCATAAATAAAAAATTATTT